>JAVLUX010000033.1:600000-1200000 GCA_032164185.1 Moxostoma hubbsi
CTGATTGGTCGTCTGAGTAAAATGAGCCCGCCCCCTTGTCTCTAAGACACTGTGATCCAGAATTATGTTCAATACAAAATCAACAATAGACTTAACATTGGGGCAACTTTGGGCAGCTCCTGCCCCCCAGGGGTGCAACTTTTACCCCATTGTGAGGTATGTTCTCACAGAGCCTGTCAGCCTCTTCAAATGTGGTAAATCACACGTCTCTGCGAAATCCTCGCTCTGAGCTATGACTCGTCAAAGTTCGGCGCAATGTTAAGTCAATGGGATTTTTTGCCCAATTTTTTGCCCCTGGGGCAAACACCGTACCCCCGATCGCTTATAAAAGTCATAGCACACCATTCACAAATAATCCGCACGATTTGACGCCTCATTTGTGGCTCTGCGACCAAAAAATTTTGAAAAAAATTCCATTGACTTACATTGGGGCAACTTTGGGCAGCTCCTGCCCCCCAGGGGTGCAACTTTTACCCCATTGTGAGGTATGTTCTCACAGAGCCTGTCAGCCTCTTCAAATGTGGTAAATCACACGTCTCTGCAAAATCCTCGCTCTGAGCTACGACTCGTCAAATTTCGGCTCAATGTTAAGTCAATGGGATTTTTTGCCCAATTTTTTGCCCCTGGGGCAAACACCGTACCCCCGATCGCTTATAAAAGTCATAGCACACCTTTCTTCAATGAGCCGCGCGATTTGACACCTCATTCATGGCTCTACGCCAAAAGGTGCGGGACGAGTTAGGCGCCGAAATTTTGTACGGAAGAAGAAGAAGAAGAAGAAGAAGAAGAAAAATAAGTATGTGAGATTACAATAGTGTTGCTTTGCAAGCACCACTAACTAGATTAAAAAGTTTGAGTACAAACTTTAGGTTGGCTTGAGAAAGCCTAACATAAAGTTTGAAGTAGTTGTAAAAGTTTGAAGATTTAAGGTTTTTAGTTTGATGTATTTATAAGTAGTAGTTTTCAAAGTTCAAAGTTTAGAGATTATAAAACCATTCAGTCTATCAAATAGATTAGATAGATAGATAGATAGATAGATAGATAGATAGATAGATAGATAGATAGATAGATAGATATTGACCCTCAGATAGATAGATAGATAGATAGATGGATATTGACCTTCAGATAGATAGATAGATGGATAGATATTGACCCACAGATAGATAGATAGATAGATAGATAGATATTGACCATCAGATAGATAGATAGATAGATATTGATCCTCAGATAGATAGATAGATAGATAGATAGATAGAGTATGACCCACAGAAAGACAGATAGATATTGACCCTCAGATAGATAGATAGATAGATAGATAGATTATGACCCACAGAAAGACAGATAGATATTGACCCTCAGATAGATAGATAGATAGATAGACAGATAGATAGACAGATATATTATTTTTTGCTTGGTTGCTAGGGTAACCCCATCTGGTTGCTAGGCAGTTACCAAAGTGATACTCATAAGGCTCCTTGCAATCCTGTGTGAACTATGTCAACCCCTAAGTCTCTACGATTTTCTGGTTCAAAGATATGTGATTTGTTACTTGGTTGCTAGGGTAACCGCATCTGGTTGCTAGGCAGTTACCAGAGTGATACATATCAAGGCTACTTTCCATCTTGAGTGAAATAAGTGAAACAGGAAGTCTCTATGAATTTCTGGTGCAGAGTTATGTGATTTGTTACTTTGTTGCTAGGGTAAGCCCTTGTCGTTGCTAGGCAGTTACCAGAGTGATACTTTTCAAGAATCCTTGCTATCCTGAGTGAAATAAGTCAAACAGGAAGTCTCTACAATTTTCTGGTGAAGAGATATATTATTTGTTACTTGGTTGCTAGGGTAACCCCATCTGGTTGCTATGCAGTTACCAGGGTGATACTTATCAAGCCTCCTTTCCATCCTGAGTGAATTATGTCAACCCGGAAGTCTCTACGATTTTCTGTTGCAGAGATATGTGATTTGTTACTTGGTTGCTAGGGTAACCGCATCTGGTTGCTAGGCAGTTACCAGAGTTATACATATCAAGGCTACTTTCCATCCTGAGTGAAATAAGTGAAACAGGAAGTCTCTACGATTTTCTGGTGCAGAGATATGTGATTTGTTACTTGGTTGCTAGGGTAAACACATCTGGTTGCTAGGCAGTTACCAAAGTGATACTCATAAGGCTCCTTGCAATCCTGTGTGAAATATGTCAACCCCTAAGTCTCTACGATGTTCTGGTTCAAAGATATGTGATTTGTTACTTGGTTGCTAGGGTAACCCTGTCTGGTTGCTATGCAGTTACCAGGGTGATACATATCAAGGCTACTTTCCATCCTGAGTGAAATAAGTGAAACAGGAAGTCTCTATGATTTTCTGGTGCAGAGATATGTGATTTGTTAGTTGGTTGCTAGGGTAACCCCATCTGGTTGCTAGGCAGTTACCAAGGTGATACTCATAAGGCTCCTTGCAATCCTGTGTGAAATATGTCAACCCCTAAGTCTCTACTATGTTCTGGTTCAAAGATATGTGATTTGTTACTTGGTTGCTAGGGTAACCACATCTGGTTGCTAGGCAGTTACCAGAGTGATACATATCAAGCCTCCTTTCCATCCTGAGTGAAATAAGTGAAACAGGAAGTCTCTACGATTTTCTGGTGCAAAGATATGTGATTTGTTACTTGGTTGTTAGGGTAACCACATCTGGTTGCTAGGCAGTTACCAAAGTGATACTCATAAGGCCCCTTGCAATCCTGTGTGAAATATGTCAACCCCTAAGTCTCTACCATGTTCAGGTTCAAAGATATGTGATTTGTTACTTGGTTGCTAGGGTAACCACATCTGGTTACTAGGCAGTTACCAGAGTGATACATATCAAGGCTACTTTCCATCCTGAGTGAAATAAGTGAAACAGGAAGGCTGTATGATTTTCTGGTGCAGAGATATGTGATTTGTTATTTGGTTGCTAGGGTAACCCTGTCTGGTTGCTATGCAGTTACCAGGGTGATACTTATCAAGCCTCCTTTCCATACTGAGTGAATCAAGTCAACCTGGAAGCTACTATACTGTGGCTATGAAGATTTTAGGTCATTACTTATTGGCTGCTTGATAAAAGAAATCCTCTGAGGGAGAGAGAGAGGGAGAGATGCAGGGCTGACAGGCCCTTTTTTGTCTGTGTGTGTGAAAACGTCAGTTGGGATTTAAATTTCTGAACATTCCGCAATGTTAAGTCAATGGGAGTTTTTCCGAGTTTTGATCGTCATTTTTAGGAAAACCGTAAGTCCGATCAGTTAGAAAAGATATAGCACACTATTCGGGATTAGTCTGAAGGTCTGTGCCGAGTTTGGTGCATGTAGCTTAAAAGCTCTAGGAGGAGTTAGATTTAGAAATTTAGTCTCAGAATAATAATAATAACTAGATTAAAAAGTTTGAGTACAAACTTTAGGTTGGCTTGAGAAAGCCTAGCATAAAGTTTGAAGTAGTTGTAAAAGTTTGAAGATTTACGGTTTCTAGTTTGATGTAATTATAATTAGTAGTTTTCAAAGTTCAAAGTTTAGAGATTATAAAACCATTCTGTCTATCAAATAGATTAGATAGATAGATAGATAGATAGATAGATAGATAGATAGATAGATAGATATTGACCCTCAGATAGATAGATAGATAGATAGATAGAGTCTAACCCATAGATAGATAGATAGATAGATAGATAGATAGATAGAGAGTATGACCATCAGATAGATAGATAGATAGATAGATAGATATTGACCATCAGATAGATAGATCGATAGATAGATAGATAGATAGTTATTGACCATCAGATAGATAGATAGATAGATAGATAGATAGATAGATAGATAGATAGATATTGATCCTCAGATAGATAGATAGATATTGACCCTTAGATAGATAGATAGATAGATAGATAGATAGATAGATAGTCATTGACCCTTAGATAGATAGATAGATATTGACCGTCAGATATATAGATAGATAGTCATTGACCCTGAGATATAGATAGATAGAGTATGACCCACAGATAGATAGATAGATAGTTATTGACCTGCAGATAGTTAGATAGATAGAAATTGACCCTCAGATAGATAGATAGATAGATAGATATTGACCCTCAGAAAGATAAATAGATAGATAGATAGATAGATAGATAGATAGATAGATAGACAGATAGATATATCATTTTTTACTTGGTTGCTAGGGTAACCCAATCTGGTTGCTAGGCAGTTTCCAGGGTGATCCTTATCAAGCCTCCTTTTCATTCTGAGTGAAAAAGTCAACCCGGAAGTCTCTATGATTTTCTGTTGCATAGATATGTGATTTGTTACTTGGTTGCTAGGGTAACCATATCTGGTTGATAGGCAGTTACCAGAGTGATATATATCAAGGCTACTTTCCATCTTGAGTAAAATAAGTCAAACAGGAAGTCTCTACGATTTTCTGGTGAAGAGATATATTATTTGTTACTTGGTTGCTAGGGTAACCCCATCTGGTTGCTATGCAGTTACCAGGGTGATACTTATCAAGCCTCCTTTCCATCCTGAGTGAATTATGTCAACCCGGAAGTCTCTACGATTTTCTGTTGCAGAGATATGTGATTTGTTACTTGGTTGCTAGGGTATCCCTGTCTGGTTGCTATGCAGTTACCAGGGTGATACTTATCAAGCCTCCTTTCCATCCTGAGTGAAATAAGTGAAACAGGAAGTCTCTACGATTTTCTGGTGCAGAGATATGTGATTTGTTAGTTGGTTGCTAGGGTAACCCCATCTGGTTGCTAGGCAGTTACCAAGGTGATACTCATAAGGCTCCTTGCAATCCTGTGTGAAATATGTCAACCCCTAAGTCTCTACGATGTTCTGGTTCAAAGATATGTGATTTGTTACTTGGTTGCTAGGGTAACCGCATCTGGTTGCTAGGCAGTTACCAGAGGGATACATATCAAGGCTACTTTCCATCCTGAGTGAAATAAGTGAAACAGGAAGTCTCTATGATATTCTGGTGCAGAGATATGTGATTTGTTACTTGGTTGCTAGGGTAAACACATCTGGTTGCTAGGGAGTTACAAAAGTGATACTCATAAGGCTCCTTGCATCCTGTGTGAAATATGTCAACCCGGAAGTCTCTACGATGTTCTAGTTCAAAGATATGTGATTTGTTACTTGGTTGCTAAGGTAACCCTGTCTGGTTGCTATGCAGTTACCAGAGTGATACATATCAAGGCTACTTTACATCCTGAGTGAAATAAGTCAACCCGGAAGTCTGTATGAATTTCTGGTGCAGAGATATGTGATTTGTTATTTGGTTGCTAGGGTAACCCTGTCTGGTTGCTATGCAGTTACCAGGGTGATGCATATCAAGGCTACTTTCCATCCTGTGTGAAATATGTCAACTCCTAAGTCTCTACGATGTTCTGGTTCAAAGATATGTGATTTGTTACTTGGTTGCTAGGGTAACCACATCTGGTTGCTAGGCAGTTACCAGAGTGATACATATCAAGCCTCCTTTCCATCCTGAGTGAAATAAGTGAAACAGGAAGTCTCTACGATTTTCTGGTGCAAAGATATGTGATTTGTTACTTGGTTGCTAGGGTAACCCCATCTGGTTGCTAGGCAGTTACCAAGGTGACAGCCAACAGTGCTCCTTGCCATCCTGAGTGAAATAAGTCAACCCGGAAGTCTCTGTGATTTTCTAGTACAGAGATATGTGATTTGTTTCTTGGTTGCTAGGGTAACCCCATCTGGTCGCTAGGCAGTTACCAAGGTGACAGCCAACAATGCTCCTTGCAATCCTGAGTGAAATAAGTCAACCCAGATTTCTCTGTGATTTTCTAGTACAGAGATATGTGATTTGTTTCTTGGTTGCTAGGGTAACCCCATCTGGTTGCTAGGCAGTTACCAAGGTGACAGGCAACAATGCTCCTTGCCATCCTGAGTGAAATAAGTCAACCCGGAAGTCTCTACGTCATTCTGATCCTAAGATACACATCTTAGTGATTTTGAATGGATGTCAATGGTTCTTTGTTGCTAGGGTGCTTTAAATGGTTGCTAGGGCGTGGCTAAGTAGTTGACATGATGAAAGCTGAAGACTGATTACTCACCCAATGAAAACAAAGCAACTATCATGTCTCTAGGACATTCTGATCTGAAGATATCTTACTGTAAATGAAATCAATAAATGTGGTTGCTAGGGTGCTCTAAATTGTTGCTAGGGAGTGGCTTGGCAGCTGCCAATGATGAATCTCCAAAGGCTGCTTGTCAATATGAATGATATAAACCAACTCCCATGCTTCTGTGACATTCAGAATGGAAGATATCTCTCTTTGGATTTTGGTTGCTAAGGTGCTCGAAAATGGTTGCTAGGGAGGGGCTAGGAAGTGTTGAGGGGATTCATGATTGGCTGTTTTACTGCCCCAAGTCAAACGAGACCACCCTCGTGTTTGTATGATAATTCAGTCCGGAGAAATCCCTTTGATCTTTTTCAAAGGAAGTCTATGGGAATTGTTGCTAAGGTGCTGTAAATGGTTGCTAGGGCGTGGCTTGATAGCTTCACAATGATCCTGAGAGACTGATTGGTCGTCTGAGTAAAATGAGCCCGCCCCCTTGTCTGTAAGACACTGTGATCCAGAGTTATGTTCAATACAAAATCTACCATAGACTTAACATTGGGGCAAATTTGGGCAGCTCCTGCCCCCCAGGGGTGCAACTTTTACCCCATTGTGAGGTACGTTCTCACAGAGCCTGTCAGCCTCTTCAAATGAGGTAAATCACAAGTCTCTGCGAAATTCTCGCTCTGAGCTATGACTCGTCAAAATTCGGCTCAATGTTAAGTCAATGGGATTGTTTGCCCAATTTTTTGCCCCTGGGGCAAACACCGTACCCCCGATCGCTTATAAAAGTCATAGCACACCATTCCCAAATAATCCGCACGATTTGACGCCTCATTCGTGGGTCAGCGACCAAAAATTTTTTCAAAAAATTCCATTGACTTACATTGGGGCAATTTTGGGCAGCTCCTGCCCCCCAGGGGTAAAACTTTTACCCCATTGTGAGGTATGTTCTCACAGAGCCTGTCAGCCTCTTCAAATGTGGTAAATCACATGTCTCTGCGAAATCCTCGCTCTGAGCTATGACTTTTCAAAGTTCGGCTCAATGTTAAGTCAATGGGATTTTTTGCCCAATTTTTTGCCCCTGGGGCAAACACCGTACCCCCGATCGCTTAGAAAAGATATAGCACACTATTCGGGATTAGTCTGAAGGTCTGTGCAGAGTTTGGTGCATGTAGCTTAAAAGCTCTAGGAGGAGTTAGATTTAGAAATTTAGTCTCAGAATAATAATAATAATAATAATAAGTTTAAATAGGATTTCAGTAAGTTGGCTTTCTCAAGCCAACCTAACTAGATTAAAAAGTTTGAGTACAAACTTTAGGTTGGCTTGAGAAAGCCTAGCATAAAGTTTGAAGTAGTTGTAAAAGTTTGAAGATTTACGGTTTCTAGTTTGATGTAATTATAAGTAGTAGTTTTCAAAGTTCAAAGTTTAGAGATTATAAAACCATTCAGTCTATCAAATAGATTAGATAGATAGATAGATAGATAGATAGATAGATAGATAGATAGATAGATAGATAGATAGATAGATAGATAGATAGATAGATATTGACCCTCAGATAGATAGATAGATAGATAGATAGTTATTGACCATCAGATAGATAGATAGATAGATAGATAGTTATTGACCATCAGATAGATAGATAGATAGATAGATAGATAGATATTGACCATTAGATAGATAGATAGATAGATAGATATTGATCCTCAGATAGATAGATAGATATTGACCCTCAGATAGATAGATAGATAGATAGAAAGATAGAAAGATAGATTGATAGTCATTGACCCTTAGATAGATAGATAGATATTGAACGTCAGATATATAGATAGATAGTCATTGACCCTGAGATATAGATAGATAGAGTATGAACCACAGATAGATAGATAGATAGATAGTTATTGACCCGCAGATAGTTAGATAGATAGATAGATAGATAGATATTGACCCTCAGATAGATAGATAGATAGATAGATAGATAGATAGATAGATATTGACCATCAGAAAGATAGATAGATAGATAGATAGATAGATAGATAGATAGATAGATAGACAGATAGATATATCATTTTTTACTTGGTTGCTAGGGTAACCCAATCTGGTTGCTAGGCATTTTCCAGGGTGATCCTTATCAAGCCTCCTTTTCATTCTGAGTGAATAAAGTCAACCCGGAAGTCTCTATGATTTTCTGTTGCATAGATATGTGATTTGTTACTTGGTTGCTAGGGTAACCATATCTGGTTGATAGGCAGTTACCAGAGTGATATATATCGAGTCTACTTTCCATCTTGAGTAAAATAAGTGAAACAGGAAGTCTCTACGATTTTCTGGTGCAGAGTTATGTGATTTGTTACTTGGTTGCTAGGGTAAGCCCTTGTCATTGCTAGGCAGTTACCAGAGTGATACTTATCAAGCCTCCTTTCCATCCTGAATAAATTATGTCAACCCGGAATTCTCTACGATTTTCTGGTGCAGAGATATGTGATTTGTTAGTTGGTTGCTAGGGTAACCCCATCTGGTTGCTAGGCAGTTACCAAGGTGATACTCATAAGGCACCTTGCAATCCTGTGTGAAATATGTTAACCCCTAAGTCTCTACGATGTTCTGGTTCAAAGATATGCGATTTGTTACTTGGTTGCTAGGGTAACCGCATCTGGTTGCTAGGCAGTTACCAGAGGGATACATATCAAGGCTACTTTCCATCCTGAGTGAAATAAGTGAAACAGGAATTCTCTATGATTTTCTGGTGCAGAGATATGTGATTTGTTACTTGGTTGCTAGGGTAAACACATCTGGTTGCTAGGCAGTTACCAAAGTGATACTCATAAGGCTCCTTGCAATCCTGTGTGAAATATGTCAACCCCTAAGTCTCTACGATGTTCTGGTTCAAAGATATGTGATTTGTTACTTGGTTGCTAAGGTAACCCTGTCTGGTTGCTATGCAGTTACCAGAGTGATACATATCAAGGCTACTTTCCATCCTGAGTGAATAAAGTCAACCCGGAAGTCTCTATGATTTTCTGTTGCAGAGATATGTGATTTGTTACTTGGTTGCTAGGGTAATCACATCTGGTTGCTAGGCAGTTACCAGAGTGATACATATCAAGGCTGCTTTCCATCCTGAGTGAAATAAGTCAACCCGGAAGTCTCTTTGATTTTCTGTTGCAGAGATATGTGATTTGTTACTTGGTTGCTAGGGTAATCACATCTGGTTGCTAGGCAGTTACCAGAGTGATACATATCAAGGCTACTTTCCATCCTGAGTGAAATAAGTCAACCCGGAAGTCTCTCTGATTTTCTGTTGCAGAGATATGTGATTTGTTACTTGGTTGCTAGGGTAATCACATCTGGTTGCTAGGCAGTTACCAGAGTGATACATATCAAGGCTACTTTCCATCTTGAGTGAAATAAGTGAAACAGGAAGTCACTACGATTTTCTGGTGCAGAGATATGTGATTTGTTACTTGGTTGCTAGGGTAACCCCATCTGGTTGCTAGGCAGTTACTAGAGTGATACATATCAAGGCTACTTTCCATCCTGAGTGAAATAAGTGAAACAGGATGTCTGTATGATTTTCTGGTGCAGAAATATGTGATTTGTTATTTGGTTGCTAGGGTAACCCTGTCTGGTTGCTATGCAGTTACCAGGGTGATACTTATCAAGCATCCTTTCCATACTGAGTGAATCAAGTCAACCTGGAAGCTACTATACTGTGGCTATGAAGATTTTAGGTCATTACTTATTGGCTGCTTGATAAAAGAAATCCTCTGAGGGAGAGAGAGAGGGAGAGACGCAGGGCTGACAGGCCCTTTTTCGTCTGTGTGTGTGAAAACGTCAGTTGGGATTTAAATTTCTGAACATTCCGCAATGTTAATCAATGGGAGTTTTTCCGAGTTTTGATCGTCATTTTTAGGAAAACCGTAAGTCCGATCTGTTAGAAAAGATATAGCACACTTTTCGGGATTAGTCTGAAGGTCTGTGCCGAGTTTGGTGCATGTAGCTTAAAAGCTCTAGGAGGAGTTACATTTAGAAATTTAGTCTCAGAATAATAATAATAATAATAAGTTTAAATAGGATTTCAGTAAGTTGGCTTTCTCAAGCCAACCTAATAATAATAAGTTTAAATAGGATTTCAGTAAGTTGGCTTTCTCAAGCCAACCTAATAATAACTAGAATGTACATTTCCTGAAGAAAATGTGAGTGGTGCTTGCCGTGGCAAAATTTCGTACCACAATGTCCCACCTACTGCCCAAAGTTGAAAGAGGCCACCCCCATGACAGTAGGATGTTCTGGTGCAGAGATATTGGTGTTGTTCCATGGTTGCTAGGGAAACCCATCTGGTTGATATGCAGTTACTAAGGTGACAGGATGGCAAGTAGCATTGGTTGCTGAGTAAATTAAGTCAACCCGGAAGTCTGTACAATTTTCTAGTACAGAGATATGTGATTTGTTACTTGGTTGCTAGGGTAACCCTATCTGGTTGCTAGGCAGTTAACAAGGAGCAAGCCAACAATGCTCCTTTCCATCCTGAATGAAATAAGTCAACCCGGAATCTCTAAAATTTTCTGGTTCAGAGATATGTGATTTGTTACTTGGTTGCTAGGGTAACCCCATTTGGTTGCTAGGCAGTTACAAAGGTGACAGCCAACAATGCTCCTTGCCATCCTGAGTGAAATATGTCAACCCGGAAGTCTCTGTGATTTTCTTGTGCAGAGATATGTGATTTGTTTCTTGGTTGCTAGGGTAACCCCATCTGGTTGCTAGGCAGTTACCAAGGTGACAGCCAACAATGCTCCTTGCCATCCTGAGTGAAATAAGTCAACCCGGAAGTCTCTGTGATTTTGTAGTACAGAGATATGTGATTTGTTAATTGGTTGCTAGGGTAACCCCATCTGGTTGCTAGGCAGTTACCAAGGTGACAGCCAACAATGCTCCTTGCCATCCTGAGTGAAATAAGTCAACCCGGAAGTCTCTGTGATTTTCTTGTGCAGAGATATGTGATTTGTTTCTTGGTTGCTAGGGTAACCCCATCTGGTTGCTAGGCAGTTACCAAGGTGACAGCAAACAATGCTCCTTGCCATCCAGAGTGAAATAAGTCAACCCGGAAGTCTCTGTGATTTTCTTGTGCAGAGATATTTGATTTGTTTCTTGGTTGCTAGGGTAACCCCATCTGGTTGCTAGGCAGTTATCAAGGTGACAGGGAACAATGCTCCTTGCCATCCTGAGTGAAATAAGTCAACCCGGAAGTCTCTATGTCATTCTGATCCTAAGATACACATCTTAGTGATTTTGAATGGATGTCAATGGTTCTTTGTTGCTAGGGTGCTTTAAATGGTTGCTAGGGCGTGGCTAAGTAGTTCACATGATGAAAGCTGAAGACTGATTACTCACCCAGTTAAAACAAAGCAACTATCATGTCTCTAGGACATTCTGATCTGAAGATATCTTACTGTAATTGAAATCAATAAATGTGGTTGCTAGGGTGCTCTAAATTGTTGCTAGGGAGTGGCTTGGCAGCTGCCAATGATGAATCTCCAAAGGCTGCTTGTCAGTATGAATGATATAAACCAACTCCCATGCCTCTGTGACATTCAGAATGGAAGATATCTCTCTTTGGATTTTGGTTGCTAAGGTGCTCGAAAATGGTTGCTAGGGAGGGGCTAGGAAGTGTTGAGGGGATTCATGATTGGCTGTTTTACTGGCCCAAGTCAAACGAGACCACCCTTGTGTTTCTATGATAATTCAGTCCAGAGAAATCCCTTTGATCTCTTTCAATGGAAGTCTATGGGACTTGTTGCTAAGGTACTGTAAATGGTTGCTAGGGCGTGGCTTGATAGCTTCACAATGATCCTGAGAGACTGATTGGTCGTCTGAGTAAAATGAGCCCGCCCCCTTGTCTCTAAGACACTGTGATCCAGAGTTATGTTCAATACAAAATCTACCATAGACTTAACATTGGGGCAAATTTGGGCAGCTCCTGCCCCCAAGGGGTGCAACTTTTACCCCATTGTGAGGTATGTTCTCACAGAGCCTGTCAGCCTCTTCAAATGTGGTAAATCACACGTGTCTGTGAAATCCTTGCTCTGAGCTATGACTTGTCAAAGTTTGGCGCAATGTTAAGTCAATGGGATTTTTTGCACAATTTTTTGCCCCTGGGGCAAATACCGTACCCCCGATCACTTATAGAAGTCATAGCACACCATTCCCAAATAATCCGCACGATTTGACGCCTCATTTGTGGGTCTGCGAGCAAAAAATTTTTCAAAAAATTCCATTGACTTACATTGGGGCAACTTTGGTCAGCTCCTGCCCCCCAGGGGTAAAACTTTTACCCCATTGTGAGGTATGTTCTCAGAGAGCCTGTCAGCCTCTTCAAATGTGGTAAATCACACGTCTCTGTGAAATCCTCGCTCTGAGCTATAACTCGTCAAAGTTCGGCTCAATGTTAAGTCAATGGGATTTTTTGCCCAATTTTTTGCCCCTGGGGCAAACACCGTACCCCCGATCGCTTAGAAAAGATACAGCACACCTCTCCTCAATGAGCCGCACGATTTGATGCCTCACTCAGGGGTCTGTGACAAAAGCTGCGGGAGGAGTAGCGCGCCAAACTATGTGTGGAATAATAATAATTATAATAATAATAATAACTAGAATGTACATTTCCTGAAGAAAATGTGAGTGGTGCTTGCTGTGGCAAAACTCGTCAAATAGCATTTTCTAACTTGTTTCTAAGCACTAAAATAAAGGTCATAGAATGTTGCTAACACGTGTTTTTCATGATGGTAGCACGTTTTTAGAATGTTTTAGCACTTCGCTAGGTGAAGCTAGCATGTGTTAGCATGATACTAGCACATTTTTAGCATGTTTTAGCACTTCGCTAGGCGATGCTAACATGTGTTAGCATGATGCTAGCACGTTTTTAACATGTTTCAGCAATCCCCTAAGCAATGCTAACATGCATTAGCATAATGCTAGCACGTTTTAACATGTTTTAGCACTTTGCTAGGCAATGCCAACATGTGTTAGCATGATGCTAGCACGTTTTTAGCATGTTTTAACACTTCGCTAGGCAATACTAGCATGTGATAGCATGTTGTTATCACATTTTTAGCATGTTTTAGCACTTCGCTAGGCGATGCCAACATGTGTTAGCATGTTGCAAACACGTTTATAGGATGTTTTAGCACTTCGCTAGGTGATGCCAGCATATGTTAGCATGATGCTAGCACATTTTTAGCATGTTTTAGGGTGTGGCTATGAAGATTTTTATTGGCTGCTTGATAAAAGAAATCCTCTGAGGGAGAGAGAGAGAGAGAGACGCAGGGCTGACAGGCCCTTTTTTGTCTGTGTGTGTGAAAATGTCAGTTGGGATTTAAATTTCTGAACATTCCGCAATGTAAAGTCAATGGGACTTTTTTGGCCGCTTTTTCGTCCGCTGTTCGAACATCGTACACCCGATCGCTTAGAAAAGATATAGCACACCTCTCCTCAATGAGCCGCACGATTTGATGCCTCACTCAGGGGTCTGTGACAAAAGCTGCGGGAGGAGTAGCGCGCCAAACTATGTGTGGAATAATAATAATTATAATAATAATAATAAGTATGCAAGAGAACAATAGTGATGCTTTGCCTATGGCAAGCACCACTAATAATAAGTATGCAAGAGAACAATAGTGATGCTTTGCCTATGGCAAGCACCACTAATAATAACTAGAATGTACATTTCCTGAAGAAAATGTGAGTGGTGCTTGCCGTGGCAAAATTTCTTACCACAATGTCCCACCTACTGCCAAAAGTTGAAAGAGGCCACCCCCATGACAGTAGGATGTTCTGGTGCAGAGATATTGGTGTTGTTGCATGGTTGCTAGGGAAAACCATCTGGTTGATATGCAGTTACTAAGGTGAAAGCCACCAATGCTACTTACCATCCTGAGTAAAATAAGTCAACCCGGAAGTCTCTACGATTTTCTAGTACAGAGATATATGATTTGTTACTTGGTTGCTAGGGTAACCCCATCTGGTTGCTAAGCAGTTATCAAGGTGACAGCCAACAATGCTCCTTGCCATCCTGAGTGAAATAAGTCAACCCGGAAGTCTCTGTGATTTTCTTGTGCAGAGATATGTGATTTGTTAATTGGTTGCTAGGGTAACCCCATCTGGTTGCTAGGCAGTTACCAAGGTGACAGGCAACAATGCTCCTTGCCATCCTGATTGAAATAAGTCAACCCGGAAGTCTCTGTGATTTGTTTCTTGGTTGCTAGGGTAACCCCATTTGGTTGCTAGGCAGTTACCAGGGTGATATTTATCAAGTCTACTTTCCATCCTGAGTGAAATAAGTCAACCCTGAAGTCTCTATGTCATTCTGATCCTAAGATACACATCTTAGTGATTTTGAATGGATGTCAATGGTTCTTTGTTGCTAGGGTGCTTTAATTGGTTGCTAGGGCATGTCTAAGTAGTTCACATGATGAAAGCTGAAGACTGATTACTCACTCAATGAAAACAAAGCAACAATCATGTCTCTAGGACATTCTGATCTGAAGATATCTTACTGTAATTGAAATCAATAAATGTTGTTGCTAGGGTGCTCTAAATTGTTGCTAGGGAGTGGCTTGGCAGCTGCCAATGATGAATCTCCAAAGGCTGCTTGTCAGTATGAATGATATAAACCAACTCACATGCTTCTGTGACATTCAGAATGGAAGATATCTCTATTTGGATTTTGGTTGCTAAGGTGCTCGAAAATGGTTGCTAGGGAGGGGCTAGGAAGTGTTGAGGGGATTCATGATTGGCTGTTTTACTGCCCCAAGTCAAACGAGACCACCCTCGTGTTTCTATGATAATTCAGTCCGGAGAAATCCCTTTGAACTTTTTCAATGGAAGTCTAAGGGACTTGTTGCTAAGGTGCTGTAAATGGTTGCTAGGGCGTGGCTTGATAGCTTCACAATGATCCTGAGAGACTGATTGGTCGTCTGAGTAAAATGAGCCCGCCCCCTTGTCTCTAAGACACTGTGATCCAGAGTTATGTTCAATACAAAATCTACCATAGACTTAACATTGGGGCAAATTTGGGCAGCTCCTGCCCCCCAGGGGTGCAACTTTTACCCCATTGTGAGGTACGTTCTCACAGAGCCTGTCAGCCTCTTCAAATGAGGTAAATCACACGTCTCTGCGAAATCCTTGCTCTGAGCTATGACTCGTCAAAATTTGGCTCAATGTTAAGTCAATGGGATTGTTTGCCCAATTTTTTGCCCTTGGGGCAAACACCGTACCCCCGATCGCTTATAAAAGTCATAGCACACCATTCCCAAATAATCCGCACGATTTGACGCCTCATTCGTGGGTCTGCGACCAAAAAATTTTGCAAAAAATTCCATTGACTTACATTGGGGCAATTTTGGGCAGCTCCTGCCCCCCAGGGGTAAAACTTTTACCCCATTGTGAGGTATGTTCTCACAGAGCCTGTCAGCCTCTTCAAATGTGGTAAATCACACGTCTCTGCGAAATCCTCACTCTGAGCTATGACTCGTCAAAGTTCGGCTCAATGTTAAGTCAAAGGGATTTTTTGCCCAATTTTTTGCCCCTGGGGCAAACACCGTACCCCCGATCACTTAGAAAAGATATAGCACACCTCTCCTCAATGAGCCGCACGATTTGATGCCTCACTCAGGGGTCTGTGACAAAAGCTGCGGGAGGAGTAGCGCGCCAAACTATGTGTGGAATAATAATAATTATAACTAGAATGTACATTTCCTGAAGAAAATGTGAGTGGTGCTTGCCGTGGCAAAATTTCTTACCACAATGTCCCACCTACTGCCCAAAGTTGAAAGAGGCCACCCCCATGACAGTAGGATGTTCTGGTGCAGAGATATTGGTGTTGTTCCATGGTTGCTAGGGAAACCCATCTGGTTGCTAGGCAGTTACCAAGGTGACAGGCAACAATGCACCTTATCATCCTGAGTGAAATAAGTCAACCCGGAAGTCTCTGTGATTTTCTTGTGCAGAGATATGTGATTTGTTTCTTGGTTGCTAGGGTAACCCCATCTGGTTGCTAGGCAGTTACCAAGGTGACAGCCAATAATGCTCCTTGCCATCCTGAGTGAAATAAGTCAACCCGGAAGTCTCTGTGATTTTCTAGTACATAGATATGTGATTTGTTACTTGGTTGCTAGGATAAACCCATCTGGTTGCTAGGCAGTTACCAGGGTGATATTTATCAAGTCTACATTCCATCCTGAGTGAAATAAGTCAACCCGGAAGTCTCTGTGATTTTCTTGTGCAGAGATATGTGATTTGTTTCTTGGTTGCTAGGGTAACCCCATCTGGTTGCTAGGCAGTTACCAAGGTGACAGCCAACAATGCTCCTTGCCATCCTGAGTGAAATAAGTCAACCCGGAAGTCTCTGTGATTTTCTTGTGCAGAGATATGTGATTTGTTTCTTGGTTGCTAGGGTAAGCCCATCTGGTTGCTAGGCAGTTACCTAGGTGACAGGCAACAATGCTCCTTGCCATCCTGAGTAAAATAAGTCAACCCGGAAGTCTCTGTGATTTTCTTGTGCAGAGATATGTGATTTGTTTCTTGGTTGCTAGGGTAACCCCATCTGGTTGCTAGGCAGTTACCTACGTGATACTCATAAGGCCCCTTGCAATCCTTTGAGAAATATTTCAACCCCTATGTCTCTACGATGTTCTGGTTGAAAGATATGTGATTTGTTACTTGGTTACTAGGGTAACCCCATCTGGTTGCTAGGCAGTTACCAAGGTGACAGCCAACAATGCTCCTTGCCATCCTGAGTGAAATAAGTCAACCCGGAAGTCTCTGTGATTTTCTTGTGCAGAGATATTTGATTTGTTTCTTGGTTGCTAGGGTAACCCCATCTGGTTGCTAGGCAGTTATCAAGGTGACAGGGAACAATGCTCCTTGCCATCCTGAGTGAAATAAGTCAACCCGGAAGTCTCTACGTCATTCTGATCCTAAGATACACATCTTAGTGATTTTGAATGGATGTCAATGGTTCTTTGTTGCTAGGGTGCGTTAAATGGTTGCTAGGGCGTGGCTAAGTAGTTCACATGATGAAAGCTGAAGACTGATTACTCACCCAATTAAAACAAAGCAACTATCATGTCTCTAGGACATTCTGATCTGAAGATATCTTACTGTAATTGAAATCAATAAATGTGGTTGCTAGGGTGCTCTAAATTGTTGCTAGGGAGTGGCTTGGCAGCTGCCAATGATGAATCTCCAAAGGCTGCTTGTCAGTATGAATGATATAAACCAACTCCCATGCCTCTGTGACATTAAGAATGGAAGATATCTCTCTTTGTATTTTGGTTGCTAAGGTGCTTGAAAATGGTTGCTAGGGAGGGGCTAGGAAGTGTTGAGGGGATTCATGATTGGCTGTTTTACTGCCCCAAGTCAAACGAGACCACCCTCGTGTTTCTATGATAATTCAGTCTGGAGAAATCCCTTTGATCTCTTTCAATGGAAGTCTATGGGACTTGTTGCTAAGGTGCTGTAAATGGTTGCTAGGGCGTGGCTTGATAGCTTCACAATGATCCTGAGAGACTGATTGGTCGTCTGAGTAAAATGAGCCCGCCCCTTTGTCTCTAAGACACTGTGATCCAGAGTTATGTTCAATACAAAATGTACCATAGACTTAACATTGGGGCAAATTTGGGCAGCTCCTGCCCCCAAGGGGTGCAACTTTTACCCCATTGTGAGGTATGTTCTCACAGAGCCTGTCAGCCTCTTCAAATGTGGCAAATCACACGTGTCTGTGAAATCCATGCTCTGAGCTATGACTTGTCAAATTTGGCTCAATGTTAAGTCAATGGGATGTTTTGCACAATTTTTTGCCCCTGGGGCAAATACCGTACCCCCGATCACTTATAGAAGTCAAAGCACACCATTCCCAAATAATCCGCACAATTTGACGCCTTATTTGTGGGTCTGCGACCAAAAAATTTTTCAAAAATTCCATTGACTTACATTGGGGCAACTTTGGGCAGCTACTGCCCCCCAGGGGTAAAACTTTTACCCCATTGTGAGGTATGTTCTCAGAGAGCCTGTCAGCCTCTTCAAATGTGGTAAATCACATGTCTCTGTGAAATCCTCGCTCTGAGCTATAACTCGTCAAAGTTTGGCTCAATGTTAAGTCAATGGGATTTTTTTGCCCAATTTTTTGCCCCTGGGGCAAACACCGTACCCCCGATCGCTTATAAAAGTCATAGCACACCTCTCCTCAATGAGCCGCACGATTTGACACCTCATTCATGGGTCTACGCCAAAAGGTGCGGGACGAGTTAGGTGCCGAAGTTTTGTACGGAAGAAGAAGAAGAAGAAGAAGAAGAAAAATAAGTATGTGAGATTACAATAGTGTTGCTTTGCAAGCACCACTAACTAGAATGTACATTTCCTGAAGAAAATGTGAGTGGTGCTTGCCGTGGCAAAATTTCTTACCACAATGTCCCACCTACTGCCCAAAGTTGAAAGAGGCCACCCCCATGACAGTAGAATGTTCTGGTGCAGAGATATAGGTGTTGTTCCATGGTTGCTAGGGAAACCCATCTGGTTGATATGCAGTTACTAAGGTGTCAGCCACCAACGCTACTTGCCATCCTGAGTAAAATATGTCAACCCGGAAGTCTCTACGATTTTCTAGTACAGAGATATGTGATTTGTTACATGGTTGCTAGGGTAACCCCATCTGGTTGCTAGGCAGTTACCAAGGGGCAAGCCAACAATGCTCCTTGCCATCCTAAATGAAAAAAGTCAACACGGAATCACTACAATTTTCTGGTTCAGAGATATATGATTTGTTACTTGGTTGCTAGGGTAACCCCATCTGGTTGCTAGGCAGTTACCAAGGTGACAGCCAACAATGCTCCTTGCTCTCCTGAGTGAAATAAGTCAACCCGGAAGTCTCTGTGATTTTCTTGTGCAACGATATGTGATTTGTTTATTGGTTGCTAGGGTAACCCCATCTGGTTGCTAGGCAGTTACCAAGGTGACAGCCAAGAATGCTCCTTGCCATCCTGACTGAAATAAGTCAACCTGGAATCTCTACGATTTTCTGGTTCAGAGATACGTGATTTGTTAATTGGTTGCTAGGGTAACCCCATCTGGTTGCTAGGCAGTTACCAAGGTGACAGCCAACAATGCTCCTTGCCATCCTGAGTGAAATAAGTCAACATGGTAGTCTCTGTGATTTTCTTGTGCAGAGATGTGTGATTTGTTTCTTGGTTGCTAGGGTAACCCCATCTGGTTGCTAGGCAGTTACCAAGGTGACAGCCAAGAATGCTCCTTGCCATCCTGACTGAAATAAGTCAACCTGGAATCTCTACGATTTTCTGGTTCAGAGATACGTGATTTGTTAATTGGTTGCTAGGGTAACCCCATCTGGTTGCTAGGCAGTTACCAAGGTGACAGCCAACAATGCTCCTTGCCATCCTGAGTGAAATAAGTCAACCCGGTAGTCTCTGTGATTTTCTTGTGCAGAGATGTGTGATTTGTTTCTTGGTTGCTAGGGTAACCCCATCTGGTTGCTAGGCAGTTACCAGGGTGATATTTATCAAGTCTACTTTCCATCCTGAGTGAAATAAGTCAACCCGGAAGTCTCTACGACATTCTGATCCTAAGATACACATCTTAGTGATATTGAATGGATGCCAATGGTGTTTTGTTGCTAGGGTGCTTTAAATGGTTGCTAGGGCGTGGCTAAGTAGTTCACATGATGAAAGATGAAGACTGATTACTCACCCAATTAAAACAAAGCAACTATCATGTCTCTAGGACATTCTGATCTGAAGATATCTTACTTCAATTGAAATCAATAAATGTGGTTGCTAGGGTGCTCCAAATTGTTGCTAGGGAGTGGCTTGGCAGCTGCCAATGATGAATCTCCAATGGCTGCTTGTCAGTATGAATGATACAAACCAACTCCCATGCCTCTGTGACATTCAGAATGGAAAATATCTCTCTTTGGATTTTGGTTGCTAAGGTGCTCGAAAATGGTTGCTAGGGAGGGGCTAGGAAGTGTTGAGGGGATTCATGATTGGCTGTTTTACTGCCCCAAGTCAAACGAGACCACCCTCGTGTTTCTATGATAATTCAGTCCGGAGATATCCCTTTGATCTCTTTCAATGGAAGTCTATGGGAGTTGTTGCTAAGGTGCTCTAAATGGTTGCTAGGGCGTGGCTTGATAGCTTCACAATGATCCTGAGAGACTGATTGGTCATCTGAGTAAAATGAGCCCGCCCCCTTGTCTCTAAGACACTGTGATCCAGAGTTATGTTCAATACAAAATCTACCATAGACTTAACATTGGGGCAACTTTGGGCAGCTCATGCCCCCCAGGGGTGCAACTTTTACCCCATTGTGAGGTATGTTCTCACAGAGCCTGTCAGCCTCTTCAAATGTGGTTAATCACACGTCTCTGTGAAATCCTCGGTCTGAGCTATGACTCGTCAAAGTTCGGCGCAATGTTAAGTCAATGGGATTTTTTGCCCAATTTTTTGCCACTGGGGCAATCACCGTACCCCCGATTGATTATAAAAGTCATAGGACACCATTCCCAAATAATCCGCACGATTTGACGCCTCATTTGTGGGTTTTCGACCAAAAAATTTTGAAAAAAATTCCATTGACTTACATTGGGGCAACTTTGGGCAGCTCCTGCCCCCCAGGGGTGCAACTTTTACCCCATTGTGAGGTATGTTCTCACAGAGCCTGTCAGCCTCTTCAAATGTGGTAAATCACATGTCTCTGCGAAATCCTCGCTTTGAGCTATGACTCGTCAAAGTTCGGAGCAATGTTAAGTCAATGGGATTTTTTGCCCAATTTTTTGCCCCTGGGGCAAACACCGTACCCCCGATCGCTTATAAAAGTCATAGCACACCTCTCCTCAATGAGCCGCACGATTCGACACCTCATTCATGGGTCTACGCCAAAAGGTGCGGGATGAGTTAGGTGCCGAAGTTTTGTACGGAAGAAGAAGAAGAAGAAGAAGAAGAAGAAAAACTAGAATGTACATTTCCTGAAGAAAATGTGAGTGGTGCTTGCCGTGGCAAAATTTCTTACCACAATGTCCCACCTACTGCCCAAAGTTGAAAGAGGCCACCCCCATGACAGTAGAATGTTCTGGTGCAGAGATATAGGTGTTGTTCCATGGTTGCTAGGGAAACCCATCTGGTTGATATGCAGTTACTAAGGTGTCAGCCACCAACGCTACTTGCCATCCTGAGTAAAATATGTCAACCCGGAAGTCTCTACGATTTTCTAGTACAGAGATATGTGATTTGTTACATGGTTGCTAGGGTAACCCCATCTGGTTGCTAGGCAGTTACCAAGGGGCAAGCCAACAATGCTCCTTGCCATCCTAAATGAAAAAAGTCAACACGGAATCACTACAATTTTCTGGTTCAGAGATATATGATTTGTTACTTGGTTGCTAGGGTAACCCCATCTGGTTGCTAGGCAGTTACCAAGGTGACAGCCAACAATGCTCCTTGCTCTCCTGAGTGAAATAAGTCAACCCGGAAGTCTCTGTGATTTTCTTGTGCAACGATATGTGATTTGTTTATTGGTTGCTAGGGTAACCCCATCTGGTTGCTAGGCAGTTACCAAGGTGACAGCCAAGAATGCTCCTTGCCATCCTGACTGAAATAAGTCAACCTGGAATCTCTACGATTTTCTGGTTCAGAGATACGTGATTTGTTAATTGGTTGCTAGGGTAACACCATCTGGTTGCTAGGCAGTTACCAAGGTGACAGCCAACAATGCTCCTTGCCATCCTGAGTGAAATAAGTCAACCCGGTAGTCTCTGTGATTTTCTTGTGCAGAGATGTGTGATTTGTTTCTTGGTTGCTAGGGTAACCCCATCTGGTTGCTAGGCAGTTACCAAGGTGACAGCCAAGAATGCTCCTTGCCATCCTGACTGAAATAAGTCAACCTGGAATCTCTACGATTTTCTGGTTCAGAGATACGTGATTTGTTAATTGGTTGCTAGGGTAACCCCATCTGGTTGCTAGGCAGTTACCAAGGTGACAGCCAACAATGCTCCTTGCCATCCTGAGTGAAATAAGTCAACCCGGTAGTCTCTGTGATTTTCTTGTGCAGAGATGTGTGATTTGTTTCTTGGTTGCTAGGGTAACCCCATCTGGTTGCTAGGCAGTTACCAGGGTGATATTTATCAAGTCTACTTTCCATCCTGAGTGAAATAAGTCAACCCGGAAGTCTCTACGACATTCTGATCCTAAGATACACATCTTAGTGATATTGAATGGATGCCAATGGTGTTTTGTTGCTAGGGTGCTTTAAATGGTTGCTAGGGCGTGGCTAAGTAGTTCACATGATGAAAGATGAAGACTGATTACTCACCCAATTAAAACAAAGCAACTATCATGTCTCTAGGACATTCTGATCTGAAGATATCTTACTTCAATTGAAATCAATAAATGTGGTTGCTAGGGTGCTCCAAATTGTTGCTAGGGAGTGGCTTGGCAGCTGCCAATGATGAATATCCAATGGCTGCTTGTCAGTATGAATGATACAAACCAACTCCCATGCCTCTGTGACATTCAGAATGGAAGATATCTCTCTTTGGATTTTGGTTGCTAAGGTGCTCGAAAATGGTTGCTAGGGAGGGGCTAGGAAGTGTTGAGGGGATTCATGATTGGCTGTTTTACTGCCCCAAGTCAAACGAGACCACCCTCGTGTTTCTATGATAATTCAGTCCGGAGATATCCCTTTGATCTCTTTCAATGGAAGTCTATGGGAGTTGTTGCTAAGGTGCTCTAAATGGTTGCTAGGGCGTGGCTTGATAGCTTCACAATGATCCTGAGAGACTGATTGGTCATCTGAGTAAAATGAGCCCGCCCCCTTGTCTCTAAGACACTGTGATCCAGAGTTATGTTCAATACAAAATCTACCATAGACTTAACATTGGGGCAACTTTGGGCAGCTCATGCCCCCCAGGGGTGCAACTTTTACCCCATTGTGAGGTATGTTCTCACAGAGCCTGTCAGCCTCTTCAAATGTGGTTAATCACACGTCTCTGTGAAATCCTCGATCTGAGCTATGACTCGTCAAAGTTCGGCGCAATGTTAAGTCAATGGGATTTTTTGCCCAATTTTTTGCCCCTGGGGCAATCACCGTACCCCCGATCGATTATAAAAGTCATAGGACACCATTCCCAAATAGTCTGCACGATTTGACGCCTCATTTGTGGGTTTTCGACCAAAAAATTTTGAAAAAAATTCCATTGACTTACATTGGGGCAACTTTGGGCAGCTCCTGCCCCCTAGGGGTGCAACTTTTACCCCATTGTGAGGTATGTTCTCACAGAGCCTGTCAGCCTCTTCAAATGTGGTAAATCACATGTCTCTGCGAAATCCTCGCTTTGAGCTATGACTCGTCAAAGTTCGGCGCAATGTTAAGTCAATGGGATTTTTTGCCCAATTTTTTGCCCCTGGGGCAAACACCGTACCCCCGATCGCTTATAAAAGTCATATTACACCTCTCCTCAATGAGCCGCACGATTTGACACCTCATTCATGGGTCTACGCCAAAAGGTGCGGGACGAGTTAGGTGCCGAAGTTTTGTACGGAAGAAGAAGAAGAAGAAGAAGAAGAAGAAGAAAAATAAGTATGTGAGATTACAATAGTGTTGCTTTGCAAGCACCACTAACTAGAATGTACATTTCCTGAAGAAAATGTGAGTGGTGCTTGCCGTGGCAAAATGTCTTACCACAATGTCCCACCTACTGCCCAAAGTTGAACGAGGCCATCCCCATGACAGTAGGATGTTCTGGTGCAGAGATATAGGTGTTGTTCCATGGTTGCTAGGGAAAACCATCTGGTTGATATTCAGTTACTAAGGTGACAGCCACCAACGCTAATTGCCATCCTGAGTAAAATAAGTCAACCCGGAAGTCTCTACGATTTTGTAGTACATAGATATGTGATTTGTTACTTGGTTGCTAGGGTAACCCCATCTGGTTGCTAGGCAGTTAACAAGGGGCAAGCCAACAATGCTCCTTGCCATCCTGAATGAAATAAGTCAACCCGGAATCTCTACGATTTTATGGTTCAGAGATATGTGATTTGTTAATTGGTTGCTAGGGTAACCCCATCTGGTTGCTAGGCAGTTACCAAGGTGACAGCAAACAATGCTCCTTGCCATCCTGAGTGAAATAAGTCAACCCGGAAGTCTCTGTGATTTTCTTGTGCAGAGATATGTGATTTGTTTCTTGGTTGCTAGGGTAACCCCATCTGGTTGCTAGACAGTTACCATGGTGACAGGCAACAATGCTCCTTGCCATCCTGAGTGAAATACGTCAACCCGGAAGTCTCTGTGATTTTCTTGTGCAGAGATATGTGATTTGTTTATGGTTGCTAGGGTAACCCCATCTGGTTGCTAGGCAGTTACCAAGGTGACAGCAAACAATGCTCCTTGCCATCCTGAGTGAAATAAGTCAACCCGGAAGTCTTAGTGCTTTTCTTGTGCAGAGATATGTGATTTGTTCCTTGGTTGCTAGGGTAACCCCATTTGGTTGCTAGGCAGTTACCAGGGTGATATTTATCAAGTCTACTTTCCATCCTGAGTGAAATAAGTCAACCCGGAAGTCTCTACGACATTCTGATCCTAAGATACACATCTTAGTGATTTTGAATGGATGTCAAAGGTGTTTTGTTGCTAGGGTGCTTTAAATGGTTGCTAGGGCATGGCTAAGTAGTTCACATGATGAAAGATGAAGACTGATTTCTCACCCAATTAAAACAAAGCAACTATCATGTCTCTAGGACATTCTGATCTGAAGATATCTTACTGTAATTGAAATCAATAAATTTGGTTGCTAGGGTGCTCTAAATTGTTGCTAGGGAGTGGCTTGGCAGCTGCCAATGATGAATCTCCAAAGGCTGCTTGTCAGTATGAATGAAACAAACCAACTCCCATGCCTCTGTGACATTCAGAATGGAAGATATCTCTCTTTGGATTTTGGTTGCAAAGGTGCTCGAAAATGGTTGCTAGGGAGGGGCTAGGAAGTGTTGAGGGGATTCATGATTGGCTGTTTTACTGCCCCAAGTCAAACGAGACCACCCTCGTGTTTCTATGATAATTCAGTCCGGAGATATCCCTTTGATCTCTTTCAATGGAAGTCTATGGGACTTGTTGCTAAGGTGCTCTAAATGGTTGCTAGGGCGTGGCTTGATAGCTTCACAATGATCCTGAGAGACTGATTGGTCGTCTGAGTAAAATGAGCCCGCCCCATTGTCTCTAAGACACTGTGATCTAGAGTTATGTTCAATACAAAATCTACCATAGACTTAACATTGGGGCAACTTTGGGCAGCTCCTGCCCCCCAGGGGTGCAACTTTTACCCCATTGTGAGGTACGTTCTCACAGAGCCTGTCAGCCTCTTCAAATGTGGTAAATCACACGTCTCTGCGAAATCCTCGCTCTGAGCTATGACTCGTCAAAGTTCGGCTCAATGTTAAGTCAATGGGATTTTTTTGCCCAATTTTAAGCCCCTGGGGCAAACACCGTACCCCCGATCGCTTATAAAAGTCATAGCACACCTCTCCTCAATGAGCCGCTCGATTTGATGCCTCATTCATGGGTCTACGCCAAAAGGTGCGGGACGAGTTACGCGCCGAAGTTTTGTACGGAAGAAGAAGAAGAAGAAGAAGAAGAAGAAAAACTAGAATGTACATTTCCTGAAGAAAATGTGAGTGGTGCTTGCCGTGGCAAAATTTCTTACCATAATGTCCCACCTACTGCCCAAAGTTGAAAGAGGCCACCCCCATGACAGTAGGATGTTCTGGTGCAAAGATATTGGTGTTGTTCCATGGTTGCTAGGAAAACCCATCTGGTTGATATGCAGTTACTAAGGTGACAGCCACCAATGCTACTTGCCATCCTGAGTAAAATAAGTCAACCCGGAAGTCTTTACGATTTTCTAGTAGAGAGATATGTGATTTGTTACTTGGTTGCTAGGGTAACCCCATCTGGTTGCTAGGCAGTTAACAAGGGGCAAGCCAACAATGCTCCTTGCCATCCTGAGTGAAATAAGTCAACCCGGAAATCTCTGTGATTTTCTTGTGCAGAGATATGTGATTTGTTTCTTGGTTGCTAGGGTAACCCCATCTGGTTGCTAGGCAGTTACCAAGGTGACAGCCAACAATGCTCCTTGCCATCCTGAGTGAAATAAGTCAACCCAGAAGTCTCTGTGATTTTCTAGTACAGAGATATGTGATTTGTTTCTTGGTTGCTAGTGTAACCCCATCTGGTCGCTAGGCAGTTACCAAGGTGACAGCCAACAATGTTCCTTGCCATCCTGAGTGAAATAAGTCAACCTGCAAGTCTCTGTGATTTTCTTGTGCAGAGATATATGATTTGTTTCTTGGTTGCTAGGGTAACCCCATTTGGTTGCTAGGCAGTTACCAAGGTGACAGCCAACAATGCTCCTTGCCATCCTGAGTGAAATAAGTCAACCCAGAAGTCTCTGTGATTTTCTTGTGCAGAGATATGCGATTTCTTTCTTGGTTGCTAGGGTAACCCCATCTGGTTGCTAGGCAGTTACCTACGTGATACTCATAAGGCCCCTTGCAATCCTGTGAGAAATATTTCAACCCCTATGTCTCTACGATGTTCTGGTTCAAAGATATTTGATTTGTTACTTGGTTGCTAGGGTAACCCCATCTGGTTGCTAGGCAGTTATCAAGGTGACAGGGAACAATGCTCCTTGCCATCCTGAGTGAAATAAGTCAACCCGGAAGTCTCTACGTCATTCTGATCCCAAGATACACATCTTAGTGATTTTGAATGGATGTCAATGGTTCTTTGTTGCTTGGGTGCTTTAAATGGTTGCTAGGGCGTGGCTAAGTAGTTCACATGATGAAAGCTGAAGACTGATTACTCACCCAATTAAAACAAAGCAACTATCATGTCTCTAGGACATTCTGATCTGAAGATATCTTACTGTAATTGAAATCAATAAATGTGGTTGCTAGGGTGCTCTAAATTGTTGCTAGGGAGTGGCTTGGCAGCTGCCAATGATGAATCTCCAAAGGCTGCTTGTCAGTATGAATGATATAAACCAACTCCCATGCCTCTGTGACATTCAGAATGGAAGATATCTCTCTTTGGATATTGGTTGCTAAGGTGCTCGAAAATGGTTGCTAGGGAGGGGCTAGGAAGTGTTGAGGGGATTCATGATTGGCTGTTTTACTGGCCCAAGTCAAACGAGACCACCCTTGTGTTTCTATGGTAATTCAGTCCAGAAAAATCCCTTTGATCTCTTTCAATGGAAGTCTATGGGACTTGTTGCTAAGGTACTGTAAATGGTTGCTAGGGCGTGGCTTGATAGCTTCACAATGATCCTGAGAGACTGATTGGTCGTCTGAGTAAAATGAGCCTGCCCCCTTGTCTCTAAGACACTGTGATCCAGAGTTATGTTCAATACAAAATCTACCATAGACTTAACATTGGGGCAAATTTGGGCAGCTCCTGCCCCCAAGGGGTGCAACTTTTACCCCATTGTGAGGTATGTTCTCACAGAGCCTGTAAGCCTCTTCAAATGTGGTAAATCACACGTCTCTGTGAAATCCTTGCTCTGAGCTATGACTTGTCAAAGTTCGGCGCAATGTTAAGTCAATGGGATTTTTTGCCCAATTTTTTGCCCCTGGGGCAAATACCGTACCCCCGATCACTTATAAAAGTCATAGCACACCATTCCCAAATAATCCGCACGATTTGATGCCTCATTCGTGGGTCTGTGACCAAAAAATTTTGCCAAAAATTCCATTGACTTACATTAGGGCAACTTTGGGCAGCTCCTGCCCCCCAGGGGTAAAAGTTTTACCCCATTGTGAGGTATGTTCTCACAGAGCCTGTCAGCCTCTTCAAAAGTGGTAAATCACACGTCTCTGCGAAATCCTCGCTCTGAGCTATGACTCGTCAAATTTCAGCTCAATGTTAAGTCAATGGGATTTTTTGCCCAATTTTTTGCCCCTGGGGCAAAAACCGTACCCCCGATCGCTTATAAAAGTCATAGCACACCTCTCCTCAATGAGCCGCACGATTTGACACCTCATTCATGGGTCTACGCCAAAAGGTGCGGGACGAGTTACGCGCCGAAGTTTTGTACGGAAGAAGAAGAAGAAGAAGAAGAAGAAGAAAAATAAGTATGTGAGATTACAATAGTGTTGCTTTGCAAGCACCACTAATAAGTATGTGAGATTACAATAGTGTTGCTTTGCAAGCACCACTAATAATAATAATAATAATAATAATAAGTATGAGCAATAACAATAGTGATGCCTTGCCTTTGGCAAGCACCACTAATAATAAGTATGAGCAATAAAAATAGTGATGCCTTGCCTTTGGCAAGCACCACTAACTAGAATGTACATTTCCTGAAGAAAATGTGAGTGGTGCTTGCCGTGGCAAAATTTCGTACCACAATGTCCCACCTACTGCCCAAAGTTGAAAGAGGCCACCCCCATGACAGTAGGATGTTCTGGTGCAGAGATATAGGTGTTGTTCCATGGTTGCTAGGGAAAACCATCTGGTTGATATGCAGTTACTAAGGTGACAGCCACCAACGCTACTCGCCATCCTGAGTAAAATAAGTCAAACCGGAAGTCTCTACGATTTTCTAGTACATAGATATGTGATTTGTTACTTGGTTGCTAGGGTAACCCCATCTGGTTGCTAGGCAGTTACCAAGGTGACAGGCAACAATGCTCCTTGCCATCCTGAGTGAAATAAGTCAACCCAGAAGTCTCTGTGATTTTCTTGTGCAGAGATATGTGATTTGTTTCTTGGTTGCTAGGGTAACCCCATCTGGTTGCTAGGCAGTTACCAAGGTGACAGCAAACAATGCTCCTTGCCATCCTGAGTGAAATAAGTCAACCCGGAAGTCTCTGTGATTTTCTTGTGCAGAGATATGTGATTTGTTTCTTGGTTGCTAGGGTAACCCCATCTGGTTGCTAGGCAGTTACCAAGGTGACAGGCAACAATGCTCCTTGCCATCCTGAGTGAAATAAGTCAACCCGGAAGTCTCTGTGATTTTCTTGTGCAGAGATATGTGATTTGTTTCTTGGTTGCTAGGGTAACCCCATTTGGTTGCTAGGCAGTTACCAGGGTGATATTTATCAAGTCTAATTTCCATCCTGAGTGAAATAAGTCAACCCGGAAGTCTCTACGTCATTCTGATCCTAAGATACACATCTTAGTGATTTTGAATGGATGTCATTGGTTCTTTGTTGCTAGGGTGCTTTAAATGGTTGCTAGGGCGTGGCTAAGTAGTTCACATGATGAAAGCTGAAGACTGATTACTCACCCAATGAAAACAAAGCAACTATCATGTCTCTAGGACATTCTGATCTGAAGATATCTTACTGTAATTGAAATCAATAAATGTGGTGCTAGGGTGCTCTAAATTGTTGCTAGGGAGTGGCTTGGCAGCTGCCAATGATGAATCTCCAAAGGCTGCTTGTCAGTATGAATGATATAAACCAACTCCCATGCTTCTGTGACATTCAGAATGGAAGATATCTCTCTTTGGATTTTGGTTGCTAAGGTGCTCGAAAATGGTTGCTAGGGAGGGGCTAGGAAGTGTTGAGGGGATTCATAATTGGCTGTTTTACTGCCCCAAGTCAAACAAGACCACCCTCGTGTTTCTATGATAATTCAGTCCGGAGAAATCCCTTTGATCTCTTTCAATGGAAGTCTATGGGACTTGTTGCTAAGGTGCTGTAAATGGTTGCTAGGGCGTGGCTTGATAGCTTCACAATGATCCTGAGAGACTGATTGGTCGTCTGAGTAAAATGAGCCCGCCCCCTTGTCTCTAAGACACTGTGATCCAGAGTTATGTTTAATACAAAATCTACCATTGACTTAACATTGGGGCAAATTTGGGCAACTCCTGCCCCCCAGGGGTGCAACTTTTACCCCATTGTGAGGTATGTTCTCACAGAGCCTGTCAGCCTCTTCAAATGTGGTAAATCACACGTCTCTGTGAAATCCTCGCTCTGAGCTATGACTCGTCAAAGTTCGGCGCAATGTTAAGTCAATGGGATTTTTTGCCCAATTTTTTGCCCCTGGGGCAAATACCGTACCCCCGATCACTTATAAAAGTCATAGCACACCATTCCCAAATAATCCGCACGATTTGATGCCTCATTCGTGGGTCTGTGACCAAAAAATTTTGCCAAAAATTCCTTTGACTTACATTGGGGCAACTTTGGGCAGCTCCTGCCCCCCAGGGGTAAAACTTTTACCCCATTGTGAGGTATGTTCTCACAGAGCCTGTCAGCCTCTTCAAATGTGGTAAATCACAAGTGTCTGCGAAATCCTCGCTCTGAGCTATTACTCGTCAAATTTCGGCGCAATGTTAAGTCAATGGGATTTTTTGCCCAATTTTTTGCCCCTGGGGCAAATACCGTACCCCCGATCACTTATAAAAGTCATAGCACACCATTCCCAAATAATCCGCACGATTTGATGCCTCATTCGTGGGTCTGTAACCAAAAAATTTTGCCAAAAATTCCATTGACTTACATTGGGGCAACTTTGGGCAGCTCCTGCCCCCCAGGGGTAAAACTTCTACCCCATTGTGAGGTATGTTCTCACAGAGCCTGTCAGCCTCTTCAAATGTGGTAAATCACACGTCTCTGCGAAATCCTCGCTCTGAGCTATTACTCGTCAAAGTTCGGCTCAATGTTAAGTCAATGGGATTTTTTGCCCAATTTTTTGCCCCTGGGGCAAACACCGTACCCCCGATCGCTTATAAAAGTCATAGCACACCATTCCCAAATAATCCGCACGATTTGACGCCTCATTCGTGGGTCTGTGACAAAAGCTGCGGGAGGAGTAGCGCGCCAAACTTTTGTCCGGAATAATAATAATAACTAGAATGTACATTTCCTGAAGAAAATGTGAGTGGTGCTTGCCGTGGCAAAATTTCTTACCATAATGTCCCACCTACTGCCCAAAGTTGAAAGAGGCCACCCCCATGACAGTAGGATGTTCTGGTGCAAAGATATTGGTGTTGTTCCATGGTTGCTAGGAAAACCCATCTGGTTGATATGCAGTTACTAAGGTGACAGCCACCAATGCTACTTGCCATCCTGAGTAAAATAAGTCAACCCGGAAGTCTTTACGATTTTCTAGTAGAGAGATATGTGATTTGTTACTTGGTTGCTAGGGTAACCCCATCTGGTTGCTAGGCAGTTAACAAGGGGCAAGCCAACAATGCTCCTTGCCATCCTGAGTGAAATAAGTCAACCCGGAAATCTCTGTGATTTTCTTGTGCAGAGATATGTGATTTGTTTCTTGGTTGCTAGGGTAACCCCATCTGGTTGCTAGGCAGTTACCAAGGTGACAGCCAACAATGCTCCTTGCCATCCTGAGTGAAATAAGTCAACCCAGAAGTCTCTATGATTTTCTAGTACAGAGATATGTGATTTGTTTCTTGGTTGCTAGTGTAACCCCATCTGGTCGCTAGGCAGTTACCAAGGTGACAGCCAACAATGTTCCTTGCCATCCTGAGTGAAATAAGTCAACCTGCAAGTCTCTGTGATTTTCTTGTGCAGAGATATATGATTTGTTTCTTGGTTGCTAGGGTAACCCCATTTGGTTGCTAGGCAGTTACCAAGGTGACAGCCAACAATGCTCCTTGCCATCCTGAGTGAAATAAGTCAACCCAGAAGTCTCTGTGATTTTCTTGTGCAGAGATATGCGATTTCTTTCTTGGTTGCTAGGGTAACCCCATCTGGTTGCTAGGCAGTTACCTACGTGATACTCATAAGGCCCCTTGCAATCCTGTGAGAAATATTTCAACCCCTATGTCTCTACGATGTTCTGGTTCAAAGATATTTGATTTGTTACTTGGTTGCTAGGGTAACCCCATCTGGTTGCTAGGCAGTTATCAAGGTGACAGGGAACAATGCTCCTTGCCATCCTGAGTGAAATAAGTCAACCCGGAAGTCTCTACGTCATTCTGATCCCAAGATACACATCTTAGTGATTTTGAATGGATGTCAATGGTTCTTTGTTGCTAGGGTGGTTTAAATGGTTGCTAGGGCGTGGCTAAGTAGTTCACATGATGAAAGCTGAAGACTGATTACTCACCCAATTAAAACAAAGCAACTATCATGTCTCTAGGACATTCTGATCTGAAGATATCTTACTGTAATTGAAATCAATAAATGTGGTTGCTAGGGTGCTCTAAATTGTTGCTAGGGAGTGGCTTGGCAGCTGCCAATGATGAATCTCCAAAGGCTGCTTGTCAGTATGAATGATATAAACCAACTCCCATGCCTCTGTGACATTCAGAATGGAAGATATCTCTCTTTGGATATTGGTTGCTAAGGTGCTCGAAAATGGTTGCTAGGGAGGGGCTAGGAAGTGTTGAGGGGATTCATGATTGGCTGTTTTACTGGCCCAAGTCAAACGAGACCACCCTTGTGTTTCTATGGTAATTCAGTCCAGAAAAATCCCTTTGATCTCTTTCAATGGAAGTCTATGGGACTTGTTGCTAAGGTACTGTAAATGGTTGCTAGGGCGTGGCTTGATAGCTTCACAATGATCCTGAGAGACTGATTGGTCGTCTGAGTAAAATGAGCCTGCCCCCTTGTCTCTAAGACACTGTGATCCAGAGTTATGTTCAATACAAAATCTACCATAGACTTAACATTGGGGCAAATTTGGGCAGCTCCTGCCCCCAAGGGGTGCAACTTTTACCCCATTGTGAGGTATGTTCTCACAGAGCCTGTAAGCCTCTTCAAATGTGGTAAATCACACGTCTCTGTGAAATCCTTGCTCTGAGCTATGACTCGTCAAAGTTCGGCGCAATGTTAAGTCAATGGGATTTTTTGCCCAATTTTTTGCCCCTGGGGCAAATACCGTACCCCCGATCACTTATAAAAGTCATAGCACACCATTCCCAAATAATCCGCACGATTTGATGCCTCATTCGTGGGTCTGTGACCAAAAAATTTTGCCAAAAATTCCATTGACTTACATTGGGGCAACTTTGGGCAGCTCCTGCCCCCCAGGGGTAAAAGTTTTACCCCATTGTGAGGTATGTTCTCACAGAGCCTGTCAGCCTCTTCAAATGTGGTAAATCACACGTCTCTGCGAAATCCTCGCTCTGAGCTATGACTCGTCAAAGTTCAGCTCAATGTTAAGTCAATGGGATTTTTTGCCCAATTTTTTGCCCCTGGGGCAATCACCGTACCCCCGATTGATTATAAAAGTCATAGGACACCATTCCCAAATAATCCGCACGATTTGACGCCTCATTTGTGGGTTTTCGACCAAAAAATTTTGAAAAAAATTCCATTGACTTACATTGGGGCAACTTTGGGCAGCTCCTGCCCCCCAGGGGTGCAACTTTTACCCCATTGTGAGGTATGTTCTCACAGAGCCTGTCAGCCTCTTCAAATGTGGTAAATCACATGTCTCTGCGAAATCCTCGCTTTGAGCTATGACTCGTCAAAGTTCGGAGCAATGTTAAGTCAATGGGATTTTTTGCCCAATTTTTTGCCCCTGGGGCAAACACCGTACCCCCGATCGCTTATAAAAGTCATAGCACACCTCTCCTCAATGAGCCGCACGATTCGACACCTCATTCATGGGTCTACGCCAAAAGGTGCGGGATGAGTTAGGTGCCGAAGTTTTGTACGGAAGAAGAAGAAGAAGAAGAAGAAGAAGAAAAATAAGTATGTGAGATTACAATAGTGTTGCTTTGCAAGCACCACTAATAATAACTAGAATGTACATTTCCTGAAGAAAATGTGAGTGGTGCTTGCCGTGGCAAAATTTCTTACCACAATGTCCCACCTACTGCCCAAAGTTGAAAGAGGCCACCCCCATGACAGTAGAATGTTCTGGTGCAGAGATATAGGTGTTGTTCCATGGTTGCTAGGGAAACCCATCTGGTTGATATGCAGTTACTAAGGTGTCAGCCACCAACGCTACTTGCCATCCTGAGTAAAATATGTCAACCCGGAAGTCTCTACGATTTTCTAGTACAGAGATATGTGATTTGTTACATGGTTGCTAGGGTAACCCCATCTGGTTGCTAGACAGTTACCAAGGGGCAAGCCAACAATGCTCCTTGCCATCCTAAATGAAAAAAGTCAACACGGAATCACTACAATTTTCTGGTTCAGAGATATATGATTTGTTACTTGGTTGCTAGGGTAACCCCATCTGGTTGCTAGGCAGTTACCAAGGTGACAGCCAACAATGCTCCTTGCTCTCCTGAGTGAAATAAGTCAACCCAGAAGTCTCTGTGATTTTCTTGTGCAGCGATATATGATTTGTTTATTGGTTGCTAGGGTAACCCCATCTGGTTGCTAGGCAGTTACCAAGGTGACAGGCAACAATGCTCCTTGCCATCCTGAGTGAAATAAGTCAACCCGGAAGTCTCTGTGATTTTCTAGTACAGAGATATGTGATTTGTTTCTTGGTTGCTAGGGTAACCCCATCTGGTTGCTAGGCAGTTACCAAGGTGACAGCCAAGAATGCTCCTTGCCATCCTGACTGAAATAAGTCAACCTGGAATCTCTACGATTTTCTGGTTCAGAGATACGTGATTTGTTAATTGGTTGCTAGGGTAACCCCATCTGGTTGCTAGGCAGTTACCAAGGTGACAGCCAACAATGCTCCTTGCCATCCTGAGTGAAATAAGTCAACCCGGTAGTCTCTGTGATTTTCTTGTGCAGAGATGTGTGATTTGTTTCTTGGTTGCTAGGGTAACCCCATCTGGTTGCTAGGCAGTTACCAGGGTGATATTTATCAAGTCTACTTTCCATCCTGAGTGAAATAAGTCAACCCGGAAGTCTCTACGACATTCTGATCCCAAGATACACATCTTAGTGATTTTGAATGGATGTCAATGGTTCTTTGTTGCTAGGGTGCTTTAAATGGTTGCTAGGGCGTGGCTAAGTAGTTCACATGATGAAAGATGAAGACTGATTACTCACCCAATTAAAACAAATCAACTATCATGTCTCTAGGACATTCTGATCTGAAGATATCTTCAATTGAAATCAATAAATGTGGTTGCTAGGGTGCTCCAAATTGTTGCTAGGGAGTGGCTTGGCAGCTGCCAATGATGAATCTCCAATGGCTGCTTGTCAGTATGAATGATACAAACCAACTCCCATGCCTCTGTGACATTCAGAATGGAAGATATCTCTCTTTGGATTTTGGTTGCTAAGGTGCTCGAAAATGGTTGCTAGGGAGGGGCTAGGAAGTGTTGAGGGGATTCATGATTGGATGTTTTACTGCCCCAAGTCAAACGAGACCACCCTCGTGTTTCTATGATAATTCAGTCCGGAGATATCCCTTTGATCTCTTTCAATGGAAGTCTATGGGAGTTGTTGCTAAGGTGCTCTAAATGGTTGCTAGGGCGTGGCTTGATAGCTTCACAATGATCCTGAGAGACTGATTGGTCATCTGAGTAAAATGAGCCCGCCCCCTTGTCTCTAAGACACTGTGATCCAGAGTTATGTTCAATACAAAATCTACCATAGACTTAACATTGGGGCAACTTTGGGCAGCTCATGCCCCCCAGGGGTGCAACTTTTACCCCATTGTGAGGTATGTTCTCACAGAGCCTGTCAGCCTCTTCAAATGTGGTTAATCACACGTCTCTGTGAAATCCTCGATCTGAGCTATGACTCGTCAAAGTTCGGCGCAATGTTAAGTCAATGGGATTTTTTGCCCAATTTTTTGCCCCTGGGGCAATCACCGTACCCCCGATCGATTATAAAAGTCATAGGACACCATTCCCAAATAATCCGCACGATTTGACGCCTCATTTGTGGGTTTTCGACCAAAAAATTTTGAAAAAAATTCCATTGACTTACATTGGGGCAACTTTGGGCAGCTCCTGCCCCCCAGGGGTGCAACTTTTACCCCATTGTGAGGTATGTTCTCACAGAGCCTGTCAGCCTCTTCAAATGTGGTAAATCACATGTCTCTGCGAAATCCTCGCTTTGAGCTATGACTCGTCAAAGTTCGGCGCAATGTTAAGTCAATGGGATTTTTTGCCCAATTTTTTGCCCCTGGGGCAAACACCGTACCCCCGATCGCTTATAAAAGTCATAGCACACCTCTCCTCAATGAGCCGCACGATTCGACACCTCATTCATGGGTCTACGCCAAAAGGTGCGGGATGAGTTAGGTGCCGAAGTTTTGTACGGAAGAAGAAGAAGAAGAAGAAGAAGAAGAAAAATAAGTATGTGAGATTACAATAGTGTTGCTTTGCAAGCACCACTAATAATAACTAGAATGTACATTTCCTGAAGAAAATGTGAGTGGTGCTTGCCGTGGCAAAATTTCTTACCACAATGTCCCACCTACTGCCCAAAGTTGAAAGAGGCCACCCCCATGACAGTAGAATGTTCTGGTGCAGAGATATAGGTGTTGTTCCATGGTTGCTAGGGAAACCCATCTGGTTGATATGCAGTTACTAAGGTGTCAGCCACCAACGCTACTTGCCATCCTGAGTAAAATATGTCAACCCGGAAGTCTCTACGATTTTCTAGTACAGAGATATGTGATTTGTTACATGGTTGCTAGGGTAACCCCATCTGGTTGCTAGACAGTTACCAAGGGGCAAGCCAACAATGCTCCTTGCCATCCTAAATGAAAAAAGTCAACACGGAATCACTACAATTTTCTGGTTCAGAGATATATGATTTGTTACTTGGTTGCTAGGGTAACCCCATCTGGTTGCTAGGCAGTTACCAAGGTGACAGCCAACAATGCTCCTTGCTCTCCTGAGTGAAATAAGTCAACCCGGAAGTCTCTGTGATTTTCTTGTGCAGCGATATGTGATTTGTTTATTGGTTGCTAGGGTAACCCCATCTGGTTGCTAGGCAGTTACCAAGGTGACAGGCAACAATGCTCCTTGCCATCCTGAGTGAAATAAGTCAACCCGGAAGTCTCTGTGATTTTCTAGTACAGAGATATGTGATTTGTTTCTTGGTTGCTAGGGTAACCCCATCTGGTTGCTAGGCAGTTACCAAGGTGACAGCCAAGAATGCTCCTTGCCATCCTGACTGAAATAAGTCAACCTGGAATCTCTACGATTTTCTGGTTCAGAGATACGTGATTTGTTAATTGGTTGCTAGGGTAACCCCATCTGGTTGCTAGGCAGTTACCAAGGTGACAGCCAACAATGCTCCTTGCCATCCTGAGTGAAATAAGTCAACCCGGTAGTCTCTGTGATTTTCTTGTGCAGAGATGTGTGATTTGTTTCTTGGTTGCTAGGGTAACCCCATCTGGTTGCTAGGCAGTTACCAGGGTGATATTTATCAAGTCTACTTTCCATCCTGAGTGAAATAAGTCAACCCGGAAGTCTCTACGACATTCTGATCCCAAGATACACATCTTAGTGATTTTGAATGGATGTCAATGGTTCTTTGTTGCTAGGGTGCTTTAAATGGTTGCTAGGGCGTGGCTAAGTAGTTCACATGATGAAAGATGAAGACTGATTACTCACCCAATTAAAACAAATCAACTATCATGTCTCTAGGACATTCTGATCTGAAGATATCTTACTTCAATTGAAATCAATAAATGTGGTTGCTAGGGTGCTCCAAATTGTTGCTAGGGAGTGGCTTGGCAGCTGCCAATGATGAATCTCCAATGGCTGCTTGTCAGTATGAATGATACAAACCAACTCCCATGCCTCTGTGACATTCAGAATGGAAGATATCTCTCTTTGGATTTTGGTTGCTAAGGTGCTCGAAAATGGTTGCTAGGGAGGGGCTAGGAAGTGTTGAGGGGATTCATGATTGGATGTTTTACTGCCCCAAGTCAAACGAGACCACCCTCGTGTTTCTATGATAATTCAGTCCGGAGATATCCCTTTGATCTCTTTCAATGGAAGTCTATGGGAGTTGTTGCTAAGGTGCTCTAAATGGTTGCTAGGGCGTGGCTTGATAGCTTCACAATGATCCTGAGAGACTGATTGGTCATCTGAGTAAAATGAGCCCGCCCCCTTGTCTCTAAGACACTGTGATCCAGAGTTATGTTCAATACAAAATCTACCATAGACTTAACATTGGGGCAACTTTGGGCAGCTCATGCCCCCCAGGGGTGCAACTTTTACCCCATTGTGAGGTATGTTCTCACAGAGCCTGTCAGCCTCTTCAAATGTGGTTAATCACACGTCTCTGTGAAATCCTCGATCTGAGCTATGACTCGTCAAAGTTCGGCGCAATGTTAAGTCAATGGGATTTTTTGCCCAATTTTTTGCCCCTGGGGCAATCACCGTACCCCCGATCGATTATAAAAGTCATAGGACACCATTCCCAAATAATCCGCACGATTTGACGCCTCATTTGTGGGTTTTCGACCAAAAAATTTTGAAAAAAATTCCATTGACTTACATTGGGGCAACTTTGGGCAGCTCCTGCCCCCCAGGGGTGCAACTTTTACCCCATTGTGAGGTATGTTCTCACAGAGCCTGTCAGCCTCTTCAAATGTGGTAAATCACATGTCTCTGCGAAATCCTCGCTTTCAGCTATGACTCGTCAAAGTTCGGCGCAATGTTAAGTCAATGGGATTTTTTGCCCAATTTTTTGCCCCTGGGGCAAACACCGTACCCCCGATCGCTTATAAAAGTCATAGCACACCTCTCCTCAATGAGCCGCACGATTCGACACCTCATTCATGGGTCTACGCCAAAAGGTGCGGGATGAGTTAGGTGCCGAAGTTTTGTACGGAAGAAGAAGAAGAAGAAGAAGAAAAACTAGAATGTACATTTCCTGAAGAAAATGTGAGTGGTGCTTGCCGTGGCAAAATTTCTTACCACAATGTCCCACCTACTGCCCAAAGTTGAAAGAGGCCACCCCCATGACAGTAGGATGTTCTGGTGCAGAGATATTGGTGTTGTTCCATGGTTGCTAGGGAAACCCATCTGGTTGCTAGGCAGTTACCAAGGTGACAGGCAACAATGCACCTTATCATCCTGAGTGAAATAAGTCAATCCGGAAGTCTCTGTGATTTTCTTGTGCAGAGATATGTGATTTGTTTCTTGGTTGCTAGGGTAACCCCATCTGGTTGCTAGGCAGTTACCAAGGTGACAGCCAATAATGCTCCTTGCCATCCTGAGTGAAATAAGTCAACCCGGAAGTCTCTGTGATTTTCTAGTACATAGATATGTGATTTGTTACTTGGTTGCTAGGATAAACCCATCTGGTTGCTAGGCAGTTACCAGGGTGATATTTATCAAGTCTACATTCCATCCTGAGTGAAATAAGTCAACCCGGAAGTCTCTGTGATTTTCTTGTGCAGAGATATGTGATTTGTTTCTTGGTTGCTAGGGTAACCCCATCTGGTTGCTAGGCAGTTACCAAGGTGACAGCCAACAATGCTCCTTGCCATCCTGAGTGAAATAAGTCAACCCGGAAGTCTCTGTGATTTTCTTGTGCAGAGATATGTGATTTGTTTCTTGGTTGCTAGGGTAAGCCCATCTGGTTGCTAGGCAGTTACCTAGGTGACAGGCAACAATGCTCCTTGCCATCCTGAGTAAAATAAGTCAACCCGGAAGTCTCTGTGATTTTCTTGTGCAGAGATATGTGATTTGTTTCTTGGTTGCTAGGGTAACCCCATCTGGTTGCTAGGCAGTTACCTACGTGATACTCATAAGGCCCCTTGCAATCCTTTGAGAAATATTTCAACCCCTATGTCTCTACGATGTTCTGGTTGAAAGATATGTGATTTGTTACTTGGTTACTAGGGTAACCCCATCTGGTTGCTAGGCAGTTACCAAGGTGACAGCCAACAATGCTCCTTGCCATCCTGAGTGAAATAAGTCAACCCGGAAGTCTCTGTGATTTTCTTGTGCAGAGATATTTGATTTGTTTCTTGGTTGCTAGGGTAACCCCATCTGGTTGCTAGGCAGTTATCAAGGTGACAGGGAACAATGCTCCTTGCCATCCTGAGTGAAATAAGTCAACCCGGAAGTCTCTACGTCATTCTGATCCTAAGATACACATCTTAGTGATTTTGAATGGATGTCAATGGTTCTTTGTTGCTAGGGTGCGTTAAATGGTTGCTAGGGCGTGGCTAAGTAGTTCACATGATGAAAGCTGAAGACTGATTACTCACCCAATTAAAACAAAGCAACTATCATGTCTCTAGGACATTCTGATCTGAAGATATCTTACTGTAATTGAAATCAATAAATGTGGTTGCTAGGGTGCTCTAAATTGTTGCTAGGGAGTGGCTTGGCAGCTGCCAATGATGAATCTCCAAAGGCTGCTTGTCAGTATGAATGATATAAACCAACTCCCATGCCTCTGTGACATTAAGAATGGAAGATATCTCTCTTTGTATTTTGGTTGCTAAGGTGCTTGAAAATGGTTGCTAGGGAGGGGCTAGGAAGTGTTGAGGGGATTCATGATTGGCTGTTTTACTGCCCCAAGTCAAACGAGACCACCCTCGTGTTTCTATGATAATTCAGTCTGGAGAAATCCCTTTGATCTCTTTCAATGGAAGTCTATGGGACTTGTTGCTAAGGTGCTGTAAATGGTTGCTAGGGCGTGGCTTGATAGCTTCACAATGATCCTGAGAGACTGATTGGTCGTCTGAGTAAAATGAGCCCGCCCCTTTGTCTCTAAGACACTGTGATCCAGAGTTATGTTCAATACAAAATGTACCATAGACTTAACATTGGGGCAAATTTGGGCAGCTCCTGCCCCCAAGGGGTGCAACTTTTACCCCATTGTGAGGTATGTTCTCACAGAGCCTGTCAGCCTCTTCAAATGTGGCAAATCACACGTGTCTGTGAAATCCATGCTCTGAGCTATGACTTGTCAAATTTGGCTCAATGTTAAGTCAATGGGATGTTTTGCACAATTTTTTGCCCCTGGGGCAAATACCGTACCCCCGATCACTTATAGAAGTCAAAGCACACCATTCCCAAATAATCCGCACGATTTGACGCCTTATTTGTGGGTCTGCGACCAAAAAATTTTTCAAAAATTCCATTGACTTACATTGGGGCAACTTTGGGCAGCTACTGCCCCCCAGGGGTAAAACTTTTACCCCATTGTGAGGTATGTTCTCAGAGAGCCTGTCAGCCTCTTCAAATGTGGTAAATCACATGTCTCTGTGAAATCCTCGCTCTGAGCTATAACTCGTCAAAGTTTGGCTCAATGTTAAGTCAATGGGATTTTTTTGCCCAATTTTTTGCCCCTGGGGCAAACACCGTACCCCCGATCGCTTATAAAAGTCATAGCACACCTCTCCTCAATGAGCCGCACGATTTGACACCTCATTCATGGGTCTACGCCAAAAGGTGCGGGACGAGTTAGGTGCCGAAGTTTTGTACGGAAGAAGAAGAAGAAGAAGAAGAAGAAAAATAAGTATGTGAGATTACAATAGTGTTGCTTTGCAAGCACCACTAACTAGAATGTACATTTCCTGAAGAAAATGTGAGTGGTGCTTGCCGTGGCAAAACTCATCAAATAAAATTTTCTAACTTGTTTCTAAGCACTAAAATAAAGGTCATAGAATGTTGCTAACATGTGTTTTTCATGATGGTAGCACATTTTTAAATGTTTTAGCACTTTGCTAGGCAAAGCTAGCATGTGTTAGCATGATACTAGCACGTTTTTAGCATGTTTTAGCACTTCGTTTGGCGATGCTAACATGTGTTAGCATGATGCTAGCACATTTTTAACATGTTTTAACAATGCCCTCGGCAATGCTAACATGTGTTAGCATGATGCTAGCACATTTTTAGCATGTTTTAACAATTCCCTAGGCAATGCTAACATGTATTAGCATAATGCTAGCACGCTTTAGCATGTTTAAACACTTCGCTAGGCGATGCCAACATGTGTTAGCATGATGCTAGCACATTTTTAGCATGTTTTAGTACTTCACTATGCGATACTAGTATGTGTTAGCATGTTGCTAGCACGTTTTTAGCATGTTTTAGCACTTATCTATGCGATGCCAGCATGTGTTAGCATGATGCTAGCACATTTTTAGCATGTTTTAGTACTTCGCTAGCCGAAGCCAGCATATGTTAGCATGATGCTAGCATATTTTTAGCATGTTTTAGTACTTCGCTATGCGATACTAGTATGTTTTAGCATGTTGCTAGCATGTTTTTAGCATGTTTTAGCACTTCGCTATGCAATTCTAATATGTTTTAGCATGTTGCTAGCATGTTTTTAGCATGTTTTAGCACTTCGCTAGACGATGCCGGCATATGTTAGCATGATGCTAGCACGTTTTTAGCATGTTTTAGCACTTTGCTAGGCGATACCAGCATGTGTTAGCATGATGCTAGCACGTTTTAGCACTTCGCTATGCGATACTAGTATGTTTTAGCATGTTGCTAGCACGTTTTTAGCATGTTTTAGCACTTCGCTATGCAATACTAATATGTTTTAGCATGTTGCTAGCATGTTTTTAGCATGTTTTAGCACTTCGCTATGCAATACTAATATGTTTTAACATGTTGCTAGCATGTTTTTAGCATGTTTTAGCACTTCGCTAGGCGATGCCAGCATATGTTAGCATGATGCTAGCACATTTTTAGCATGTTTTATGTTGTGGCTATGAAGATTTTTATTGGCTGCTTGATAAAAGAAATCCTCTGAGGGAGAGAGAGAGAGACACGCAGGGCTGACAGGCCCTTTTTTGTCTGTGTGTGTGAAAATGTCAGTTGGGATTTAAATTTCTGAACATTCCGCAATGTAAAGTCAATGGGACATTTTTGGCCGCTTTTTCATCCGCTGTGCGAACATCGTACCCCCGATCGCTTATAAAAGTCATAGCACACCTCTCCTCAATGAGCCGCACGATTTGACACCTCATTCATGGGTCTACGCCAAAAGGTGCGGGACAAGTTAGGTGCCGAAGTTTTGTACGGAAGAAGAAGAAGAAGAAGAAGAAGAAAAATAAGTATGTGAGATTACAATAGTGTTGCTTTGCAAGCACCACTAACTAGAATGTACATTTCCTGAAGAAAATGTGAGTGGTGCTTGCCGTGGCAAAATTTCTTACCATAATGTCCCACCTACTGCCCAAAGTTGAAAGAGGCCACCCCCATGACAGTAGGATGTTCTGGTGCAAAGATATTGGTGTTGTTCCATGGTTGCTAGGAAAACCCATCTGGTTGATATGCAGTTACTAAGGTGACAGCCACCAATGCTACTTGCCATCCTGAGTAAAATAAGTCAACCCGGAAGTCTTTACGATTTTCTAGTAGAGAGATATGTGATTTGTTACTTGGTTGCTAGGGTAACCCCATCTGGTTGCTAGGCAGTTAACAAGGGGCAAGCCAACAATGCTCCTTGCCATCCTGAGTGAAATAAGTCAACCCGGAAATCTCTGTGATTTTCTTGTGCAGAGATATGTGATTTGTTTCTTGGTTGCTAGGGTAACCCCATCTGGTTGCTAGGCAGTTACCAAGGTGACAGCCAACAATGCTCCTTGCCATCCTGAGTGAAATAAGTCAACCCAGAAGTCTCTGTGATTTTCTAGTACAGAGATATGTGATTTGTTTCTTGGTTGCTAGTGTAACCCCATCTGGTCGCTAGGCAGTTACCAAGGTGACAGCCAACAATGTTCCTTGCCATCCTGAGTGAAATAAGTCAACCTGCAAGTCTCTGTGATTTTCTTGTGCAGAGATATATGATTTGTTTCTTGGTTGCTAGGGTAACCCCATTTGGTTGCTAGGCAGTTACCAAGGTGACAGCCAACAATGCTCCTTGCCATCCTGAGTGAAATAAGTCAACCCAGAAGTCTCTGTGATTTTCTTGTGCAGAGATATGCGATTTCTTTCTTGGTTGCTAGGGTAACCCCATCTGGTTGCTAGGCAGTTACCTACGTGATACTCATAAGGCCCCTTGCAATCCTGTGAGAAATATTTCAACCCCTATGTCTCTACGATGTTCTGGTTCAAAGATATTTGATTTGTTACTTGGTTGCTAGGGTAACCCCATCTGGTTGCTAGGCAGTTATCAAGGTGACAGGGAACAATGCTCCTTGCCATCCTGAGTGAAATAAGTCAACCCGGAAGTCTCTACGTCATTCTTATCCCAAGATACACATCTTAGTGATTTTGAATGGATGTCAATGGTTCTTTGTTGCTAGGGTGCTTTAAATGGTTGCTAGGGCGTGGCTAAGTAGTTCACATGATGAAAGCTGAAGACTGATTACTCACCCAATTAAAACAAAGCAACTATCATGTCTCTAGGACATTCTGATCTGAAGATATCTTACTGTAATTGAAATCAATAAATGTGGTTGCTAGGGTGCTCTAAATTGTTGCTAGGGAGTGGCTTGGCAGCTGCCAATGATGAATCTCCAAAGGCTGCTTGTCAGTATGAATGATATAAACCAACTCCCATGCCTCTGTGACATTCAGAATGGAAGATATCTCTCTTTGGATTTTGGTTGCTAAGGTGCTCGAAAATGGTTGCTAGGGAGGGGCTAGGAAGTGTTGAGGGGATTCATGATTGGCTGTTTTACTGGCCCAAGTCAAACGAGACCACCCTTGTGTTTCTATGGTAATTCAGTCCAGAAAAATCCCTTTGATCTCTTTCAATGGAAGTCTATGGGACTTGTTGCTAAGGTACTGTAAATGGTTGCTAGGGCGTGGCTTGATAGCTTCACAATGATCCTGAGAGACTGATTGGTCGTCTGAGTAAAATGAGCCTGCCCCCTTGTCTCTAAGACACTGTGATCCAGAGTTATGTTCAATACAAAATCTACCATAGACTTAACATTGGGGCAAATTTGGGCAGCTCCTGCCCCCAAGGGGTGCAACTTTTACCCCATTGTGAGGTATGTTCTCACAGAGCCTGTAAGCCTCTTCAAATGTGGTAAATCACACGTCTCTGTGAAATCCTTGCTCTGAGCTATGACTCGTCAAAGTTCGGCGCAATGTTAAGTCAATGGGATTTTTTGCCCAATTTTTTGCCCCTGGGGCAAATACCGTACCCCCGATCACTTATAAAAGTCATAGCACACCATTCCCAAATAATCCGCACGATTTGATGCCTCATTCGTGGGTCTGTGACCAAAAAATTTTGCCAAAAATTCCATTGACTTACATTGGGGCAACTTTGGGCAGCTCCTGCCCCCCAGGGGTAAAAGTTTTACCCCATTGTGAGGTATGTTCTCACAGAGCCTGTCAGCCTCTTCAAATGTGGTAAATCACACGTCTCTGCGAAATCCTCGCTCTGAGCTATGACTCGTCAAAGTTCAGCTCAATGTTAAGTCAATGGGATTTTTTGCCCAATTTTTTGCCCCTGGGGCAAACACCGTACCCCCGATCGCTTATAAAAGTAATAGCACACCTCTCCTCAATGAGCCGCACGATTTGACACCTCATTCATGGGTCTACGCCAAAAGGTGCGGGACGAGTTACGCGCCGAAGTTTTGTACGGAAGAAGAAGAAGAAGAAGAAGAAGAAGAAAAATAAGTATGTGAGATTACAATAGTGTTGCTTTGCAAGCACCACTAACTAGAATGTACATTTCCTGAAGAAAATGTGAGTGGTGCTTGCCGTGGCAAAATTTCTTACCACAATGTCCCACCTACTGCCCAAAGTTGAAAGAGGCCACCCCCATGACAGTAGAATGTTCTGGTGCAGAGATATAGGTGTTGTTCCATGGTTGCTAGGGAAACCCATCTGGTTGATATGCAGTTACTAATGTGTCAGCCACCAACGCTACTTGCCATCCTGAGTAAAATATGTCAACCCGGAAGTCTCTACGATTTTCTAGTACAGAGATATGTGATTTGTTACATGGTTGCTAGGGTAACCCCATCTGGTTGCTAGGCAGTTACCAAGGGGCAAGCCAACAATGCTCCTTGCCATCCTAAATGAAAAAAGTCAACACGGAATCACTACAATTTTCTGGTTCAGAGATATATGATTTGTTACTTGGTTGCTAGGGTAACCCCATCTGGTTGCTAGGCAGTTACCAAGGTGACAGCCAACAATGCTCCTTGCTCTCCTGAGTGAAATAAGTCAACCCGGAAGTCTCTGTGATTTTCTTGTGCAACGATATGTGATTTGTTTATTGGTTGCTAGGGTAACCCCATCTGGTTGCTAGGCAGTTACCAAGGTGACAGCCAAGAATGCTCCTTGCCATCCTGACTGAAATAAGTCAACCTGGAATCTCTACGATTTTCTGGTTCAGAGATACGTGATTTGTTAATTGGTTGCTAGGGTAACCCCATCTGGTTGCTAGGCAGTTACCAAGGTGACAGCCAACAATGCTCCTTGCCATCCTGAGTGAAATAAGTCAACCCGGTAGTCTCTGTGATTTTCTTGTGCAGAGATGTGTGATTTGTTTCTTGGTTGTTAGGGTAACCCCATCTGGTTGCTAGGCAGTTACCAAGGTGACAGCCAAGAATGCTCCTTGCCATCCTGACTGAAATAAGTCAACCTGGAATCTCTACGATTTTCTGGTTCAGAGATACGTGATTTGTTAATTGGTTGCTAGGGTAACCCCATCTGGTTGCTAGGCAGTTACCAAGGTGACAGCCAACAATGCTCCTTGCCATCCTGAGTGAAATAAGTCAACCCGGTAGTCTCTGTGATTTTCTTGTGCAGAGATGTGTGATTTGTTTCTTGGTTGCTAGGGTAACCCCATCTGGTTGCTAGGCAGTTACCAGGGTGATATTTATCAAGTCTACTTTCCATCCTGAGTGAAATAAGTCAACCCGGAAGTCTCTACGACATTCTGATCCTAAGATACACATCTTAGTGATATTGAATGGATGCCAATGGTGTTTTGTTGCTAGGGTGCTTTAAATGGTTGCTAGGGCGTGGCTAAGTAGTTCACATGATGAAAGATGAAGACTGATTACTCACCCAATTAAAACAAAGCAACTATCATGTCTCTAGGACATTCTGATCTGAAGATATCTTACTTCAATTGAAATCAATAAATGTGGTTGCTAGGGTGCTCCAAATTGTTGCTAGGGAGTGGCTTGGCAGCTGCCAATGATGAATCTCCAATGGCTGCTTGTCAGTATGAATGATACAAACCAACTCCCATGCCTCTGTGACATTCAGAATGGAAAATATCTCTCTTTGGATTTTGGTTGCTAAGGTGCTCGAAAATGGTTGCTAGGGAGGGGCTAGGAAGTGTTGAGGGGATTCATGATTGGCTGTTTTACTGCCCCAAGTCAAACGAGACCACCCTCGTGTTTCTATGATAATTCAGTCCGGAGATATCCCTTTGATCTCTTTCAATGGAAGTCTATGGGAGTTGTTGCTAAGGTGCTCTAAATGGTTGCTAGGGCGTGGCTTGATAGCTTCACAATGATCCTGAGAGACTGATTGGTCATCTGAGTAAAATGAGCCCGCCCCCTTGTCTCTAAGACACTGTGATCCAGAGTTATGTTCAATACAAAATCTACCATAGACTTAACATTGGGGCAACTTTGGGCAGCTCATGCCCCCCAGGGGTGCAACTTTTACCCCATTGTGAGGTATGTTCTCACAGAGCCTGTCAGCCTCTTCAAATGTGGTTAATCACACGTCTCTGTGAAATCCTCGGTCTGAGCTATGACTCGTCAAAGTTCGGCGCAATGTTAAGTCAATGGGATTGTTTGCCCAATTTTTTGCCCCTGGGGCAATCACCGTACCCCCGATTGATTATAAAAGTCATAGGACACCATTCCCAAATAATCCGCACGATTTGACGCCTCATTTGTGGGTTTTCGACCAAAAAATTTTGAAAAAAATTCCATTGACTTACATTGGGGCAACTTTGGGCAGCTCCTGCCCCCCAGGGGTGCAACTTTTACCCCATTGTGAGGTATGTTCTCACAGAGCCTGTCAGCCTCTTCAAATGTGGTAAATCACATGTCTCTGCGAAATCCTCGCTTTGAGCTATGACTCGTCAAAGTTCGGAGCAATGTTAAGTCAATGGGATTTTTTGCCCAATTTTTTGCCCCTGGGGCAAACACCGTACCCCCGATCGCTTATAAAAGTCATAGCACACCTCTCCTCAATGAGCCGCACGATTCGACACCTCATTCATGGGTCTACGCCAAAAGGTGCGGGATGAGTTAGGTGCCGAAGTTTTGTACGGAAGAAGAAGAAGAAGAAGAAGAAGAAGAAAAATAAGTATGTGAGATTACAATAGTGTTGCTTTGCAAGCACCACTAATAAGTATGTGAGATTACAATAGTGTTGCTTTGCAAGCACCACTAATAATAATAAGTATGAGCAATAACAATAGTGATGCCTTGCCTTTGGCAAGCACCACTAATAAGTATGCAAGAGAACAATAGTGATGCTTTGCCTATGGCAAGCACCACTAACTAGAATGTACATTTCCTGAAGAAAATGTGAGTGGTGCTTGCCGTGGCAAAACTCGTCAAATAGCATTTTCTAACTTGTTTCTAAGCACTAAAATAAAGGTCACAGAATGTTGCTAACACGTGTTTTTCATGATGTTAGCACATTTTTAGAATGTTTTAGCACTTCGCTAGGTGAAGCTAGCATGTGTTAGCATGATACTAGCACGTTTTTAGCATGTTTTAGCACTTCGTTTGGTAATGCTAACATGTGTTCGCATGATGCTAGCACGTTTTTAACATGTTTTAGCAATCCCCTAAGCAATGCTATCATGCATTAGCATAATGCTAGCACGTTTTAACATGTTTTAGCACTTCGCTAGGTGAAGCTAGCATGTGTTAGCGTGATACTAGCACGTTTTTTGCATGTTTTAGCACTTTGCTAGGCGATGCTAACATGTGTTAGCATGATGCTAACACATTTTTAACATGTTTTAGCAATCCCCTAAGCAATGCTAACATGCATTAGCATAATGCTAGCACGTTTTAACATGTTTTAGCACTTCGCTAGGCGATGCCAACATGTGTTAGCATGCTAGCACGTTTTTAACATGTTTAGCAATCCCCTAAGCAATGCTAACATGAATTAGCATAATGCTAGCACGTTTTAACATGTTTTAGCACTTTGCTAGGCAATGCCAGCATGTGTTAGCATGATACTAGCACGTTTTTAGCATGTTTTAGCACTTCGCATGGCGATGCTAACATGTGTTAGCATGATGCTAGCACGTTTTTAACATGTTTTAGCAATCCCCTAAGCAATGCTAACATGCATTAGCATAATGCTAGCACGTTTTAACATGTTTTAGCACTTTGCTAGGCAATGCCAGCATGTGTTAGCATGATACTAGCATGTTTTTAGCATGTTTTAGCACTTTGCTAGGCGATACTAACATGTGTTAGCATGATGCTAGCACGTTTTTAACATGTTTTAGCAATCCCCTAAGCAATGCTAACATGCATTAGCATAATGCTAGCACGTTTTAACATGTTTTAACACTTTGCTAGGCAATGCCAGCATGTGTTAGCATGATGCTAGCACGTTTTTAGCATGTTTTAACACTTCGCTAGTCAATACTAGCATGTGTTAGCATGTTGTTAGCACGTTTTTAACATGTTTTAGCACTTCGCTAGGTGAAGCTAGCATGTGTTAGCATGATACTAGCACGTTTTTAGCATGTTTTAGCACTTTGTTTGGCAATGTTAACATGTGTTAGCATGATGCTAGCATGTTTTTAACATGTTTTAATAATCCCCTAAGCAATGCTAACATGCATTAGCATAATGCTAACACGTTTTAACATGTTTTAGCACTTCGCTAGGTGAAGATAGCATGTGTTAGCATGATACTAGCACGTTTTTAGCATGTTTTCGCACTTCGCTAGGCGATGCTAACATGTGTTAGCATGATGCTAGCACGTTTTTAACATGTTTTAGCAATCCCCTAAGCAATGCTAACATGCATTAGCATAATGCTAGCACGTTTTAACATGTTTTAGCACTTTGCTAGGCAATGCCAGCACGTGTTAGCATGATGCTAGCACCTTTTTAGCATGTTTTAACACTTCACTAGGCAATACTAGCATGTGTTAGCATGTTGTTAGCACGTTTTTAGCATGTTTTAGCATTTCGCTAGGCGATGCCAGCATGTGTTAGCATGATGCTAGCACATTTTTAGCATGTTTTAGTACTTCGCTATGCGATACTAGTATGTGTTAACATGTTGCTAGCACGTTTTTAACATGTTTTAGCACTTCGCTAGGCGATGCCAGCATGTGTTAGCATGATGCTAGCACATTTTTAGCATGGTTTAGTACTTCGCTATGCGATACTAGTATGTGTTAACATGTTGCTAGCACGTTTTTAGCATGTTTTAGCACTTCGTTTGGCAATGCTAACATGTCTTAGCATGATGCTAGCACGTTTTTAACATGTTTTAGCAATCCCCTAAGCAATGCTAACATGCATTAGCATAATGCTAGCACATTTTAACATGTTTTAGCAATCCCCTAAGCAATGCTAACATGCATTAGCATAATGCTAGCACGTTTTAACATATTTTAGCAGTTTGCTAGGTGAAGCTAGCATTTGTTAGCATGATACTAGCACGTTTTTAGCAGGTTTTAACACTTCGCTAGGCGATGCTAACATGTATTTACATGATGTTAGCATGTTTTCAACATGTTTTAGCAATCCCCTAAGCAATGCTAACATGCATTAGCATAATGCTAGCACATTTTAACAAGTTTTAGCACTTTGCTAGGCAATGCCAGCATGTGTTAGCATGATGCTAGCACGTTTTTAGCATGTTTTAACACTTTGCTAGGCACTACTAGCATGTGTTAGCATGTTGTTAGCACGTTTTTAGCATGTTTTAGCACTTCGCTAGGCGATGCTAACATGTGTTAGCATGATGCTAGCACATTTTTAACATGTTTTATCAATGCCCTAAGCAATGCTAACATGCATTAGCATAATACTAGCACGTTTTTAGCATGTTTTAGCACTTCGCTAGGCGACGCTAACATGTGTTAGCATGATGCTAGCACATTTTTAACATGTTTTAGCAATCCCCTAAGCAATGCTAACATGCATTAGCATAATGCTAGCACGTTTTTAGCATGTTTTAGCACTTCGCTAGGCGATGCCAGCATGTGTTAGCATGATTCTAGCACATTTTTAACATGTTTTATGTTGTGGCTATGAAGATTTTTATTGGCTGCTTGATAAAAGAAATCCTCTGAGGGAGAGAGAGAGAGAGACGCAGGGCTGACAGGCCCTTTTTTGTCTGTGTGTGTGAAAATGTCAGTTGGGATTTAAATTTCTGAACATTCCGCAATGTAAAGTCAATGGGATTTTTTTGGCCGCTTTTTCGTCCGCTGTTCGAACATCGTACACCCGATCGCTTAGAAAAGATATAGCACACCTCTCCTCAATGAGCCGCACGATTTGATGCCTCACTCAGGGGTCTGTGACAAAAGCTGCAGGAGGAGTAGCGCGCCAAACTTTGTGTGGAAAAATAATAATAATTATAACTAGAATGTACATTTCCTGAAGAAAATGTGAGTGGTGCTTGCCGTGGCAAAACTCATCAAATAAAATTTTCTAACTTGTTTCTAAGCACTAAAATAAAGGTCATAGAATGTTGCTAACATGTGTTTTTCATGATGGTAGCACATTTTTAAATGTTTTAGCACTTTGCTAGGCAAAGCTAGCATGTGTTAGCATGATACTAGCACGTTTTTAGCATGTTTTAGCACTTCGTTTGGCGATGCTAACATGTGTTAGCATGATGCTAGCACATTTTTAACATGTTTTAGCAATGCCCTCGGCAATGCTAACATGTGTTAGCATGATGCTAGCACATTTTTAGCATGTTTTAACAATTCCCTAGGCAATGCTAACATGTATTAGCATAATGCTAGCACGCTTTAGCATGTTTAAACACTTCGCTAGGCGATGCCAACATGTGTTAGCATGATGCTAGCACATTTTTAGCATGTTTTAGTACTTCACTATGCGATACTAGCATGTGTTAGCATGATGCTAGCACATTTTTAGCATGTTTTAGTACTTCGCTAGCCGAAGCCAGCATATGTTAGCATGATGCTAGCATATTTTTAGCATGTTTTAGTACTTCGCTATGCGATACTAGTATGTTTTAGCATGTTGCTAGCATGTTTTTAGCATGTTTTAGCACTTCGCTATGCAATTCTAATATGTTTTAGCATGTTGCTAGCATGTTTTTAGCATGTTTTAGCACTTCGCTAGACGATGCCAGCATATGTTAGCATGATGCTAGCACGTTTTTAGCATGTTTTAGCACTTTGCTAGGCGATACCAGCATGTGTTAGCATGATGCTAGCACGTTTTAGCACTTCGCTATGCGATACTAGTATGTTTTAGCATGTTGCTAGCACGTTTTTAGCATGTTTTAGCACTTCGCTATGCAATACTAATATGTTTTAGCATGTTGCTAGCATGTTTTTAGCATGTTTTAACACTTCGCTATGCAATACTAATATGTTTTAACATGTTGCTAGCATGTTTTTAGCATGTTTTAGCACTTCGCTAGGCGATGCCAGCATATGTTAGCATGATGCTAGCACATTTTTAGCATGTTTTATGTTGTGGCTATGAAGATTTTTATTGGCTGCTTGATTAAAGAAATCCTCTGAGGGAGAGAGAGAGAGACACGCAGGGCTGACAGGCCCTTTTTTGTCTGTGTGTGTGAAAATGTCAGTTGGGATTTAAATTTCTGAACATTCCGCAATGTAAAGTCAATGGGACATTTTTGGCCGCTTTTTCATCCGCTGTGCGAACATCGTACCCCCGATCGCTTATAAAAGTCATAGCACACCTCTCCTCAATGAGCCGCACGATTTGACACCTCATTCATGGGTCTACGCCAAAAGGTGCGGGACAAGTTAGGTGCCGAAGTTTTGTACGGAAGAAGAAGAAGAAGAAAAACTAGAATGTACATTTCCTGAAGAAAATGTGAGTGGTGCTTGCCGTGGCAAAACTCATCAAATAAAATTTTCTAACTTGTTTCTAAGCACTAAAATAAAGGTCATAGAATGTTGCTAACATGTGTTTTTCATGATGGTAGCACATTTTTAAATGTTTTAGCACTTTGCTAGGCAAAGCTAGCATGTGTTAGCATGATACTAGCACGTTTTTAGCATGTTTTAGCACTTCGTTTGGCGATGCTAACATGTGTTAGCATGATGCTAGCACATTTTTAACATGTTTTAGCAATGCCCTCGGCAATGCTAACATGTGTTAGCATGATGCTAGCACATTTTTAGCATGTTTTAACAATTCCCTAGGCAATGCTAACATGTATTAGCATAATGCTAGCACGCTTTAGCATGTTTAAACACTTCGCTAGGCGATGCCAACATGTGTTAGCATGATGCTAGCACATTTTTAGCATGTTTTAGTACTTCACTATGCGATACTAGTATGTGTTAGCATGTTGCTAGCACGTTTTTAGCATGTTTTAGCACTTATCTATGCGATGCCAGCATGTGTTAGCATGATGCTAGCACATTTTTAGCATGTTTTAGTACTTCGCTAGCCGAAGCCAGCATATGTTAGCATGATGCTAGCATATTTTTAGCATGTTTTAGTACTTCGCTATGCGATACTAGTATGTTTTAGCATGTTGCTAGCATGTTTTTAGCATGTTTTAGCACTTCGCTATGCAATTCTAATATGTTTTAGCATGTTGCTAGCATGTTTTTAGCATGTTTTAGCACTTCGCTAGACGATGCCAGCATATGTTAGCATGATGCTAGCACGTTTTTAGCATGTTTTAGCACTTTGCTAGGCGATACCAGCATGTGTTAGCATGATGCTAGCACGTTTTAGCACTTCGCTATGCGATACTAGTATATTTTAGCATGTTGCTAGCACGTTTTTAGCATGTTTTAGCACTTCGCTATGCAATACTAATATGTTTTAGCATGTTGCTAGCATGTTTTTAGCATGTTTTAGCACTTCGCTATGCAATACTAATATGTTTTAACATGTTGCTAGCATGTTTTTAGCATGTTTTAGCACTTCGCTAGGCGATGCCAGCATATGTTAGCATGATGCTAGCACATTTTTAGCATGTTTTATGTTGTGGCTATGAAGATTTTTATTGGCTGCTTGATAAAAGAAATCCTCTGAGGGAGAGAGAGAGAGACACGCAGGGCTGACAGGCCCTTTTTTGTCTGTGTGTGTGAAAATGTCAGTTGGGATTTAAATTTCTGAACATTCCGCAATGTAAAGTCAATGGGACATTTTTGGCCGCTTTTTCATCCGCTGTGCGAACATCGTACCCCCGATCGCTTATAAAAGTCATAGCACACCTCTCCTCAATGAGCCGCACGATTTGACACCTCATTCATGGGTCTACGCCAAAAGGTGCGGGACAAGTTAGGTGCTGAAGTTTTGTACGGAAGAAGAAGAAGAAGAAGAAGAAGAAAAATAAGTATGTGAGATTACAATAGTGTTGCTTTGCAAGCACCACTAACTAGAATGTACATTTCCTGAAGAAAATGTGAGTGGTGCTTGCCGTGGCAAAATTTCTTACCACAATGTCCCACCTACTGCCCAAAGTTGAAAGAGGCCACCCCCATGACAGTAGGATGTTCTGGTGCAGAGATATTGGTGTTGTTCCATGGTTGCTAGGGAAACCCATCTGGTTGATATGCAGTTACTAAGGTGACAGCCACCAATGCTACTTACCATCCTGAGTAAAATAAGTCAATCCGGAAGTCTCTACGATTTTGTAGTACAGAGATATGTGATTTGTTTCTTGGTTGCTAGGGTAACCCCATCTGGTTGCTAGGCAGTTACCAAGGTGACAGCCAACAATGCTCCTTGCTCTCCTGAGTGAAATAAGTCAACCCGGAAGTCTCTGTGATTTTCTTGTGCAGCGATATGTGATTTGTTTATTGGTTGCTAGGGTAACCCCATCTGGTTACTAGGCAGTTACCAAGGTGACAGGCAACAATGCTCCTTGCCATCCTGACTGAAATAAGTCAACCCGGAAGTCTCTGTGATTTTCTAGTACAGAGATATGTGATTTGTTTCTTGGTTGCTAGGGTAACCCCATCTGGTTGCTAGGCAGTTACCAAGGTGACAGCCAAGAATGCTCCTTGCCATCCTGACTGAAATAAGTCAACCTGGAATCTCTACGATTTTCTGGTTCAGAGATACGTGATTTGTTAATTGGTTGCTAGGGTAACCCCATCTGGTTGCTAGGCAGTTACCAAGGTGACAGCCAACAATGCTCCTTGCCATCCTGAGTGAAATAAGTCAACCCGGTAGTCTCTGTGATTTTCTTGTGCAGAGATGTGTGATTTGTTTCTTGGTTGCTAGGGTAACCCCATCTGGTTGCTAGGCAGTTACCAAGGTGACAGGCAACAATGCTCCTTGCCATCCTGAGTGAAATAAGTCAACCCGGAAGTCTCTGTGATTTTCTTGTGCAGAGATATGTGATTTATTTCTTGGTTGCTAGGGTAACCCCATCTGGTTGCTAGGCAGTTACCAAGGTGACAGCAAACAATGCTCCGTGCCATCCTGAGTGAAATAAGTCAACCCGGAAGTCTCTGTGATTTTCTTGTGCAGAGATATGTGATTTGTTTATTGGTTGCTAGGGTAACCCCATTTGGTTGCTAGGCAGTTACCAGGGTGATATTTATCAAGTCTACTTTCCATCCTGAGTGAAATAAGTCAACCCGGAAGTCTCTACGACATTCTGATCCTAAGATACACATCTTAGTGATATTGAATGGATGTCAATGGTGTTTTGTTGCTAGGGTGCTTTAAATGGTTGCTAGGGCGTGGCTAAGTAGTTCACATGATGAAAGATGAAGACTGATTACTCACCCAATTAAAACAAAGCAACTATCATGTCTCTAGGACATTCTGATCTGAAGATATCTTACTTCAATTGAAATCAATAAATGTGGTTGCTAGGGTGCTCCAAATTGTTGCTAGGGAGTGGCTTGGCAGCTGCCAATGATGAATATCCAATGGCTGCTTGTCAGTATGAATGATACAAACCAACTCCCATGCCTCTGTGACATTCAGAATGGAAGATATCTCTCTTTGGATTTTGGTTGCTAAGGTGCTCGAAAATGGTTGCTAGGGAGGGGCTAGGAAGTGTTGAGGGGATTCATGATTGGCTGTTTTACTGCCCCAAGTCAAACGAGACCACCCTCGTGTTTCTATGATAATTCAGTCCGGAGATATCCCTTTGATCTCTTTCAATGGAAGTCTATGGGAGTTGTTGCTAAGGTGCTCTAAATGGTTGCTAGGGCGTGGCTTGATAGCTTCACAATGATCCTGAGAGACTGATTGGTCATCTGAGTAAAATGAGCCCGCCCCCTTGTCTCTAAGACACTGTGATCCAGAGTTATGTTCAATACAAAATCTACCATAGACTTAACATTGGGGCAACTTTGGGCAGCTCATGCCCCCCAGGGGTGCAACTTTTACCCCATTGTGAGGTATGTTCTCACAGAGCCTGTCAGCCTCTTCAAATGTGGTTAATCACACGTCTCTGTGAAATCCTCGATCTGAGCTATGACTCGTCAAAGTTCGGCGCAATGTTAAGTCAATGGGATTTTTTGCCCAATTTTTTGCCCCTGGGGCAATCACCGTACCCCCGATCGATTATAAAAGTCATAGGACACCATTCCCAAATAATCTGCACGATTTGACGCCTCATTTGTGGGTTTTCGACCAAAAAATTTTGAAAAAAATTCCATTGACTTACATTGGGGCAACTTTGGGCAGCTCCTGCCCCCTAGGGGTGCAACTTTTACCCCATTGTGAGGTATGTTCTCACAGAGCCTGTCAGCCTCTTCAAATGTGGTAAATCACATGTCTCTGCGAAATCCTCGCTTTGAGCTATGACTCGTCAAAGTTCGGCGCAATGTTAAGTCAATGGGATTTTTTGCCCAATTTTTTGCCCCTGGGGCAAACACCGTACCCCCGATCGCTTATAAAAGTCATAGCACACCTCTCCTCAATGAGCCGCACGATTTGACACCTCATTCATGGGTCTACGCCAAAAGGTGCGGGACGAGTTAGGTGCCGAAGTTTTGTACGGAAGAAGAAGAAGAAGAAGAAGAAGAAGAAAAATAAGTATGTGAGATTACAATAGTGTTGCTTTGCAAGCACCACTAATAATAAGTTTAAATAGGATTTCAGTAAGTTGGCTTTCTCAAGCCAACCTAAAAACTAGAATGTACATTTCCTGAAGAAAATGTGAGTGGTGCTTGCCGTGGCAAAACTCGTCAAGTAGCATTTTCAAACTTGTTTCTTATTGTGTTAAATTATATTTAATTTCATTTAAATTTGTAGTTAAAAAAAGTGTATTTTTAAAGTTTCAAATGAAGAAATCAGGTCGCATCATTTATTAAAATACAAATAGAAATAATTGTGTGAATGTATCAATATTCCTTCAATTATGCACTTCTGGATTTAAAAAAAACATGGGATGCTGTTCAGTGAATGCAAATATATGCAGTCTGTTCCTGTTTGTGTGTATGTCGTCATTCTTTTAAAAACATCAAACTTTGATTGATTGGTGATATCCTGTAAATGTTGTGGTCTTAATTTTTAAGTATATAATTTAAATGTTAGCTTTTAAATGACCCTCTTACCATCTGTGAATTTACCTGGATCTTTTCTGAAGTTCACAAGAAAATATTCTTAATGTGTAAAATTCAATAGACAAAAATGCTGCATGTGCCAATTCACATAAAATGTTTATTTGAAAGATTTAGAAAAACACCTGTTGTGCCAAATCCCACCCAGCAAATGGATAAGATCCTATACTGTTGTAAGAGTCTCTTTCTAGCATTACCTAAGATTATAAAAATGAAAACAGAAATGCATTAATGTTACAATTAATAATACAATGTATAATTGATGACAGCTTATCTGATAACTAATAATTAATTTTACCTATTAATCTGATAATAAATGTAGCACACCCAGTTTTTCTTATGCACACCCAGAGACGCTTTTCTGGCTATGCTAGTGAATTATAGTGAAAACAGAAATGCATTAATGTTGCAATTAATAATACAATGTATAATTGATGACATAGCTTATCTGATCACCTATTTTACACAATACTAACATTTATTTTGTACATTCTCCACTTTCAAATTTGTTTTAAATTCTTCACTTTTATTATTTCTAACCTTCAAGCTTTCATTTTGGCAGAATACTGGTAAAAGTACATATTAAAATATTTTGTGTTACATTGCTGCGCATGTATTTATAAAAGGAATCAGCCCCACAACCCCTGTGAAGTCATGATTTACACTGATTTCAGAACATTTTAACAACGCCGCTAAGCTGTTCTGAAATGACTATATGACAAAAGCTTCACAGGGCTTACTGCTTTATTGTAAGTGACTAAGCTATAACATGATTTAATTTTGATTTCAAATTATTTTCATTTACATTTTTCTGATATAAATGATAGTATTTTTGTCAATTTTGGTTGTTTTAGAAACCCTGGTCGGTAGGGACCCGGGAGGGACAGGACCTGGCACAACACCCCCAGTGAGCAAGCCATGTGAGCGACAGTGGCAAGGAAAAAAACTCCTTAAGGGAGATTAAAAAAACCTTGAGAGGAACCAGACTCAGCAGGGGGAGCCATCCTCCTCTGGCACGGCGTACACATTATAACACTCTTACTTAAGCTAATATATGATATATCTTGAAATAGAAAGCAATAATTTAATATGATAATAAAACCATTTATAAATATATAAAAATTAATTAATTGTGCATGTAATGATGAGATGCAATCAGTGGTGTAATGAAGCATCTCCCGCCATCTAGCCGCTGGATCTACATACAGGCTGGATATCCTGAGGTAGAGGAGGTAAAACAGATATAATAATGTTAGTGAATTTTTTTTCTGATTCTCAGAGACTTGGAGCATAAAGTTTCTTGCAAGAGACACTTTTTGCTCTCTCACTTCTGAAAACATCATACACTTTAAAATCTAAGATTTCACATCAAATCACATGTCTGTGCACTGAGACAGATTTCCTGCATTGATTTTTTTTTTAAAAGCCTTATTTGATCAGGTATTGAGATTTATTAGTAGTGATGTAGATAACTGCTGTATTTTTGACCCAGGAAAAACCCTGAAACCATTGTATAATAAAATGCACTGAAACACTACACCTTACCAGTAGTAAAACTACTATACAAACTTTACCTCAGTGTGCTTCTTCCTCTGCTTCATTCTTCAGCATTGTCCTCAATGTCAAGACATTTGGTCCCGTCCTCTGGGCATGAAACTAATTAAATGAATAATGAAATCACTACATACACTAATGCTAATAAACTAAAAAAAGCAAGAAAGTAAACTCAGAAATAAAACTTACGGAAAGAAATGAGCACATAAGGTGGTATCCAGTTGAGCCATACGTCATCTTCTCAGACAATCTGACTTCAATTGGCTGGTTCCTGAAAAGCATCAATATCAAAATTAGATTAAAATATAATATTTACATTAAAATGTGGTTATGAAAAGCAGTAGTACACTGACTAAAGCAAAATCTTTTAACACTTAGCTTTAGAAGATATTGCACACTCATATCCAGATAGGACTGCTATGGTCTCCCAGTTCTTCCTGCAACTTTACAGAAGGGCACATATCAATCATAGAACAGCAGAGGACTGCATAGATTGTCACAAATTGTATAGATTGAACATAAATTTAAGGTAAAATGTTATAAGGTCAAAATCAAATACATTACATTGGTGCCTTGCTACTTCTCTCTTTACCTTGCTGTGTCTTTTTTTTTTAACTTACTGCCACTGTTGCTATGACTGTCTGTGTCCTCCCTGGATCTGTCACACTACTCCTCCGTCCTTCCTCGTAGCACAGTTGTATAAACCCTTGACATAACCTAACCACAATCTCTAACACCACAATCTCACCGCAACATGACCATACGCGCCAACCCGTTTGAATAAGGCAGTTGAAGCCCCACTGGTGTCGTTAAAGCAGACTCAGTGGCAAACGGTTCCGTATGGCATACTACCTACCACAACACACAACAATACCATTACAAAAACTCATTTACGCAAAATACAATACACAGGATTGTGATAACTATGATAACTATGCAACACACCCGACTGAAGGCACAAATCCGGATGAGAGATGTAGATATGATCCAATAGTGTGTTCTTTTTGGTTGTTCCTGTGGTGATCAGTTGCGTGTATCCTTTAGACTGAAACAATTCCAGAACAGTTTTATTCCCTGCGCAGAGGAGATCCTCATTGAAATCTCCACAGATTAGTACGGGATGTTCATCCACTATGTCCAAATAATCCAATAGACTCTTCAAGTTTTTCAAGAACTCTTCATAACCGTAGAGTGGTGGCCTGTAGACAGCAGCGATTGTTGCTCTGATCGGGCTATCTACTTTGATGACGACATACTCCAGATTGGTCACATTTTGTACAAACTGCCTAGGCTGAGCTGAAATATGCTCTCTGCAATATATTGCGACTCCACCGCCAGCTTTCTGCGCAATTTCTTGGTGTGTCGAGTAGGAGACATGTCTGTTGCGCATAAATGCGTTGTATCCTTCCAATTGGACATGGGGTGTAATGAGCGATCCGGTCAGGTGAGTTTCCGTCATGCAAAGAATGTCAGAAAGAAGCAGTTCATGATGGCATCTGATGTCTTCAATGTGGGATGACAGTCCTTCTGTGTTGTGATGAATGATTTTAAGCGTCTGATCCAGGTTGGTTTCCCTCACCTGCTGCAAAAGTGGCATGATTTCTTTAAATGTCACTCTTGTCATGTTTCCCAATGAGGCGGTGACTGTAGGATCAGCATATATCTTCTTTTCACTGAAGTCCGTAATGTGTAAACCATTAAGCGAGGTTGTTCTGCTGAGGGCAACGTAGGCCATTCCCGGCTCGAAAATCTTCTTCAATGACACCACGGCATTCTTCATTGTCATGCCTTGGACTTTGTGAGCTGTGCAGGCGTAGGCTAACTTGATGGGGAATTGTCGACGAACTGCTCCTTTCCTTATAGTTTCTTCGGATCTCTCGATGTACGCCAAGTCGTCTTCTTCACCTTGCACCCTTTTGCGGTGGTTCTTGCCTGTGCTTGGATTGTCAAGCTGAAGTCCTAGCATTTGTACGGTGTCGATTCCATCTTTTGTTTTACGGACAATGTTTGAAATTTTCCCAAAACACCCGTTGACCATTCCATGTTCAACATCCAGATTCCTAGTCAACATAATGCGTACTCCCAACGCAATTTGTATGCAGTCAGGCAAGTCGTCCTTTTTTCCGGTGATGGGCTTCCTTTGTCTCTTCATCCCTCCTGTTCTTGGGTCTTTCCTGTAGTCTTCGGCATCAATGGTAATGATGTCAGTGTGAAGAGCATGGATTGTTTTGGTATTGTGTTCGTGAACTTCCTTGTTGGTGGCAAATACGTGCAGTGCATCACACGGGCAGTCGTTGGGGTCCTTCACAGCCTGGAGCAACAAATCTCTATCCTCTACGGCAAGATCGTCGGTCTTCTGCTTCACCCGTAGGCGGTTTAAAAGTTGGGCAAAAGCCAGGTCTTCTTTCTGACGCATGATCTCGGTGAGGGTAATCATTTGGAAATGGTCTTTCCAGAAGTCCAGGACATCCTCTTCGTACACACAGAGGGGTTTGGCTTTACCCAGAGGTGGCAGTTGGTAAAAGTCGCCCACGGCGAGGACAGAGATTCCCCCGAAAGGTTTCTTGCTGCCTTTGATTTGCTGACATCTCCAGTTTATGTAGGCAAAGAGATCCTTCGAAATCATGGACACTTCATCGATGATAAGAATCTCCACGTCGCGCAGTCTTGCTCGTAGTTCATCTAGGGCATTTCCAAGTCCTTGATACGGTGGCTTCAGGTTCCTTGGCAGTTTTAAAATGAAATGGAGTGTTTTACCGGATATGTTGAACGCTGCTGTTCCAGTAAACGCACTCAAGAGCACCGTAGGCACGGAGAGATCTCCTTCCTCCCGTAGTCGAGGCAGTTGTCGCAGAATCTTGGTTGCTTCCGTGTATATGCACTTGATGACGTGTGATTTGCCACAACCAGCACCACCTGACACGAAGTAGAAAAACTGTTCCGGATTATGACCCCACACACGCTTCTGACACCACTGGCAGACAGTATAGAATATGGCTGCCTGCGTCTCATTTAGACTTCTAAACAACTTCCTAACAAATTCAATGGTCATCTGCGGTGCCTCAATTTGTGGCACGACTCCGTCTCCATGTTCAAGAATCTGAAATTCTGGAACATCATCTTGTTCATTCTCATCATCCGGATTGATGTCTTGCCTTTCTGCAACGCACTCCAAACGATCCACTTCTATTTCAGGTGCAAAAGCGGTCCATGCGTTCTCAGATGGCCCTTGCTGTTGCAGCTGATCGATTGCCTTATCCACCTCATCGCTGTGTTTTTCAAATTTTTTCTTGTGTGCTTGCACTACGGCACAGACAGGCATCAGCAAATCAGGGTGAGTAGGTAGTTCCACAGATGCACTCTTGTAAAACGTCTCATATGTTGGAAATCTAGGAGGTTTTAGCTGCTCATTGATCCGATGTGGCATATAAAGCTTAAGTAATCTACAATAAAACTTTTCGGGTTGTTTCTCCTCTGAAAAACGTGCATACCTAATAACTGCAGCCTTCCCAGACGTTCTTTTCTGAAAAAAAACCCATGCTGTTGAGCAAGCGGTGAACATTCTTGCCTTTCGTTTGCTGACCATACACGATACGGCACTCCGAAGCAAAATCTGCCAGACACATCTTTTCAAAGTCACGAGTTTGAGGCCTTGCTCTGTATTTATCTATTATACCTGACATCCAGACATCCTCCGAATCGGGATTTTTATTTTGTAGGACACTAAGGGGAAGACTCATCTTTAGCGCGTCATCATCCGTCGGTATGAACACAACGCTTCGTGAACACTTCTTCAACGGTAAGCTGCATGTTCGTGCCACAGACTCCTGAGCGCTAACTTGCCTGTGTTTGGAGTAGGCTTGCATTATCTGCTTCATTTCATCTTCCTCGCTAACGTTCGTCTCACGCACTCTCTTGATTACGTTCTTAAGTAAATCGCCCATTTCATGTTCCGGCTTGGAAATATACGAAAGCATATACATAACGCAGCTAAAAGCGTCAAGAACGAACTGGATGTCCATATTAGCGTTCCATGCCCTCAACAAATCGGGATTGTATCCATTCACCCAAGACTCCTTTGGATCACGCTTCAGCAGAATCACGTTGGCATTGGACAATGCTTTGACGTTCTCATTGTAGTCATCGATGGACAACTTACACTTTGTCAGTAGCTCTGACAAGCTGTCAAAGGAGGCTTGGGGATCGTTCAACAGATCCCACACCGGCTTGAGTTTTGTCCTGGCTTCGCTCATTGCCTTTTGAGCAGCCTCCCGTCTCAACTTCATACTGTCTGCTTGTTTTTGGGCTTTCTCGTGCTCTTCTTCAGGACGCTGTGGTTGTGTGGATTTAGACGCAAACATGCAGCTTCCAGATGGAGAAGTGTCCGTGTCATCCTCTTCTTCAGGACGCTGTGGTCGCGGCCGAGTGATCTTGGTGCTAGACACTGGTAGTTTGGGGAACCCAAATCTACATAATAAATTCCCTTTCTTACACGACTTTGAGTTTCTCATTTCAAGAGGTAAATGATTTGTTTGTAACACTTTACAATATGGTTTGATTTGTTAACATTAGTTAACATATTAGGCTAATTAAAATGAACTAACCATGAGCAATACATTTGTTACTGTATTTATTAATCATTGTTAATAAAACATACAGCTGTTCATTGTTTGTTCATGTTACTTCACAGTGCATTAAGTAATGTTAACAAATAAACTTTTGATTTCAATAATGTAGGCTACAAGTAAATGGTGAAATTAACATTAACACAGATTAATAAATGCTGTAGAAGTGCAGTTTTTTAATTGTTAATGTTAAGTAATGTAGTTAACTAGAGTGGAGAAATGGAACCATATTGTAAAGTGTTACCGATCTGTTATACACCGATTCGGACGTCTCGTGAGTTCAGTGTTGGGACAGATCAGTTATTTTAAGCATTCATTAAAGTGAATCGGTTCAAAGGAGTCATAGTTCGCGTGTCGTTGTCGGACGTGCACAGGAGTGCGCGCTCACGCGGCCAGGGCACTCTCAATCGTGCTTTCAGTGCGCCCTGTAGCAAGCGCTGCAGTCAAATGATTAAATAATGCTTTGGCGTGACAAAAATATCGCTTTGTCGGCCGCCAAAAAAATTTAAACCTTATCTAGTGTATGTGTATTCTACATTGTGTGTATTGTGTATATTGTGTACATTTGATATGTAAATTGTGTTGTGTAAATATGTTGTTATTGTAAAGTGGTTTATGTCTCGTCACTGTCATTACTGCAATGTTGCTCGGAACTGCACACAAGACTTTAACCTGCTGCACAGTAGTGTGACAATAAAGTGATTTGATTTTTTGATTTTGATTCTGTCACTGAAATCAGTTCTCAACGGATTTCTTCACCGGAGACTAATCTAACCGCCTTCGATTGGACGTTGCATTTTTAAACTCAGCAGAACCGCTTGTGATTGGCTGTACTGCTCAACGCATGCCTTTGATTGACATGAACAATTATTTAATGCATCAATCGACATTATTGGATCATAATTCTATATGTACCATAAAATATATTCTAAATATTACTGAACTAAAATATAGTGAATCTATTTTTAATTGATAAAAGTTACACTTAAGGTGTTTGGTCAGTTTTGAGACTGACGCATAATCTACAAGGAATGTCTGAGGGTTAAACACAAGAAAAACATATTAAAGTTGCGTCTCCATCACTCCTTAAAATACTGTGAATGTCGTCAACGTAGTAATATATGCGTATTGCGTCACATCATGCGTTAATATTTACCAAAAATTGCTGCAAATATAGTGAAGCGTCTCTATCCTACTTGAACCCATTCAAAGAGATTGTCAGCGCGGATTTGTGTTCCATGGATCACATGACCGCAAGGCGCGAAAGCAAGTTTCCCTCAGTCAACTCACTCTTGAGTAATACCAGTAAAAAAACACTCATGGAACTCCCGTTATATTAAATAACGCTAACTACAGAGCAAAAATAATTTCTTACATACAGTATATGCACTTTGTGGTTTATGATTAGACAGTTCTGTCAGTGAGCACTGGAATCGGTTCTCACCGGATTTGTTCAGTGGAGACCAATCTAACCGCCTTTGATTAGAAACTTCGACGCAGCCTTTTATTGACATGAAGCGACCTGCATCAATCGACAATTTTTATTCTAATATAGCTGCATCCATATGCATTCATGTAAAATACAACAAACGGCGAGTACCATAAGTATACTATTAATTTGTACATCACCATATAAGCTAGGCCTACTATTGAGGATGCTTCAGCTTAAAATAAGCGCCAAAATGAATACACACCTCACGCAGTATTTAAGCTATTGTAAGCTACACAAACAGCAAAAACCAAAGGACATAATATCCATCAGACACAAACAAAATATCATGTTACGTTTTCACTCAAAGATAGAAGTGTGGCTAGCTGTAGACATAACTTATCATACATTACCCTCTTACAGAGAAAAAGCTAGCTTCAATGTAAACAAAAACGATATTAACTACAACTCATATTATAATACGAATAATATTGCCTACATTTAATTCAAATAAAGAGCTGCATTTGACAATACAAGGTTTTATAAAACAGCATATTTGAAAACAACCGTATCCACTTACCTCAAGAGAATAATGCGGGAGGTTCATCAGTTCTGCTCCCGTGAAGTCGATCTCGTAGCCAATCAGCAGTGAGCTTTGATTGTACAACCAATAAAATCACACCTTGTAGTGATGACTCGGTCATGAACGATTCGTTCATTGTGAACAAATCTTTAATATGGCTCGGGAATACCTGCTTGCAGAAACGCTTTCGTCACAGGTAGTGATATAACTACTTTTTTCTTACATGTTACTTACTATATAAAATGATATTAATAACAATCATAATGACTTTATTGTGTAATTATATATACCTCCGTGCCAGCTTTGTAGTTTCATCAATTGAATTGGTTTATCATGCTTAATATGTGTATAATCATTAAATACATAATCATTAATAGTTGGTTACTAGGTGATAGCTAGGCTGTTCTGGGTGGTTGCTATGATGTTGCTAGGTGGTTGCTAGGGTATTCTGGGTGGTTGCTATGGTGTTGCTAGGTGTTACTAGGCGGTTGCTAAGGTATTCTGGGTGGTTACTAGGAGGTTTCTAGTGGGATGCTATCATGTTCTGGGTTGTTGCTATGGTGTTGCTAGGTGGTTGATAGGGTGTTCTGGGTGGTTGCTATGGTGTTGGTAGGTGGTTGCTAAGGTATTCTGTGTGGTTGCGAGGGCGTTTCTAGCCAGTTGCTAATGTTCAGGGTGGTTGCTAAGGTATTTTTGGTGGTTGCTATGGTGTTACTAGGTGGTTGGTAAATGTCACCGATGGTTACTATGGAGTTTTTACATATTCTTAAAATCTTAATGCTAGCACGTTTTTAGCATGTTTTAGCACTTCGCTAGGCGATGCTTTTAACATGTTTTATGTTGTGGCTATGAAAATTTTTATTGGCTGCTTGATAAAAGAAAGCCTATGAGGGAGAGAGAGAGAGAGACGCAGGGCTGACAGGCCCTTTTTTGTCTGTGTGTGTGAAAATGTCAGTTGGGATTTAAATTTCTGAACATTCCGCAATGTAAAGTCAATGGGACTTTTTTGGCCGCTTTTTCGTCCGCTGTTCGAACATCGTACACCCGATCGCTTAGAAAAGATATAGCACACCTCTCCTCAATGAGCCGCATGATTTGATGCCTCACTCAGGGGTCTGTGACAAAAGCTGCGGGAGGAGTAGTGCGCCAAACTATGTGTGGAATAATAATAATTATAATAATAATAATAATAAGTATGCAAGAGAACAATAGTGTTGCTTTGCCTTTGGCAAGCACCACTAATAATAAGTATGCAAGAGAACAATAGTGATGCTTTGCCTATGGCAAGCACCACTAATAATAATAACTAGATTAAAAAGTTTGAGTACAAACTTTAGGTTGGCTTGAGAAAGCCTAGCATAAAGTTTGAAGTAGTTGTAAAAGTTTGAAGATTTACGGTTTCTAGTTTGATGTAATTATTAGTAGTTTTCAAAGTTCAAAGTTTAGAGATTATAAAACCATTCAGTCTATCAAATAGATTAGATAGATAGATAGATAGATAGATAGATAGATAGATAGATAGATAGATAGATAGATAGATAGATAGATAGATAAATAGATAGATAGATAGATAGATAGATATTGACCCTCAGATAGATAGATAGATAGATAGATAGATAGATAGATAGATAGATAGATATTGACCCTCAGATAGATAGATAGATAGATAGATAGATAGAGTATGACCCACAGATAGATAGATAGATAGATAGATAGATAGATAGATGGATAGATAGATAGATATTGACCCTCAGATAGATAGATAGATAGATAGAGTATGACCCACAGATAGATAGATAGATAGATAGATAGATAGATAGTTATTGACCATCAGATAGATAGATAGATAGATAGATAGATAGTTATTGACCATCAGATAGATAGATAGATAGATAGATATTGACCATTAGATAGATAGATAGATAGATAGATAGACAGATAGATAGATAGATAGATAGATAGATAGATAGATAGATAGATAGATAGATAGAAAGATAGATAGATAGATAGTTATTGACCCGCAGATAGTTAGATAGATAGATATTGACCCTCAGATAGATAGATAGATAGATAGATAGATAGATAGATAGATAGATAGATAGATAGATAGATAGATAGATAGATAGATAGATAGTCATTGACCCTTAGATAGATAGATAGATATTGACCGTCAGATATATAGATAGATAGATAGTCATTGACCCTGAGATATAGATAGAGTATGACCCACAGATAGATAGATAGATAGTTATTGACCCGCAGATAGTTAGATAGATAGATAGATAGATAGATATTGACCCTCAGATAGATAGATAGATAGATATTGACCATCAGAAAGATAGATAGATAGATAGATAGACAGATAGATAGACAGATAGATATATCATTTTTTACTTGGTTGCTAGGGTAACCCAATCTGGTTGCTAGGCAGTTTCCATGGTGATACTTATCAAGCCTCCTTTTCATTCTGAGTGAATAAAGTCAACCCGGAAGTCTCTATGATTTTCTGTTGCATAGATATGTGATTTGTTACTTGGTTGCTAGGGTAACCATATCTGGTTGCTAGGCAGTTACCAGAGTGATATATATCAAGGCTACTTTCCATCTTGAGTAAAATAAGTGAAACAGGAAGTCTCTACGATTTTCTGGTGCAGAGTTATGTGATTTGTTACTTGGTTGCTAGGGTAAGCCCTTGTCGTTGCTAGGCAGTTACCAGAGTGATACTTATCAAGCCTCCTTTCCATCCTGAGTGAATTATGTCAACCCGGAAGTCTCTACGATTTTCTGGTGCAGAGATATGTGATTTGTTACTTGTTTGCTAGGGTAATCACATCTGGTTGCTAGGCAGTTACCAGAGTGATACATATCAAGGCTACTTTCCATCCTGAGTGAAATAAGTCAACCCGGAAGTCTCTCTGATTTTCTGTTGCAGAGATATGTGATTTGTTACTTGGTTGCTAGGGTAATCACATCTGGTTGCTAGGCAGTTACCAGAGTGATACATATCAAGGCTACTTTCCATCCTGAGTGAAATAAGTCAACCCGGAAGTCTCTCTGATTTTCTGTTGCAGAGATATGTGATTTGTTACTTGGTTGCTAGGGTAATCACATCTGGTTGCTAGGCAGTTACCAGAGTGATACATATCAAGGCTACTTTCCATCCTTAGTGAAATAAGTGAAACAGGTAGTCTCTACGATTTTCTGGTGCAGAGATATGTGATTTGTTACTTGGTTGCTAGGGTAACCCCGTCTGGTTGCTAGGCAGTTACCAGAGTGATACATATCAAGGCTACTTTCCATCCTGAGTGAAATAAGTCAACCCGGAAGTCTCTCTGATTTTCTGTTGCAGAGATATGTGATTTGTTACTTGGTTGCTAGGGTAACCGCATCTGGTTGCTAGGCAGTTACCAGAGGGATACATATCAAGGCTACTTTCCATCCTGAGTGAAATAAGTGAAACAGGAAGTCTCTATGATTTTCTGGTGCAGAGATATGTGATTTGTTACTTGGTTGCTAGGGTAACCCCGTCTGGTTGCTAGGCAGTTACCAGAGTGATACATATCAAGGCTACCTTCCATCCTGAGTGAATCAAGTAAACCCGGAAGTCTCTATGATTTTCTGTTGCAGAGATATGTGATTTGTTACTTGGTTGCTAGGGTAATCACATCTGATTGCTAGGCAGTTACCAGAGTGATACATATCAAGGCTACTTTCCATCCTGAGTGAAATAAGTCAACCCAGAAGTCTCTCTGATTTTCTGTTGCAGAGATAGGTGATTTGTTACTTGGTTGCTAGGGTAATCACATCTGGTTGCTAGGCAGTTACCGGAGTGATACATATCAAGGCTACTTTCCATCCTGAGTGAAATAAGTGAAACAGGAAGTCTCTACGATTTTCTGGTGCAGATATATGTGATTTGTTACTTGGTTGCTAGGGTAACCCCATCTGGTTGCTAGGCAGTTACCAGGGTGATACTTATCAAGCCTCCTTTCCATACTGAGTGAATCAAGTCAACCTGGAAGCTACTATACTGTGGCTATGAAGATTTTAGGTCATTACTTATTGGCTGCTTGATAAAAGAAATCCTCTGAGGGAGAGAGAGAGGGAGAGACGCAGGGCTGACAGGCCTTTTTTCGTCTGTGTGTGTGAAAACGTCAGTTGGGATTTAAATTTCTGAACATTCCGCAATGTTAATCAATGGGAGTTTTTCCGAGTTTTGATCGTCATTTTTAGGAAAACCGTAAGTTCGATCAGTTAGAAAAGATATAGCACACTATTCGGGATTAGTCTGAAGGTCTGTGCCGAGTTTGGTGCATGTAGCTTAAAAGCTCTAGGAGGAGTTACATTTAGAAATTTAGTCTCAGAATAATAATAATAACTAGAATGTACATTTCCTGAAGAAAATGTGAGTGGTGCTTGCCGTGGCAAAATTTCTTACCACAATGTCCCACCTACTGCCCAAAGTTGAAAGAGGCCACCCCCATGACAGTAGGATGTTCTGGTGCAGAGATATTGGTGTTGTTCCATGGTTGCTAGGGAAACCCATCTGGTTGATATGCAGTTACCAAGGTGACAGGCAACAATGCTACTTACCATCCTGAGTGAAATAAGTCAACCCGGAAGTCTCTGTGATTTTCTAGTGCAGAGATATGTGATTTTTTTCTTGGTTGCTAGGGTATCCCCATCTGGTTGCTAGGCAGTTACCAGGGTGATATTTCTCAAGTCTACTTTCCATCCTGAGTGAAATAAGTCAACCCGGAAGTCTCTACGACATTCTGATCCTAAGATACACATCTTAGTGATTTTGAATGGATGTCAATGGTTCTTTGTTGCTAGGGTGCTTTAAATGGTTGCTAGGGCGTGGCTAAGTAGTTCACATGATGAAAGCTGAAGACTGATTACTCACCCAATTAAAACAAAGCAACTATCATGTCTCTAGGACATTCTGATCTGAAGATATCTTACTGTAATTGAAATCAATAAATGTGGTTGCTAGGGTGCTCTAAATTGTTGCTAGGGAGTGGCTTGGCAGCTGCCAATGATGAATCTCCAAAGGCTGCTTGTCAGTATGAATGATATAAACCAACTCCCATGCCTCTGTGACATTCAGAATGGAAGATATCTCTCTTTGGATTTTGGTTGCTAAGGTGCTCGAAAATGGTTGCTAGGGAGGGGCTAGGAAGTGTTGAGGGGATTCATGATTTGCTGTTTTTTTGGCCCAAGTCAAACGAGACCACCCTTGTGTTTCTATGATAATTCAGTCCAGAGAAATCCCTTTGATCTCTTTCAATGGAAGTCTATGGGACTTGTTGCTAAGGTACTGTAAATGGTTGCTAGGGCGTGGCTTGATAGCTTCACAATGATCCTGAGAGACTGATTGGTCGTCTGAGTAAAATGAGCCCGCCCCCTTGTCTCTAAGACACTGTGATCCAGAGTTATGTTCAATACAAAATCTAACATAGACTTAACATTGGGGCAAATTTGGGCAGCTCCTGCCCCCAAGGGGTGCAACTTTTACCCCATTGTGAGGTATGTTCTCACAGAGCCTGTCAGCCTCTTCAAATGTGGTAAATCACACGTGTCTGTGAAATCCTTGCTCTGACCTATGACTTGTCAAAGTTTGGCGCAATGTTAAGTCAATGGGATTTTTTGCACAATTTTTTGCCCCTGGGGCAAATACCGTACCCCCGATCACTTATAGAAGTCATAGCACACCATTCCCAAATAATCCGCATGATTTGACGCCTCATTCGTGGGTCTGCGAGCAAAAATTTTTTCAAAAAATTCCATTGACTTACATTGGGGCAACTTTGGGCAGCTCCTGCCCCCCAGGGGTAAAACTTTTACCCCATTATGAGGTATGTTCTCAGAGAGCCTGTCAGCCTCTTCAAATGTGGTAAATCACACGTCTCTGTGAAATCCTCGCTCTGAGCTATAACTCGTCAAAGTTCGGCTCAATGTTAAGTCAATGGGATTTTTTGCCCAATTTTTTGCCCCTGGGGCAAACAACGTACCCACGATCGCTTAGAAAAGATATAGCACACCTCTCCTCAATGAGCCGCACGATTTGATGCCTCACTCAGGGGTCTGTGACAAAAGCTGCTGGAGGAGTAGCGCGCCAAACTATGTGTGGAATAATAATAATTATAACTAGAATGTACATTTCCTGAAGAAAATGTGAGTGGTGCTTGCCGTGGCAAAATTTCTTACCACAATGTCCCACCTACTGCCCAAAGTTGAAAGAGGCCACCCCCATGACAGTAGGATGTTCTGGTGCAGAGATATTGGTGTTGTTCCATGGTTGCTAGGGAAAACCATCTGGTTGATATGCAGTTACTAAGGTGACAGCCACCAACGCTACTTGCCATCCTGAGTAAAATAAGTCAACCCGGAAGTCTCTACGATTTTGTAGTACATAGATATGTGATTTGTTACTTGGTTGCTAGGGTAACCCCATCTGGTTGCTAGGCAGTTAAAAAGGGGCAAGCCAACAATGCTCCTTGCCATCCTGAATGAAATAAGTCAACCCGGAATCTCTACGATTTTCTGGTTCAGAGATATGTGATTTGTTTCTTGGTTGCTAGGGTAACCCCATCTGGTTGCTAGGCAGTTACCAAGGTGACAGGCAACAATGCTCCTTGCCATCCTGAGTGAAATAAGTCAACCCGGAAGTCTCTGTGATTTTCTTGTGCAGAGATATGTGATTTGTTTCTTGGTTGCTAGGGTAACCCCATCTGGTTGCTAGGCAGTTACCAAGGTGACAGCAAACAATGCTCCTTGCCATCCTGAGTGAAATAAGTCAACCCGGAAGTCTCTGTGATTTTCTTGTGCAGAGACATGTGATTTGTTACTTGGTTGCTAAGGTAACCCCATCTGGTTGCTAGGCAGTTAACAAGGGGCAAGCAAACAATGCTCCTTGCAATCCTGACTGAAATAAGTCAACCCGGAAGTCTCTGTGATTTTCTGGTTCAGAGATATGTGATTTGTTACTTGGTTGCTAGGGTAACCCCATCTGGTTGCTAGGCAGTTACCAAGGTGACAGCCAACAATGCTCCTTGCCATCCTGAGTAAAATAAGTCAACCCGGAAGTCTCTGTGATTTTCTTGTGCAGAGATATGTGATTTGTTTTTTTGGTTGCTAGGGTAACCCCATCTGGTTGCTAGGCAGTTACCAAGGTGACAGGCAACAATGCTCCTTGCCATCCTGAGTAAAATAAGTCAACCCGGAAGTCTCTGTGATTGTCTTGTGCAGAGATATGCGATTTCTTTCTTGGTTGCTAGGGTAACCCCATCTGGTTGCTAGGCAGTTACCAAGGTGACAGCCAACAATGCTCCTTGCCATCCTGAGTGAAATAAGTCAACCCGGAAGTCTCTGTGATTTTCTTGTGCAGAGATATGTGATTTGTTTCTTGGTTGCTAGGGTAACCCCATTTGGTTGCTAGCAGTTACCAGGGTGATATTTATCAAGTCTACTTTCTATCCTGAGTGAAATAAGTCAACCCGGAAGTCTCTACGACATTCTGATCCTAAGATATACATCTTAGTGATTTTGAATGGATGTCAATGGTTTTTTGTTGCTAGGGTGCTTTAAATGGTTGCTAGGGCGTGGCTAAGTAGTTCACATGATAAAAGCTGAAGACTGATTACTCACCTAATGAAAACAAAGCAACTATCATGTCTCTAGGACATTCTGATCTGAAGATATCTTACTGTAATTGAAATCAATAAATGTGGTTGCTAGGGTGCTCTAAATTGTTGCTAGGGAGTGGCTTGGCAGCTGCCAATGATGAATCTCCAAAGGCTGCTTGTCAGTATGAATGATATAAACCAACTCCCATGCTTCTGTGACATTCAGAATGGAAGATATCTCTCTTTGGATTTTGGTTGCTAAGGTGCTCGAAAATGGTTGCTAGGGAGGGGCTAGGAAGTGTTGAGGGGATTCATGATTGGCTGTTTTACTGCCCCAAGTCAAATGAGACCACCCTCGTGTTTCTATGATAATTCAGTCCGGAGAAATCCCTTTGATCTCTTTCAATGGAAGTCTATGGGAATTGTTGCTAAGGTGCTGTAAATGGTTGCTAGGGCATGGCTTGATAGCTTCACAATGATCCTGAGAAACTGATTGGTCGTCTGAGTAAAATGAGCCCGCCCCCTTGTCTCTAAGACACTGTGATCCAGAGTTATGTTCAATACAAAATCTACCATAGACTTAACATTGGGGCAAATTTGGGCAGCTCCTGCCCCCAAGGGGTGCAACTTTTACCCCATTGTGAGGTATGTTCTCACAGAGCCTGTCAGCCTCTTCAAATGTGGTAAATCACACGTGTCTGTGAAATCCTTGCTCTGAGCTATGACTTGTCAAAGTTTGGCGCAATGTTAAGTCAATGGGATTTTTTGCACAATTTTTTGCCCCTGGGGCAAATACCGTACCCCCGATCACTTATAGAAGTCATAGCACACCATTCCCAAATAATCCGCACGATTTGACGCCTCATTTGTGGGTCTGCGAGCAAAAAATTTTTCAAAAAATTCCATTGACTTACATTGGGGCAACTTTGGGCAGCTCCTGCCCCCCAGGGGCAAAACTTTTACCCCATTGTGAGGTATGTTCTCAGAGAGCCTGTCAGCCTCTTCAAATGTGGTAAATCACACGTCTCTGTGAAATCCTCGCTCTGAGCTATAACTCGTCAAAGTTCGGCTCAATGTTAAGTCAATGGGATTTTTTGCCCAATTTTTTGCCCCTGGGGCAAACAACATACCCCCGATCGCTTAGAAAAGATATAGCACACCTCTCCTCAATGAGCCGCACGATTTGATGCCTCACTCAGGGGTCTGTGACAAAAGCTGCGGGAGGAGTAGCGCGCCAAACTATGAGTGGAATAATAATAATTATAACTAGAATGTACATTTCCTGAAGAAAATGTGAGTGGTGCTTGCCGTGGCAAAACTCGTCAAATAGCAATTTCTAACTTGTTTCTAAGAACTGAAATAAAGGTCATAGAATGTTGCTAACACGTGTTTTTCATGATGGTAGCACGTTTTTAGAATGTTTTAGCACCTCGCTACGTGAAGCTAGCATGTGTTAGCATGATACTAGGACGTTTTTAGCATGTTTTAGCAATTTGTTTGGCAATGCTAACATGTCTTAGCATGATGCTAGCACATTTTTAACATGTTTTAGTAATCCCCTAAGCAATGCTAACATGCATTAGCATAATGCTAGCACGTTTTTAACATGTTTTAGCACTTCGCTAGGTGAAGCTAGCATGTGTTAGCATGATGCTTGCATGTTTTTAGCATGTTTTAGCACTTCGCTAGGTGATGCTAACATGTGTTAGCATGATGCTAGCACGTTTTTAACATGTTTTAGCAATCCCCTAAGCAATGCTAACATGCATTAGCATAATGCTAGCACATTTTAACATGTTTTAACACTTTGCTAGGCAATGCCAGCATGTGTTAGCATGATGCTAGCATGTTTTTAGCATGTTTTAGCACTTAGCTAGGCAATACCAGCATGTGTTAGCATGATGCTAGCATGTTTTAACATGTTTTAGCAATCCCCTAAGCAATGCTAACATGCATTAGCATAATGCTAGCACGTTTTAACATGTTTTAGCACTTCACTAGGTGAAGCTAGCATGTGTTAGCATGATACTAGCGCGTTTTTAGCATGTTTTAGCATTTCGCTAGGTGATGCTAACATGTGTTAGCATGATGCTAGCACGTTATTAACATGTTTTAGCAATCCCCTAAGCAATGCTAACATGCATTAGCATAATGCTAGCACGTTTTTAGCATGTTTTAGGGTGTGGCTATGAAGATTTTTATTGGCTGCTTGATAAAAGAAATCCTCTGAGGGAGAGAGAGAGAGAGACGCAGGGCTGACAGGCCCTTTTTTGTCTGTGTGTGTGAAAATGTCAGTTGGGATTTAAATTTCTGAACATTCCGCAATGTAAAGTCAATGGGACTTTTTTGGCCGCTTTTTCGTCCGCTGTTCGAACATCGTACACCCGATCGCTTAGAAAAGATATAGCACACCTCTCCTCAATGAGCCGCTCGATTTGATGCCTCACTCAGGGGTCTGTGACAAAAGCTGCGGGAGGAGTAGCGCGCCAAACTATGTGTGGAAAAATAATAATAATTATAATAATAATAATAAGTATGCAAGAGAACAATAGTGATGCTTTGCCTATGGCAAGCACCACTAACTAGAATGTACATTTCCTGAAGAAAATGTGAGTGGTGCTTGCCGTGGCAAAACTCGTCAAGTAGCATTTTCAAACTTGTTTCTAAGCACTAAAATAAAGGTCATAGAATGTTGCTAACATGTGTTTTTCATGATGGTAGCACGTTTTTAGAATGTTTTAGTACTTTGCTAGGTGAAGCTAGCATGTGTTAGCATGATACTAGCACATTTTTAGCATGTTTTAGCACTTCCTTTGGCAATGCTAACATGTGTTAGCATGATGCTAGCATCTTTTTAACATGTTTTAGCAATCCCCTAAGCAACGCTAACATGCATTAGCATAATGATAGCACGTTTTAACATGTTTTAGCACTTTGCTAGGTGAAGCTAGCATGTGTTAGCATGATACTAGCACGTTTCTAACATGTTTTAGCACTTTGCTAGGCGATGCTAACGTATGTTAGCATGATGCTAGCACGTTTTTAACATGTTTTAGCAATCCCCTAAGCAATGCTAACATGCATTAGCATAATGCTAGCACGTTTTAACATGTTTTAGCACTTTGCTAGGTGAAGCTAGCATGTGTTAGCATGATACTAGCACGTTTCTAGCATGTTTTAGCACTTTGCTAGGCGATGCTAACATGTGTTAGCATGATGCAAGCAAGTTTTTAACATGTTTTAGCACTTCGCTAGGCGATGCCAGCATGTGTTAGCATGATGCTAGCATGTTTTTAGCATGTTTTAGCACTTCGCTAGGCGATGCTAACATGTTTTAGCATGATGCTAGCACATTTTTAACATGTTGTAGCAATCCCCTAACCAATGCTAACATGCATTAGCATAATACTAGCACGTTTTTAGCATGTTTTAGCACTTCACTAGGCGATGCTAACATGTGTTAGCATGATGCTAGCACGTTTTTAACATGTTTTAGCAATCCCCTAAGCAATGCTAACATGCATTAGCATAATGCTAGCACGTTTTAACATGTTTTAACATTTTGCTAGGCAATGCCAGCATGTGTTAGCATGATACTAGCACGTTTTTAGCATGTTTTAGCACTTCGCTAGGCGATGCTAACATGTGTTAGCATGATGCTAGCACGTTTTTAACATGTTTTAGCAATCCCCTAAGCAATGCTAACATGCATTAGCATAATGCTAGCACGTTTTAACATGTTTTAACACTTTGCTAGGCAATGCCAGCATGTGTTAGCATGATGCTAGCACGTTTTTAGCATTTTTTAACACTTCGCTAGGCAATACTATCATGTGTTAGCATGTTTTTAGCACGTTTTTAGCATGTTTTAGCACTTCGCTAGGTGATGCCAACATGTGTTAGCATGTTGCTAGCACGTTTTTAGCATGTTTTAGCACTTCGCTAGGTGATGCCAACATGTGTTAGCATGTTGCTAGCACATTTTTAGCATGTTTTAGGGTGTGGCTATGAAGATTTTTATTGACTGCTTGATAAAAGAAATCCTCTGAGGGAGAGAGAGAGAGAGACGCAGGGCTGACAGGCCCTTTTTTGTCTGTGTGTGTGAAAAAGTCAGTTGGGATTTAAATTTCTGAACATTCCGCAATGTAAAGTCAATGGGATTTTTTTGGCCGCTTTTTCGTCCGCTGTTCGAACATCGTACACCCGATCGCTTAGAAAAGATATAGCACACCTCTCCTCAATGAGCCGCACGATTTGATGCCTCACTCAGGGGTCTGTGACAAAAGCTGCAGGAGGAGTAGCGCGCCAAACTTTGTGTGGAAAAATAATAATAATTATAATAATAATAAGTATGCAAGAGAACAATAGTGATGCTTTGCCTATGGCAAGCACCACTAACTAGATTAAAAAGTTTGAGTACAAACTTTAGGTTGGCTTGAGAAAGCCTAGCATAAAGTTTGAAGTAGTTGTAAAAGTTTGAAGATTTAAGGTTTTTAGTTTGATGTAATTATAAGTAGTAGTTTTCAAAGATCAAAGTTTAGAGATTATAAAACCATTCAGTCTATCAAATAGATAGATAGATAGATAGATAGATAGATAGATAGATAGATAGATAGATAGATAGATAGATAGATAGATAGATAGATAGATAGATATTGACCATCAGATAGATAGATAGACAGATAGACAGATAGAGTATGACCCACAGATAGATAGATAGATAGATAGATAGATATTGACCATCAGATAGATAGATAGATAGATAGATAGATAGATATTGACCCTCAGATAGATAGATAGATAGATAGATAGATAGATAGATAGATAGATAGATAGATAGATATTGACCCTCAGATAGATAGATAGACAGATAGATAGATAGAGTATGACCCACAGATAGATAGATAGATAGATAGATAGATAGATATTGACCCTCAGATAGATAGATAGATAGATAGATAGATAGATAGATAGATAGATAGATAGATAGATAGATAGATAGATAGATAGATAGATAGATATTGATCCTCAGATAGATAGATAGATAGATAGATAGATAGATAGATAGATAGATAGATAGATAGATAGATAGATAGATAGATAGTCATTGACCCTTAGATAGATAGATAGATAGATAGATAGATAGATAGATAGATAGATAGATAGATAGAGTATGACCCACAGATAGATAGATAGATAGTTATTGACCCTCAGATAGATAGATAGATAGATAGATAGATAGATAGATAGATAGATAGATAGATAGATAGATAGATAGATAGATAGATAGATATTGACCCTCAGAAAGATAGATAGATAGATAGATAGAGTATGACCCACAGATAGATAGATAGATAGATAGATAGATAGATAGATAGATAGATAGATAGATAGATAGATAGACAGATAGATAGATAGATAGATAGATAGATAGTCATTGACCCTTAGATAGATAGATAGATAGATAGATAGATAGATAGATAGATAGATAGATAGATAAATAGATAGAGTATGACCCACAGATAGATAGATAGATAGATAGATAGATAGATAGATAGATAGATAGATAGATAGATATTGACCCTCAGATAGATAGATAGATAGATAGACAGATAGATATTGACCCTCAGAAAGATAGATAGATAGACAGATAGATAGATATATTATTTTTTACTTGGTTGCTAGGGTAATCCAATCTGGTTGCTAGGCAGTTTCCAGGGTGATCCTTATCAAGCCTCCTTTTCATTCTGAGTGAATAAAGTCAACCTGGAAGTCTCTACGATTTTCTTTTGCATAAATATGTGATTTGTTACTTGGTTGCTAGGGTAACCATATCTGGTTGATAGGCAGTTACCAGAGTGATACATATCAAGGCTACTTTCCATTCTGAGTGAAATAATTCAAACAGGAAGTGTATACGATTTTCTGGTGCAGAGATATGTGATTTGTTACTTGGTTGCTAGGGTAACCCCATCTGGTTGCTAGGCAGTTACCAACGTGTTACTCATAAGGCTCCTTGCAATCCTGTGTGAAATATGTCAACCCCTATGTCTGTATGATTTTCTGGTTCAAAGATATGTTATTTGTTACTTGGTTGCTAGGGTAACCCCATCTGGTTGCTATGCAGTTACCAGGGTGATACTTATCAAGCCTCCTTTCCATCCTGAGTGAATTATGTCAACCCGGAAGTCTCTACGATTTTCTGTTGCAGAGATATGTGATTTGTTACTTGGTTGCTAGGGTAACCGCATCTGGTTGCTAGGCAGTTACCAGAGTGATACATATCAAGGCTACTTTCCATCCTGAGTGAAATAAGTGAAACAGGAAGTCTCTACGATTTTCTGGTGCAGAGATATGTGATTTGTTACTTGGTTGCTAGGGTAAACACATCTGGTTGCTAGGCAGTTACCAAAGTGATACTCATAAGGCTCCTTGCAATCCTGTGTGAAATATGTCAACCCCTAAGTCTCTATGATGTTCTGGTTCAAAGATATGTGATTTGTTACTTGGTTGCTAGGGTAACCCCGTCTGGTTGCTAGTTAGTTACCAAAGTGATACTCATAAGGCTCCTTGCAATCCTGAGTGAAATATGTGAAACAGGAAGTCTCTACGATGTTCTGGTTCAAATATATATGATTTGTTACTTGGTTGCTAGGGTAACCATATCTGGTTGCTAGGCAGTTACCAGAGTGATACATATCAAGGCTACTTTCCATCCTGAGTGAATAAAGTCAACCCGGAAGTCTCTATGATTTTCTGTTGCAGAGATATGTGATTTGTTACTTGGTTGCTAGGGTAATCACATCTGGTTGCTAGGCAGTTACCAGAGTGATACATATCAAGGCTACTTTCCATCCTGAGTGAAATAAGTGAAACAGGACGTCAGTATGATTTTCTGGTGCAGAGATATGTGATTTGTTCCATGGTTGCTAGGGAAACCCATCTGGTTGATATGCAGTTACCAAGGTGACAGGCAACAATGCTACTTACCATCCTGAGTGAAATAAGTCAACCCGGAAGTCTCTGTGATTTTCTAGTGCAGAGATATGTGATTTTTTTCTTGGTTGCTAGGGTATCCCCATCTGGTTGCTAGGCAGTTACCAGGGTGATATTTCTCAAGTCTACTTTCCATCCTGAGTGAAATAAGTCAACCCGGAAGTCTCTACGACATTCTGATCCTAAGATACACATCTTAGTGATTTTGAATGGATGTCAATGGTTCTTTGTTGCTAGGGTGCTTTAAATGGTTGCTAGGGCGTGGCTAAGTAGTTCACATGATGAAAGCTGAAGACTGATTACTCACCCAATTAAAACAAAGCAACTATCATGTCTCTAGGACATTCTGATCTGAAGATATCTTACTGTAATTGAAATCAATAAATGTGGTTGCTAGGGTGCTCTAAATTGTTGCTAGGGAGTGGCTTGGCAGCTGCCAATGATGAATCTCCAAAGGCTGCTTGTCAGTATGAATGATATAAACCAACTCCCATGCCTCTGTGACATTCAGAATGGAAGATATCTCTCTTTGGATTTTGGTTGCTAAGGTGCTCGAAAATGGTTGCTAGGGAGGGGCTAGGAAGTGTTGAGGGGATTCATGATTTGCTGTTTTTTTGGCCCAAGTCAAACGAGACCACCCTTGTGTTTCTATGATAATTCAGTCCAGAGAAATCCCTTTGATCTCTTTCAATGGAAGTCTATGGGACTTGTTGCTAAGGTACTGTAAATGGTTGCTAGGGCGTGGCTTGATAGCTTCACAATGATCCTGAGAGACTGATTGGTCGTCTGAGTAAAATGAGCCCGCCCCCTTGTCTCTAAGACACTGTGATCCAGAGTTATGTTCAATACAAAATCTAACATAGACTTAACATTGGGGCAAATTTGGGCAGCTCCTGCCCCCAAGGGGTGCAACTTTTACCCCATTGTGAGGTATGTTCTCACAGAGCCTGTCAGCCTCTTCAAATGTGGTAAATCACACGTGTCTGTGAAATCCTTGCTCTGACCTATGACTTGTCAAAGTTTGGCGCAATGTTAAGTCAATGGGATTTTTTGCACAATTTTTTGCCCCTGGGGCAAATACCGTACCCCCGATCACTTATAGAAGTCATAGCACACCATTCCCAAATAATCCGCATGATTTGACGCCTCATTCGTGGGTCTGCGAGCAAAAATTTTTTCAAAAAATTCCATTGACTTACATTGGGGCAACTTTGGGCAGCTCCTGCCCCCCAGGGGTAAAACTTTTACCCCATTATGAGGTATGTTCTCAGAGAGCCTGTCAGCCTCTTCAAATGTGGTAAATCACACGTCTCTGTGAAATCCTCGCTCTGAGCTATAACTCGTCAAAGTTCGGCTCAATGTTAAGTCAATGGGATTTTTTGCCCAATTTTTTGCCCCTGGGGCAAACAACGTACCCCCGATCGCTTAGAAAAGATATAGCACACCTCTCCTCAATGAGCCGCACGATTTGATGCCTCACTCAGGGGTCTGTGACAAAAGCTGCTGGAGGAGTAGCGCGCCAAACTATGTGTGGAATAATAATAATTATAACTAGAATGTACATTTCCTGAAGAAAATGTGAGTGGTGCTTGCCGTGGCAAAATTTCTTACCACAATGTCCCACCTACTGCCCAAAGTTGAAAGAGGCCACCCCCATGACAGTAGGATGTTCTGGTGCAGAGATATTGGTGTTGTTCCATGGTTGCTAGGGAAAACCATCTGGTTGATATGCAGTTACTAAGGTGACAGCCACCAACGCTACTTGCCATCCTGAGTAAAATAAGTCAACCCGGAAGTCTCTACGATTTTGTAGTACATAGATATGTGATTTGTTACTTGGTTGCTAGGGTAACCCCATCTGGTTGCTAGGCAGTTAAAAAGGGGCAAGCCAACAATGCTCCTTGCCATCCTGAATGAAATAAGTCAACCCGGAATCTCTACGATTTTCTGGTTCAGAGATATGTGATTTGTTTCTTGGTTGCTAGGGTAACCCCATCTGGTTGCTAGGCAGTTACCAAGGTGACAGGCAACAATGCTCCTTGCCATCCTGAGTGAAATAAGTCAACCCGGAAGTCTCTGTGATTTTCTTGTGCAGAGATATGTGATTTGTTTCTTGGTTGCTAGGGTAACCCCATCTGGTTGCTAGGCAGTTACCAAGGTGACAGCAAACAATGCTCCTTGCCATCCTGAGTGAAATAAGTCAACCCGGAAGTCTCTGTGATTTTCTTGTGCAGAGACATGTGATTTGTTACTTGGTTGCTAAGGTAACCCCATCTGGTTGCTAGGCAGTTAACAAGGGGCAAGCAAACAATGCTCCTTGCAATCCTGACTGAAATAAGTCAACCCGGAAGTCTCTGTGATTTTCTGGTTCAGAGATATGTGATTTGTTACTTGGTTGCTAGGGTAACCCCATCTGGTTGCTAGGCAGTTACCAAGGTGACAGCCAACAATGCTCCTTGCCATCCTGAGTAAAATAAGTCAACCCGGAAGTCTCTGTGATTTTCTTGTGCAGAGATATGTGATTTGTTTTTTTGGTTGCTAGGGTAACCCCATCTGGTTGCTAGGCAGTTACCAAGGTGACAGGCAACAATGCTCCTTGCCATCCTGAGTAAAATAAGTCAACCCGGAAGTCTCTGTGATTGTCTTGTGCAGAGATATGCGATTTCTTTCTTGGTTGCTAGGGTAACCCCATCTGGTTGCTAGGCAGTTACCAAGGTGACAGCCAACAATGCTCCTTGCCATCCTGAGTGAAATAAGTCAACCCGGAAGTCTCTGTGATTTTCTTGTGCAGAGATATGTGATTTGTTTCTTGGTTGCTAGGGTAACCCCATTTGGTTGCTAGCAGTTACCAGGGTGATATTTATCAAGTCTACTTTCCATCCTGAGTGAAATAAGTCAACCCGGAAGTCTCTACGACATTCTGATCCTAAGATATACATCTTAGTGATTTTGAATGGATGTCAATGGTTTTTTGTTGCTAGGGTGCTTTAAATGGTTGCTAGGGCGTGGCTAAGTAGTTCACATGATAAAAGCTGAAGACTGATTACTCACCTAATGAAAACAAAGCAACTATCATGTCTCTAGGACATTCTGATCTGAAGATATCTTACTGTAATTGAAATCAATAAATGTGGTTGCTAGGGTGCTCTAAATTGTTGCTAGGGAGTGGCTTGGCAGCTGCCAATGATGAATCTCCAAAGGCTGCTTGTCAGTATGAATGATATAAACCAACTCCCATGCTTCTGTGACATTCAGAATGGAAGATATCTCTCTTTGGATTTTGGTTGCTAAGGTGCTCGAAAATGGTTGCTAGGGAGGGGCTAGGAAGTGTTGAGGGGATTCATGATTGGCTGTTTTACTGCCCCAAGTCAAATGAGACCACCCTCGTGTTTCTATGATAATTCAGTCCGGAGAAATCCCTTTGATCTCTTTCAATGGAAGTCTATGGGAATTGTTGCTAAGGTGCTGTAAATGGTTGCTAGGGCATGGCTTGATAGCTTCACAATGATCCTGAGAAACTGATTGGTCGTCTGAGTAAAATGAGCCCGCCCCCTTGTCTCTAAGACACTGTGATCCAGAGTTATGTTCAATACAAAATCTACCATAGACTTAACATTGGGGCAAATTTGGGCAGCTCCTGCCCCCAAGGGGTGCAACTTTTACCCCATTGTGAGGTATGTTCTCACAGAGCCTGTCAGCCTCTTCAAATGTGGTAAATCACACGTGTCTGTGAAATCCTTGCTCTGAGCTATGACTTGTCAAAGTTTGGCGCAATGTTAAGTCAATGGGATTTTTTGCACAATTTTTTGCCCCTGGGGCAAATACCGTACCCCCGATCACTTATAGAAGTCATAGCACACCATTCCCAAATAATCCGCACGATTTGACGCCTCATTTGTGGGTCTGCGAGCAAAAAATTTTTCAAAAAATTCCATTGACTTACATTGGGCAACTTTGGGTAGCTCCTGCCCCCCAGGGGCAAAACTTTTACCCCATTGTGAGGTATGTTCTCAGAGAGCCTGTCAGCCTCTTCAAATGTGGTAAATCACACGTCTCTGTGAAATCCTCGCTCTGAGCTATAACTCGTCAAAGTTCGGCTCAATGTTAAGTCAATGGGATTTTTTGCCCAATTTTTTGCCCCTGGGGCAAACAACATACCCCCGATCGCTTAGAAAAGATATAGCACACCTCTCCTCAATGAGCCGCACGATTTGATGCCTCACTCAGGGGTCTGTGACAAAAGCTGCGGGAGGAGTAGCGCGCCAAACTATGAGTGGAATAATAATAATTATAACTAGAATGTACATTTCCTGAAGAAAATGTGAGTGGTGCTTGCCGTGGCAAAATTTCTTACCACAATGTCCCACCTACTGCCCAAAGTTGAAAGAGGCCACCCCCATGACAGTAGGATGTTCTGGTGCAGAGATATTGGTGTTGTTCCATGGTTGCTAGGGAAACCCATCTGGTTGATATGCAGTTACTAAGGTGACAGCCACCAATGCTACTTACCATCCTGAGTAAAATAAGTCAATCCGGAAGTCTCTACGATTTTGTAGTACAGAGATATGTGATTTGTTTCTTGGTTGCTAGGGTAACCCCATCTGGTTGCTAGGCAGTTACCAAGGTGACAGCCAACAATGCTCCTTGCTCTCCTGAGTGAAATAAGTCAACCCGGAAGTCTCTGTGATTTTCTTGTGCAGCGATATGTGATTTGTTTATTGGTTGCTAGGGTAACCCCATCTGGTTACTAGGCAGTTACCAAGGTGACAGGCAACAATGCTCCTTGCCATCCTGACTGAAATAAGTCAACCCGGAAGTCTCTGTGATTTTCTAGTACAGAGATATGTGATTTGTTTCTTGGTTGCTAGGGTAACCCCATCTGGTTGCTAGGCAGTTACCAAGGTGACAGCCAAGAATGCTCCTTGCCATCCTGACTGAAATAAGTCAACCTGGAATCTCTACGATTTTCTGGTTCAGAGATACGTGATTTGTTAATTGGTTGCTAGGGTAACCCCATCTGGTTGCTAGGCAGATACCAAGGTGACAGCCAACAATGCTCCTTGCCATCCTGAGTGAAATAAGTCAACCCGGTAATCTCTGTGATTTTCTTGTGCAGAGATGTGTGATTTGTTTCTTGGTTGCTAGGGTAACCCCATCTGGTTGCTAGGCAGTTACCAAGGTGACAGGCAACAATGCTCCTTGCCATCCTGAGTGAAATAAGTCAACCCGGAAGTCTCTGTGATTTTCTTGTGCAGAGATATGTGATTTATTTCTTGGTTGCTAGGGTAACCCCATCTGGTTGCTAGGCAGTTACCAAGGTGACAGCAAACAATGCTCCGTGCCATCCTGAGTGAAATAAGTCAACCCGGAAGTCTCTGTGATTTTCTTGTGCAGAGATATGTGATTTGTTTATTGGTTGCTAGGGTAACCCCATTTGGTTGCTAGGCAGTTACCAGGGTGATATTTATCAAGTCTACTTTCCATCCTGAGTGAAATAAGTCAACCCGGAAGTCTCTACGACATTCTGATCCTAAGATACACATCTTAGTGATATTGAATGGATGTCAATGGTGTTTTGTTGCTAGGGTGCTTTAAATGGTTGCTAGGGCGTGGCTAAGTAGTTCACATGATGAAAGATGAAGACTGATTACTCACCCAATTAAAACAAAGCAACTATCATGTCTCTAGGACATTCTGATCTGAAGATATCTTACTTCAATTGAAATCAATAAATGTGGTTGCTAGGGTGCTCCAAATTGTTGCTAGGGAGTGGCTTGGCAGCTGCCAATGATGAATATCCAATGGCTGCTTGTCAGTATGAATGATACAAACCAACTCCCATGCCTCTGTGACATTCAGAATGGAAGATATCTCTCTTTGGATTTTGGTTGCTAAGGTGCTCGAAAATGGTTGCTAGGGAGGGGCTAGGAAGTGTTGAGGGGATTCATGATTGGCTGTTTTACTGCCCCAAGTCAAACGAGACCACCCTCGTGTTTCTATGATAATTCAGTCCGGAGATATCCCTTTGATCTCTTTCAATGGAAGTCTATGGGAGTTGTTGCTAAGGTGCTCTAAATGGTTGCTAGGGCGTGGCTTGATAGCTTCACAATGATCCTGAGAGACTGATTGGTCATCTGAGTAAAATGAGCCCGTCCCCTTGTCTCTAAGACACTGTGATCCAGAGTTATGTTCAATACAAAATCTACCATAGACTTAACATTGGGGCAACTTTGGGCAGCTCATGCCCCCCAGGGGTGCAACTTTTACCCCATTGTGAGGTATGTTCTCACAGAGCCTGTCAGCCTCTTCAAATGTGGTTAATCACACGTCTCTGTGAAATCCTCGATCTGAGCTATGACTCGTCAAAGTTCGGCGCAATGTTAAGTCAATTGGATTTTTTGCCCAATTTTTTGCCCCTGGGGCAATCACCGTACCCCCGATCGATTATAAAAGTCATAGGACACCATTCCCAAATAATCCGCACGATTTGACGCCTCATTTGTGGGTTTTCGACCAAAAAATTTTGAAAAAAATTCCATTGACTTACATTGGGGCAACTTTGGGCAGCTCCTGCCCCCCAGGGGTGCAACTTTTACCCCATTGTGAGGTATGTTCTCACAGAGCCTGTCAGCCTCTTCAAATGTGGTAAATCACATGTCTCTGCGAAATCCTCGCTTTGAGCTATGACTCGTCAAAGTTCGGCGCAATGTTAAGTCAATGGGATTTTTTGCCCAATTTTTTGCCCCTGGGGCAAACACCGTACCCCCGATCGCTTATAAAAGTCATAGCACACCTCTCCTCAATGAGCCGCACGATTTGACACCTCATTCATGGGTCTACGCCAAAAGGTGCGGGACGAGTTAGGTGCCGAAGTTTTGTACGGAAGAAGAAGAAGAAGAAGAAGAAGAAGAAAAATAATTATGTGAGATTACAATAGTGTTGCTTTGCAAGCACCACTAACTAGAATGTACATTTCCTGAAGAAAATGTGAGTGGTGCTTGCCGTGGCAAAACTCATCAAATAAAATTTTCTAACTTGTTTCTAAGCACTAAAATAAAGGTCATAGAATGTTGCTAACATGTGTTTTTCATGATGGTAGCACATTTTTAAATGTTTTAGCACTTTGCTAGGCAAAGCTAGCATGTGTTAGCATGATACTAGCACGTTTTTAGCATGTTTTAGCACTTCGTTTGGCGATGCTAACATGTGTTAGCATGATGCTAGCACATTTTTAACATGTTTTAGCAATGCCCTCGGCAATGCTAACATGTGTTAGCATGATGCTAGCACATTTTTAGCATGTTTTAACAATTCCCTAGGCAATGCTAACATGTATTAGCATAATGCTAGCACGCTTTAGCATGTTTAAACACTTCGCTAGGCGATGCCAACATGTGTTAGCATGATGCTAGCACATTTTTAGCATGTTTTAGTACTTCACTATGCGATACTAGTATGTGTTAGCATGTTGCTAGCACGTTTTTAGCATGTTTTAGCACTTATCTATGCGATGCCAGCATGTGTTAGCATGATGCTAGCACATTTTTAGCATGTTTTAGTACTTCGCTAGCCGAAGCCAGCATATGTTAGCATGATGCTAGCATATTTTTAGCATGTTTTAGTACTTCGCTATGCGATACTAGTATGTTTTAGCATGTTGCTAGCATGTTTTTAGCATGTTTTAGCACTTCGCTATGCAATTCTAATATGTTTTAGCATGTTGCTAACATGTTTTTAGCATGTTTTAGCACTTCGCTAGACGATGCCAGCATATGTTAGCATGATGCTAGCACGTTTTTAGCATGTTTTAGCACTTTGCTAGGCGATACCAGCATGTGTTAGCATGATGCTAGCACGTTTTAGCACTTCGCTATGCGATACTAGTATGTTTTAGCATGTTGCTAGCACGTTTTTAGCATGTTTTAGCACTTCGCTATGCAATACTAATATGTTTTAGCATGTTGCTAGCATGTTTTTAGCATGTTTTAGCACTTCGCTATGCAATACTAATATGTTTTAACATGTTGCTAGCATGTTTTTAGCATGTTTTAGCACTTCGCTAGGCGATGCCAGCATATGTTAGCATGATGCTAGCACATTTTTAGCATGTTTTATGTTGTGGCTATGAAGATTTTTATTGGCTGCTTGATAAAAGAAATCCTCTGAGGGAGAGAGAGAGAGACACGCAGGGCTGACAGGCCCTTTTTTGTCTGTGTGTGTGAAAATGTCAGTTGGGATTTAAATTTCTGAACATTCCGCAATGTAAAGTCAATGGGACATTTTTGGCCGCTTTTTCATCCGCTGTGCGAACATCGTACCCCCGATCGCTTATAAAAGTCATAGCACACCTCTCCTCAATGAGCCGCACGATTTGACACCTCATTCATGGGTCTACGCCAAAAGGTGCGGGACAAGTTAGGTGCCGAAGTTTTGTACGGAAGAAGAAGAAGAAGAAGAAGAAGAAAAATAAGTATGTGAGATTACAATAGTGTTGCTTTGCAAGCACCACTAACTAGATTAAAAAGTTTGAGTACAAACTTTAGGTTGGCTTGAGAAAGCCTAGCATAAAGTTTGAAGTAGTTGTAAAAGTTTGAAGATTTAAGGTTTTTAGTTTGATGTAATTATAAGTAGTAGTTTTCAAAGTTCAAAGTTTAGAGATTATAAAACCATTCAGTCTATCAAATAGATAGATAGATAGATAGATAGATAGATAGATAGATAGATAGATAGATAGATAGATAGATAGATAGATAGATATTGACCATCAGATAGATAGATAGACAGATAGACAGATAGAGTATGACCCACAGATAGATAGATAGATAGATAGATAGATATTGACCATCAGATAGATAGATAGATAGATAGATAGATAGATAGATAGATATTGACCCTCAGATAGATAGATAGATAGATAGATAGATAGATAGATAGATAGATAGATAGATAGATAGATATTGACCCTCAGATAGATAGATAGACAGATAGATAGATAGAGTATGACCCACAGATAGATAGATAGATAGATAGATAGATATTGACCCTCAGATAGATAGATAGATAGATAGATAGATAGATAGATAGATAGATAGATAGATAGATAGATAGATAGATAGATAGATAGATAGATATTGATCCTCAGATAGATAGATAGATAGATAGATAGATAGATAGATAGATAGATAGATAGATAGATAGATAGATAGTCATTGACCCTTAGATAGATAGATAGATAGATAGATAGATAGATAGATAGATAGATAGATAGATAGATAGATAGATAGATAGATAGATAGATAGAGTATGACCCACAGATAGATAGATAGATAGTTATTGACCCTCAGATAGATAGATAGATAGATAGATAGATAGATAGATAGATAGATAGATAGATAGATAGATAGATAGATAGATAGATATTGACCCTCAGAAAGATAGATAGATAGATAGATAGATAGAGTATGACCCACAGATAGATAGATAGATAGATAGATAGATAGATAGATAGATAGATAGATAGATAGATAGATAGATAGATAGATAGACAGATAGATAGATAGATAGATAGATAGTCATTGACCCTTAGATAGATAGATAGATAGATAGATAGATAAATAGATAGAGTATGACCCACAGATAGATAGATAGATAGATAGATAGATAGATAGATAGATAGATAGATAGATAGATAGATAGATAGATAGATAGAGTATGACCCACAGATAGATAGATAGATATTGACCCTCAGATAGATAGATAGATAGATAGACAGATAGATATTGACCCTCAGAAAGATAGATAGATAGACAGATAGATAGATATATTATTTTTTACTTGGTTGCTAGGGTAATCCAATCTGGTTGCTAGGCAGTTTCCAGGGTGATCCTTATCAAGCCTCCTTTTCATTCTGAGTGAATAAAGTCAACCTGGAAGTCTCTACGATTTTCTTTTGCATAGATATGTGATTTGTTACTTGGTTGCTAGGGTAACCATATCTGGTTGATAGGCAGTTACCAGAGTGATACATATCAAGGCTACTTTCCATTCTGAGTGAAATAATTCAAACAGGAAGTGTATACGATTTTCTGGTGCAGAGATATGTGATTTGTTACTTGGTTGCTAGGGTAACCCCATCTGGTTGCTAGGCAGTTACCAACGTGTTACTCATAAGGCTCCTTGCAATCCTGTGTGAAATATGTCAACCCCTAAGTCTGTACGATTTTCTGGTGCAGAGATATATTATTTGTTACTTGGTTGCTAGGGTAACCCTGTCTGGTTGCTATGCATTTACCAGGGTGATACATATCAAGGCTCCTTGCAATCCTGAGTGAAATATGTGAAACAGGAAGTCTCTACGATTTTCTGGTGCAGAGATATGTGATTTGTTACTTGGTTGCTAGGGTAACCACATCTGGTTGCTAAGCAGTTACCAGAGTGATACATATCAAGCCTACTTTCCATCCTGAGTGAAATAAGTGAAACAGGATGTCTCTACGATTTTCTGGTGCAGAGATATGTGATTTGTTACTTGGTTGCTAGGGTAACCCCATCTGGTTGCTAGGCAGTTACCAAAGAGATACTCATAAGGCTCCTTGCAATCCTGAGTGAAATATGTCAACCCCTAAGTCTCTACGATGTTCTGGTTCAAAGATATGTGATTTGTTACTTGGTTGCTAGGGTAACCACATCTGGTTGCTATGCAGTTACCAGAGTGATACATATCAAGGCTACTTTCCATCCTGAGTGAAATAAGTGAAACAGGTAGTCTCTACGATTTTCTGGTGCAGAGATATGTGATTTGTTACTTGGTTGCTAGGGTAACCCCATCTGGTTGCTAGGCAGTTACCAGAGTGATACATATCAAGGCTACTTTTCATCCTGAGTGAATAAAGTCAACCCGGAAGTCTCTATGATTTTCTGTTGCAGAGATATGTGATTTGTTACTTGGTTGCTAGGGTAATCACATCTGGTTGCTAGGCAGTTACCAGAGTGATACATATCAAGGCTACTTTCCATCCTGAGTGAAATAAGTCAACCCGGAAGTCTCTCTGATTTTCTGTTGCAGAGTTATGTGATTTGTTACTTGGTTGCTAGGGTAAGCCCTTGTCGTTGCTAGGCAGTTACCAGAGTGATACTTTTCAAGACTCCTTGCTATCCTGAGTGAAATAAGTCAAACAGGAAGTCTCTACGATTTTCTGGTGAAGAGATATATTATTTGTTACTTGGTTGCTAGGGTAACCCCATCTGGTTGCTATGCAGTTACCAGGGTGATACTTATTAAGCCTCCTTTCCATCCTGAGTGAATCAAGTCAACCCGGAAGTCTCTATGATTTTCTGTTGCAGAGATATGTGATTTGTTACTTGGTTGCTAGGGTAATCACATCTGGTTGCTAGGCAGTTACCAGAGTGATACATATCAAGGCTACTTTCCATCCTGAGTGAAATAAGTCAACCCGGAAGTCTCTCTGATTTTCTGTTGCAGAGATATGTGATTTGTTACTTGGTTGCTAGGGTAACCCCGTCTGGTTGCTAGGCAGTTACCAGAGTGATACATATCAAGGCTACTTTCCATCCTGAGTGAATCAAGACAACCCGGAAGTCTCTATGATTTTCTGGTGCAGAGATATGTGATTTGCTACTTGGTTGCTAGGGTAATCACATCTGGTTGCTAGGCAGTTACCAGAGTGATACATATCAAGGCTACTTTCCATCCTGAGTGAAATAAGTGAAACAGGAAGTCTCTATGATTTTCTGGTGCAGAGATATGTGATTTGTTATTTGGTTGCTAGGGTAACCCCATCTGGTTGCTAGGCAGTTACCAGGGTGATACTTGTCAAGCCTCCTTTCCATACTGAGTGAATCAAGTCAACCTGGAAGCTACTATACTGTGGCTATGAAGATTTTAGTTCATTACTTATTGGCTGCTTGATAAAAGAAATCCTCTGAGGGAGAGAGAGAGGGAGAGACGCAGGGCTGACAGGCCCTTTTTGTCTGTGTGTGTGAAAACGTCAGTTGGGATTTAAATTTCTGAACATTCCGCAATGTTAATCAATGGGAGTTTTTCCGAGTTTTGATCGTCATTTTTAGGAAAACCGTAAGTCCGATCAGTTAGAAAAGATATAGCACACTATTCGGGATTAGTCTGAAGGTCTGTGCCGAGTTTGGTGCATGTAGCTTAAAAGCTCTAGGAGGAGTTACATTTAGAAATTTAGTCTCAGAATAATAATAATAACTAGAATGTACATTTCCTGAAGAAAATGTGAGTGGTGCTTGCCGTGGCAAAATTTCTTACCACAATGTCCCACCTACTGCCCAAAGTTGAAAGAGGCCACCCCCATGACAGTAGGATTTTCTGGTGCAGAGATATTGGTGTTGTTCCATGGTTGCTAGGGAAAACCATCTGGTTGATATGCAGTTACTAAGGTGACAGCCACCAACGCTACTTGCCATCCTGAGTAAAATAAGTCAACCCGGAAGTCTCTACGATTTTGTAGTACATAGATATGTGATTTGTTACTTGGTTGCTAGGGTAACCCCATCTGGTTGCTAGGCAGTTAAAAAGGGGCAAGCCAACAATGCTCCTTGCCATCCTGAATGAAATAAGTCAACCCGGAATCTCTACGATTTTCTGGTTCAGAGATATGTGATTTGTTTCTTGGTTGCTAGGGTAACCCCATCTGGTTGCTAGGCAGTTACCAAGGTGACAGGCAACAATGCTCCTTGCCATCCTGAGTGAAATAAGTCAACCCGGAAGTCTCTGTGATTTTCTTGTGCAGAGATATGTGATTTGTTTCTTGGTTGCTAGGGTAACCCCATCTGGTTGCTAGGCAGTTACCAAGGTGACAGCAAACAATGCTCCTTGCCATCCTGAGTGAAATAAGTCAACCCGGAAGTCTCTGTGATTTTCTTGTGCAGAGACATGTGATTTGTTACTTGGTTGCTAAGGTAACCCCATCTGGTTGCTAGGCAGTTAACAAGGGGCAAGCAAACAATGCTCCTTGCAATCCTGACTGAAATAAGTCAACCCGGAAGTCTCTGTGATTTTCTGGTTCAGAGATATGTGATTTGTTACTTGGTTGCTAGGGTAACCCCATCTGGTTGCTAGGCAGTTACCAAGGTGACAGCCAACAATGCTCCTTGCCATCCTGAGTAAAATAAGTCAACCCGGAAGTCTCTGTGATTTTCTTGTGCAGAGATATGTGATTTGTTTTTTTGGTTGCTAGGGTAACCCCATCTGGTTGCTAGGCAGTTACCAAGGTGACAGGCAACAATGCTCCTTGCCATCCTGAGTAAAATAAGTCAACCCGGAAGTCTCTGTGATTGTCTTGTGCAGAGATATGCGATTTCTTTCTTGGTTGCTAGGGTAACCCCATCTGGTTGCTAGGCAGTTACCAAGGTGACAGCCAACAATGCTCCTTGCCATCCTGAGTGAAATAAGTCAACCCGGAAGTCTCTGTGATTTTCTTGTGCAGAGATATGTGATTTGTTTCTTGGTTGCTAGGGTAACCCCATTTGGTTGCTAGCAGTTACCAGGGTGATATTTATCAAGTCTACTTTCCATCCTGAGTGAAATAAGTCAACCCGGAAGTCTCTATGACATTCTGATCCTAAGATATACATCTTAGTGATTTTGAATGGATGTCAATGGTTTTTTGTTGCTAGGGTGCTTTAAATGGTTGCTAGGGCGTGGCTAAGTAGTTCACATGATAAAAGCTGAAGACTGATTACTCACCTAATGAAAACAAAGCAACTATCATGCCTCTAGGACATTCTGATCTGAAGATATCTTACTGTAATTGAAATCAATAAATGTGGTTGCTAGGGTGCTCTAAATTGTTGCTAGGGAGTGGCTTGGCAGCTGCCAATGATGAATCTCCAAAGGCTGCTTGTCAGTATGAATGATATAAACCAACTCCCATGCTTCTGTGACATTCAGAATGGAAGATATCTCTCTTTGGATTTTGGTTGCTAAGGTGCTCGAAAATGGTTGCTAGGGAGGGGCTAGGAAGTGTTGAGGGGATTCATGATTGGCTGTTTTACTGCCCCAAGTCAAATGAGACCACCCTCGTGTTTCTATGATAATTCAGTCCGGAGAAATCCCTTTGATCTCTTTCAATGGAAGTCTATGGGAATTGTTGCTAAGGTGCTGTAAATGGTTGCTAGGGCATGGCTTGATAGCTTCACAATGATCCTGAGAAACTGATTGGTCGTCTGAGTAAAATGAGCCCGCCCCCTTGTCTCTAAGACACTGTGATCCAGAGTTATGTTCAATACAAAATCTACCATAGACTTAACATTGGGGCAACTTTGGGCAGCTCCTGCCCCCCAGGGGCAAAACTTTTACCCCATTGTGAGGTATGTTCTCAGAGAGCCTGTCAGCCTCTTCAAATGTGGTAAATCACACGTCTCTGTGAAATCCTCGCTCTGAGCTATAACTCGTCAAAGTTCGGCTCAATGTTAAGTCAATGGGATTTTTTGCCCAATTTTTTGCCCCTGGGGCAAACAACATACCCCCGATCGCTTAGAAAAGATATAGCACACCTCTCCTCAATGAGCCGCACGATTTGATGCCTCACTCAGGGGTCTGTGACAAAAGCTGCGGGAGGAGTAGCGCGCCAAACTATGAGTGGAATAATAATAATTATAACTAGAATGTACATTTCCTGAAGAAAATGTGAGTGGTGCTTGCCGTGGCAAAATTTCTTACCACAATGTCCCACCTACTGCCCAAAGTTGAAAGAGGCCACCCCCATGACAGTAGGATGTTCTGGTGCAGAGATATTGGTGTTGTTCCATGGTTGCTAGGGAAACCCATCTGGTTGATATGCAGTTACTAAGGTGACAGCCACCAATGCTACTTACCATCCTGAGTAAAATAAGTCAATCCGGAAGTCTCTACGATTTTGTAGTACAGAGATATGTGATTTGTTTCTTGGTTGCTAGGGTAACCCCATCTGGTTGCTAGGCAGTTACCAAGGTGACAGCCAACAATGCTCCTTGCTCTCCTGAGTGAAATAAGTCAACCCGGAAGTCTCTGTGATTTTCTTGTGCAGCGATATGTGATTTGTTTATTGGTTGCTAGGGTAACCCCATCTGGTTACTAGGCAGTTACCAAGGTGACAGGCAACAATGCTCCTTGCCATCCTGACTGAAATAAGTCAACCCGGAAGTCTCTGTGATTTTCTAGTACAGAGATATGTGATTTGTTTCTTGGTTGCTAGGGTAACCCCATCTGGTTGCTAGGCAGTTACCAAGGTGACAGCCAAGAATGCTCCTTGCCATCCTGACTGAAATAAGTCAACCTGGAATCTCTACGATTTTCTGGTTCAGAGATACGTGATTTGTTAATTGGTTGCTAGGGTAACCCCATCTGGTTGCTAGGCAGATACCAAGGTGACAGCCAACAATGCTCCTTGCCATCCTGAGTGAAATAAGTCAACCCGGTAATCTCTGTGATTTTCTTGTGCAGAGATGTGTGATTTGTTTCTTGGTTGCTAGGGTAACCCCATCTGGTTGCTAGGCAGTTACCAAGGTGACAGGCAACAATGCTCCTTGCCATCCTGAGTGAAATAAGTCAACCCGGAAGTCTCTGTGATTTTCTTGTGCAGAGATATGTGATTTATTTCTTGGTTGCTAGGGTAACCCCATCTGGTTGCTAGGCAGTTACCAAGGTGACAGCAAACAATGCTCCGTGCCATCCTGAGTGAAATAAGTCAACCCGGAAGTCTCTGTGATTTTCTTGTGCAGAGATATGTGATTTGTTTATTGGTTGCTAGGGTAACCCCATTTGGTTGCTAGGCAGTTACCAGGGTGATATTTATCAAGTCTACTTTCCATCCTGAGTGAAATAAGTCAACCCGGAAGTCTCTACGACATTCTGATCCTAAGATACACATCTTAGTGATATTGAATGGATGTCAATGGTGTTTTGTTGCTAGGGTGCTTTAAATGGTTGCTAGGGCGTGGCTAAGTAGTTCACATGATGAAAGATGAAGACTGATTACTCACCCAATTAAAACAAAGCAACTATCATGTCTCTAGGACATTCTGATCTGAAGATATCTTACTTCAATTGAAATCAATAAATGTGGTTGCTAGGGTGCTCCAAATTGTTGCTAGGGAGTGGCTTGGCAGCTGCCAATGATGAATATCCAATGGCTGCTTGTCAGTATGAATGATACAAACCAACTCCCATGCCTCTGTGACATTCAGAATGGAAGATATCTCTCTTTGGATTTTGGTTGCTAAGGTGCTCGAAAATGGTTGCTAGGGAGGGGCTAGGAAGTGTTGAGGGGATTCATGATTGGCTGTTTTACTGCCCCAAGTCAAACGAGACCACCCTCGTGTTTCTATGATAATTCAGTCCGGAGATATCCCTTTGATCTCTTTCAATGGAAGTCTATGGGAGTTGTTGCTAAGGTGCTCTAAATGGTTGCTAGGGCGTGGCTTGATAGCTTCACAATGATCCTGAGAGACTGATTGGTCATCTGAGTAAAATGAGCCCGTCCCCTTGTCTCTAAGACACTGTGATCCAGAGTTATGTTCAATACAAAATCTACCATAGACTTAACATTGGGGCAACTTTGGGCAGCTCATGCCCCCCAGGGGTGCAACTTTTACCCCATTGTGAGGTATGTTCTCACAGAGCCTGTCAGCCTCTTCAAATGTGGTTAATCACACGTCTCTGTGAAATCCTCGATCTGAGCTATGACTCGTCAAAGTTCGGCGCAATGTTAAGTCAATTGGATTTTTTGCCCAATTTTTTGCCCCTGGGGCAATCACCGTACCCCCGATCGATTATAAAAGTCATAGGACACCATTCCCAAATAATCCGCACGATTTGACGCCTCATTTGTGGGTTTTCGACCAAAAAATTTTGAAAAAAATTCCATTGACTTACATTGGGGCAACTTTGGGCAGCTCCTGCCCCCCAGGGGTGCAACTTTTACCCCATTGTGAGGTATGTTCTCACAGAGCCTGTCAGCCTCTTCAAATGTGGTAAATCACATGTCTCTGCGAAATCCTCGCTTTGAGCTATGACTCGTCAAAGTTCGGCGCAATGTTAAGTCAATGGGATTTTTTGCCCAATTTTTTGCCCCTGGGGCAAACACCGTACCCCCGATCGCTTATAAAAGTCATAGCACACCTCTCCTCAATGAGCCGCACGATTTGACACCTCATTCATGGGTCTACGCCAAAAGGTGCGGGACGAGTTAGGTGCCGAAGTTTTGTACGGAAGAAGAAGAAGAAGAAGAAGAAGAAAAATAAGTATGTGAGATTACAATAGTGTTGCTTTGCAAGCACCACTAACTAGAATGTACATTTCCTGAAGAAAATGTGAGTGGTGCTTGCCGTGGCAAAATTTCTTACCACAATGTCCCACCTACTGCCCAAAGTTGAAAGAGGCCACCCCCATGACAGTAGGATGTTCTGGTGCAGAGATATTGGTGTTGTTCCATGGTTGCTAGGGAAACCCATCTGGTTGATATGCAGTTACTAAGGTGACAGCCACCAATGCTACTTACCATCCTGAGTAAAATAAGTCAATCCGGAAGTCTCTACGATTTTGTAGTACAGAGATATGTGATTTGTTTCTTGGTTGCTAGGGTAACCCCATCTGGTTGCTAGGCAGTTACCAAGGTGACAGCCAACAATGCTCCTTGCTCTCCTGAGTGAAATAAGTCAACCCGGAAGTCTCTGTGATTTTCTTGTGCAGCGATATGTGATTTGTTTATTGGTTGCTAGGGTAACCCCATCTGGTTACTAGGCAGTTACCAAGGTGACAGGCAACAATGCTCCTTGCCATCCTGACTGAAATAAGTCAACCCGGAAGTCTCTGTGATTTTCTAGTACAGAGATATGTGATTTGTTTCTTGGTTGCTAGGGTAACCCCATCTGGTTGCTAGGCAGTTACCAAGGTGACAGCCAAGAATGCTCCTTGCCATCCTGACTGAAATAAGTCAACCTGGAATCGCTACGATTTTCTGGTTCAGAGATACGTGATTTGTTAATTGGTTGCTAGGGTAACCCCATCTGGTTGCTAGGCAGATACCAAGGTGACAGCCAACAATGCTCCTTGCCATCCTGAGTGAAATAAGTCAACCCGGTAATCTCTGTGATTTTCTTGTGCAGAGATGTGTGATTTGTTTCTTGGTTGCTAGGGTAACCCCATCTGGTTGCTAGGCAGTTACCAAGGTGACAGGCAACAATGCTCCTTGCCATCCTGAGTGAAATAAGTCAACCCGGAAGTCTCTGTGATTTTCTTGTGCAGAGATATGTGATTTATTTCTTGGTTGCTAGGGTAACCCCATCTGGTTGCTAGGCAGTTACCAAGGTGACAGCAAACAATGCTCCGTGCCATCCTGAGTGAAATAAGTCAACCCGGAAGTCTCTGTGATTTTCTTGTGCAGAGATATGTGATTTGTTTATTGGTTGCTAGGGTAACCCCATTTGGTTGCTAGGCAGTTACCAGGGTGATATTTATCAAGTCTACTTTCCATCCTGAGTGAAATAAGTCAACCCGGAAGTCTCTACGACATTCTGATCCTAAGATACACATCTTAGTGATATTGAATGGATGTCAATGGTGTTTTGTTGCTAGGGTGCTTTAAATGGTTGCTAGGGCGTGGCTAAGTAGTTCACATGATGAAAGATGAAGACTGATTACTCACCCAATTAAAACAAAGCAACTATCATGTCTCTAGGACATTCTGATCTGAAGATATCTTACTTCAATTGAAATCAATAAATGTGGTTGCTAGGGTGCTCCAAATTGTTGCTAGGGAGTGGCTTGGCAGCTGCCAATGATGAATATCCAATGGCTGCTTGTCAGTATGAATGATACAAACCAACTCCCATGCCTCTGTGACATTCAGAATGGAAGATATCTCTCTTTGGATTTTGGTTGCTAAGGTGCTCGAAAATGGTTGCTAGGGAGGGGCTAGGAAGTGTTGAGGGGATTCATGATTGGCTGTTTTACTGCCCCAAGTCAAACGAGACCACCCTCGTGTTTCTATGATAATTCAGTCCGGAGATATCCCTTTGATCTCTTTCAATGGAAGTCTATGGGAGTTGTTGCTAAGGTGCTCTAAATGGTTGCTAGGGCGTGGCTTGATAGCTTCACAATGATCCTGAGAGACTGATTGGTCATCTGAGTAAAATGAGCCCGTCCCCTTGTCTCTAAGACACTGTGATCCAGAGTTATGTTCAATACAAAATCTACCATAGACTTAACATTGGGGCAACTTTGGGCAGCTCATGCCCCCCAGGGGTGCAACTTTTACCCCATTGTGAGGTATGTTCTCACAGAGCCTGTCAGCCTCTTCAAATGTGGTTAATCACACGTCTCTGTGAAATCCTCGATCTGAGCTATGACTCGTCAAAGTTCGGTGCAATGTTAAGTCAATTGGATTTTTTGCCCAATTTTTTGCCCCTGGGGCAATCACCGTACCCCCGATCGATTATAAAAGTCATAGGACACCATTCCCAAATAATCCGCACGATTTGACGCCTCATTTGTGGGTTTTCGACCAAAAAATTTTGAAAAAAATTCCATTGACTTACATTGGGGCAACTTTGGGCAGCTCCTGCCCCCCAGGGGTGCAACTTTTACCCCATTGTGAGGTATGTTCTCACAGAGCCTGTCAGCCTCTTCAAATGTGGTAAATCACATGTCTCTGCGAAATCCTCGCTTTGAGCTATGACTCGTCAAAGTTCGGCGCAATGTTAAGTCAATGGGATTTTTTGCCCAATTTTTTGCCCCTGGGGCAAACACCGTACCCCCGATCGCTTATAAAAGTCATAGCACACCTCTCCTCAATGAGCCGCACGATTTGACACCTCATTCATGGGTCTACGCCAAAAGGTGCGGGACGAGTTAGGTGCCGAAGTTTTGTACGGAAGAAGAAGAAGAAGAAGAAGAAGAAAAACTAGAATGTACATTTCCTGAAGAAAATGTGAGTGGTGCTTGCCGTGGCAAAATTTCTTACCACAATGTCCCACCTACTGCCCAAAGTTGAAAGAGGCCACCCCCATGACAGTAGGATGTTCTGGTGCAGAGATATTGGTGTTGTTCCATGGTTGCTAGGGAAACCCATCTGGTTGATATGCAGTTACTAAGGTGACAGCCACCAATGCTACTTACCATCCTGAGTAAAATAAGTCAATCCGGAAGTCTCTACGATTTTGTAGTACAGAGATATGTGATTTGTTTCTTGGTTGCTAGGGTAACCCCATCTGGTTGCTAGGCAGTTACCAAGGTGACAGCCAACAATGCTCCTTGCTCTCCTGAGTGAAATAAGTCAACCCGGAAGTCTCTGTGATTTTCTTGTGCAGCGATATGTGATTTGTTTATTGGTTGCTAGGGTAACCCCATCTGGTTACTAGGCAGTTACCAAGGTGACAGGCAACAATGCTCCTTGCCATCCTGACTGAAATAAGTCAACCCGGAAGTCTCTGTGATTTTCTAGTACAGAGATATGTGATTTGTTTCTTGGTTGCTAGGGTAACCCCATCTGGTTGCTAGGCAGTTACCAAGGTGACAGCCAAGAATGCTCCTTGCCATCCTGACTGAAATAAGTCAACCTGGAATCTCTACGATTTTCTGGTTCAGAGATACGTGATTTGTTAATTGGTTGCTAGGGTAACCCCATCTGGTTGCTAGGCAGATACCAAGGTGACAGCCAACAATGCTCCTTGCCATCCTGAGTGAAATAAGTCAACCCGGTAATCTCTGTGATTTTCTTGTGCAGAGATGTGTGATTTGTTTCTTGGTTGCTAGGGTAACCCCATCTGGTTGCTAGGCAGTTACCAAGGTGACAGGCAACAATGCTCCTTGCCATCCTGAGTGAAATAAGTCAACCCGGAAGTCTCTGTGATTTTCTTGTGCAGAGATATGTGATTTATTTCTTGGTTGCTAGGGTAACCCCATCTGGTTGCTAGGCAGTTACCAAGGTGACAGCAAACAATGCTCCGTGCCATCCTGAGTGAAATAAGTCAACCCGGAAGTCTCTGTGATTTTCTTGTGCAGAGATATGTGATTTGTTTATTGGTTGCTAGGGTAACCCCATTTGGTTGCTAGGCAGTTACCAGGGTGATATTTATCAAGTCTACTTTCCATCCTGAGTGAAATAAGTCAACCCGGAAGTCTCTACGACATTCTGATCCTAAGATACACATCTTAGTGATATTGAATGGATGTCAATGGTGTTTTGTTGCTAGGGTGCTTTAAATGGTTGCTAGGGCGTGGCTAAGTAGTTCACATGATGAAAGATGAAGACTGATTACTCACCCAATTAAAACAAAGCAACTATCATGTCTCTAGGACATTCTGATCTGAAGATATCTTACTTCAATTGAAATCAATAAATGTGGTTGCTAGGGTGCTCCAAATTGTTGCTAGGGAGTGGCTTGGCAGCTGCCAATGATGAATATCCAATGGCTGCTTGTCAGTATGAATGATACAAACCAACTCCCATGCCTCTGTGACATTCAGAATGGAAGATATCTCTCTTTGGATTTTGGTTGCTAAGGTGCTCGAAAATGGTTGCTAGGGAGGGGCTAGGAAGTGTTGAGGGGATTCATGATTGGCTGTTTTACTGCCCCAAGTCAAACGAGACCACCCTCGTGTTTCTATGATAATTCAGTCCGGAGATATCCCTTTGATCTCTTTCAATGGAAGTCTATGGGAGTTGTTGCTAAGGTGCTCTAAATGGTTGCTAGGGCGTGGCTTGATAGCTTCACAATGATCCTGAGAGACTGATTGGTCATCTGAGTAAAATGAGCCCGTCCCCTTGTCTCTAAGACACTGTGATCCAGAGTTATGTTCAATACAAAATCTACCATAGACTTAACATTGGGGCAACTTTGGGCAGCTCATGCCCCCCAGGGGTGCAACTTTTACCCCATTGTGAGGTATGTTCTCACAGAGCCTGTCAGCCTCTTCAAATGTGGTTAATCACACGTCTCTGTGAAATCCTCGATCTGAGCTATGACTCGTCAAAGTTCGGCGCAATGTTAAGTCAATTGGATTTTTTGCCCAATTTTTTGCCCCTGGGGCAATCACCGTACCCCCGATCGATTATAAAAGTCATAGGACACCATTCCCAAATAATCCGCACGATTTGACGCCTCATTTGTGGGTTTTCGACCAAAAAATTTTGAAAAAAATTCCATTGACTTACATTGGGGCAACTTTGGGCAGCTCCTGCCCCCCAGGGGTGCAACTTTTACCCCATTGTGAGGTATGTTCTCACAGAGCCTGTCAGCCTCTTCAAATGTGGTAAATCACATGTCTCTGCGAAATCCTCGCTTTGAGCTATGACTCGTCAAAGTTCGGCGCAATGTTAAGTCAATGGGATTTTTTGCCCAATTTTTTGCCCCTGGGGCAAACACCGTACCCCCGATCGCTTATAAAAGTCATAGCACACCTCTCCTCAATGAGCCGCACGATTTGACACCTCATTCATGGGTCTACGCCAAAAGGTGCGGGACGAGTTAGGTGCCGAAGTTTTGTACGGAAGAAGAAGAAGAAGAAGAAGAAGAAAAATAAGTATGTGAGATTACAATAGTGTTGCTTTGCAAGCACCACTAATAAGTATGTGAGATTACAATAGTGTTGCTTTGCAAGCACCACTAACTAGAATGTACATTTCCTGAAGAAAATGTGAGTGGTGCTTGCCGTGGCAAAACTCGTCAAGTAGCATTTTCAAACTTGTTTCTAAGCACTAAAATAAAGGTCATAGAATGTTGCTAACATGTGTTTTTCATGATGGCAGCACGTTTTTAGAATGTTTTAGTACTTTGCTAGGTGAAGCTAGCATGTGTTAGCATGATACTAGCACATTTTTAGCATGTTTTAGCACTTCCTTTGGCAATGCTAACATGTGTTAGCATGATGCTAGCATCTTTTTAACATGTTTTAGCAATCCCCTAAGCAACGCTAACATGCATTAGCATAATGATAGCACGTTTTAACATGTTTTAGCACTTTGCTAGGTGAAGCTAGCATGTGTTAGCATGATACTAGCACGTTTCTAACATGTTTTAGCACTTTGCTAGGCGATGCTAACGTATGTTAGCATGATGCTAGCACGTTTTTAACATGTTTTAGCAATCCCCTAAGCAATGCTAACATGCATTAGCATAATGCTAGCACGTTTTAACATGTTTTAGCACTTTGCTAGGTGAAGCTAGCATGTGTTAGCATGATACTAGCACGTTTCTAGCATGTTTTAGCACTTTGCTAGGCGATGCTAACATGTGTTAGCATGATGCAAGCAAGTTTTTAACATGTTTTAGCACTTCGCTAGGCGATGCCAGCATGTGTTAGCATGATGCTAGCATGTTTTTAGCATGTTTTAGCACTTCGCTAGGCGATGCTAACATGTTTTAGCATGATGCTAGCACATTTTTAACATGTTGTAGCAATCCCCTAACCAATGCTAACATGCATTAGCATAATACTAGCACGTTTTTAGCATGTTTTAGCACTTCACTAGGCGATGCTAACATGTGTTAGCATGATGCTAGCACGTTTTTAACATGTTTTAGCAATCCCCTAAGCAATGCTAACATGCATTAGCATAATGCTAGCACGTTTTAACATGTTTTAACATTTTGCTAGGCAATGCCAGCATGTGTTAGCATGATACTAGCACGTTTTTAGCATGTTTTAGCACTTCGCTAGGCGATGCTAACATGTGTTAGCATGATGCTAGCACGTTTTTAACATGTTTTAGCAATCCCCTAAGCAATGCTAACATGCATTAGCATAATGCTAGCACGTTTTAACATGTTTTAACACTTTGCTAGGCAATGCCAGCATGTGTTAGCATGATGCTAGCACGTTTTTAGCATTTTTTAACACTTCGCTAGGCAATACTATCATGTGTTAGCATGTTTTTAGCACGTTTTTAGCATGTTTTAGCACTTCGCTAGGTGATGCCAACATGTGTTAGCATGTTGCTAGCACATTTTTAGCATGTTTTAGGGTGTGGCTATGAAGATTTTTATTGACTGCTTGATAAAAGAAATCCTCTGAGGGAGAGAGAGAGAGAGACGCAGGGCTGACAGGCCCTTTTTTGTCTGTGTGTGTGAAAAAGTCAGTTGGGATTTAAATTTCTGAACATTCCGCAATGTAAAGTCAATGGGATTTTTTTGGCCGCTTTTTCGTCCGCTGTTCGAACATCGTACACCCGATCGCTTAGAAAAGATATAGCACACCTCTCCTCAATGAGCCGCACGATTTGATGCCTCACTCAGGGGTCTGTGACAAAAGCTGCAGGAGGAGTAGCGCGCCAAACTTTGTGTGGAAAAATAATAATAATTATAATAATAATAAGTATGCAAGAGAACAATAGTGATGCTTTGCCTATGGCAAGCACCACTAACTAGAATGTACATTTCCTGAAGAAAATGTGAGTGGTGCTTGCTGTGGCAAAACTCGTCAAATAGCATTTTCTAACTTGTTTCTAAGCACTAAAATAAAGGTCATAGAATGTTGCTAACACGTGTTTTTCATGATGGTAGCACGTTTTTAGAATGTTTTAGCACTTCGCTAGGTGAAGCTAGCATGTGTTAGCATGATACTAGCACGTTTTTAGCATGTTTTAGCACTTCGCTAGGCGATGCTAACATGTGTTAGCATGATGCTAGCACGTTTTTAACATGTTTCAGCAATCCCCTAAGCAATGCTAACATGCATTAGCATAATGCTAGCACGTTTTAACATGTTTTAGCACTTTGCTAGGCAATGCCAACATGTGTTAGCATGATGCTAGCACGTTTTTAGCATGTTTTAACACTTCGCTAGGCAATACTAGCATGTGATAGCATGTTGTTATCACATTTTTAGCATGTTTTAGCACTTCGCTAGGCGATGCCAACATGTGTTAGCATGTTGCAAACACGTTTATAGGATGTTTTAGCACTTCGCTAGGTGATGCCAGCATATGTTAGCATGATGCTAGCACATTTTTAGCATGTTTTAGGGTGTGGCTATGAAGATTTTTATTGGCTGCTTGATAAAAGAAATCCTCTGAGGGAGAGAGAGAGAGAGAGACGCAGGGCTGACAGGCCCTTTTTTGTCTGTGTGTGTGAAAATGTCAGTTGGGATTTAAATTTCTGAACATTCCGCAATGTAAAGTCAATGGGACTTTTTTGGCCGCTTTTTCGTCCGCTGTTCGAACATCGTACACCCGATCGCTTAGAAAAGATATAGCACACCTCTCCTCAATGAGCCGCACGATTTGATGCCTCACTCAAGGGTCTGTGACAAAAGCTGCGGGAGGAGTAGCGCGCCAAACTATGTGTGGAATAATAATAATTATAATAATAATAATAAGTATGCAAGAGAACAATAGTGATGCTTTGCCTATGGCAAGCACCACTAATAATAATAAGTTTAAATAGGATTTCAGTAAGTTGGCTTTCTCAAGCCAACCTAATAATAAGTTTAAATAGGATTTCAGTAAGTTGGCTTTCTCAAGCCAACCTAATAAGTATGCAAGAGAACAATAGTGATGCTTTGCCTATGGCAAGCACCACTAATAATAATAAGTTTAAATAGGATTTCAGTAAGTTGGCTTTCTCAAGCCAACCTAATAATAAGTATGAGCAATAACAATAGTGATGCCTTGCCTTTGGCAAGCACCATTAACTAGAATGTACATTTCCTGAAGAAAATGTGAGTGGTGCTTGCCGTGGCAAAATTTCTTACCACAATGTCCCACCTACTGCCCAAAGTTGAAAGAGGCCACCCCCATGACAGTAGGATGTTCTGGTGCAGAGATATAGGTGTTGTTCCAAGGTTGCTAGGGAAACCCATCTGGTTGATATGCAGTTACTAAGGTGCCAGCCACCAACGCTACTTGCCATCCTGAGCAAAATAAGTCAACCCGGAAGTCTGTACGATTTTCTAGTACAGAGATATATGATTTGTTACTTGGTAACTAGGGTAACCCCATCTGGTTGCTAGGCAGTTACGAAGGTGACAGCCAACAATGCTCCTTGCCATCCTGAGTGAAATAAGACAACCCGGAAGTCTGTGTGATTTTCTTGTGCAGAGATATGTGATTTGTTTCTTGGTTGCTGGGTAACCCCATCTGGTTGCTAGGCAGTTACCAAGGGGCAAGCCAACAATGCTCCTTGCCATCCTAAATGAAATAATCAACACGGAATCACTACAATTTTCTGGTTCAGAGATATATGATTTGTTACTTGGTTGCTAGGGTAACCCCATCTGGTTGCTAGGCAGTTACCAAGGTGACAGCCAACAATGCTCTTTGCCATCCTGATTGAAATCAGTCAACCCGGAAGTCTCTGTGATTTTCTTGTGCAGAGATATGTGATTTGTTGCTAGGGTAACCCCATCTGGTTGCTAGGCAGTTACCAAGGTGACAGGCAACAATGCTCCTTGCCATCCTGAGTGAAATAAGTCAACCCGGAAGTCTCTGTGATTTTCTTGTGCAGAGATATGTGATTTGTTTCTTGGTTGCTAGGGTAACCCCATCTGGTTGCTAGGCAGTTACCAAGGTGACAGCCAACAATGCTCCTTGCCATCCTGAGTGAAATAAGTCAACCCAGAAGTCTCTGTGATTTTCTTGTGCAGAGATATGTTATTTGTTTCTTGGTTGCTAGGGTAACCCCATCTGGTTGCTAGGCAGTTACCAATGTGACAGCCAACAATGCTCCTTGCCATCCTGAGTGAAATAAGTCAACCCGGAAGTCTCTGTGATTTTCTTGTGCAGAGATATGTGATTTGTTTCTTGGTTGCTAGGGTAACCCCATCTGGTTGCTAGGCAGTTACCAAGGTGATAGGCAACAATGCTCCTTGCCATCCTGAGTGAAATAAGTCAACCCGGAAGTCTCTGTGATTTTCTTGTGCAGAGATATGTGATTTGTTTTTTGGTTGCTAGGGTAACCCCATTTGGTTGCTAGGCAGTTACCAGGGTGATATTTATCAAGTCTACTTTCCATCCTGAGTGAAATAAGTCAACCCGGAAGTCTCTACGACATTCTGATCCTAAGATACACATCTTAGTGATTTTGAATGGATGTCAATGGTGTTTTGTTGCTAGGGTGCATTAAATGGTTGCTAGGGCGTGGCTAAGTAGTTCACATGATGAAAGCTGAAGACTGATTACTCACCCAATTAAAACAAAGCAATTATCATGTCTCTAGGACATTCTGATCTGAAGATATCTTACTGTAATTGAAATCAATAAACGTGGTTGCTAGGGTGCTCTAAATTGTTGCTAGGGAGTGGCTTGGCAGCTGCCAATGATGAATCTCCAAAGGCTGCTTGTCAGTATGAATGATATAAACCAACTCCCATGCCTCTGTGACATTCAGAATGGAAGATATCTCTCTTTGGATTTTGGTTGCTAAGGTGCTCGAAAATGGTTACTAGGGAGGGGCTAGGAAGTGTTGCGGGGATTCATGATTGGCTGTTTTACTGCCCCAAGTCAAACAAGACCACCCTCGTGTTTCTATGATAATTCAGTCCGGAGATATCCCTTTGATCTCTTTCAATGGAAGTCTATGGGACTTGTTGCTAAGGTGCTCTAAATGGTTGCTAGGGCGTGGCTTGATAGCTTCACAATGATCCTGAGAGACTGATTGGTCGTCTGAGTAAAATGAGCCCGCCCCCTTGTCTCTAAGACACTGTGATCCAGAGTTATGTTCAATACAAAATGACATTTCATGGGCCGTCCTACACCATAGACTTAACATTGGGGCAACTTTGGGCAGCTCCTGCCCCCCAGGGGTGCAACTTTTACCACATTGTAAGGTATGTTCTCACAGAGCCTGTCAGCCTCTTCAAATGTTTTAAATCACACGTCTCTGCGAAATCCTCGCTCTGAGCTATGACTCGTCAAAGTTCGGCTCAATGTTAAGTCAATGGGATTTTTTGCCCAATTTTTTGCAAGCCTGCCTGAAGAAGCCTGCCTGAAGAAGGTTCCAAGAGAACCGAAACGTTGCAACGGCTTGTTCAGTTTACAAAAAAATTATTGGTTCACATAAAAAAAAGCTTAGGAACATAAGCAAGGAAATAAATACAGATAAAAAACAATTTAGTTTGACTTACCTTAAAATCCTTGATTTTGTTTTCACATTTAAAGCAACAGCCGGTTCCTATAAAAACAGAAAATAATTTTGATTTGATTAAACTTAATTTGATTTGATAGAAAAATTACAAAAAAATAAGATAACTTTTTAGATTTACTTACCTGATTTAAATTGCTTAAAGAAAAATCTTTAAATTCACAACAACATTTTCTAAAACCATGGTTTGGCCAGAAAGAGACGGTTGGACGGTGGTCACACGTGGTCGCAGGCTTGCCAGGTGTGGCACAGTCTGGCCTATGCCCCGTTCCTACCGTGACACTGAACATCACGCACAGGGAGAAAGAGCATTCTCCTATGCGGACGCGGTTAAATATGGTTGCCATCAGACCCAGCGTCATGCACAAGGAGAAAGATCATTCTCCTATGCAGACGCAGTAAAATATGGTTGCCATCAGACCCAGCGTCATGCACAGGGAGAGAGAGTGTTTTCCCAAGCACGTGTAAAGAAATATGGTGGCCACATGAGGGCAGCCCCGACTCATCATAGTCAGCCTCATCAGTGGTCTGGCAGACCACAATTTTTTGAACCCCGGGCCCGTTTGGGGCCCGGTACATTTATGCCCCAACAAAAATCCTTCACGAAGGAACCACGGGGATGGGTGCAGAACAAAACACAGACAGTTCGTTCACACCTGCAAAATAAAAACACACATTAGAAACAAAACACAAAGCATTCGGATGACCCTGACTTTGTCACAAAAACCCGTACTTTATTTAAAATCATCAAATTGATGCATCATAAAAACAATATAAGCCAGGAACAGCCTCCTGCAATTCACAAAATTTAAAAACACCTGTCAGAGGTCATCAAACCAGCTTTACCAAACTCCACAACACAAGCCCTCATTGAAGGCAATGCCAAAAACTGGGCCTATACCACTATGCTGATTCTTAAAAACCACTATGAAGACGCATTGGTGGAAGAAATGGCTAAACTCCAGCACATTCCCTCCCAGGGCTGGGAGGAATGTTTTAATACGGCCATTTTATGGGCTAAACGTGGTATTGGTAAAAGATTAAAGGACAAAACAATACACGAGGCTCACAGGTGGGTAGGGGAGACATGGCACACCTCCGTTCCTGCCTTGGATTCTGGAGATAGGAGGGAGGAAGCGGAGACTCAAAATCTCTCTCCTGCTCCTCCTCTCCCAGAAAACACAGCGGCTAACACCGTTACGGTGCAGGCTTTGGTGCACACCATGACTGATGCACAATCTTTATCTGAAACATCCACCCCATTAATAACAAAACCGACCAAAACAGCAGGCACAATGACAGACCCACCAAACGATTGGTCTCCTATTAGAAAGGAGGACTCGGACAGTGATTCTGAGATCATCTTAAAGATTCCTGCCTCCCCAAAAGAACAATGCATTCCTCACATTCGTTCCAACCCCTGTGTAAGACAGGAAGAAGAACTCATCCTTATTGAGGATCAAGGGGAGTGCGAACGTGATAATCTCGGCTCACAAAGAGTCACCTTAAGCCCCCAAAAAGTCACCAGCCTCAGGACAGCCACACAGGCTCATTTGAGTGTCGAACTCAACACACCTTCTGGTGCACAACGTGACTCCCAGGAGTACGGACCGAATAGACACCTAAACACGTCCAGGAAAATGATAGAATGGAAGCTGACGGTGCAAAAAAAGTGGCTCGTTATCGGGGACTCCAATCTGTCCAAAATTCCACCTTTTAAGAATCCTGACCTCCAAATAGAAAGCTATCCAGGGGCCACGTTTAGACACATGGAGGCTGTGATTAATAAAAACGCAGTATCCACCGAGGTCGAACATGTCGTTTTATCATTAGGGATTAACAGCCAGGCACAGAACGCCAAAGACACTGCCATCAAACAGATGCAGGCGGCTTTAAGAGCGGCCAAAGAAAAATTTCCACTGGCTGAAATTTGGGTTCCAGAGGTCAACTTTTCAGGAATGCTCCCAACAAAGGAGCAGACACAATTGACCATCCTGAACGCCTATATTATTGCCAACTTAAAACACATTCCGGCCCTGTCCAGATCTGAGTTTCACACCGATAGCGACCATACACATTGGACGGTGGACACAGCCAGAAACATGCTCCAGCACTGGCTTCGGTATTTAAAATAAATCTCCCCACAAGCCTGCATGCACAGGAGGGGCATCGAAATGTTGTAATTCTTGCAAAAAAATTCGAATGCAGACACGATACGATCTGCAACAATACCACAGGAGACTTAAATTGGCAGCCTATTTTCAAAATGAGACAGACTCAAATCCCCCTCCGTTCACACCCAAATCGGACTGGGTCCCACCCGCGGACAAACTACCCACAGATCTACGCACGTTATTCAAAAGGGATCTGGAATATTTTAAAAAACATTTTAGACCGTCCCAGGAAGAGCCTAACCTCACTTTGGAGGAAACAAACGCTCTAAAACAGTTAAAAAGCGATAAACGGATAGTTATTAAACCTGCAGACAAGGGCAGTGCGATAGTCATATGGGACCGAGAACAATATTTATGGGAGGGATATAGACAATTGAATGACCCAAAATATTACAAGAAATTGGATAGACCCATTTATTTAGACACGGTACCTATGGTAAAAAATATAGCCCAAACCCTATATCAGAAAAAACACATCAACGCAAAACAAAAGTCTTACCTGTTGGGTAACGCGGAACCTAGAAGCAGGAGGTTCTACATGCTCCCCAAAATACACAAAGACCCAGCCAAATGGAGCAAACCGCACGAAATTCCCCCAGGAAGGCCTATAGTATCTGACTGCGGCAGTGAAACATACTATACGGCCGAATTTTTCGATTTTTACTTAAATCCCCTCTCGACGGGCCACCCCAGCTTTATAAAAGACACTTATGATTTTGTCCAGAAAGTCAAAGGACTAAAAATTCCCCAAAAGGCCATCCTGTTCACAATGGACGTGGATGCCCTTTATACAAACATTGACATCCAAGAAGGAATTCAGGCCATTAAAAATAGTTTTCAAAAAAACCCAGATACCTCCAGGCCCGACAAAGAACTCGTCCAATTATTAGAAATAAATTTAAACAGAAACGATTTTGAGTTCAATGGGGAATTTTTCCTGCAAATTAAAGGCACGGCGATGGGCAAGAAGTTTGCCCCGGCCTACGCCAACATATTTATGGCAGAATGGGAGGCTTCGGCCTTATCTCGATGCCACAAACAGCCCCTTCACTATTTTAGGTACTTAGATGATATCTGGGGAGTATGGACTCATTCTGAAGACGAGTTCAAGGAATTTGTGGCCACACTTAATAATGATAACCCATCTATAAAATTAAAATCCACCACCAGTCACCTATCGGTAGACTTTCTGGATACCACAACTTACAAGGGTCCAGATTTCAAAACGTCACACAAATTGGACATTAAAGTCTTCTTCAAAGAAACTGACACACATGCCCTACTACACAAAAGGAGTTTTCACCCCAAACACACTTACTCAGGCCTGGTCAAGTCGCAACTTCTCAGGTTCCGTCGCATATGCACCCAGGAACGAGACTTCAGAGAAGCAACACAAATACTCTTCAAAGCACTCCGGCCCAGAGGATATAACAGGTCCTTCTTGAGAAAGGTTTTTAAATCCTACTTGACAAGCAGGGCCCAGGCGGAGGGGACCGGCGTTCCCTTTGTCCTTACTTACTCCTCAGCTGCTTTGAAACTGACCAAAGAGGTAAAGTCTAACTTCCAGAACATATTGGGACAGACACAAATATTGAAGAACCACAAAGTTATTGCAGCATTCAGAAAAAAACAAAAGTTTACAAGACTATCTAATTAGAGCCAAACTCCATCCTCTTCACGACACGAAACCCAAACATCAGGGACAATATTTGGAACAAAAAAGGATACGTACAAAACAAGTTCACAAAAGAGGTCTTCAATACTTGCCAATCAGGAACGATATACTGTAAAAACTGCATTTACCTCATCACCTGCAAACAATGTGGCGCTCAATATGTTGGAGAGACGGGCAACACCATTTTGGTCAGAATGACACAACATAAATATAACATTCTGAAAGGAAAACAAAAAAACACTTACCTGGTCCAACATTTTCTTCAACACGGATGGGAATCCTTCCGGGTCACGGTCCTACAGGCCAACCCGCAGTGGTCCGTGCCTCAGAGAAAAAGAGCAGAGAGAATTTGGATCAATAAATTAGGTACTATATATCCACAAGGCCTGAATGAGAAGTGAATCCAGTCGAGTGAGCGACATTGATGGCCTGTGCACACTGGTTAGCGCCTTTCCACCTTTACTAACCCTTCTTAACCCCTTAACCTAACCCCTTAACCTAAACCTAACCCCTAAACCTAACCCCTAAACCTAACCTCTTAACCTAACCCCTAAACCTAACCTCTTAACCTAACCCCACCCTTAAACCCTTACCTTAAACCCAACCCCTAAACCTAACACCCAACCCTTAACCGCTAACCCTTACCCTAAACCTAACCCCTAAACCTAACCTCTTAACCTAACCCCTTAACCTAACCTCCAACCCTTAAACCCTTACCTTAAACCCAACCCCTAAACCTAACACCCAACCCTTAACCGCTAACCCTTACCCTAAACCTAACCCTAACCCTAACCCTGACGCATGACCCTTCCACAACCCTAATCCTAACCGTTACAACCGCCTGTGCCAACCCGTGACGCATGACCCTTCCACAACCCTAAACCTAACCGTTACAACCGCCTGTGCGTCACCAACCCGTGACGCATGACCCTTCCACAACCCTAAACCTAACCGTTACAACCGCCTGTGCGTCACCAACCCGTGACGCATGATCCTTCCACAACCCTAAACCTAACCGTTACAACCGCCTGTGCGTCACCAACCCGTGACGCATGACCCTTCCACAACCCTAAACCTAACCGTTACCACCGCCTGTGCGTCGCCAACCCGTGATGCATGACCCTTCCACAGCCCTAAACCTAACTGTTACAACCGCCTGTGCGTCGCTAACCCGTGACGCATAACTCTTCCACAGCCCTAAACCTAACCATTACAACCGCCTGTGTATCACCAACCCGTGATGCATGACCCTTTCACAAACCTAAACCTAACCGTTACAACCACCTGGGTATCACCAACCGGTGACGCATGACCCTTCCACAAACCTAAACCTAACCGTTACAACCGCCTGTGCGTCACTAACCCGTGACGCATGACCCTTCCACAACCCTAAACCTAACCGTTACAACCGCCTGTGCGTCACTAACCCGTGACGCATGACCCTTCCACAAACCTAAACCTAACCGTTACAACCGCCTGTGCGTCACTAACCCGTGACGCATGACCCTTCCACAACCCTAAACCTAACCGTTACAACCGTCTGTGTGTCACTAACACGTGACGCATGACCCTTCCACAACCCTAAACCTAACCGTTACAACCGCCTGTGCGTCACTAACCCGTGGCGCATGACCCTTCCACAACCCTAAACCTAACCGTTACAACCGCCTGTGCGTCACCAACCTGTGACGCATGACCCTTCCACAACCCTAAACCTAACCATTATAACCGCCTGTGTATCACCAACCCGTGACGCATGACCCTTCCACAACCCTAAACCTAACCGTTACAACCGCCTGTGCGTCACCAACCCGTGACGCATGACCCTTCCACAAACCTAAACCTAACCGTTACAACCGCCTGTGCATCACTAACCTATGATGCATGACCCTTCCACAAACCTAAACCTAACCGTTACAACCGCCTGTGCATCACCAAGCCGTGACACATGACCCCTCCCAGCGCCTAAACCTAACCATTCTAACCCTCTATTTATTATCCCTGGACTGACCAGCCCCAAACAGGCCCCTAACCCTAACCAGAATAACCCTGGGCAAAACAGCCCTTCATAAAATAGCCCAAGGCCAAATAGCCCGCTCATGAACACTCCGGGCACTCAATTAAATAAATAAATAAATAAATATATAAACATTATAAAATATTATACATTACCACATCTATATCTCATCCTGGAGTTCAGTATGGCATCAATACCAGAGAGGTTGACCTCCTGACCTTCCAGACTGGTGAGTGATCCTGGGACCTGAAATGACAAAAAACATAATCACATAACAAGTGGGGGTCTGTGGTGGGATCCCTCTTGATCCCACACCGTTGCAAAGCGGTCAGCGGAAAGGATGGCCAGTGCATAACCGTCTTCAGGTCCCTGGGGACCTGTCGATTGGACTTACCGAAACCCTAACCCTAACCCTAACCCTAAAACATTTCAGGAGTGATACATGGATATGATACTGATTTCAGTTGCTCAACTGAAATCTAAACAGTATTTAAACCGCAAAGGGCTGTTTACAAATCAAATTAAACCCTATTATTGTTGCCCAAAGCTAACGTGCTGCAGGCCTACATGCTGCCAAAATGCGCAGGAAAGAAGAAACGTCGTTCTTGTGAAAAATGCGTTCATTACCACGTCTCCTCTATAGTCGTATTCATGCAAATCTTAAAGGCGTGCAGGTGACTTTTTCCACCACTCAAAACCTACATGCAAATGACTGTTTTCCTTTTTAAGTGCTACATTTCTAATGCTTTCTTTTTCTGTTCATCTCGCCCCGTCACATGAAGACAGACGGAATTCTGAGTTCGATGACACCAAGCTTGGCAAAATCGGACAGACCGTTCTAAAGATTTATCTGTGAAACAATCCAGCCAATCAGATTCAATATGCAAATGAGGGTGGAGATAATGAGGGTGAAACTCGTAATTACCTCTATACCTAACCCTAACTAACCCTAACCCTAACCCTAACCCTAACTTTTGTGTGCCCAGCCCCATGGGAACTGTCGTGGAATATTCACGATGAATCTCTCTAAGTTGTAAGAAAACTCTCGGAGTCCCAAGTTCCAGATGCCAAAGTTATAGTTTATTGAACACCAACAAACTACATGAGACCAGTCAGCTGTCTGTTCTGATTTCATTTTTCTAAGTCCCCAATTTCTAAGTCCCCAATTATATACCTTTTTGTTATCTTTCTACTCAGTATCTCTAGCCAATGGTATCATTGGCCTTGTCTCTTTCCCTCGCCACCAATATGTTCTTTGTTCTTCATTAATTAAATATTGGTGGAAAGTCCTTCACTTATCTATTTTTTAAAAAACATATTTCTTTCATATACAGCTGGTAACTCCTCATTTTTTGATATATGTCACTGTTCAAGGAAAGAATGCTTTAAACTTAGAAACATGTGTTAAGAGAAAAACAGCCGTGTCCTCAGCACATATCTTTTACCTTGGCCTACAGTTCAGTGTACCCTTAAAAATGAGGCGGCTTCTTTTGTTCACACACAATATTATGACTTTAAATGCAAGCTTTGAAAATACTTATCACACATTCAACATTAAGTCAGACACCACGTCAAAATATGTCATATAAGAGATATCTAACTTATTAAAAGTGTTTTGTAAGAAATACATCAAACAGTTTAATGAGACAAACAACATTTCATGAAAGCCTTCATCAAGGACATATGTCAGAATATTGCTGTATCAAGGATATTTTATCAAAATATATGTCAGGATGTAACTGAATGACAGAAACACCTTTTTTTCTAAGAACTACATTATTCTCTAAGAAAAACACCTTTTTTCTAAGAACTACATTATTCTCTAAGAAATACACCATAGAACCCATTTTATTACAGTAAAAATATGGTTCATACAGTCGGCCTTCTATAAAGCCCCTGTGAAACGAGTACGTTTTAGGCCAGCGTGTTGGCTACGAAGGATCAATCGTTCCCAAACTTTGCACAAACAATAGGGGTCTTTCCACGAGAAACATATTACACTTTTGTGTGCCCAGCCCCAGGGGAACCCATTTTATTACAGTAAAAATATGGTTCATACAGTCGGCCTTCTATAAAGCCCCTGTGAAACGAGTACGTTTTAGGCCAGCATGTTGGCTACGAAGGATCAATCGTTCCCAAACTTTGCACAAACAATAGGGGTCTTTCCACGAGAAACATATTACACTTTTGTGTGCCCAGCCCCAGGGGAACCCATTTTATTACAGTAAAAATATGCTTAAAATAGTGGGCCTTCTATAAAGCCTCTGTGAAACGAGTATGTTTTAGGCCAGCGTGTTGGCTACAAACGAGCGATCGTTCCCAAACTTTGCACAGACTATGGGGGTCTTTCCACGAGAAACAAATTACACTTTTGTGTGCCCAGCCCCAGGGAAACCCATTTTATTACATTAAAAATTTGCTTAGTATAGTCGGCCTTCGAATTTTGGAACAATTTCTTTAAATATTTACGGGGCTCAAGTCTGCTCTGCTCGCAACAGAATAATCTCCTCCTCACAAGCATAGTCCGATGCATTTCATGAAATGATAATAATAAAGGATTGAGTTCATCCCACCCAAGAATTCCTACAAAAACATTTCAGGAGTGATACATGGATATGAAACTGATTTCAGTTGCTCAACTGAAATCTAAACAGTATTTAATCCGCAAAGGGCTGTTTACAAATCCAATTAAATGCTCTTATTGTTGCCCAAAGCTAACGTGCTGCAGGCCTAAATGCTGCCAAAATGCGCAGGAAAGAAGAAACGTCGTTCTTGTGAAAAATGTGTTCATTACCACGTCTCCTCTATAGTCGTATTCATGCAAATCTTAAAGGCGTGCAGGTGACTTTTTCCACCACTCAAAACCTACATGCAAATGACTTTTTTAAGTGCTACATTTCTAATGCTTTCTTTTTCTGTTCATCTCGCCCCGTCACATGAAGACAGACGGAATTCTGAGTTCGATGACACCAAGCTTGGCAAAATCGGACAGACCGTTCTAAAGATTTATCTGTGAAACAATCCAGCCAATCAGATTCGATATACAAATGAGGGTGGAGATAATGAGGGTGAAACTCGTAATTACCTCTATACCTACAGAGTTTTTAACCCCCGGGGCTAGGGGTTAGGGTCATCTAGCGATTTAACCCCAACTAACCCCAGCGGACTGGGGTTAGCCCTAGTGGACTGATGGAGAATTGCACTTTCCCACTTACAACTTTAAACCTATGAATTATTGGATGATGTTTATTTTCTCAACAACAATAAAACATCCTTCTGTTATTTGTTTTTTATTTATTTCATTTTTGGAAACATTTTGGACAGACAGGCAGACAGATAGACAAACAATTAGACGGATGGATGGATGGATGGATGGATGGATGGATAGATAGATAGACAGACAATTAAATGGATGGATGGATGGACAATTAGGTAAATAGATAGACAGACAGACAGACAGACAGACAGACAGACAGACAGATAGATAGATAGATAGATAGATAGATAGATAGATAGATAGATAGATAGATAGATAGATAGATAGATAGATATTTAGTCAGCAGCTCTAGTGAAAACAATACATAACAATATTCCTCACTATTACATTCAAACTATTGCATATCACAAGATATAATTCAGTTATTTACATGGAAAATGAGGTAGGGAATTCAGTTGTAAATAAGATTTTTGATAGTTTTCAAATATTTTGAAATGTCTACAAAGCAAGAGTATTCAAATACGTCGTTAAAGTTATTGTCTTATCTTACTCTTAAATCCATTCAGGGAACGACATGGAACATTAGCATTAAAGCACAGGTTTACATAAACTCTGTATGCTGAATTGACAGAGCTGCTTTCTCTCATCCTTGCTTCATACACCAGGTCCAGCTCTCTTGATGTCCAATGTCTTGTCATTCTAGCAGGTAAAACCATTGAAGGAGTATGTGAAATTATTTCCTGCTGTTCTTCATTTTCCTCACCCTCTTCTTCTGGCTGAAGTTCTTCTGCTCCAGTGTCATGCCAGTGGATTTGTGGAATATTTTTCTTCTCTGTCAAGATCGGAATAATTTTAAAGGGGATGGAACTGTGTAATCTCCATATCCATGGATTTCGTAATCCCTCAAACAAAGTAGGACTCTGAATTTGCAGCAATTTCAGTCTCTGTTGAGGAACCGGAAGCTCTGATGCCAACATTGCTAATTTACTGAAGTCAATGTAAATGCTTTGTTTCATCAGCGCAAGACAGCTGACAAAAGTGCAAACCTGGACCAACTGTCTACTGTCTAAGTTCTTCTCCTCTTTCAAGCGTGCCAGCACTTCTTTCATCCAAGGCATTCCATTGGCTTTAGCAGCTGCAAGGTTCCTTTCATATGTGAGTCCATGGCTAACTAGGTTGATGATGACATCTCCCTCCATGGCTGCAGCCATTGCATCTGGGCTAGGGTTCTGTTGTGGTGCAAGAACATTGAGAAAGTCTTTTTTGTTCCATGAAACTTTTGGATTGCGAGCTGAGTCAATCACTTTCATAGCAGGAAAGTACTGAATGCTTAAGAATGTCAATGCTGATTTTAGAATGTCTCTTATAGGCTTGCCATGCTCTTCCAAGAGTGCAGCTGCTCTTTTTGCTGTTGCCGGGTAGGTGAACCTTTTAATTTTTTCCATCAACTCCTCCAGCAATTGGTCTCTGCTTATAGTACCTGTGCACTTGCCATATGCTGGAGGCCTGGTGTTGACAAGAGCCAAAACAGACAGTTCTGTAGTCTCACCAAGGTCACAGAGGATTAACTTTAAGAATTCTCTGCCGATGACCGGGTAGGCCACCTCAAGATTATCTGCAAAGCCAAACAAACGTTGTAACCTTGACATTTGCAAGTTATTCTTGGACCAGTAAAAAAGTGGTGGTGGGGCCTCGTCAACTGCTGCAGAGTTGAAGGGAGCCAAGCCCAAAATTCCCCTCTGCCATGTGAGACTTCGTTCATTGTGCTGTCCAGGGCCCAGATTAACAGCTAAAATGGAGTCAGAAATGCTGACTGGCCGACCCCAGAAGAACACTTCCAAAGCCATCTTGGCCTGGAACGCCACCCAAGAGTCCTTGAATTTGCCCTTGAACTTTCCATTGGCATGGGCAGCTTGTAGGGTATCAAACAGATGTTTGAGCACTTCCTTCATTGTGCTCAGGAAAGTCATTCCTACATTTTGGCCCTCTGCAAAAGGTAACAACATGGGTTTGTCCTCTAGCAGCTTCTTGAGCCTGCCAACATTAAAGAAGTCCACAGCACTCACAGTATAGCCAATCTGATGAGGCACAACAAGTGTCACTATTTCAATCCTTGCCTTCACAATCCCTTGGAGCTTCAGCAAGAGGTCTTCCATGTGGCTGAAATATACCTCACTTCGCCTTGACATAGCTTGTGTGGTCATTGGGTGCATGAGGCCACAGCAGACAACTTCTCCAGAGACTGGATGTGAGAACCAACTTTCCATCCTGTTATGTGGTGTGTCAGCATACATCTGAAGAAAAGTGAGGTCCTGCGGAAACCTGGTCGTACTCATCAGGTCATAACTGACATCCATGCATTGTCCATCCATGTTGCTTTGAAAGTTTAAAGCTTCACGTAGTGATAGCGAACAAAAGACTGACCCTTTATATCCCACTAAATTCTGCAGAGCATACTTTGACCAAAAGTGGTGCACATTATCACAAGATGAGCCAATTTCACAAGCAGCATGTATGCTGATGCCCCTGACCCCCCTTGTATCATACACCTCTGACAAATTTAGAGGGGACCTGTCTTTTTGGCCAAACTGACACAAAACAATGATGGGTTTTAGACAGTCAGTGGGTTGAGATTGGAGGGCATGGTCAAATGTTTGAAAAAAGAAGTCCTGGTCCTGTTTCAGCACATGGAAGCGTGAAAGGTCATGCAGTCTGTTTTTTTGCGTTGTTGGCTGCTTCAAGTCTTTTGCAGAAACTGACCTCAGTAAACTGCACAGAGTTTTTTCAATAGCTCTGAAGCTTTCCACTGCTCTTTGAGCCATGCTGTCAGCTGAGTCAATGGATGTGTCTCCATGGTGGCCTCTCGGAATGAGACAGAGATGTAATTGCCAACCCTACAAAAGAAAACAGCTAAATATTTTTAGCAACTTTTATTTAATTATTCTTAATTGGTTCACACAATAATCTCATGAACACAAAAGTAACAACATTGTAATGAGGACTTCACTCAAATGTACCTGTGATTGTGCAAGTGTCAGCCCTTTGGACATTTGAAAGCATTTGAAACCCTTTCTTGAGTAGTGGTTTGACTTGATGTGCTTCTTGAGCAGATGAAAAGCAGGTTGTAAGGTCGCCTTTGAGGGTTTCGGAAAATTAAAGTAGGGGACAAGCAGTTTTAAGGCTGACAACCCTTCAAGCTCCACCACTACACCATCAATGTCAAAAGCATAGTCCAGATAAGAACTCAGCTCCAAATTTGTAACAGTAGTTGGGTTGACTGACAAGTGTATGTTGTCATCACTAAGAAACTCTTCAATTGAACTAAACTGCCTAATTATGTGCATTACATTTCTTGTGTTATCTTCTGCTGCTGTGATGTACATGGTCTCCACCTGCAGAGGGAACATAAGCATAGTATATGTTTAACATACGAGGAATCTATACCATGTAGAGTCAAATTAGCAACCAAATCAAAATATCACCTGCTGTGAAGCCCCTCTCTCAGCTTGCCCATCCACATTATCCACTTCATTAATAACTGCTGCTGGTGCTGGTGCTGCTGCTGGTGCTTCTGCTGCTGCTGGTGCTGGTGCTGCTGCTGGTGCTGCTCAAAAAGATTTATAATTTACCTGTTGTTAACACTATGATTTTAAGGGACAATAATTTACCAGATTGATTAGAATATAGATGTGTAACCAAACAACAATCTACATTCACCTTCACAGGGATTGATTATTAGCCCCCCCCCCCCAAAAAAAGTGTTGTGCAAAAAGGTGTATTAACCTCTTTCTTTCTCTTTAACTCACCACTTTCTGACTAAGATGTTCTGGAATCCAAAAGACGATCTTGTAGCCTCTGCACATCCGCATGACTTTTAATACATTCTATTAAATGCTTTCTCAGTTCTGCATATCGTCTTTGAATCTGTCTTCTCATGATGGCTAAAAATGCAGAATATTTGAGTGGTTATAGAAATATGTATTGTTTTCTGTGCAAGAAGCCCTAATGGCCTATCACAGCATCTTATCATAATCAGCTAAAACATGATGAGAGCCTCATTTGATATTGATTTTAATATGAGGCCTTACACAGTATCAACCATGCCATTTGCACCTCAAATTTTATTTTACAATTCACCAGTGCATGTTTTCCCACAATCCAACATGGAGAGGACTGATGAGCGTGGAGAGAGAGTGTAAGAGAGTAAACGAGTTTGAATGAGAGATGCAGTTTGCAGCTTCATTATTCCTGCTTTTAAGATTTTATTTTATTTTTTTATTTTTTTTGGGGGGGGGGGGGAATGTGCTTTATTGCCTTATAACAAATAATGTCAATGCAAAACATCTCGATGAACCTTTAACATATGCTTTATTTTCTCTATGCAATTTTTTTTATTTTTTATTTTAAATCTCTTTATTAGTTTTTCTGCTTGGAACATCAAGTCAACAGATAAAAGCATTGAATTTATGAAATCATCATTCCCCACTGTTAATACCCCAATAAACCCTCCCTCAAATAAACATCTTACAGCTTCCAAAAAATTTTGAATATTTTAGTCAAGTAATCACATAATTTAGGGCATCCCCACAACATATGAATGAGATCTGCTGGTGATTGCTTGCACCTATTACATGCATCGCTGACAGAGGGGTATATTTTAGCAAGTTTAGCATTTGTATAGTAAACCCTATGTAGGATCTTACACTGTATCAGGCCATGTCTTGCACATATAGATGATGTGTGAGTGAGATCGAGAATACGTTCCCAATGTTCATCAGAGATCTCAAATCCCAAGTCTTGCTCCCACGCACCTCTGGCCCTACTTGCCGAGCCTGGATTAATATTGTGAATCAGATTATAAATGACAGAAATACAATGTTTTGACTGTGGTTCAAGCTTTAAGAAGTCGTCTAATGGAGACTCAGGGGGGCGATTAGGAAAGTGAGGGAATAGTTTTTGCACAAAGTGCCTGACCTGGAAGAAACGAAATAAGTGGGAGTTAGGCAGGCCAAATCGTTTGGAAAGGTTATTAAAGGATGAGAAAACTCCACTCTCATAGAGATCATCAATGGTCTTTATGCCTTTATCAGACCATATTCGAAACGCCTCATCCATATTAGAGGGTGCAAAACTGTGGTTTTTGAAAATCGGAGAGAGGATGGAGGACCTATGCAAGCCAGTGTGCTTTCTAAACTGAGCCCATATCTTAATTGAGTGAGATACTACTAAATTTGAACTAATGTTTGTAGGCAGTGGTAGTTGAGAGCATATCACTGAGTGCAAAGAGAGGCGTGCTGAGGACTGTTCCAGGTAGACCCAACAAGGGGGTTCAGAATTCAGATTGTTCCCCCAATATAGACATTTCTGAATATTGCAAGCCCAATAATAGTGCAAAAGGTTTGGGAGTGCAAGACCTCCCTTGTTTTTAGGGAGCTCCAAAATTGATTTCTTAATTCGAGCTGGCCTATTTCCCCATAAAAAGGACATTATTCGTTTGTCCAAATCCACAAAAAACTTTTTCTTAAGGAAAATTGGAATATGTTGAAATAAGTACAAAAACTTGGGGAGAACAGTCATCTTGATTAGGCTTATACGCCCAGCAAGAGAAAGCGGCAACTTAGCCCAACGTTCCATGTCAGACCCCTTTTTAAGTAAGGGGACAAAATTAGAAAGATACATTCCAGTTAAAGATTTGGTCACAATAATACCCAAATACTTAAATCCATCAGCCGCCCATCTAAATAGCAGGGGTGAATGTGCAAGGTTATTCGCCAAAGAATTTACAGGGAACAACTCACTCTTATGAAAGTTAATCTTATACCCTGAAATTTTACCGACATGATTTAGAATGTTCAGAATAATAGGAACAGAAGCCTCTGGATCAGAAATAAAGAGTAAAAGATCATCCGCATATAGGGATAACTTATACTCTCTACCTAGCCGATTTATGCCTTTAAAATTTGCATCCTCACGAAGCCAGATAGCTAAGGGCTCAATGGCAATGGCAAAAAGCAAAGGCGACAAAGGGCAGCCCTGTCTAGTGCCCCTCTGAAGCAAAAATGGTGGTGAAACCACACCATTAGTTAACACAGATGCCTGTGGAGAAACATACAATAGTTTGATCCAGGAAATAAAACTATCATCAAAACCAAAGCTTTCCATTACACGAAATAGATATGCCCACTCGACTCTATCAAACGCCTTTTCTGCGTCTAATGCCAGAACCACTTCTGGCACATCAGAACTAGGCATATTGAGAATATTGAAAAGTTTTCTTGTATTAAAGAAAGAGTGTCTTCCAATCATAAAACCTGTTTGGTCATCTGAAATTATTTGGGGCATCACTTGTTGTAAGCGCAACGATAAAATCTTAGTTAAAATTTTATAATCCACGTTTAAAAGTGAGAGGGGTCTATAGCTGCCACACAGTAAGGGGTCTTTGTCTTTCTTGGCAATCAAAGTGATTGACGCTAACGACAGAGTGGGAGGTAGGCAGCCTTTAGAAAAAGCCTCGTTAAACATATTCTGTAGTGCAGGTGCTAGGGAAGTAGAAAACGCTTTATAGAACTCAGTAGTAAACCCATCGGGCCTGGTGACTTGCCATTCTGTAAAAGCTTGATAGCTTCCACCACCTCAGAAACTGATATTGGGTCACCAAGGGTCCTAGCCATGATGCTGTCAATGTTGGGAAAAGTGATCTTATCCAAGGGCCATTCCCCACAGTCAGAACATAAGGGAGACTCAGAAGTATAAAGGCCTGAGTAAAACTCTAGGAAAATGCTATTAATTTTATGTGGATCATTAAACACGTCTCCCTGTTGCGACCTTATTCCATTAATCAACCTCGATGCTGCTGATGATCTAGCTTGATGTGCTAATAATTTACCTGCCTTATCACCCAGTTCAAAAAAACATTGCTTAGATTTAAGCAACTGCACTTCAGCCTTATTCGTGGTCAAAAGATCAAATTCCGTTTGTAAACGAAGGCGTTCTTTATATAGATCTTTATTTGGATCAACAGCATACTGCCTATCTAAACTCTGTAGGTCCTTAAGAATTGTATCCAATTTAAACTTGTCAGCTTTATTTTTACCAGAAAAATAAGAAATGATCATACCTCTTAAATATGCCTTAAACGTTTCCCAAAGAGTTCCTCTACTAATAATTGACATATCATTGACCTCAAAAAATAGGGCTATTTGGTCAGTCAAAAATTGTTTGAAATCATCTCTGGTCAGAAAGAAAGAGGGGAAGCGCCATTGTTTAGGAAAAGATGTAAACTGGGAGAGATTAACGTCAACAGAGGTGGGTGCATGATCCGAAATAACAATGCTGTGATATTCACAGCTCGATAGGTTTGAGAGTAGTCTGTTGTCTAATACGAAAAAATCTATTCGTGAATATGATTGGTGAACATGGGAGAAAAACGAGTAGGCCCTATTCGTGGGAAATTTTGATCTCCAGGGATCGGACAGGCCCAGTCGCCCAGCAAAGCTATTTAATGTTTTGGCCGAATTAGTTGATACACAAGGTTTGCTCGAGGATCGATCTAAAACAGTGTCTTGAACAAAGTTGAAATCACCCCCTATTATAACATGTCTCCTATCAATATCAGGAATGGATGAGAAAAAATTAGATATAAACTTGTCATCATCCCAGTTAGGGGCATAAATACTTGCCATAACGATAGGCACATTTCTGATTTTGCCAGTAATTAGGACATAACGCCCGTTAGGATCAGACAAAACATTAGCCAACTCAAAAGGGATACTTCTGTGAATAAGAATCGCAGCGCCTCTTGCCCGAGCACTAAAATTTGAGTGATACAAATGGCCTACCCATGCTCTTTTAAGCCATTGAATGTCGCTTGTCTTAAGATGGGTTTCTTGGAGAAAGAACACATCACCCCTAAGATGTTGGAGATGAGACATAATGCGGCTAATTTTAATATTATTATTAACCCCTTTAACATTCCATGATATGAAACGAGTACTGGAACTCTCTTTAGTCTTAGCCCATTATCTATCTGCCACATGACAGCCTCATGTCTGAGCAAAACGTAAAAGAATAAAGGAAAAAAAGAAAACTCCCAGGAAAACAAAAAACACAATAAATCTTGCGCACATCATTATACTTGTGTGCATCGTGTATAGTGACAAAAAAGGCTGAAGTTATTCGATTAAATATTATAAAATGATAATGATTATTTCTGAAATATTACATTTCCCCCATGCCACCAATTTTCAGATTTGAAAATGCCCATTTAAATCTCCGGTTATCATGTGGAAAAATTGTGAATTGCGCACTGTTCAGAATGTCGTTTTATAAAATGTTTTAACAATTATTAAAAATACGTTGATAAAAATTATTATTATACACTGATTATTATACCCCTCTGTTTATCTCAAGTAGAAATTATTAATTACTACTTCAATCTGAAAGTAATAAAAAATCAAGGAAAATATTCATTTTGACACAAAGTTAAATCAACAAACTGTTTAATATTCAAAACAAATGAACAAGGATGTATATAAATATATGAACATGTGTGTGTGTGTGTGTGTAAACATGTATGTTTACAAACAATACATTAAACAATTAACATTATACACAAATAAATAAATACTAAATGTATTTATAAGCAATAAATACTAATAAGCAATAAATACTAAATGTATTTTTTTTATAAATAAAAGAGCATTTAAATGAGCAAATATTCACTCATTTAATCAAATTAAATCCTAAGGCTTTTCCTCCATCATTTTCTTTAGCCTTTCTATTGACATTTTAAGTTCAGTTAGATATAGAACATATATATTTAAGTGATCTAATTCAGGGTACAAGCCAAGTAATGCAACAATGCAAACAATATTACGTCAATTATTCATACATACTATTGAAGAAATGTGTTATTCGTTATTATTATTAAATGTCATATTTTTTTATTTCAAACGCTACCACTGAGTGAACAGTTTTCAATTGTCAATCAATCAGTAGACAGTTTTCAATTGTTTACTGTTGTCAATTGTTACTCTGGGATTCATTGGCTACTGTCTCTTTTTGCACACTAATTATTGGCGGCTGCCAGCAGCAGGTTCCTCCTACTCGTTTCCTTTTCCTTCCTTTTCGCTGATGTTTCACATAGTATCCACTTACTGGAAGTAAGACACTTGAAAGTATACTATACGTAAATCGACTGTAATTCATATGTGCATCTTTAATATACAATGTTGCATGTATTGCATGTCCATACATTTACAAATTGTCCGTGTATTCTTCGTTATGTTAATTTGTCATTACTGTATTGGATTGACACATGATGTGTTAATAACGAAACGCGCTGTTTAAGACATATGCTGGCACACATACGCACACATCCACACACACATTAAATATTGTGATTTTTGACAGACATGCAGAGGTAGGCAGCCATCAATCCTTGTTCCTCAAGCCAGGATGAAGACATTTTTTTTTACTGTGAGTGCATGTTTGCATGATGTTAATTTGCTTGTGTTAAGAATGACAGCACAATCACATTAAATTTGCATTTCAGCATTCAATACCCTTATATTACAAGACACACTTACACAAGGAAAAGAGAGATTTTAATGGTGATATTTTGCTTTTTTGTTAGCCTCAACAGCCTGACCCTCCCGCTTCAGTTCCGAATGAGGACAGAGATTATCCTGTGAGTAGATGTTGGATGTTATCAAATATAATGTTATTGAATTATAAAATGACATTTACTTGCATTCCTTGCCACTGTCTTTGCTCACTGGTAGATTTATCATAAGGAAATATAAGCTGAAAAGCTGCTTTGGATACAAATGCATTGTGAAAAGAAATATTTAAATTGAAATCAAACGATATGCTGTTTGAAGTTTTCATTTTCTATTAACTGCACTTACATTTACATTTATTCATGCTGCTGCATTCTGGATCATTTGCATGGGTCTAATTGCGCATGCAGGGAGGCCTGCAATGAGAGCGTTACAGTTGCCCAGTCTAGTTATGACAAGTGACTGAACAAGAAGTTGTGTGGCATGTTCAGAGAGAAAGGGTTTTATCTTCCTGATATTGTAGAGGGTACACCTACGTGATCGTGCTGTCTTTGAGGTGTGGTCTGTGAAATTTAGTTTCTGATATCTGACCGTTTTGGAAGTCGTTACTGTAGTTGAACCCAAATGCATGGTGATGTTGTGTTCAACAACAGGGTTGGCTGGAAGGACAAGGAGTTCGGTCTTGGCTGGGTTAAGTTGCAGGTGGTGTTTCTTCATCCAGGCCGAGATGTCTGCCAAACGGGCAGAGATTTGAGAAGCCACTGTGGTATCGTCCGGCTGGAAAGACAAGTAGAGTTGCGTGTCAACAGCGTAGCAGTGGTAGGAGAAACCATGTGCCTAAATGATGGGTCCCAGTGATATTGTGTATATAGAGAAGAGGAGTGGCCCATGCACTGAGCCATGAGGTACCCCAGTAAGTAGCTGATGTGGCTTGGACACCTCACCTCTCCAGGCTACCTTGAAAGTCCTACCTGAGAGATAGGAATTCGACCAGTCAAGCTAAGTTTCTGTGATGCCCAGAGACGAGAGGATGGAGAGTAAGAGCTGATGGTTTTAATGCATCAAAGGCTGCAGAAAGGTCCAGCAGAATCAGAACGGATGATCTGGATCCAGCTTTCGCCTGTCTCAGCGACTCAGTGACAGACAGCATGACAGTCTCTGTTGAGTGTCCACTTTTGAAGCCTGACTGATTGTCATCCAGCAGCTTGTTCTGTGAGACAGGCAGAGATTTGATTGAAAACTGCCCTTTCAAGTGTTTTGCCATGAAAGGGACGAAAGAGACTGATCTGTAGTGTTCTACTTGTGTGGGGTTAAGTGCAGGTTTTTTCAGTAACGATATTACTCGAGCCTGCTTATATGTAGTGGGAAAAGTGTCTATAACTCGAGATGTGTTAATTATGTGTGTGCCGGTAGGATGGACGGAGAGATGGCCTAGAGAAGGTGGCAAGGAATGGGATCAAGGGAACCGGTGATTGGGTGGTTGGAGAGGAGGAGTTTAGAGACATCAGCGTCAGTTAGAGGAGAGAACATAGAAACAGTAGAGCTGGAAAATACATTTTGTGCAGGAAGACAGGCAGAGACAGCAGTGGAAAAGCACAATGGTGAAAGAGAACGGAGGTTACAGTGAAAGGAAACCAAATGCGGATATTAATATAGATGGGAGAGTCATGTTTTGAATTGAACAAAGTAGCGATCAGAGACCTATACAGGTGTAACAAGAATTTTTGAGTTGGTACAGTTACATGAAAAAATGATCTGTGAGTTGATGTAGTGCTTAGTTTTTCTGAACTTTTGAAGTTTAGTGGCCTGTGGCTTGTCTTGGTGTATGTTGAAATCTCCAAGAACCACAAGTGGCCTACCATCCTCCATGAAGGAGGACAGCAGGACATCCAACTCCTCAAGAAAGTTTACCAGCTGACAATAGATGACAACAACGTATATTTTTGGGGTTGCATTGTATTAATAGCATGGAATTCAAAATAATTATTGTTACATAGAGAAGAAGAGTGTGTTGAAAATGTCCAGTTGTTTGGAATGAGTAAACCTGTTCCCCCACCCCTACCGGTGTGTCAAGGGGTGTGAGAGAAGGAGAAGTTGTTTCAGAGAGCAGGTGTTGCTGTATCCTCTGGATGTATCCATGTTTCTGTCAGTGCAAGGATCCTGAGGGATGACTGTGTGGTGAAGGGTGGAATGAAGTCAGCTTTGCTCACAGCTGACTGGCAGTTCCAGAGTCACACTGAGAAAGAGAGCGGAGCAGGCTTCTATGTTTATGCACATTTGCATAACTTATACATGCAATAGAGAATAACCATTATATTTGTCACTTTAATTATTTGCCATTCAAACGCAATCAATGCCATTGATTCAAATTTTGCGTCTGTCATTTCTGTATGAACATCAGCCTTTGGAATTGTATCACTCTGCCTCTGAAGAGCAAGAAGAGGAGCAGTTCGATTTGGAAGACACTCCTCTAGAATTCCAGCAGTTTCGTAATGCAAGTACATATTTAGAATTTAAATATTAATATACAGTTTGACTACATCATTCATTTTTCTGTCAGTCATGTATCCAAAATCTCTATTCCACAACAAATACAATTTTCGTTCATTTTCTCTTCTCTGTTTTTTTCAGTTTGGTGAGGAAATCAGATTGTGGGACAGGCCAACACTACGCCAGTTGCCCATATTTTGTCCAGAGTGTGATGTAAGTCTGTGTGTGCATTAAGGCTGTAACGTCCCAGTCGATTAGTCGATTAAGTCAAGTCAAGTCAATTTTATTTGTATAGCGCCTTTCACAACACACATCGTTTCAAAGCAGCTTTACAGAAGTTCAGCATTAACAGACGATAAAAATGTAATGTCTATAAAGTCGATAAATCATCATCCTTGTGCAGGGCTCCAAACTGCGACTAAAAATGGTCGCATTTGTGACCAAATAAATTTATTTGTGAGTGTAATTTCTGTCAAGGTCGCCATTGGCGACACTAAAAGTTTACTCCCTTTTGATTTTAAAATTTGCATTACATTTCCCGAGATACATAACAAAAGTTTATATCAAAGAAATAGCGGGGAAAACGGAGTTCATTGCAGGAACTAACAATTTCAAAAAAGAGACTGTTAGAAAACACGGTGACAGTAACAAGCATAAAAATGCACGTGATCACATAATTGCGAAGAATGCTCCACAGGCTACACTGTTAGCGAGCTGCGGGACGAAAAGGAATGGATGGAGTTAAAAAAATTTAAAATGTTTGGCGCCTGTTTTTCCCCCTGTAGGAGCCATTGGCTCCTTAATTGATTTTTTTTTTTTTTGTTTGGAGCCCTGTTGTGGAATTAGATAAGATATGATTCTTTATCGTGTTTAAAAATAATTAAATAATAATTGTATTAATAACCCCAGTGAGCAAGCCGAAGGCGACTGTGGCAAGGAACACAAAACTCCAAAAGATGATTGTTAATGGAGAAAAATAACCTTGGGAGAAACCAGACTCACTGTGGGGGCCAGTTCCCCTCTGGCTAACATCATGAATAATGTAAATAAGAATTATTTATAGTCAAAAAACATGATTTAAAAAATTATTAAACTTATTAAGTGCTAAGGGTCAGTATTTAGACAGTGAATGTGTTTGAACTGCAAGATTAGTGACCAGTGTCTTTGAAGTCCATCCTTGATTAAATTCCAGAAGTTCACTTAGATGCAATTGTCCTTGTTTGGCTGATGAAGGCTTTTGTTGGCAATAATTAGTCTATGTATCCCATTTTAAGATCCTTGTCCATGGTGATGGGGCATCTGAAGTCTCCGTGAGAGGCTGGATACAAACTGGAGCTGACGAACGCTATTTACCTCGGGACTGGCGTCCCGAGATAACAGCAGAAAAGCAGATGGGAAATAATTAGCATAGCTGATGTTCATAATATTAATGCATTATAACTGATTCAGCAGTAGTATAAAAAGTTAGCATTATGTGAATGCTTGGTTAAAGAGATGTGTCTTTAATCTAGTTTTAAACTGGGACAGCGAGTCTGAGCCTCGAACAATATCGGGAAGGCTATTCCAGAGTTTAGGAGCTAAATGTGAGAACGCCCTCCCTCCATTAGTGGACTTAGATATCCTAGGTATGACCAGAAGCCTCGAATTTAGTGATCTTAAAGAGCGCGATGGATTGTATGGCGATAGAAGATCCGTTAAATACACAGGAGATAAACCATTTAGGGCTTTATAGGTCAGTAGTAATACTTTGTAATTGATACGGAACTTAATTGGTAGCCAGTGTAGAGATGATAAAATCGGTGTTATGTGATCATATTTTCTTGACCTAGTAAGAACTCTAGCGGCTGCATTTTGGACTAACTGTAGCTTGTTTGTTGAGGATGCAGGGCAACCAGCTAATAAAGCATTACAGTAATCTAGTCTCGAGGTCATGAATGCATGAATTAACTTTTCTGCATCAGAAACAGATAGCATGTTACGTAGCTTAGCAATGTTTCTAAGGTGGAAAAAGGCTGTTCTCGTAACAGATGAAATATGATTTTCGAAAGTCAAGTTGCGGTCTAGTATAACACCCAGGTCTTTTACTGTAGTGGATAATGTAACAGGACATCCTTCTAAATTAAAGTTGTATTGTAAGGGATTTTGTGGGTAGTTTTTTGGACCAATAAGTAATACCTCCGTTTTATCGGAATTTAATAACAGGAAATTACGCGTCATCCAACATTTTATATCTTTAAGACACTCTGTCAAGTTAGATAAGTTAATGTTTTCATCTGGTCGTGATGAGATATATAATTGAGTGTCATCAGCATAACAGTGGAAATTAATTCCATGTTTTCTTATAATTTTACCAAGTGGTAGCATATATATTGAGAATAATAGAGGGCCTAACACAGATCCTTGTGGCACTCCATAGTCTACTGACGTTATTTTTGATTTTTCCCCATTTAAACAGACAAAATGGTAACGGTCTGATAAGTACGATCTAAACCAGCTTAATGCCTGTCCCTGAACACCAGTGTAGTTTTGTAGTCGATCCAAGAGTATTTTATGATCTATAGTGTCGAACGCAGCGCTAAGATCGAGTAGAACTAATATTGAGATGCAGCCTTGGTCAGAAGCTAAAAGTAAATCATTTGTAATTTTAACTAGCGCAGTTTCTGTGCTATGATGCGGTCTGAATCCTGACTGAAATTTTTCATAGATATCATTTTCTTGCAAGAAAGAGCACAATTGAGCGGACACAACTTTTTCTAATATTTTAGACATAAATGGAAGATTTGAGATGGGTCTGTAATTTGCTAGGTTATTTGGATCTAATTGTGGTTTCTTAATGAGAGGTTTTATAACTGCCAGCTTAAATATTCTTGGAACATGACCTAAAAATAAAGACGAGTTAATAATATTGAGAAGAGGCTCTTCCACTACAGGTAACACTTCTTTCAGTAGTTTAGTGGGTATTGGATCTAGTAAACATGTTGTTGGTTTAGATGCAATGATAAGTTTATTTAGCTCTTCCTGTCCTATAGTTGTAAAGCGGTGTAGTTGTTCTTGAGGGGCGATAATTGAGGCTGAATCATAAGACACCATTAAAGATTGTACATTAACAATTGTGTTTACAATTGTGTTTCTGATGTTTTCTATTTTCTCAGTGAAGAAATTCATAAAATCATTACTACTAAACTGTAAAGGAATATTTTGCTCAGGTGATCTCTGTTTATTTGTTAGTCTAGCCACGGTGTTAAATAAGAACCTTGGATTATTTTGGTTATTTTCTATTAGTTTGCGGAGGTGCTCAGCCCTGGCTGTTTTTAGAGCCTTTTTGTAACGTGACATACTGTCTTTCCATGCGATTCTAAAGACCTCTAAATTAGTTTGTTTCCATTTACGCTCCAAGTTACGAGTTTCTCTCTTGATAGCATGCGTAGCACTGTTGTACCATGGTGCTCTAGTTTTTTCTCTAAACTTTTTTAATCTAATTGGTGCAAAAATATCTAATGTACCAGAGAAAATGGTGCTCAAACTGCTAGTCATTTCCTCTAGTTCATCTGTTTGTTTGGGTTCACTGAGCAGCTGAGATAGATCAGGTAAGCTATTTGTGAATCTATCTATTGTGGTTGGAAGGATTGTTCTGCTTGGTCGATAACGTGGCGCAATATGACAGATTTCAGTGGTACGTAGTATGCAAGTTACCATGTAATGATCAGTGACATCATCATTTTGCGGTATAATATCTATATCGGTTGGATTGGTTCCATAAGATATAATTAAATCTAGCGTATGATTTAGGCGATGAGTGGGACCACTGACGTTTTGCGTGACCCCGAAGGAGTTTAACAAATCTGTAAACGCAGCCCCTAACGCATCATTTGTGTTATCTACGTGTATGTTAAAGTCTCCAACAATTATTGCTTTATCAACATTGACCAATAGATCTGATAGAAAGTCTGCAAACTCTTTTAGGAAAACAGTGTAAGGCCCTGGAGGTCTATATACGGTAGCCAAGGCTAGAGATAATAGGGATTTTTTTCTTACATCTGAGAGTGTAACATTTAGCACAAGTACTTCAAACGAATTAAACCTGTGACCTATTTTCTGAGTAACATTAAGAATATCTCTATAGATTGTTGCAACACCGCCGCCACGACCAATCAGACGGGGCTCATGTTTATAACAGTATCCTGGCGGAGTAGACTCATTTAGACCGAAATAATCATTTGGTTTAAGCCAGGTTTCAGTAAGGCAAAATACATCAAAACTATTATCTGAGACCATTTCATTTACAATAACCGCCTTAGGTGTGAGCGATCTAATGTTTAGAAGACCTAGCTTTAGAAATTGTTTTTGTTCACTGATATTGAGATTTTCTGGTTTAATTACAATTAGATTTTTCCTAGATCCTACAGTAGATGTATTGTTTGGCTTTACTAAACGAGGAATAGACACAGTTTCTATATAATGTTCTACATTGGTACTTATATCAATTAAGTTGGGACAGCAAATACTGTGATTTGGACTTTGACTTACTAGTCATATGGTGTGTAGCGTCTTGGAGATGTTGTCCGACAGAACAGCCGCTCCGACTCTGCTGGGGTGAAGACCATCAGCACGGAAGAGCCTAGGTCGCTCCCAAAACAGATTCCAATTATTAACAAAGAGCAGTCTCTGTTCATTACACCATGACATTAACCATTCATTTAGAGCAAATAATCTACTGAACCTTTCTTGTCCTAGTCGGTACGTGGGAAGCGGTCCAGACACGACGATCGTTGTTTCTGGCGAAGTGCTGCGTACCGTCTCGATCAGGCTCCTGTAGTCCTCCTTCAGTACCTCCGTCTTCCGCAGCCTGGTGTCGTTCGTTCCCACGTGCAGCACGACAGCTCCGACGCGCTCGTCACCATTCAGGATCTCGGGAACCTGCATAGAGACATCAAGAACACGAGCACCAGGAAAGCAGTGAGTGCGCACCTTACCTTTGCCAGAGATAGCGCGGACATGATGGACGGTCGAATCGCCGATGATCACGGCGTCGTCGCGCTCCGACTCGCGAAGAGGTGAGAAGCGGTTCCGGGTGGAGATCTCGAAAGCCGGGAGGGGCGGGGAGGTCCTTGGTCTGGTCCTGGCTCGCGTCTTCCGCCGTGGAATCACCCAGGGTCCATGGTGATGTGTCGGTGCCGGAGTGAATGAAGCCAGGGAGGATCGCATCCTGTGCAGAGAAACACACGGAGTAGATGAGGACGGAGTCAAAAAATGATGAACCACTGACCTGTGAGCATCGGCGCGTGATGCTTCAAGCGCGGACCGCCGATCTCGCAGCTCGGCCTGTCTCTCTAGCAGGTCCTGGATCTGCCTCTCGACGGATTCCAGCTCCAACTGCACCGAATGCAGTTCAAAGGTGTCTTCACCTGCACACAGAGGTAGAGTTAGACACACATCCGCTATATTCGCCATTATAGCAGATGTGCTATAATGGCGAATTATAGCTTTCAGTTATACAGGTGTAGAGGTGTAAGTAAGACGATCGATTGGCGAGAGACCACGCGTGCAGTGCTAGCGGGCTAAGAATAGTAGCGAAAGTTTCGGAAAGTTGGATATAAATAGCGATATCAAAGAAATCTGATTATTTTTTATAAAGACTAGTATCGGAGATATATTCACACGTTTGTAAAGTTTAAAATTTAGGTTTATGAACAAATGTGAAAGAAGAAAATCAAGGATTGGGGATCAATTCGACGGAGTTATCCCAGTAAGCTTTTGTGAAGGTTGTCAGACACTGTAATATGCTCTGGATGTTGGATTAATTGGTCGATACATTCTGGTTCGACCAAAATTCTGATTGGTCGATTTTTTGCCGCGTTCATTTCATCAGTTTTGCCGCGGTCATTTCATCAGGTGGAAAGCACTAATTGCTAATGGGGGTGTTTTCAGGACACCCCTGTTTCACAGGTAACAGTCTGTCTTCAGAATACCCCCCTTGTTTTCACTTTTTTTGGATTAGCCCAACCCACTGGAGAAGAGTGATAGATGGGCTATAGAAGGTTTGATGCTGAATATTATTTATTTAATTGTGAGATAATTTAACAGTCAGTCCTCTTCTAACATGTCAACAACAAAGACATCGACAGTGTGGCAGCATTTTGTTAAAATTGATAACGGGAAAAAGGTTGAATGCAAAGTTTGCAAGCAACAGTTTGCCTTCCACAGCTCGACGACAAACATGACATATCATCTAAAAGCGGTAAGCTAACTTGTCTGCGTTTGGTTGCCCTGTCTGTTTTGAGTAAACTATATGAACATATCAGAATTGGCATATTTCAATGTTTTAGTGTAATAATCGTTTTAGGCGCACCCCTCCGCAATGACGGTAGCATCCCCCGGACACACCCAGACCACGCTGGATTTTAAGCCTCCTTTATCATCCAAACGGAAAAATAAAATCACTTTATTTAGTTTCGTTTAAAATTTGGCTGAATAACATGTTGTAGGTAGCCTACTTTACTTTTATGGTTCCCTTTTATTATTGTGCAAACTTTATTTTTTTAGATCAAATTTATTTCTTGTATTATTTATTGGATTTGGGCACTTTATTTTTTTTATTTGACCACAGTTAGTTTTGAGCCTAAGATGCTTTATTTTTCAGTTATGCACTTTATTTCGTTTCTGCTCTTGATCTGGTTTGTTTAATAAATATTCTTTTTTTTTTATTATTAAAGTGGACGTGCCTTTTGTGTTTATTAAGAGTAAAAGCTTTAAGTTAATAGTCTATTCGTGTGTGTCTCAGCCGCGAAGCTGAGCTCATGTTCAGCCTTGCTCTGTACGAGGACATGCACAGAGCGGCTGAAATGACAGTGACAGTTATAACTTCTTATTATAACATATGACAAAAAGAATTGTCTAAATTATGTTGCATATTCCTCAACAGTTCTTGTGATGATATCACTAGTTGACAACATAGTACTATTTTCGGAAATCATAGGCTATGATATTGCGCAGGTGCACGTGATGCAACGCTGTCAGAGCCGACAGACTCGTGTGTCAGACTCATTTCAGTGCAAAATAATTAGGTCAAAAACGATTTAATACACTGAAAATAGCCTACTAGTTTTTTTTATGTTTATTTATAATTAATTTAGGCGGACAACAAGGCTACCAAGTACTGCGCAAAGTGCGCAGCTAATTAATGTAACGTTTTTTTTTCCTAACGTCTTTTTTAGTCGATTTTTAGTCGAAAATTTCAGGACTTCAGTCGACCAAGAGTTTCTTTGGTTGATTACAGCCCTAGTGTGTATGATGCTGTCTTCCTTAAGATGTTCACTTTTAAGTCAATTATTAGATATATTTATTCAGATACAACACCTCACAGGGAATACGCTTGTTGTTCTTTTTTTATCTTTCAATCCTGTAGACGATTCTATTTCCCTTCAGTCCCAATGAGGATCAAAAGGATACTCGTCCTGCTTCATCTGTGAGTACATACTACTCATAAATTCTGGAGGGGCATCGAGTGGGGGAGCGATACCATACAAAGTTAGGTGTTGTAGGGACGGCTGACGCTATCTCCCGGCTCGCATGTCACGTCTCTGCTCTACTTAATCCGATTAGGAATTTAAGTATAGACATTGCAGGGGCAGTAGGCATAGTTTGATTTCTAACAGAGTAAAGGGATGGAATGTAGGGTAGCTCAGCTCATTGGTGGGTGTAGGGTGGGGGAGTGATTCCTGGTGAAATGGCTTGTCTTGATGGGAAATGAGTGTTTTGATGGGAAAGCAAGAATTTGAGGCATTAGAAAGGATCCAGTGTCTAACTGCGGGGCGTGGCAGGGTGACATCCCTGACTGCTGCCACACTACCACGTGAAGTTCTTGGATTAATGGAGCAAAACATCTATTGATGGGTGGCTTCAGGCTGATGGCCCCGTAGCTGGACAACTGAAGGCACTGACGGAGAGGTGTAGCAGGCAGTAGTGCCCAACAAGTTTAAACATCACCCTGTGCTTTTGAATGTATGAGTGATATTAATAAGATGAGTGATGAATGGCTGAAGAATCACATTACTTTTACAGTCATTCCTTTTAAACAGTGTTTTAACACATATCATAACAGACCACGTAGTAATGCGAGAAGAACATGTTTACAAGTTACGAATATGCTGTTTGATGAAGGCTAATCTACATCATTCCTTGAATCCTTTCATTGTCATTTGTGTACCAATCACTATAACTCAGAAACATTGTGACACAGCCAATGATTTATTTGTAATATTTTATGTTTTTGAATACTTCATTAGCAGGAGGCCTCAGCTGCAGGAAATAGACCAGGCATCGGTCATTGGAGCTTTTCCAGTGTGAGTCCATGTGTTTGATGTTAACATGTTGTGTGTGACAAATGAGCAAACAAAATGTTTTGCCCCCACTGATACGTCATATAAGTTTTATTCAGATACAACACATTACAGGGAATACATGGGTTTTTAACATTTTTGTGTCTTGCAATCCCGTAGACTGTTCTATTTCCCCACACCCCCAATGAGGAACAAGAGGACACTCGTCCTGCTTCAACTGTGAGTACATATTGTACCACTATTTTTTTTCACCCCTTTTTTCTCCCCTCGTGGTGGTGCAGTGACCCAATCTGGGTGGCGGAGGACGAATCTCAGTTGCCTCCGGGTCTGAGATCGTCAACCCGCGCAACTTATCACGTGGCTTGTTGGGCACGTTACCGCGGAGACGTAGCGCGTGTGAAGGCTTCACGCTATTCTCCGCCGCATCCTCGCACAACTCACCACATGCCACCCCCAGAGTGAACCACATTATAGCAACCGTGAGGAGGTTACCCTATGAAACTCTTTACCCTCTTTAGCAACCAGGCCAATCTGGTTGCTTAGGAGACCTGGCTGGAGTCACTCAGCACACACTGGATTCAAACCTGCGACTCCAGGGGAGGTAGTCAGCGTCTGTACTCGCTGAGATACCCAGGTCCCCCATACTGTACTACTATTAATGCATGAGTGATATTACTAAGATGAGTGTAACATTACTTTCAAGTCAAGTCATTTTTATTTGTATTGCGCTTTACACAAGACACTTCATTTCAAAGTAGCTTTACAGAAAATGATGCTGTCATTTTTAAATCATTCCTTTAAAACAGGCTTTTATTGACTGAATTTACAACACAATAACATGTATTAAAAAGTATTTCAAAGCAGAAAATTTCTGATAACAACCTCATGTTTTTCTTTTCTTCTTCTTTCCAAAAGGTCGCCACTGTCAGTGAAGAAAATGTAAAAAATGAATAAATAATTGTTTCATTAAGTTGACAAATAAAAAGTGTTATAAGTTTTTTGAACTCATTGTTATACCTTTTTGAACTCATTGTTTTCCACAAAAGGAGTTGTTATAAATAAACAAAAAATGGTCATTTAAACATTTTAGAAAAACCAAAAAAAATGTAACTGCAAGCAGCAAGATTATGTGGATGCTGTGGACACAGCTATTTTGGTGTGACTTTTCAATTCTTTTAGCAATTATGCAAAATTGAGATTTTCTTAAGAGAAAATGAAAGGAACTTAGCATGTTACCTCAACAGTGTTCTCTTGTCCATATGTACAAAGTTTTGTTTGAAAATGGCACTCACAAGATACAGGCTAATTAGTCATTTTAGACCACGCTCCAAAACATATTTGTTTATATCTTCAGAAGAAGCTACTTTTGTTGATTTTCTTTATCATATTTTAAGAATATGTCAGCACTTGAACCAAAGAAGATGCATATTAATTTGAACTTTGTCACTCAAACAACTGTGAAGTTATGACAGGTGTTTTATTGTAGAGTCCCCTATGTGCCGAATTGTGCAAAACTTTGCTTACATCTTCAAAATGGCCCGTTGACTCTGGATACTAACTTTGGTTACATTTGGACTTTTTCTTGAGTAAATATTGATCAATTAATCAATTTGCATTCAACTGCAGGAATTGTTTCTCTAATATATTTGGAACGTTTTGACATACCGAAATTTTGGTAACTTTTTTTGTCAGGCGTGTCTGACAAATGCTGAGGTGCAAGGCGATTGTACTGCATTATAGCCATAGAAGCACACTGTTGGGCATGTACTGTCCAATATTCCACAACATAACATTCATTAGCATTTAGTTAGTTGATTGGGTTCACTTTTCATAATGTTAGTTATGATTACATTAACAATTCTGTGTTATTTAAGAGGATATGAGATTTCAGTTGTACTTCAACACATTTATTTTTACGTTTGGTCATGTATAACGTTAAACAGATGTGCTTCGCCAGCCAGCATCATTTTATTGTAAATGGTATTTAACATGAGCACAATATATAACTGGACACTTTCAGTGAAATTATGGTCTTTGGGACCTGACCATATTTATTTGCAAGACAAGAACACATGTGTAGACGTGTCCTGAAAACATTTTCACTTATGGACATCTTCCTGAATTGCGTGTGTGTGTGTGTGTGTGTGTGTGTGTGTGTGTGTGTATAGTTTCTCATATACAAAAAGATTATTGTTTTTGTAAAATATGTGGCAGTACAAATTTACAAATTAGAATTTTTGTAAATGAAAAAAGTGATAACTATTTGGATTAAAAATAAAAGAAAAATGTGAAGAAAAAAACAAAACAAAACAGGGAACTTATCAAATGACAAAAAAAGAAAATCGCCCTCACAAAATCACGGTCTTCAGTGAATTACTGACACAAACCTTTCTATGTGAAACAGACATAATACTAATTAAATAATGAGCCCGAGAGGGGAAACTTTACCATTCTTGTTTAAAAGATAGTTTAAAAGTATCAGATGACTCTTGTAGTGCATTCAAAGTCTCAAGTTCACTCTCATGTTCATAAAGTACAGCATACCAAGTATATAAATATAAAACATACAGTATATAAAACAATCCAGCCAATCAGATTCAATATGCAAATGAGGGTGGAGATAATGAGGGCGAAACTCATAATTAACTCTATACCTACAGATTTTTTGCTATAATTACTTGGGTTCATTTCTTTCATTTGTTATTAACTGTCTTACAGTAGGAATCAAATATAGCAGTCTGTTTTGGACTTTATAGAGAAGAATATGACGTTGTTGTAAATGACCACCAGATGGAGACTCGATGCTGTTCTATTTTACCATTCTTGTTTAAAAGATAGTCGAAAAGTATCCGATGACTCTTGTAGTGCATTCAAAGTCTCAAGTTCACTCTCATGTTCATAAAATACTGCATTACCAAGTATATAAATGCAACAAAAAATGAGGGTGGAGATAATGAGGGTGAAAGTCGTTTTTACCTCTATACCTACCTACCTACCTACAGAGTTTTCAACCCCAGAGGGCTAGGGGTTAGTGTCATCTAGCGATTTAACCCCAACAAACCCCAGCGGACCGGGGTTAGCCCTATTGGACTGATGGAAAATAACACTTTCCCACTTACAACTTTAAACCTATGAATTATTGGATGATGTTTATTTTCCTCAACAACAATAAAACATACTTCTGTTATTTGTTTTTTATTTATTTCATTTTTGGAAACATTTTGGACAGACAGACAGACAGAAAAACAGATAGACAGATAGATAGACAGACAATTACATAGATGGATGGATGGATGAATGGATGGACAATTAGATGGATGGATGGATGAATGGATGGACAATTGGATGGATGGATGGATGGATGGATGGATGGATGGACAATTAGGTAGATAGATAGACAGACAGACAGACAGAAAAAAAGACAGACAGTCAGACAGATAGTTAGTTAGATAGACAGAAAGATAGATTTACGACTTACAGCTACAAATATATATATACACACATACACAAAGTGGACATATTGAGAACTGCACTGTGCAAAACTGCTAAAATGTGGATTTTTTTAACACAGAATCACAGACAGTTTCAATGCTGAGCCTTTAGGGGGCGTCCACATAAGAAGAGCCGTTCATTTGAAATATGAATGATTTTACAAATACTTGCAAAAGAAATCTAACAGGAAAAATACAAACTATGTTCCTGTTCATACTGTACAATGATTTTGAACGCAAGTTATGCTGCTTAAAACCTTTATTTTACAGAAATGTTTTTAAAACATGCGGATTTTATATATATATGGCCAGTTAAATGGGCAGCCTTTGCTGTGAATGTCTGTCTCTCATCCGTGTCTGAATTATTATAATTATTAATGTTATTATTATTATTATTATTATTATGGTTATTCTTGTTATTATCCTTATTATTCCGTCAATAAAACTTTCCTTGTGTAATTGTATAATTCCACCTGAATTATTCACTTTAACACTGTGCTTGAAAAAATTCAGAATGACATTAAAAATAATTTCTGCAACAGAACACCTCAGATGTAAAAAAAACTCTTATCATTTGTGAGCCCTTTTCCATAGACACATTGTATAGACTGCCACCCAGTGGGGTTAAACAATAATGGTCCTCTGTGAAACGAGTACGTTTTAGGCCGCCGTGTTCTCTACGAACGAGCGATCTTTCCCAAACTTTGCTCAAACAATAGGGGTCTTTCCACGAGAAACATATTACAGTTTTGTGTGCCCAGCCCCAGGGGAACCCATTTTATTACAGTAAAAATATGATTAATATAGTCGGCCTTCTATAAAGCCTCCGTGAAACGAGTACGTTTTAGGCCGCCGTGTTGGCTACGAACGAGCGATCGTTCCCAAACTTTGCACAAACAATAGGGGTCTTTCCACGAGAAACATATTACAGTTTTGTGTGCCCAGCCCCAGGGGAACCCATTTTATTACAGTAAAAATATGATTAATATAGTCGGCCTTCTATAAAGCCTCTGTGAAACGAGAACATTTTAGGCCGCTGTGTTGGCTACGAAGGAGCGATCGTTCCCAAACTTTGCACGGACTATGGGGGTCTTTCGACGAGAAACATATTACAATTTTTTGTGCCCAGCCCAAGGGAAACCCATTTTATTACAGTAAAAATATGGTTCATATAGTTGGGAATCTATTAAGCCTCTGTGAAATGAGTACGTTTTAGGCCGCCGTGTTGGCTACAAACGAGCGATCGTTCCCAAACTTTGCACACTCTATCGGGCTCTTTCCACGAGAAACATTTTACACTTTTGTGTGCCCAGCCCCAGGGGAACCCATTTTATTACAGTAAAAATATGATTAATATAGTCGGCCTTCTATAAAGCCTCTGTGAAACGAGTACGTTTTAGGCTGCCGTGTTGGCTACGAACGAGCGATCGTTCCCAAACTTTGCACAGACTATGGGGGTCTTTCCACGAGAAACATTCTCTGTGAGCCTCTGTGAAACGAGTACGTTTTAGGCCGCCGTGTTGGCTACGAAAGAACGAACGTTCCCAAACTTTGCACACACTATGGGGGTCTTTCCACGAGAAACATTTTACACTTTTGTGTACCTAGGCCCACGGGCACCCATTATATTACAGTAAAAACACGGCAAATTGACAAAGGCCTTTATAAAAGTATCGAAGTACGCCGAAAGCCTGTTTATTCTATTATCCAAGAGAATCCATTGACTTCTACTGTCATCCTGCCCAGGAAAGCATGGCATTTCTGCTTGGCACCGCTGCGGTCACGAAAGAGCTGCCGCTAGCATGTCAGGGAGTCACTTTACCTGATCGAGCTTCCTCACAGTTTTTGTCTGACCGCATGGCTGCCTGTCGGTGCGTCACAAAATGGGTGGTTTTCATCCCTATATCCCATAACCTAACCTAACCCTAACCAACCATATCCTAACCTAACCTAACTTCTTAACATAACCCAACTTCTAAGCTAATAAATTTCAAATGTATCAAAAAGACACCATGCTTACACAAATTAAGATTGGATCACTTTATTCAACTTTAACTCTAAACATAACCAACTTCTGAACACAACACATTTCCAAACTAAATACAAGTCACACTGATCAAAAGGACACAACATTTACACAATACAGAGCAAGTTAGACCATAGGAGAAGTATGTTTTTGAGTCTAAATCAAAACTCTTAATACTGATCGAGGACAAAGTCAATCAGATAGGTAGAGGATCACATATAGAACAAAGTTTTTACAAAAATCGGACCAGCGGAACCAAAGTTAAAGACGATGGCGTGTTCGCCGTCGGTGGTTTCTATCCTATATCCTGCTCTGACCTGACCTAAGGCTGCCACGGCCCCCCGAAAACACTCCACTTCAACCTACACCAATGGACTCCAAACGCGCTCCTTGCACGTCCCCCAGGACGCCAGCGGGGAAACCAACCACGCCGGACGGCTGTCAAATTCCGCTACAGCACGCACCACGTACGATGCGGGCCAAGCCCCGTATCTCTGCGAGCGCACCTCCCAGAGTCACGGGCCCAACGCTGGCCTTCTCGGCAACTCCCAGGCCCACACCGCCAGCACCTTCACAACAGCAGCCACCCACAGACAAACATTTTTCCATAGACTGACTGCATGGACTGCCGCTATGGTGTATTTCTTTGTGTTTCTCTGTGTACTTCTCTAAAAACAGATATATGGTGTATTTCTGTGTTTCTTTTAATTAGGCTAGTTGTATATCTCTCGACCAGTCATGGTGTCTGCTCTAGCAAACTGAAAGTATAATGAATATCTTTAGAGCTTGTACTCCTTTTCATTTGATCTAATAACATTGTGCGTGTGAGCAAAAGAAGCCCCCTCAGTAAGAGGGTACATAGATGTTTAAATCAAGGGCTAGGGATGTGTGAGGAGGACATGGCTGTTATTTCTCGTACACAGATGTTTAAATCAAGGGCTAGGGATGTGTGCTGAGGACACGGCTGTTTTTCTCTCACACACATATTTCTAAGTTAAAAGCATTCTTTCCTTGAACAGTGACTTTGTCAAAAATTGAGGAGTTACCAGCTGAATGTGAAAGATATACGTTTTTAAAAGCATTCTTTCCTTGAACAGTGACTTTGTCAAAAATTGAGGAGTTTCCAGCTGAATGTGAAAGATATACGTTTAAGATATACGTTTTTAAAAATAGATGAGTGAGGGATTTTCCACCAATATTTAATTAGCAAGCAACATAAAACATATTGGTGGCAGGAGAAAGAATTGAGGGAAATAATCCCATTGGCTAGAGATAAGGAGCAGAATGACAACAAAAAGGTATATAACTGGGAACTTAGGATAATGAAGGCAGAACGAGCAGCTGACCGGTCTCATGTAGTTTGTTGGTGTTCAATAAACTATAACTTTGGCATCTGGAACTTGGGACTCCGAGAGTTTTCTTACAACTTAGAGAGAGAAACATCGTGAATATTCCACGACATATTCTTTGGCGCCCAACGTGGGGCTGGCATTGAGGTCAAGGGGCCAGAGGTTACTGACAGGACGCTGAACGGGTCGCACAAAAAAGCACTGGCGCCATAAATCGAGGTAAGCGTTTTGCTTAAGGTGTTTTTGTGTGATCTGTGATAGCAAGTCCCAGTAAGTAGCTTCCCTAAGACTTTTGCCGGTCCGAACATAGAATAATTTGGACTAATTGGCTAAGATAGAGGTGAGTTCCAGATTTCAAAAATTGGGGAAGGGGGGTAATTATTTAGAGAAGAAAGAAAAAGCCTGTAGAGGTGTGTCGGGAGTGCGACAGTCGGAAGAGCGACGGCGCATGTAAATTCCCGTGTTAGGTGCATTTATTCAAGTGTTTGCCCAGAAGTGAGGCATGTGAAGACCTGTACAGGCAAAAATCCTAACGCGGGTGTTAAAATTCGCGTTGTAATTCCTCCAGGTGGTAGATTAGATTATTTTTTGCAGTGTTTTGACGGAACCCGGACTGAGCAGAAAACGGGGAATTGTTGAACTCTGTGTGTGTTTGAGATAATGAATAATGTGCATGACTAACTATGTTGTTAGTGCCTGTGTACTTACAAATACTAATTGAGCTGGTTTTGTGTGTTTGTTTAAATGCATGATTCTAGTGTTGATGAGGTATTGTGTGCAGAGGCGGAGTGGAGCGGAGAATCAGATACAAAAAAAAAAAAAAAAATGCCCAAGAGTGAAATGGGACAAATAAACTGCAACAAATTGACTGTTGAAAAATTAGAGACAAATGGTATCTGATTCTCTGTTATTTCCTTGCCTTGCTCTCACTCACTGGAGGCTGACCGGACAGCCCCATGGGAGGGAGAGAAAGAGAGAGGAAACTTCGAATAGAGAAGTTGAATAATTGGAAAAAAGTTAAAGAAAAGGCAAAATGTTTTCCATTGCAGTGAACAAGACTAGAGAAAAATGCAGAGACAGGAGAGTTTTATCCGTTTGTTGTCTGGAAAGAAATTGCAGCAGGTAACATCTCTCATATACAGTACTAGAGATTGAGTGCTGTGAAGAGTTGTAAGGGAGGGCTGTGAGCATGCACAGAAACAGAGAAGACTTTTTTTTCCTTGTCTCAGTTTTCCTCATGAAACAGAAATCCTAATTTGGTGGCAGGCTGAGAGGAGAAAATAAGTAGAATTAAAAAGATTAATAATAACAAGGAATTAGTGATCATTTCTGGAGTTATGAACAAATTAACTACAAAAAAGAAAGGAAAAAAAAAAAGTTTAAGGTGATTTGAATTTTAAGGTGATTGGCACCAATGAAGAAATTGTCTTGAACAGAGACCCAAAATGGATGAGACAGCTGTGGGTAGAAGTATATGGGTTTTAATATAAAACCGAAGAAGTAACAGATATAGTAATCAACCACTGTAAATAACGAGTGGTTTTTATGGAAATAAAGGAGAGGGATAAAAAGAGGAGAGCAAAAGGAGGGGCAGAAGTAATAGGTTTGTTTTACTATAATCAAAATTCTAGAATTTGGGATCCAGATAGAGAGATTGATCCTCTGCTGTGTAATTAATGAGGAGTATGTGTGCAATTTACAGCAAAGAAAATCTATTTAGGCTATTTTCAAACTTCCATCAATATGAGAGGCAGAAGAGATCTGATGATTAAAAACAAAGAGGGCAATTATTGAATATTCTGGTTGTAGAATTAAAACCAATGATAAAAAAATGTGTGTATGTGTATGTATGATGATGTATGTATGTATATGTATGTGTGCATGTACGAATATATATATATATATATATATATATATATATATATATATATATATATATATATGTATGTATAAGGATAAATATAATACAGTATAAACAAACAAATACATGTAAAACAAAAATGTGCATGAAATCAAAAAGTTAACTCTTAGCTGACTGGACGATGTTTATTGTTGGGCTGTTCTTTTCATGCCATGAAGGAAGCCTGATGTGAGATTAACTAAACTGAGATGTTGAATGGACATGTGCCAGATCATAACTCCTTTTATTATCTAGGTGACGAGTAAGAATATTTGGATTATATAAAAAATAAAATCATTTTAAAGTGATTGAATTCTATTTGGGAAATCACGTTATCTGGAGAAACAATAAAGCTTTGAGTCAAGTGTATTGCATTAAACTAAAGTCAAATAAGTAATTGGATTTTAAACAAAGGTTGTATTTAAGATAAGTGTTGTTATATTCAAGCAAATGGCAAAAGAGGGCCAATGATATGATGATAAAATAACTAATAAGAAAATTATATTTTGCATCTTATGAATTCATGTGTCTGTTTTATGTTCTGTCCGGTCCAGTTTATGAGAAAAAAATTATTTTAACATTATTAAATTATACACTAGAAAGTTGTTTTAGATTTTTCTATGATTTTAAAAGTGTCTGGAGAACAATATAAATGTGAGTGCAGCGCTGTCGGTGTAGACTTGATCAACCAACAAAAGATAGACAGAGATTTTTTATTTTTGTTAGGGACTGTCTGATGAAGGCATTGAGGATGATTTTGAGGGGAAACAGGCCTCTCTTGGTGTCTTCAGACAGACAGAAAGGGGCCCCGACTTTAGAAAAAGATAGATAGCAGATGGATAGATATTTTATTTTTATTTTATTTTTCTCTTATTTGTTTTTTGTTTTTGTTTTGTTTGGTATACACAGAATAGGTCTTGGTTGATCATGGGTACACTGAGAAGCTGCATTTGAGACTAAAATTAAAGGAAAATAAATGTGAGAATGATTTGGCATAATGCGTGATAAAGTTTAAGGTAGGAGAATGACTATATTAGTCTAGACATTTATAATCATGCTGTATGTATAAGAAATAAGCAATGTACACTTATGTTAACTAGCTTAGAATTTGTAACCAAGCTGTTTGTATAAGCAAGTGATGTATAACTATGCTTAAAAAATAAAAAAAAACCTTGTAGTTCACAAAATAAGATTGTTGAAATAAACAAAGCATGAATAAATAAATAATTGGTTCTGGGAAGAAATAAAATGAAAACTATAAGCAATAAAATAAGAGATATAAGCAAATAATAAAATGAAGGAATAAGAAAAGTGAATTGAGAAAATAACAAAAAAGTGTGAACAGAAAGAGATAAAAGATAAGTAAAATAAGGAGAAAAGATAATAAATAAAATAAGAACATAATCTATATATATACACAAACAAGTATTAGTTACAATAAAATACTGGCTCTGTCATTAAGTCGGACACTATCCAAAGTGTAGTTGATAAGATTCAGATAAAAAGCACAGTTAACTGTCTCTCTCTCTCTCACACACAGAATGCTAGAGACCGAGTGATGGGTGAGGAGGTGTGAGAGAGGGGGGCTGACTGAGTGCTGAGCAAGGAGGCTTAAGGGAGGGGTTGACAGAGCTGAGCAAGAAACATGAAAGGAGGGGCTACTAGAACAAGAAGAGGGAGCTGTAAAGGGAGGGCCTTGAGTACGCATAGAGAAAGAAAGGACTTCTCTTTCCTTTCTCGGTTTTCCTCCTGCAGAGTTAAGGGAAAGATAATAAATAATAAGTTAAGGAAAAATAAGAGAATAACAAATAGTGATGAATAATAGAGGCAAAAGGAGGAGGGGGGAAAAGAAAAAAAAAAGAAAAAAGGGAAAGGTATAATACATAGAAAAGAAAGAGAAGACCTGATTATGTTTCTTGAACCCATATATTTAGAACAATATGAGCGTAATGAAATAAATATTACTGTGAAAGCATGGGAAGAATGCCAAATAGAATTAACCCCATGTTTCACCTTTATACACTGGGCAGGCGAAGTAATTGGAACAGGTCGAAGGTACACCTGGGAAGATCCTGGAGCATTGATTTGGTAATCCTGAGAAGAGACATTATCTGGATACGAAATAATTCTTGCTTGGTGGGGCCAGAAGACGAACCAACAAGGCCACTAAGCAGAAAGCAAGTGAAGACAGTACTGAAGTATTTAAGAAAAGTTAAGAAACATTCATCAGAAAAAGTCCTCAACCCAGAGAAAGCCCAGGGTAAGTCAGGGGTCGGATACTTTTAGTGGTCCTCGTCTGACCAGCCTGGTGAAGATTAGCATAATAAGTTAAGAACACGCTGGGGTTAAAGAGGTACTGAATTAATAAGAATAATAAACATATAGGGATAACAAAATGGCACCAACACCAATAGATCAAATATGCATGGACTTTCCAATGTATAGAGACGTGATAAAAGAAATGTCTAAAAAATGGGAGAGAAGAACAAAAGGGCTGAACACAAAATGGCCAGCAGAGGGCACATTTGATGTGGGGGTATGCAGGGAGATGGAAGCACTAATAAAAAATCATAAACCAAAAGAAAAGAGCCAGGTGAGGATAATGAAACGAGACAGGGAACTAATGATATTACAAATGTTCAAAACCAAAGGGATAAAAATATTAAAACAGGAAAGGGAAGGGAAAAAGATGGATGAAGAAAAAGTGGAAAGGCCTCCTCCCTATGCGCCACTAATGGAGAATGAAGAAAAGATGCAGATGCCCCTGGTAGGATTTAAAGGAGAACTCCAGGTGGAAGGAGAAATAGAAATAAATGAAATACCACAGTCAGAATCACAAGAGGACCTAATGAAGTCACCCCAGACAAATGTATATCCAGGGCTGTTGGGACTAAACAAAGACAGTGATGGAGAAAAATCAGATGACAGAAAACCAAGTGAAACTAAACTACAAGATGAACTGGGTGAACAATGCAGTGATATAAAGAAAGGAATGCTGGCAAAAAAAGAAATTAGTGAACAAGTAAAAGACGCCTGTCATCAGGCATTGCAGGAAGGACTGTCAGAATATAAAAAAAAGGCAGGAAATGGAGTGGAAAGAACAAGCAAGGGCCAGTGGCATCAAAGAAGAGCTTGAACATAAGACTGGTGAGATTGAAGAGTTGATACACTTCAATGATGATGATGATGAACTGACACAACTGGCAGAAGACAACGGTGCGGCAGTGTTGGAACTGAGCACTGAAAAACAACAAAGAACACAAAGGGAGCTACAAGAACTCAGAAGCAGGACACAAAGACTGTCTGAAAGCATGAAAAGTGTAAAAAATGGAACAAGATCAAGAAAGCATGTTCTTCCAGATCTAAGCGCAATGGGCAGCAAGTTCAAAGGAGCGTTAAAACAGGCGTCAGGCAAGTTTTATCTTGAAAAAATATCCGAAGACTCTGAAGAGGAAAGGAAAAGGAGAAGATCGAAAAGACTAATGAACAAGAATAAGGCACCTAGTGACTACAGTGGAGAATCATCAGATGACGGCGAAGAAAAAGAGACGCCGCAAAGAAAGCAACTGTTTAAACGATTCGATAAAACAGTGAAAAAACAATGCCCCATACTAGTGAAAGGAGAATACAACTGTTATGTACCCTGGGCCAACAGAGACCTTGAAGGACTATTAGCAGCACTCCCAAATATATACGAAGGAGCAGGAAAATGGATCAGAGACGTTGAAGAACGAACAACAGGAAATAATTTAGCCCTAGGAGACATCAAAGCACTTCTTGCCAGATGTGTTGGAGGGAACAAAATGGTGGAAATATTGGAAAAAGCAAAAATAGAAAATGCAGCAGTAAGCTCAGAATATGACGAAGTGCCATTCAACGAATGCCGAAATGAGGTATGGGGCGCCCTGAGAGAAGAATTTCCCACCAGTTTAGATCCAAAGTCCATAAAAGGAGAACCACTGGGAGAAACAGAAAACCCAAAAGCCTACATTGATCGGGAAATAAAAAGATGGAAACTGGAAATGGAAAAGACCCAGAGCAAGATCCCTGGTTGACAACCATGTTCCGAATCTCCATAGTGGAAGCCATGCCTGGACCAGTAAGAGACAAACTAGAAGATGTGGTTGGATTAACTACCAAACCCTCAAAAGAATTCTGTGCTTATGTGGTTCATGCAGTGGAACAACACAGAAAAAATGAAGAAAAAATAAAGCAACAGGAAAAAGACATACGCAAGAAATTGGAGCAACTACAACTAGAAGAACTAACAGGAAAGAAGAAAAAACTTCAAGCAGCATTGAAAGAAAAAGAAACATCCACCACTGTAATGGCACCAGTCAACACTGCACCACTAGTTGTGAATGGTGCACAAGCCCAAGTGATTCCAGGTATGCCAGCTACACCCATGGCCTCATACGCACCACCTGTGCCCATGTATCAACCAGCACCAGTTGTCCAGACAGCATCAACGCTTCCTGCACCCAACGTTCCAAATTTGATGCCAATCCAGGGCCAGATAATGCAACAACCTATGCCAGCCACGGTATATAACTTCCCAGGTCAAATGAACAGAGGATGGAACCGACAATTTCAAGGGGGAAGAAGAAGAGGACAAGGAAGACAGAACAATGACAACAGGCATTTAAATGTATGCTTGGGGTGCAACCAAGTGGGACACATGAAGAGAGAGTGTCCAGTAAATCCTTGGATACAGACAAACCAGGCAAATGCTGAAAACTGGCAGCAAGGCCCACAACAGCAGCAGCAGCAGGCTCAAGGTCCACTCAATCCGTGGCGTGGACCACCACAGGGCTACTAGGGATGCCCAGAGAATCCTACGGGGAGGGGTCAGCTTCCAATTATATCAACTGATGCTGATCAAGAACCTATACTGCAGGTTAAAATAGAGGGCAAAGTAACACCGGTTATGTTAGACACTGGAGCCACATTCACGTGTATAAGTCCAAATTATGCCTCTCACCTCCCCCAGTCTGGAAAATATGTGAAGACAGTAGGATTCTCAGGACAAACGCAGTTGATTCCAATGACGGCTCCAGTAAATATAGAAGTAAAAGGCAAAGCAGTAAAAATTCCAATATTAATATCAGAAAACACGCCAGTGAACTTGTTGGGAAGAGATGCTATATGCAAAATGAATTTACAAATATGGTGTACTCCAGAAGGAATCTATATCGATGACAGAGGGGTGAAACAAATGACAGTGACTCAACAACCAGAACCTCAGTATCCACAAGCAAATGTGTACTGGTTGGGAGATCTAGGACAAGAGGTGAAAGAAACAATAGATAAATGGGGAAAATACATTAGGGCACAGTTAGGTGAACCAAATGTGCCGGGAGCAGAACATCATTGCACACTAATGTATGATGAAACAAGAAACACAGATTTAGAGACAGAATGGTTGAACAAAGCAAAGCAGCATAAAATCTCATTGACATCAAAAAATATCATTGTAGGACAGGAAGGAGCTGCACTTAAGGTAGAAAACAATGACTTTATAGACACATGGTTTCAGATACCAGAGTCTGTTCCACATGTAACAATCTATGTGAGCAAGGGCAGGGAGCAAAAAGACTTAGGACAAATGATGAAAAGAACAGAAAAGGTACAATGGAAAGGGACAGAGAATACTCTTATTATGGAATCACCAGACAAGATGTACTTTAAAATCTTATGTACTACAGAAATGGTAGGAACGCCCAAAATAGTAGTTATTGCCCCTGAAGAAAAGCTAAATTCAAAAATGATAGAGTTAATGACAGAAATGGAAAAACTGGTACCAGCACAATTATGGTCACGACATGACACAGACGTAGGGTTAGTGGTGTCTGCGAATCCGATTCAAATAAGAATAAAACCAGGGACACACCCCCCACGAAAGCGGCAATACCCAATAAAATCAGAAGCAGAGTTAGGGATTAGAAGTACTATTGATGGATTGCTTAAGGCAGGTGTACTAATTGAGACATCAAGTTGTTGTAATACACCTATACTACCGGTAGCAAAGGCAAACAAGACGAAATGGAGATTAGTACATGATTTAAGGGCAGTCAATGAAATAGTAGAGGATTGGCCAGCAGAAGTGCCCAATCCGCATACACTGTTGACTAATGTTCCCCCTGCTGCTAATTATTTCACTGTGATTGACTTGTGTTCTGCCTTTTTTAGTATTCCTCTAGCAGAAGAAAGCAGACAACTCTTTGCATTCACCTATCAAGGTAAACAATTCACATACACACGATTACCACAGGGGTTCAAGCATTCCCCTCATGTGTTCAACCAGGTATTAAAAGCGGACCTAGAAGATCTTAGAATTGATAGCACATTAATTCAGTATGTGGATGACTTACTGATTTGCTCACCAACACTAGAGCAGTGTCACCAGGACACAATTACAGTCCTCACTAAATTGGCTGAGGGAGGACATAAAGTGTCAAAAGACAAGTTACAGTACTGTTTACCGCAGGTGGAATACCTGGGACGAATTATTGCGCATCAAACCAAGGCAATATCGCCAAGCCAACTAGAAGGCATAAGCAAAGCGCCACGACCGCAAACTGTGGGACAAATGATGACCTTTTTAGGAATGACAGGATTTAGTTCCGATTGGATAGAAGATTATGCTATTAAAACAAACCCCTTGCGAGCATTGATTAAACAAACCGGACAGCAAAATCTTAGAAGTAAGCTAACTTGGGATGCAGATGCACTAGTAGCATTTGAGTCACTAAAGAAGGAACTACAAACAGCACCTGCACTAGCCACCCCAGACTACGCTAAACCATTCCATTTGTATATAGCAGAGAGAAAAAGTGGTTATGCATCAGCAGTTTTGATGCAAGAACTCTGTAGTGGAAGACGAAAACAACCTATAGCATATTATAGTGCAAAGCTGGATAGTGTAGCTCAAGGATATCCACCATGCTATCAAGGGTTGGCTGCGGTTTATTTTGCTTATGAAAAAGCCTCCACAGTGACCATGGGATACCCAGTGGTGATCTACGCTCACCATAAGATAATAGAGCTAATAGAAAATGGGAAGTTTGTACTCACGCAGGCAAGATGCTTAGCATATTCAACACTGCTGACATACCCAGATGTAACTATAAAAAGGTGTAGCACTGTTAATCCAGCAAACTATATTCCCTTGGAAGATGAAGGAACACCACATGATTGTGTGGCAAATTCGTTAGCTTTCACACGTTTGAGGCCTGACCTGGAATCAACACCAATGGTCGAGGCAGAAGTAGAATACTTCGTTGATGGCTCCTGCTTTAAGGACCACTTGGGAAATCATGCTGGATTTGCGGTGATAAAAAAGCAGGGTGACACTTTTGTGCCAGTTGTGGTTCAGCATTGTGAACAGCCATGCTCAGCACAACTGGCAGAATTAAGGGCATTGACCAAAGCCTGTTTGCTGGCGAAAGATAAAAAAATTAACATATATACAGATTCTGCTTATGCACATGGAGTGTGTCATTTGTTTGGTGCAGTGTGGAAACAAAGAGGGTTCAAAAAGAGTGATGGAACTCCAATTCAGCATAATGATCAGATAATTAAATTGCTTTCAGCAATGATGCATCCAAAAAAGTTGGCCATAATCAAATGCCAGGCCCACAAAAAAGGCAAAGACTTTGTGATAAGAGGAAATAATGCTGCAAATGAATTTGCTCGAGAAGCCTCAGGTTGCAAAGTAGCGATAATGGCTCCACAAGTAATATTGCAGGTTCAGCCAAATTTAACAGATATAGCACGGATACAACAACAAGCTGGTCAGCCTGAGCAAGCACAATGGCAACAAAGGGGGGGCGACAAGGGATGTGAATGGAGTATGGAGGACACATGAGGGGCTGATATTGGCTCCAGTAGCACTCCTTAATATGCTAATTTCTGATGCACATGGATTTGACCATTGTGCAAGAGGCGAGGTAATGAGAAAACTAAAACAGCAGGGCTACTGGTCCCCATATCTGCAAGCCTCAGTAGATGAGTTCTTAGCCAATTGCGAAATTTGTGAAAAACATAATGTCAGGAAAGGTACAACTGCACCAATCGGACACATACCAGCACCAGAGGGACCATTCAAACATTTAGTCATGGACTATGTGGACATGATAAAACCAGTTCGAGGGAAAAGATACATGTTGGTTATAATTGACAGATTCAGCAGATGGGTTGAAGCTATGCCCTCAGCAGATCAGGGAGCACAAACAGTAATTAAATTTCTGACAAGAGAAGTTATCCCAAGGTTCGGCATACCATCACAAATTAGCTCTGACAATGGCTCAGCATTTATTCAGAAAGCAGTGAAAACGGTGATACAACAGTTACGAATAAAACAACGGTTGGGATGTGTCTACCATCCGCAGGCGCAGGGGATGGTGGAGAGGGTAAATGGGAACCTCAAGGCTAAAATTGTAAAAATTTGCCAAGAATCAAGACTTAATTGGGTTGATGCACTCCCGCTTGCATTAATGAAGTATCGCATGCAGACGAACAGAATTACTAATCTGACCCCACATGAAATGTTGACAGGGAGACCCATGCCAGTGCCTTATCTCAGAGGACCATATGAGGGTCCATCATTGGAACAGTTAGAGATGGAACTGAAAGCATATATGAGGCAATTGACTACCATACATGAAAAAATCTGTTTGCAGGAACAAAGGAGAAATCCTAGACAGGACGAGAATGCACATTTTTCAATAGTTCCTGGAGACCTTGTGTACCTGAGAGTGTTTCGGAGAAAGTGGAATGAGCCCAGGAGGGAAGGACCTTATGAAGTAGTGCAGGCAACCCCAACAGCAGTAAAGGTAAGAGGCAGTAACATGTGGTATCATTTAAATCACTGTACCAGAGTACGCCGAAGAAATCTGCCACACGCTCAAGAACCTGAGGCAACCGAAGAAGAACAGCAAGAACAAGCCCAAGAACCTGGGGACGCAGCAGATCCACAGGTACCGGCTAGAGCATCTGAAGAAAGTGAAGCGGAAGTAGAAGGAGGACAATCGCACGTAGGGGAAGAGCACACTGAGGCAGAAAGAGAGATTGAGGTACGTGCCACAGCGGAGCAGGAAAGCACAGAAAGTGAGACGGAAGTACATGTCGCAGAGGAACAGGAACCAGAAAGTGCGGAAGGAGAGGCAGAAAGTGTTCATTTTACAGAACCAGACACAGAATCACTTGAAGAAAATGAAACAGGCCAACAAACGCAGCCATTGGACGAGGTGTTGCGGGAGGCAGAAGAAAGACTGGACACTCAAGAAGGTATTGGTGTGGATGATGCTGTTACTAACGTATTTGGAACAGATATTGCCTCCCACACAGGGCCTACCAGAGAAACAAGCAAGGAAAGACCAGACTTCTCAGATGCAGGACCATCCATGCGACCATGGTATAATGAATATCCTACAATCAACACCTCAGACCTTGCATTCTATTTCCCAGACTGAGCAGGGACTAGATAGCATAAAACAAGAAAGTAGACAGAAACGTGCACCTGGATCCTGGCCCAAAAGTCCACATTATGAAACCAAGCAATATAATAAGCCTACAAAGATACCTGACAAGATAATTAACCAAAACATGCCGGCACAGATCGACTTAGATAATAATATGGAACCCACAGAGTCAGTAGGAACAGAGGACTTGTTAGAACATGCACAAAAAAATGACTGGTACAAATGGGCTAGATATACCGCTAAGCAAGCAGGCATGACAAATTGTATAATGTGCTCACCCTCTCCGCTAAAGGAATTGATAGTAGTTCCAAATCAATATGACTATAAGCATTGTGCTGCACATTATGCCAAAAATTGTGGTGACTCAGACAGAATTGTGTTTTGTCCAGCAGAATGTTTGGCATTGTTGAGTAATCTAGGCTATGAAAAATTTTATACAAAGATAAGATGGGAGATGAATGTAAGAGATTCGATGTGCGTGTGGATAATAAGAAAAAAGAAAGCCCATCGTTATATAAAATAAATAGACAACTGAGTTACGAATGCTTTAACAAAACAAAAGGGACAACAAATGTAGGACAATTTAAGGGAAATTGCGCAGTAATATGGCATTTAGATACAGAAATGTACTTTACTAATGATGTGATCAGGTTTAGTGGACTCCAATATGCAACAGCGACATTGGGACAAAATTTTACTGAGCATATAATTCCGGAATGTTTGGGTGTAGCTATTGGCAAATGCATTACAGGATGTGAAAATCACACTATTGTATCGCCTGCGATACTGCTACATATAGAACAAACGGAGACTATAGCAGACTATTTTTGGTTATGTGGGGGAGTTCAATTGAAAACCGCACTACCTAAAGGTTGGAAAGGATTGTGTGCTAGAGTAAGGCTACTATAAGAAGTAACTATGGTAAAATGGGACCCCTATGACTTCCAAGCTGCACCAAAGACCATAGTTCATAACACAGTAAGGGTGAAAAGAGCATACACCCCAGATCCTGAGGTCTACCTAGATTCAATTGGCCAACCAAGAGGAATACCTCATGAGTTTAAAGCCAGAGATGAGATAAAATCAGGCTTTGAGTCAATACTCCCATGGGTTACAATTAACAAAAATGTAGAATGGATCAATTATATTTTCTATAATCAGCAGAGATTTATCAATTATACTGATGAGGCATTAAAGGCGTTAGGAGATCAATTAGCAGCCACTAGTAAAATGGCATGGCAAAATCGTCAAGCACTAAATTGGTTATTAGCAGATAAAGGGGGAGTATGTGTTATGTTTGGATTAGATTGCTGCACCTACATACCAAATAATACATCTCCAGAAGGAACCTTTACACAGGCAATGAAGAAACTGCATGACTTGCGCACAGAAGTTAAAGTTAATGCAGGACGAGATCAGTCGTTTGGGAGATGGTTTGATGATCTTTTTGGATCATGGAAGATGGGGCTCATGAAGATAGGGATAATGATACTTGTAGGAGTGACTTTATTTGGCTTATTGTTCTGTTGTGTTATTCCCATTCTAAGATCTATAATGACTCAAACAGTAGCTAATCAAATGGTGATTGTTTCAATGACACCATTGGGAACAAGTATGGAAACCAGACAATATAGCTTAGGGCAGGGATTGGATGAACTTGACGAGTTTTGAAAGACATTGAAAACAATCCTGAAGACCATTAAAAAAAAATAATAAATAAAGGGGGAAACAAAAGCGATATTTAAACTTACAAAAAGAGCCTGAGTACTTAACATTTTTTCTCATGTGATTGTTAAAGAGGGACATTTCTTGGTAATTGTATTTTCTTTTGCATTATGAATATGTTTTCTGTTTTTGACATCTTTTTGTTCTTTTATTAAAGTTATCCTTTGATTTAATAATATAGAGGAAGGGGTCTGTAAAACACCTTGATAGATTTAATCAAGTAGAGATAGTGGGATTACTACTTATGTTTCAATATGTATGACAACTGTTATTGTGAGTATTTGCCCAGAGAGAACAAGAATGGCTACAACAAGAAGACATGAAGGATCGAGCGACGAGCACCTCAGTGCTTAGCTGCAAGAGCAAATAGACTCAACTGGTGGTTTAAAAACCCGCTGTCTGCTCCAACACGCCACCAGATAGCACTCCAGGCTACCAGAAATGTCTGTGAGTTCCTCTGGCACCGATGGATGCATATTACTATATCAGTTATTCTAGTGATTGTTAATGTATCTAGACAGTATGTAATCAATTGTATTGTACATCACGCAAAGCTTTACAATTTCATGCACATGCTTATAACACAAAGTTAATTTGTTGTCACCCTCCACAAGAACAGTGATAGCTAGAGGATTGGGTTCTTTTACTCCTTTCTAGCCAAATGTGGAAGGAGATGTTTGGACCCAAGTCCTGCAGAGTGCAGCCCCATAGAGACAGTATTGGATAAAGAAATTGCGTGGCCTATTTTGGCCACATGATGGAATAAGACAGGCTGGCTTGTGTGACTGCACTCTGGTGGAGGGCATTAGTGTTTGAGACTTTTTGTAAGTCTCAAAGGGGGGAGTATATGGTGTATTTCTTTGTGTTTCTCTGTGTACTTCTCTAAAAACAGATATATGGTGTATTTCTGTGTTTCTTTTAATTAGGCTAGTTTATATCTCTCGACCAGTCATGGTGTCTGCTCTAGCAAACTGAAAGTATAATGAATATCTTTAGAGCTTGTACTCCTTTTCATTTGATCTAATAACATTGTGCGTGTGAGCAAAAGAAGCCCCCTCAGTAAGAGGGTACATAGATGTTTAAATCAAGGGCTAGGGATGTGTGAGGAGGACATGGCTGTTATTTCTCGTACACAGATGTTTAAATCAAGGGCTAGGGATGTGTGCTGAGGACACGGCTGTTTTTCTCTCACACACATATTTCTAAGTTAAAAGCATTCTTTCCTTGAACAGTGACTTTGTCAAAAATTGAGGAGTTACCAGCTGAATGTGAAAGATATACGTTTTTAAAAGCATTCTTTCCTTGAACAGTGACTTTGTCAAAAATTGAGGAGTTTCCAGCTGAATGTGAAAGATATACGTTTAAGATATACGTTTTTAAAAATAGATGAGTGAGGGATTTTCCACCAATATTTAATTAGCAAGCAACATAAAACATATTGGTGGCAGGAGAAAGAATTGAGGGAAATAATCCCATTGGCTAGAGATAAGGAGCAGAATGACAACAAAAAGGTATATAACTGGGAACTTAGGATAATGAAGGCAGAACGAGCAGCTGACCGGTCTCATGTAGTTTGTTGGTGTTCAATAAACTATAACTTTGGCATCTGGAACTTGGGACTCCGAGAGTTTTCTTACAACTTAGAGAGAGAAACATCGTGAATATTCCACGACACCGCCCAGTGGCGGGGGCTAAGCTATTACCACGTGCTGGTGGTTGGGAGCAGAGGGATTCAAGCCTTTAAGTTGCATTTTGAAACTTCGAAGGGTCGTTACAAAGGTAACTCTTCGTGCGCTTAATTTTGGAACAATTTCTTTAAATATTTACTGGACTCAAGTCTGCTCTGCTCGCAACAGAATAATCTCCTCCTCACAAGCATGGTCCGATACATTTCATGAAATGATAATAATAAAGGATTGAGTTCATCCCACCCAAGAATTCCTACAAAAACATTTCAGGAGTGATACATGGATATGAAACTGATTTCAGTTGCTCAACTGAAATCTAAACAATATTTCAACCGCAAAGGGCTGTTTACAAATCCAATTAAATGCTATTATTGTTGCCCAAAGCTAACGTGCTGCAGGCCTACATGCTGCCAAAATGTGCAGGAAAGAAGAAACGTCGTTCTTGTGAAAAATGCGTTCATTACCATGTCTCCTCTATAGTCGTATTCATGACTATATTCAACTGGACTCCAAAACATCCTCCTCACAAACAAGTCAAATAAATGCAAAGGGTCTTGCTATAATTACTTGGGTTCATTTCTTTCATTTGTTATTAACAGTCTTACAGTAGGAATCAAATATAGCAGTCTGTTTTGGACTTTATAGAGTAGAATATGAAGTTGCTGTAAATGACCACCAGATGGAGACTCGATACCACAAAAACAAAACATCCTTCTGCTATTTCTTTTTTATTTATTTCATTTTTGGAAACATTTCTTTGATACAATTAACTGGACTCAAAAATACTCCTCACATACAAGTAAAAGAAATATCATGAAATAATAATAATAATGATAGTAAAAAGTTTAAACTTTATTTAAAAGCTTCATTAGTTACAGACAGACACACAAACACAGACAGAGAAACAAATAGACACACAGACAGTGAGACAGACAGACAGACACACAGGCAGAAAGATAGACAGACAGACATTTAGATAGATAGACAGACAGATAGTTCGATAGACAGACAGACAGACAGACAGACAGATAGTTCGATAGAAAGACAGACAGACAGATAGTTCAATAGAAAGACAGACAGACAGATAGTTAGATAGAAAGACAGACAGAAAGATAGTTAGATAGACAGACAGGCAGACAGACAGACAGACAGGCAGATAGTGAGATAGACAGACAGACAGACAGACAGACAGATAGTTAGTTAGATAGACAGAAAGATAGATTTACGACTTACAGCTACAAATATATACAAACATACAAAGTGGACATATTGAGATCTGCACTGTGCAAAACTGCTAAAATGTGGATTTTTTAACACAGAATCACAGATTCAGAAATCAACAGTCTCTCATCCGTGTCTAGAAAAGCACTTCATAAATTCAATGAATTATTATAATTATTCATGTTATTATTATTATTTTGGTAATTCTTGTTATTATCCTTATTATTCCGTCAATAAAACTTTCCTCGTGTAATTGTATAATTCCACCTGAATTATTCACTTTAACACTGTGCTTGCAAAATTCAGAATGACATTAAAAATAATTTCTGCAACAGAACACCTCAGATGTAAAAAACTCTTAGCATTTGTGAGCACTTTCCATAGACTCACATTGTATAGACTGCCACCCAGTGGGGTTAAACAATAATGGTCCAATGTGAAACGAGTACGTTTTAGGCTGCCGTGTTGGCTACGAACGAGCGATCGTTCCCAAACTTTGCACAAACTATGGGGGGTCTTTCCACGAGAAACATATTACACTTTTGTGCGCCCAGCCCCATGGGAACCCATTTTATTACAGTAAAAATATGCTTAATATAGTGGGCCTTCTATAAAGCCTCTGTGAAACGAGTACGTTTTAGGCCAGCGTGTTGGCTATGAAGGAGCGATCGTTCCCAAACTTCGCACAAAAAAAATAGGGGTCTTTCCACGAGAAACATATTACACTTTTGTGTGCCCAGCCCCAAGGGAACCCATTTTATTACAGTAAAAATATGGTTCATATAGTTGGGACTCTATTAAGCCTATGTGAAATGAGTACGTTTTAGGCCGCCGTGTTGGCTACAAACGAGCGATCGTTCCCAAACTTTGCACAAACAATAGGGGTCATTCCACGAGAAACATATTACACTTTTGTGTGCCCAGCCCCATGGGAACCCATTTTATTACAGTAAAAATATGCTTAATATAGTGGGCCTTCTATAAAGCCTCTGTGAAACGAGTATGTTTTAGGCCAGCGTGTTGGCTACGAAGGAGCGATCGTTCCCAAACTTTGCACAAACAATAGGGGTCTTTCCACGAGAAACATATTACACTTTTGTGTGCCCAGCCCCAGGGGAACCCATTTTATTACAGTAAAAATATGCTTAATATAGTGGGCCTTCTATAAAGCTCTTATTGTTGCCCAAAGCTAACGTGCTGCAGGCCTACATGCTGCCAAAATGCGCAGGAAAGAAGAAACGTCATTCTTGTGAAAAATTCGTTCATTACCACGTCTCCTCTATCGTCGTATTCATGCAAATCTTAAAGGCGTGCAGGTGACTTTTTCCACCACTCAAAACCTACATGCAAATGACTGTTTTCCTTTTTAAGTGCTACATTTCTAATGCTTTCTTTTTCTGTTCATCTCGCCCCGTCACATGAAGACAGACGGAATTCTGAGTTCGATGACACCAAGCTTGGCAAAATCGGACAGACCGTTCTAAAGATTTATCTGTGAAACAATCCAGCCAATCAGATTCGATATGCAAATGAGGGTGGAGATAATGAGGGTGAAACTCGTAATTACCTCTATACCTAACCTAACCCTACCCCTAAACTTAACCAACCACACTTACACTAACCCTAACCTAACCCTAAACTTAACCAACCACACCTACACTAACCCTAAACTTAACCAACCACACCTACACTAAACCTAAACTTAACCAACCACACCTACATTAACCCTAAACCCTGGTTACCAGTCCTAAACCAAACTAACAACACCCCCATATATTTAATTTAATTTAATTTTATTTTATTAAGAGCTGTGTTTTTGTCCACTTCCCTGCTCTTGGATGGGTTCTTAGTGGTCAGCGGAGGGAAGGACTGAGCATAACTAGGCCTGGGCACTTTATTGGACCCAGGCCTTGGATTTTATATTTACCTAACCCTAACCCTAACCTTTTCTTAATTTTATGTCTATTGTTATGGACAGTTGGTAGCAATGTACGGAAAACAATATACTATATAATTATTCAAAACCGAATCTACACAATTCGATTATTTTGCCCGACATCTTGCTTATTAGCATGGCTGACAAAAGTTATCAAATAGTGCTATTCTAGCCCCATAATCAGTGTTATAATCTAGCAGCAAAATTAATTATTTGTATTTTTCTTTTCCATAAAAGTTTTAAATGATCTTAAACTTTCACTTGTTACAGTTTTAATATATTAGACAAAAATATATATATTTTTAAAGTTCAGTGATTAGTCTAGAAATATTTAAATTATCTATTATATCTATATTATTATCAATCTGAAAAAGACGTCACTTTGCAAACAGCTTTTTTATGTGCTTTTCACTTAATGAACACACAACAATCAGAATTCAATAACACTTTAAACTTGGAAGTGTAGAAGCATTTCCACAAAATAGAAATATCTAAAATATATAATACATGAAAATAAATAAATTGTTATTCATTTGCTGCACAAGAGCAAGAACAACTAAAATAAAATAAAATAAAAACTATTTAGAGGCACAATGTCAGTGGCTAACTCTTTCTCGTGTGGTCCATGCGGCGGAAAGTAGCCTAACACACTGAAGCAAAATGTCTGAGCATGACACAGGTGGATCCCTTAGTGCTACAGATGTTAATCCTTTATTGAAGAAAGAAACTTACAAAACCAACCAAAGGAAAATCTGATATTTGGAGAGATTTTCAATTGTATGCAATAGCGAGGGAAAGTACCTTCCTTTTGTGTGCTGCGACAAATACAGCAAGATACTCACATACAAAGGGCACAAGTCCAGAACCTCAGGCCTGAAGCATCATGCGTGTACAGTTTTGAAATCCAAACTTCCCTGACATTTATGAAAAGTCAATTGAAAGTGTCAAGTGCACTTGTAACGCAGTTCAATGGAAAGGAGGCGGCGAGAACTGGCTTGACGATATAATATTTTAATGAAAAACTAAAACATAAGACACAAACACACACGACGGACATGTCCATAAATGATCTCTCTCTCTTGCACCACTGTCCGCAATCGGCCTTTATCCCTCCCTGAGGCTCAATTAGCCCGATAAGGGACCGGGCGTGTATAATCACAACCTGGCCCCGCCCTCCACCCTGTCACTGCACTCAAAGAGGAAATGACAGAAAAATGTGTTGATCTAAGAACTTATGATACCGTCTCTGGCCAGGGTAATGCAACACCTTGTTGACAGAGTAGACAAGATTGGAAAATTTTATGTGACAGAGATGTTGCCTCATCCAGTGACAGTGGCACACCATCTGAGTGAAGGGGCACAAACAAGAAGAAGAGCTGTTGTAGATGAAATTACTGATTAAGTAGGCATAAAGTTACTTTAGTCAATTCAGTTTATTTTTATTTATTAGGGCACACGTACTGAAAGTGCGAAGCACTATTGTTTTCCTAAGGATTATTGTTAACATTCTTCTTTTCAAGGTTTCAGGGGCTTTTGGGTCCCTTAACATGCTCAAAAACTCCTGAATTTGTACACACATCAGAATCGTCAGCCATTAGAGCTTGCCAAAAGTTCACATGGGGGGTCAAGGGGGGGCTTTTCACCTACAGTCACCAATCTTAGTACACATATAGATCTCATCAAGCTGGACAACTTTAACCCTCATTGCCACAGATAAATTAATGGTGAAAAATGAAAAAGAGGAAGAGCTCATATCTTCTGCGTGCATTCTGCGATTTAGATCAAAATTGAGATTTATGTTTGTTATTGAGGGCTGGTCACATGGATATGACTACTGTGGGACAAAGGGTCATTGATGGGTGTGTAGAGGGGGCTCTGTAGTGAATATCATTTTTTTAAATTTTTTTTTATCATAGAACAGTTATTACCTAACCTTGTCTTTTGATTGCAAACTATTTTTATGTCTGGCTTGTCAGGACCAATTTGTTTGTCCAATATGTCTTGAATTTGCAATAGAAACGACACGCTGTAAAATGCACATTTTACACTCAATGTGTTCGCAATCTGTCAAACACTAATTCTAAAGTAACCTTTGGTTTGGCACTATGTTTATGGGCAGATTAATTTCTGCCCCAATGCATCTCAATAGCTATGTTTACATGAAACCATATAAACTGTTAATAATCCAACTGATAGTGCAATCAGATTGAAAAGCCTTCATGTAAACACCTAAATCAGGAAAGGGGTGTGTAGACCTATAATAATCCAATAATAGAAGAATACTAGCCATGGAAACATTTGACTGACTACTTTCTCAATCATATTCTAAAATACCTTGTGCTCGTGCAGTGCAGTGGTGTGTATGTTTGTCTAATACTTGTCACAGGAACCTAATTTACACAAAGCAATGACAACAAGCATTAAAAAGGGTATGGGTGCTTGCACTGGATATTCTGCAGGACATATACTGCAAGTACTTGAATTGCATGACATAGAGCAAAAATAGAATGTGTCATTCTTAATAGGCAATTTAAGCACAGTGGCTACACCATTCTGTTTTCCAGTGCACTTACAAGACTTCACTCACTTCTTGATGTCGTAAACCATAATTTCAGATTATAATTTCAGTGTCAGATTAGTGAAGTAAATGTTATGTTTTATAAGAGGCCGCTGTCCATTTCTGCATCTTGCGCCGGCATTTTGTGGCCCATTCGGCCCCGTTTCGCGGCCGGCCCATCAGGAAAAGTCCCGGTTCTCCCGATGGCCAGTCCGCCCCTGAATAAATAGCCTAAATATCTAGCTCAAAACACATGTATACTTAAAGGGATACTTCACCTCTGGGAAGATGAATGTGTATTTAAAATTGGTCATTTATATAGTATAAATGTGAAATTATTTTTGAATTTGAAGCATTCTAGACAGAGAAAATGCAGAAAATGTATTTTTTACACATGTGGCTGAAAGACAACAACTCCCAGAATGCACTTGCTTTGCTGCCCTTACGAGGCCACTCCCAAACCACGCCTACCGGTTATAGGCGGCATCTGAAAATATGATACAACTATGCTTGCTTTGATACATCGTGACTCTATAAATCGTGAGTTAGTTGATAAATTGACTGACTACGCGGGAAGAACATTATAATTCCGTGTGTCCAAACTCTGTACATGACGTCTTAGTAACAAAAAAGTAAAACAAACAAAATACTCACTTTAAACTAAGCCGTCCGTTTGTCCCTGCGGGCTTTGGCTGGCATTTCCAATTTATCTTCGGGATCCTAAAATAAGTTTCCAGGACTCCCCTGTCCATGTGTGATACAAAACTTGGGTGCTCAGTTATACATGCTCATGTTATCGGTGCAGTTTCATCAGCGGATTCAGAGATCTCGTCCTATATCGCTGAAATTCGCGACAGCAATAGGACTCTCTATCTGTTTCCATAGGTGCACAGCGAGAGCACTGACACCACCAGTCCGCCCCAACTCGAGTCGGAATATAATTTAACACTCTCTTCCTCCTGCCTGCCAAGCAGGTTTTGCTTCCCTGCTACAGCAGCTGCTCCGGCTGCCTCTGTTCATCGCTGTATTGCGGCTCCTACAGGTAGCGCGAGCATCAGATTCTCGCAACAGATCTTTGAAATCCCCTTCTGCCATTTCAACTTCAAAACTACATTCCGCCATCGTGATTAGCCTACTTGTATACAAACTTTCTACACAGAGCAAGAGCCTGTTTTCTTAGCTTCTACAGAAAGATGGCTGACACTATCTTCACATTCTGTGAGTGAGATTCCGCCCCATATGGGCGTGGTGAAAACATGCGGAATACTGGCTGTAGTTTTAAGCCTCTGGACCAAAAATCCCAACATCCTCCGATGACGCAAAATGACGATTTTTGCGTCATCGGAGGATTTTTTCCAGACTAAAAATAAATAAATCTCTCGTCTCAGGGGGAGGGGGGGAGCTCGGTAATTAGAAAATACTACTGGTTTTCTACTGATACAAAGCTTAATGCTAAATCCTGAAGTAACCCTTTAATGTATTACCCACTGTGGGTAATACATTAAATATTTATTCTAAGACTTGAATAAAAAAAAAAATACTCCATATCAATAGCCTATTAATATTAATACCTAGGTTTTAGATGCATTATCATACAACTGTAAAAACTCTTCTTCTGTCAATTATTTAACACAAGCACCCCTTCTCTTGCTGTTTTAAATTACTTTTTTCTTGAATGAAATGCTGAGTTCCACTGTAATTATTGCTTAGTGATTTCTGCATAACCTAAACTTTCACAGCTGTTGCTTTAAGTCCTTAATATATAGTTTCCATTCTACATTTATAAACACATTTAAGGACAACTCTCACCCAGCTGTATTTTACTTCATACTTGCATCCAGGTATGCCTGCAGTTATATTGGAGGAACTGGCATGAGGCAAATGTTTAAGTCAGGCAAGATGTTGGACGCTGCTTCTAATTCTTCGTTTGATTTGTAGAGTAACATAAAGCTTTTCTAGCATATTTGTATATATTTTTTTTTTTATATATTTCTCAGCTTTTCTCTGCTTCAGAATTTGACCACTGGTGCATGTGGTGCATACGTTTTGTTCGAAATACATGTAAATTAATATTTGTATCCGATTGGCAAGTTTAGAGTACATATAAACAGTGAATTCGGATTCTGCAATCGGATAAACATTAACTAGGGCTCGTTGCAGTACCATGTTTGACCACAAATTCCCAGTGGAAAAATGAGGGGCGCTGTAGAGTTCAGGATAGCAGCAGATTATCAATATCAATCAGTGTAATGGAGGTTGCATCTAGATTATGACTTTAAAATAGAATAAAAACATACTAGGTCTTCTTTTAAATACATATGACAGTATTTTGATTACATTAAACTGCTAATAATTTTTAATAAAAATATATAATAAAAATTTGAACGAAATGGCACTGTGCTCAAGTTTATAGGCCCGTAATAAGTCAGTATAGCACGCATCAGGAGCAGCGCCATCTGCCAATAGATTGACATAATTTTATAGGGCTTCAGAGACAATCATTCCCGGGAGAAGTTTCCATAGCATCAGCTACTAACCCAGTGTTAAAGGGATCAATGGACATCTAATATAGATCTGTCATTGTACATAAAAATACATTTAAAGCTGAAAAAATAAATGTCTATTTTTCCTTTCTCTATTATTCTTCTATTCAATGAAGAATTCTTGTCATGCAGTCAGATATTTGTTCAGATGATTTGGTCATGATTGAGAGTGAGACTGTAACCATCCACACCGTCTTTGGTTTGTGTACCTTTTATTTTAAGTTTTGGCACCTTTTATGTTCCACATTGTTCTTTGTTCATGCACTCTTATTTTTAAGTTCTGGCACCTTTTACATTCCATACTGTCTTGTGTTCATGCACTCTTATTTTGAAATCACTCATTGTTCCTGTTTTCCCTCCATGTTCATATGTCTGGTTCATTGGTTCATTGTCTAATTATCTTGTTATCAGTTCCAATTTATCATTGGTTTTAGTTTATTGTCTTGTTATCTTGTTTTGAGTTTTGGTTTTCCATTGGTCTATGTTTCCCCTCGTTTTGTATTTAAGCCCTCATGTTCACCTTGTCCTTTGTTGGTCGTTGTTTGGTGTTCAGTCCATGGTTGTTCCCGAATCCCGAGTTCCCGAATTAAATCGATTCGCACTAGCGTGTATCATCCGCAGACAGATGGCCTAGTGGAACGTTTTAACAAAACCCTCAAAAACATGATTCGTAAGTTCGTGCACGAGGATGCTAAGAACTGGGACAGATGGCTCGATCCCCTGTTGTTTGCAGTGCGAGAGGTCCCGCAAGCCTCAACCGGCTTCTCTCCATTTGAGCTGTTGTATGGGCGACGCCCGCGCAGCATCTTAGATGTCTTACGAGAAGGCTGGGAGGAAGGACCTACGAATAGCAAAAATGAAATTCAATACGTTCTTGACCTCAGAGCAAAGCTCCACACTTTGGGAAAACTAACACAGGAGAATTTGCTCCGGGCTCAAGAACGTCAATGCCGGCTGTACGACAGGGGAGCGCAGCTGAGGGAATTTGCACCGGGAGATAAAGTTCTTGTATTGCTCCCCACATCGAGCTCCAAATTACTCGCCAAGTGGCAAGGGCCCTTCGAGGTCACACGACGAGTGGGTGATCTCGATTATGAGGTTAAGCGAACCGATAGGGGGAATGCGCGTCAAATTTACCACCTCAACCTCCTTAAATTATGGAGGGAGGAGGTCCCTGTATCGTTGGCTACGGTGGTCCCAGAGAGGGCAGAGCTCGGACCGGAGGTGAATCCAAACCCAGATCTCGATGCCCCGGTCATTTGCGGAGACCACCTCTCCCCGTGCCAGCGAGCAGAGGTTGCCAGGTTGCAGAAGGAGTTTGCGGACGTGTTTTCTCCCCTACCAGGTCGCACGAACCTCATCCAGCACCATATCGAGACCGAGCCGGGGGCGGTCGTTCGTTGCCGCCCTTATCGCCTCCCCGAGCATAGAAAGAAAATTGTTCGGGATGAATTGAATGCCATGCTTGATATGGGGGTAATAGAAGAATCCCACAGCGACTGGTCCAGCCCGGTCGTTCTTGTTCCCAAGAGCGACGGGTCGGTGCGGTTCTGTGTGGATTACAGAAAAGTCAATGCGGTGTCTAAATTTGACGCGTACCCGATGCCCCGCGTTGATGAACTGCTCGATCGGTTAGGTACTGCTTGCTTTTATTCGACATTGGATTTAACGAAGGGTTATTGGCAGATCCCCTTGACACCAATCTCCCGAGAAAAAACAGCCTTCACCACGCCGTTTGGATTACACCAATTCGTGACACTTCCATTCGGTTTGTTCGGGGCCCCAGCCACGTTCCAGCGTTTAATGGACTGTGTCCTCCGGCCGCACTCTGCTTACGCCGCTGCCTACATAGACGATATTATTATTTATAGTAACGACTGGCAGCGGCATATACAACATCTGAGGGCGGTCCTGAAGTCGCTGCGGCGGGCGGGGCTCACTGCAAACCCTAAGAAGTGCGCGGTTGGGCGTGTGGAGGTGCGGTATCTGGGGTTCCACTTGGGCCATGGCCAGGTGCGTCCCCAAATTGATAAAACCGCGGCGATTGCGACTTGCCCTAGGCCCAAGACCAAAAAGGGGGTGAGGCAGTTCCTGGGGCTGGCTGGCTACTACAGAAGGTTCGTACCTAATTATTCGAACGTCACCAGCCCGCTGACTGACCTCACTAAAAAGGGGGCTCCAGATCCGGTCCAATGGTCGGAACAGTGCCAGCAGGCGTTCACACAAATTAAAGCCACACTCTGTGGGGGGCCGCTCTTGTATTCCCCCTAACTTCTCTCTTCCTTTCTTATTACAGACGGACGCTTCAGACAGAGGGCTGGGGGCCGTACTCTCGCAGGTGGTGGAGGGGGAGGAGCGCCCGGTGCTATACATCAGCAGGAAGCTCTCATTGAGGGAGACGAAGTATAGCACCGTGGAGAAGGAGTGTCTAGCTATCAAGTGGGCGGTCCTCACACTCCGCTACTACCTGCTGGGGCGGGCCTTCACCCTCTGCTCGGATCATGCCCCACTGCAGTGGCTCCACCGCATGAAGGATACTAACGCCCGGATCACCCGTTGGTATCTGGCTCTCCAGCCTTTTAAGTTCGAGGTGATCCACAGACCGGGGGTGCGGATGGCTGTCGCCGACTTCCTTTCCAGAAATGGGGGGGGGAGTGGTAGGCAGGCCGGATGGCGCCCCGGCCTGAGTCTGGCGGTGGGGGTATGTGGCAGCGGGGGCGTGGTCAAGCGCCCGTCCGGAGAGGGGGAGCGGTAAGGGCGCTTACACCTGAGCCAAAATATGTCTAACACCTGTCTCTAATTTCAGTGAGCACGGGGAGAGCGGCATAAAGGAGACACAGCACCGCCAGTGAGGGGGAAAAAAACGCCAGTCCAGTGTTGGCAGTCGAAGATAGTTGAGGAGAAGTTTATGTTTGTTATGAGAAGTAGTTTACGTTTGTTATGAGAAGAAGTTTACGTTTGTTATGAGAAGAAGTTTATGTTTGATACTGAAAAAACCTGTGGACTTTATTTTGGAGAATTAAATTAAACCCTTACCTTTGCGTTGGAAAGCCTGTCGCCGTGTCCTTCTTCCCTGCCCAGTCGAGACGCTTTTGTTACAGTGTTCCTGCCTATGCCCTCCTTGGAAGACTCCCCGTGTTATTATCTTGTGTTAATGTCTTTATTTTCCCCTCGTGGACGTTTCATTTGTTCCTGTGTTTCTACTTCCCTTTACTTTGTGACTTTTGAATAAAGCTGCACCTGGATCCTTACTCCCTCGTCTGCCCACTCTGTTACAGAGACACACATTTGTCAAAACCAAAGATAGTCAGGATTTATGAATGCTGTTGTATGCACCGCTAACTGTTGTTAAACACTCAGCTGAATGCTGGTAGGTGCACCACTGTCTGTTGTTAAAAACTCTGCTGAATTTTGCGCAGAGAGTGTTCTAATTAACAGACGGAGATGATTTTTATAAAAAATTAGACAGAGGGCCAAATAAAAAATTATTGGTGAGTCACCAATTGAATAGCCCTACTGTAATCTAATCTACTTAACTATGATATTGAGGTGAAGGAAAAATGTACATAGAGATAAAACACAAAAGAACAAAGACAAATAAACATATTTAATGGACTCATTAATAAGCAGAAACAAAGACAAAATATATTCCAAAATATGAGAATCCACAAAAAAGTTAAAGGCAAAGTGAGCACAGATTTCAACATTATTCCATTACAACAAATTAAATGTTACAATTCAAATTAAGTTTTTGACTAGATTTCTACACAAGAATGGCAACATTTCTTACGTGCTGATCACAAACTCTTTTCAAAGGCTGTGGCTCTAAAAGAAAACACCACCTTGTCAAAGTGTGTGCTTTGGTTCAGGTCCCTTGTCCAACCTGGTATGTCCTCAAACTGAGATCACTGGACACATAAACTGGCAAAGAAATGTTCCTGTGCTGAGAACAGCTGACATAAAGCCTTTTATAGCGGCATCTATAAACACAAGTTGACACTACTTGCTATACAATTTTAAATATGGCACCCTACATAAGGGAGGCTAATGTTGATTTGTTCCATGATAGTGAATATATAGGTTTAAAAAAAAAAAAAAGCTTCATGTGTCACATTAGCTTGGTCAGTGCATGTGTCAGTTCAGTGCATATTTGACCTTCATGTTCTGTCTCTTTTCAACACTTTACAGATGAACATGCTCTACATTCAAGCCCTTACCTGCCCTATTACATTATAATTCTAGAGAATTTTTCAAAAGCTAGCACATTCAGTCAGATTAGCTCCATGTAGCTTGCAGGAAAACAGCATATACTGTATGTATGGTCAAATTATTGTTTGAAATGTTCAATAATATTTTATGAAAGATTGATTTTATTTAATTCAAACAACAGTGGAAAAAGCTCTGTAGAAAATTACTACTGCATGTTTTCTTAAAAAAAAAAAAAAGAACAAAAAATGGGTCCATATTTATCTATTGTTTTTGTGTTTCACAACTGAGATAAAATTGCAGTTTAAATGGATTCTTTTAAAGCGTATCTGGAAAATAGATCATAAGAGAACATTGCTAAGTAATGATTATTAGTAAGCATAAAAAGGACCTACAGATACTGTTTTAACTTTAAAACAAATGTGAGGCAGAATTTGGCAAACCAGAATTGAATGGACATTTATGGAAAATATTTTGAAAATATAGAAAGAAACAGGTCAAAATGACCATCAAAAGAATTAATGAATGAACAATCAAAAGAAAAACAGTGATATAGTTCTAGTCATACTCTTTTCCATTTCTCGCTTTGTTAATCAACCTTTTTTTCACTGGGATTCTTTTCTTCTCTCTCTTCCTCATTTTCATCCTCCTCCTCTTCTCCTTGGATATTGGTGGTCAGTTGTTGCTGCTCTTCCTCGTCACCCTCCTCTTCCTCCTCATCTGTAAATCCTTCTCTCCTCATCAGCTCCACGTCATCTGCACCATCATCAGATTCAGCTGTACAGATTCCATAACACATGAGACTGATAACGCCTAACGGCAGACCGAAAAGGAAGCAACCCAGCACTGGAGAACTGCGGAACACTGACTACATGAAAGATGCAGAGAGAGAGAGAGAGACTAAGAATAGATTTGTATTTCCGGAACAAAAGTTTTAGGCACTGTGTAAAGGCTATAGAGACAGTTGGCAAGGAGGCCCCACCCACTCATGGATTGCCCCACCCACCCTGTTTCCATTGCTACGTATTCATTCCTATGAGCAAAATGGGGAGAAATATTCAACATATTTGGCTATTTTAAAAACTAAAAACTTGACAAAATGCTGTTGTATTTAGCACTTCAGACAAAGCCAGAACACTCAGAACTGAATTTTATTGCCTTCTAATGTCTAAGACTACTGCAGTTACAAGCTGTTGAGCTGCAAAGCCATACAGTTCAGCAGTCTCAGGAGAGAAGTTTACATTTCCGATTTTCACATGAATGTTTTGTTATAAGATTTGTATCTAAAACATTTCACTGCTTTGCAACTTGCTTTGTTTATCTTCATCATAGAGTGAAAAAAAAACTACACAACAGATTTTTGTTATATTTTGTCTATTGGACACTTCTCCCTGTTTTTCTCTGAGGAATGAATGTTACAGGCTTTGCTTTCCCCTATTATGAACGAAGCCCCCAGGGTATGACGTGTTGCCAACTGTCTCTATAATTTGTTCAGTGTGCAAGACCAATCACAATGTTTAGGGTTAGTTAATTCAAATATTACAGTGATTCTAATTCCATTTTGAATGCAGAACTATCAATGAAGATCAATGGAAGATTTAAAAAGTTTAATGTATCCAAACAAGCATGCCCCTCAATCACTGTAATGACAAAGTTTGAAACTCTGATGGGGTTTATTAATCAGATTTTATTCTCATTCCATTTCAATTCTCTGGTCTACATCATGACAAGACACTCTGGAACATCAAGTATATCATTACAGCTTTCACACAGCCTTTTCAGTAAATTTAACTGCATTTTTTTTTAGTTTAGAGGTCGCGTGTGAATAGTAGCCATTGTCGAAATGCCAGTAAATCAACAATTTGCCATACAAATGAAAAATGCCATATTGATGGTATGTATGAACAAAGCAAGACAATTAATTTGATGAATTCGAGCACGTTTAAGGGTAGGACGTGAGACGCATTTGTGAATAGCAGATATAGTGCATATATTGTGCAATCTGGCAATTTTACAGGGTTTTATGTGCAAAAAATGCTATTGGCAGATTTTTTTTGGAGCAAGCATGGAGTGAAACCTGAAAACATTGCAACAGCACTCATCTGAACACTAACAATATTTCAGTTAAGAGCACATTCAGTGGAAAGTCAAGCCCCTAATAAAAGCGAATACCTCACTGGTGTATCCGTTCAAAAGCAGAGGATATAAATACTGCTAAAGGACACAGGTGCAGCTGCCTCTACAGTACACCCAAAATGAAAATAAACAATAACATCAATCAATCGTTAAGTATACCAATTTATTTGGTAAGATTCCATGAAAAAAAGTACTGTTTTAAAAATTCAATTTACCTTGGCTGCGGTAGCAGCGCCATCTTTGATTTTTGACAAGAATGCTAAAGAGACTGAGGGTTAGATGTACAGTCTCTTCAATGGGTTGTACTGTTATTTAAAGTGTCTTCATTCATTTTGCTAACAAAACACTGAAAAAATACTTATGAAGTTTTTCAGAAGACAAAAAACTCCTGACAACATACATGAGTTGTGGAAAATTAGATGTGAGCTAGGAGCTTTTTGATAGCTTTATACAGTGCATGTCATTGAACAGACGGTAAAGCCTGTCCCTCACAGCCTCTGTTTTCATTCCTGTCAAAAATCAAAGATGGCACTACTGGGAATAAGGTCTAAAATATCCACTTCCACAAAACTTGCACTGGAAATTTTTTAATTAGTAATTATTCCAAAAGAACACATTTAATAATTTGTATGAACGATACCCAATGGACAGATCATTCAATTCCAAACCTCAAATTTTATTATAATGGAAGGGTAATTCCACAAGCATCAATCAAGGGCTCTTAGCCAATAAACAGTTAGTCCACACCCTCTTTCAGTTTATGTTTGAGAAAAATCTTGCATTATTATGAAAAGGTTTGGTGAGAAATTATGTGTTCAGAAATTCATGATTTGCTAACTGTTCAAAAACTGTAACAAGCCCTCATAACACTTCCTCAACCTTGAGGTGTCCAATTTTCCACAAATCTCTTGTGAGATCAGCATTTTTAGGAATCTAATCTTTAATTTTCCTGCTGAAATTGCTGCAGGTCACCTTCACTACACATTACACTCATATTTCTCCACAGCAGATATGTAACACGGAGTTAACCATGAACTGTCCATCATTTACAGATTTTTTTTTCAAACATCGATGGATAATTCCAAACACTGTCTGTCATTTTGACAGATAAACTTAAACTTGTAGACCAGTTTTGAATTCTCACTCTCTCCTTTTCTCTTACTCTTCCGCTGTGTGTGTGTGTGTGGCCTGTTTATTGCCTGATATTAAGATGGATTTCAGGAGATCCCATCACAAGCGATTATTGTCAGTTGTGAACTTGTGCATGCATGTATGCACTTTTAAAAATCTTCTGACCGGAAGGTTACTTTCTTTTAAAGCAGCACATTTAAACATCTTGTTTTAGTGCAGTGATTGATTCACAGGTATAATTTTCACCCTAGTGCTTCTTGGATTCACCAACTTGGGGAGTCAAAGATATATTATATATCCACTGCCATAACATTATAATGGATGCTATGCCCCTGAATGTAGCCCAAGTACTTACGAAACGAAAACAAGCATGACGGATAAAACTACTCTCTTAAGAAGTTTGCTACTGACTAAATCACTGTTTCACTTTCAAGCACACTCTGAATATGTAGTCGCTGAAGTTCATACATACAGCTGCAACACACAACCACTAATGTATGCGACAGGGGAGCAAGAGGAAGGTAAATAGCATACATTAGTTCCTATAAAGAGGTCCAATGTTTTGGAAATATATATCCATGGAACGATTATTAAACCGCTAAAGGCTCCGATTGAATCAAAGAGTCGCACATGCCACTCTGTTCTGTCTATTCAGTGGTCTCGGAGCGGTTCTGTGTTCAGTACACATGAATTCCATCTCATGCTTTGTGTTAAATACTAAAGATACTGGGGTACTCAAGTCCGGTTTTGAGTTTAACTATTAGTGGTCTTAGATTTGTCAATGTCAGACTTGGATACATTTTTACTTAGACTTGACTCTGACAATTGGGACTATTTGAGAGTCCAGTTAAGTCTATGGCCTTAGTGACACCTTGAAACCTGCTGTAGCTCCCCCTGATGTGGTAGACATAATTTAAGCACGCAAACACACACCCACGTAAGTCGTTAAGTGACACCCTCTCCCAAAATCAAGTTGTTTGGAGCAGTGTCATCCAAAGTATGGGCAGGGTCAAACAAGGGGCCCCTTGCCCTCCAGGCTGTAGTGGTATAAGAAATTGTGTGTTTATAAATTATGACTGAAGCCAACATCTCACTATCTGACTAAACACAACTATCTGAGAAAAAAACAACATGGCGGTAGGTAGATCAGGCACTGTAGCTGCTCTGTTACTTTACACACAATTTTTTAGGTTTGTACGACCAGCAAATATCAATTTACTTCAACAATTTCACAATAACAGATATCTGAATACGTGAACAAGTCGTTCACGGGATTCATTCGCATAAACAAACAAGATTCATAGCTTCTCTGGGTACGGAGAGCAATGGCCATCACCTTCTTAATCTCACACCGGTATGACTGAAGAAGGAAAATGGCAAAAAAGAAGTGTAAATGTCAAATCAGTGACGCTATGATAATAGCCATCTGTTTGCTTATGTCGGGGGATATCTATCAGTGTCCTGGCCCAACTATAACAACAGATGAAACTTGTACCGCTGACAATTCCATCTGGAACTCTACCTCTACTCAGGTATGTAGATTATTCTGAGACTACTCATGCTTCAAAACTAGGCAGCAAAGTCACCTTGTGCCGTGTGCTCTCCTCGAGCCCCATGGGGGATCCGGTGGCTGCTCAGCAGCGTTTTTTGCCAGCCTGACAAAATTCAGAGGTATCGTTTCAGGCCAGGATCTACAGCAGAGCTTGCCGAGCACACTGGAGGATCTGCCAGCCGACCAGGTATATCGATCAGCTAACCTGGTGATTCAGACTGGCGGTAATCCACTGGTGGACTTGCAGAATGCAGAACTATCATTAAAAGAGAGTCCAGCTGTGAGAGCGACAATATTTTCAACGGTTCCAACTAGCAACAACAGTGACTGTATGCTCGTGAGTCCATACAAAATTCAATTGAGTGACAAAGACTGTAGGAACACATTGTACAAACATATGTACAATAAAAACAAGCTTGGGGTAGTAAACAGAGCAATACAAAAGAACCAGAGGTGGAAAGTCTTTCAAAAATTTAACAAGTCTAGAATTATTTGGGATCCGAAAGCAAAAACAAATGGTATATTAGGTGGACACCTACATATTCAAAGTTCCAAATCAAAAATTGATCAGATAAATCATATACTATTAAGAGTCTAATTTAGATTTCCTCAAACTTGGCTTCATGACATCTGCTGTTTTAAAAATTCCAGATTATGATATTTACAGGAAGGATCAAACTGAAACGAAAGGAGGTGGAGTTATGACTTATGTGAGAGATAATATCAGTTGTAATGTGATTCAATAGCAAAATCCTAATGATCTTGAGTGTACAGTACAGGCTTAATCATTCTATCACCTCAAATATCCTTCACAATTTAGTCATTTATCGACCACCTTCTTCAAACATTCGCTTCTATGATAAACTCAAGAAGGTATAATGTCAATGTGATTTTAAGAAAGTCATTGTTATGGGTAATTTTAGCTTAAATTGGGAAGACGAGTATTGAAGGAAAAAGCTTTTCTGATGGTTTTAATCTGGCTCAAATTGCTAAAGGCCCAACACGAATAACAAACAGCACCAGTACCCAGATTGACCTAATATTTAGTAATAGACCTGAAAGAATTACAAAGTCATAGTATGATAACTGGGCTGGCAGACGATAATATGGAGCTCATATTAAGAAAATTTACTCGCAAATGATTTACTAAACATGTTGGAAATAAATAATTATTTGGCATCCTGAAAAATAAGCAAGAGTTCTTTAAAGTAGATATAAAAAACAAACTGGAAAGATTAATTATCTGAAAACGATCTAGAAATATTAAGTCAAACCTTTACAGAAAAATTACAACTTAAAATCAGTGAATTTTCAAATAAGATGAAATATAACAAGAAACAGTCCCTCCCCTGGGTGAACAATAATATCAAAAAATTAATGAAGGAATGTCTTAAAAACAGCAACAAAATCAAAGCCCCAATAGTATTTAATTTGTAATGTTAAGAAACAAGGTTATAAGAGGACTATGAAAAGCAAAGGTGGACTTATTCACAATCATTGAAAAATCTCATGGTTATTCAAAAAAGTCAGATTAAAAAACGAACTGCTCAAATCAATATTATAACAAAGCCAATTGAATTAAATATTAGTGGCACAATCTTATGCTGAGTTTACACTACACAACTTTAAGCACGATTTTCGCTCGCCAACAGTTTTGTGAAAAATCATATCAGCCCAAATCAGAACTCGCTCCTGTGAGCGACGAACACAATGTATGAACTATCAAATGCGCGATCACCGACCCGTCGCCGAGGCATCGCCTATGTCATTGAGATATCTAGAATGTATTGCCAATATATATATAAAAAAAAAAAGTAATGTATGTATGTAGAATGTATTTGGACCTGTCTGCGATTCCAAATCATGCAATGTGAAATATGTTTTAACTGAATACAACAGCAGCGGTGAACTGCAGTCAATGAGAAAGCAAGAAACGGGGGATGGGAAGTTTCAGTGGGAGGAGTCCTGATGTACCTGCATCAGAACATCAACTAGCATGGCTGCGGTATCAAGAAAGTCTCATTGGACCAAAGAAATGGAGGAAACATTTGTGGAACATTGGCAGGTGGAGTGAAATTGCCAATACTCTTGGACAATCAGGTAAGCAAATAGGAAGATTTTTCAGTAGGAGGTACTTTTTCATAGTGTAACCAATAAAACATATGATGCCTTTACACATGATGACTTTAGGTAGAGGCGATTAAAAACATAACCTTCAAATTCTGAAATTCAGTCAGTCCGGATCGGTAACAGCATCTCCACCACCACCACACTGAGCAGTGGGGCCCCCCAGGGCTGTGTGCTCAGTCCCCTGCTGTTCACTCTTCTGACTCACGACTGTGCAGCAATGCACAGCTCAAATCACATCATCAAGTTCGCCGATGACACGACCGTGGTGGGTCTCATCAGCAAGAACGACGAGTCAGCATACAGAGAGGAGGTGCAGCGGCTAACAGACTGGTGTAGAGCCAACAACCTGTCTCTGAATGTGGAAAAAATAAAAGAGATGATTGTTGACTCTAGGAGAGCACAGAGTGACCACTCTCTGCTGAACATCGACGGCTCCTCTTTGTAGATCGTCAAGAGCACCAAATTCCTTGGCGTTCTCCTGGCGGAGAACCTCACCTGGTACCTCAACACCAGCTCTATTACCAAGAAAGCCCAGCAGCGTCTCTAATTTCTTTGAAGGCTGAGGAAAGCACATCTCCCACCCCCCCATCCTCACTACATTCTATTTGAGGGACTATTGAGAGCATCCTGAGCAGCTGCATCACTGCCTGGTTTGGGACTTGCACTGCAGAGAATTTACAAGAAACACTGCATCCGCAAAGCAACCAGCATTGTGGATGACCCCACACACCCCTCACACAAACTCGTCACCCTCCTGCCGTCTGGCAAGAGGTACTGAAGCATTCGGGCCCTCATGGCCAGACTGTGTAACAGCTTCTTCCCCCAAGCCATGAGATTCCTCAATACTCAGGGACTGGACATGTGTCCTGAGTTGCACTTTAATTATTGTCACTTTATACCTGGCTGCTACCTCAATAACTGCTATATCCATAGAACACTATCTCATAGTATGTTATGTTTACATTTGGCATTTTTAGAAACTGTCATCTTTTTGCACTACTGTGTACTGGTCATCGCTGCACTGTCTCTCACTGTGCCTATTGTCCTGTTAATTTTTAGTATTGTACTGTCCCGTACTTTTTGAACACGTTTGCACGTGCACTTTATATAGGCATGTTATTTAGTCTGTGTAGTCTCATGTGGTTCTGTGTTTGTCCTATGTTGTTTTATGTAGCACCATGGTCCTGGAGGAACGTTGTCTCGTTTAGCTTTGTAATGTACTAACTGTATATGGTTGAACAACAATAAAAACCACTTGACTTGACATGCATAACGTATAATCATGCATTTGTTTTCATATCTCGTATCACTTCTCGTGTGTACTCTGTTGTGAAACGTAATTTGAGTCCAGGCAGAGTCGTCTGGGATTCATCAATAGTGAAATGTGTTCACCCCTTTCGGCGATTCACCATGTAATTTGAAAACGCGACGACTTCCATGACAAGACAGTTGTGTAATATGAACGGTACCACAATCCGACGTCTTTGAAAGTCGTACAGTGTGTAGGAGGCATTACAGAGTCCAACTGATGTGGTACATGCCCTCAATCATTATTTTGAGTCAGTGGCTACTATAGCCCAAAGATAGACAGTACAACAATGTATGTATTGTCAATACTAGTGAGAAAGCGCTAGTACTAAGACCAGTAACTAAGACAGTGGTTGCAAAAGTAGTTGTATCTCTCGAGTCTTTATGGTCAATGATGTCTATGGCATGGACATATTCATGCTGAAAGAGATAAACTCTTCAATAGTTAATTAATTACTGAACATTATTAAAATCTCATTGGGTCCAGGGAGATTCCCTAATTAATGGAAGCCTGCAGTTGTGACTCCTATATTTAAAGGGGGCAACCCTCATCTGACCTCCAATTACAGGCCCATTATTATCTTGCACATAGTATCAAAGGTATTTGAAAAACTGATTGTTAAACAAATAATCAATGATCATCTTAACAATAGCTCCTTTCCATTTTAATGCAATTTGGATTTTGGGCAAATCACTCGACAGAAACTGCTATTTTCTACTTTATAGAGAAGGTTAAGGCATCAATGGACGGTGGGGGCTGTATTCCTTGATTTAAAGAAAGCATTCCTCACTGTTAATCATAAAATCCTTTTGTAAAAACAATAAACAATGTAACATCTTAATGTATGCTGAGGATAGTTATTTTTACTCATGGTAATACTGCAGAAGAGGTTGCAAACAAGTTAACAGATGCTATAGTAAAGGTAACATATTGGCTTATCCAATGTTGTCTGCACTTGAATGTGACATTGAAAAAAACTGTGTGTATGTTCTTCTCCAATTGACACAACACTGATGTAGAGCAAGATATTGTCATCTCAGGAGAGAGACTACAAGTTGATTCAGAATACAAATATCTAGGAGTACATTTAGATTCCAACCTTGGCTTCAAATCCAACATAAAAATTGTCAGTAATAAGGTAAAATTCAGTTTGGCAAATTTCAGGTATATTAACTCTTTATCAAGTGAGGCAACAAAGATATACTTTCAATCCATGACTCTTTCCGCATCACCTACTGTCTGATATGTTGGTCTAATACACATTCTATATTATTTAAACCATTGGAATCGTTATAATAACAATCACTTGCCATTCAAGATAAGAAACCAATAAGTTTTCATCACTGTCACATTTTAAATAAGTACAATCTGCTTAGCTGGAAAAATCTCATCAAGTACAAAAATGTAGTTTAGTTTATAAGATTATGCATGGTATAGCTCCTCCTCCTCTGGCTGGCTTTATCAACTTTAAATCTACAGTAAATAGAGTAACTAGAGGTGCAGATAGGGGGACAGCACAACCCCATGTAGGAAAACTTCATATAGTCAGGCTGTTTTTTTTTCCTTCAGAGCACCACAACAGTGGAATTCAATACCACAACCAATTAGAGAATCCCCATCTTTTTAGCAAACTATAATATTGGCAAGTTCTTTAGGACATCTACTTTGTGCATGACACTACACATCTGTTTGTAAACAAGTTTACATACATAAGTTAACTGTGCCTTTAAGCAGCTAAGAAAATTCCAGAAAATGATGTCAAGCATTTAGGCAATTAGCTAGGGTGACCATAAGTCCTCTTTTTCCCAGACATGTCCCCTTTTCAAACCCGTAAAAAAGCATCCGGCCGGGATTTCTAAATTTGCGAAAATGCCTGGGATTCGGCTTTAGTTGCATTATGATGTGCATCTGGTCTAATACTTCATTGTGTGTGCGGACATATTTGCATTGCTTTAACACCTCTTTGTAAATCCTGCCTTCTCGCACACCAATTGGTCGATTATAAGAGGCTTGCAGCAACTATTGGCCAAATTCCTGCTTGTCAATCTCTCCACGAACATGTGAAGAGCTGTGTTCGGCATCAAACAGTTGCTTAACAGTAAAAAATTCTCATGCTTTCATCCAGGTGGAGATCTGTGGACAGCAGAATGTATGTCATGTAAAGCTGCACTTGCGTGTCAGTTGCTAATAAACTTACAAGTGATTTATAAGCAGACATTAGCTCTGCAAAGCATAAAGTGTTAGCAAAAGATGAAAGTTTATCTTGTAATTTAACAGACTACTTTTTGTGACCAGGTAAAATTGTACAAGTATCTATATCCACAGTAAAACGAGTCCTATATTGACATAACCTGAAAGGGTGCTTAGCAAGGAAGAAGCCACTGCTTCAAAACCACCATAAAAAAGCCAGACTACAGTTTGCAAGTGCACATGGCAAACAAAGATATCTTACTTTTTGGAGAAATGTTGAAATGTAACTGTTGCACATAATGACCATCGCTATGTTTGGACGTAAAAGGGTGAGGCTAGCCGAAGAACACCATCCCAACAGTGAAGCATGGGATTTTGCACTTCAAAAAATAGATGGCATCATGAGGAAGGAAAATTATGTGGATATATTGAAGCAACATCTCAAGATATCAGCCAGGAAGTTAAAGCTCTGTTGCAAATGGATCTTCCAAATGGACAATGACCCCAAGCAAACCTCCAAAGTTGTGGCAAAATGTCTAACTACAACAAAGTCAAGGTATTGGAGTGGCCATTACAAAGACCTGACCTAAATCTGATAGAACATTTGTGGTCAGAACTGAAAAAGCGTGTGCAAGCAAGGAGGCCTTCAAACCTGACTCAGATACACCAGTTCTGTCTGGAGGAATGGGACAAAATTCCAGCAACTTATTGTGAGAAGCTTCTGGAAGGATACCCAAGTTAAACAATTTAAAACCAATGATACCAAATACTAACAAAGAGTATGTAAACTTATGTCCCATAGGGAATGTGATGAACGACATAAAAACTGAAACAAATCATTCTATCTACTATTTCACATTCGTAAAATAATGATCCTAACTGACCTAAGACAGGGAATGTTTTCTACCATTAAATGTCAGGAATTGTGAAAAAAATTTGTTTAAATGTATTTGGCTAAGGTGATAATAATAAAAGTTTATTTTATATAGCGCATTTCTGGGTACTCAAGGGTGCGTTACAATTCAGAGACACAATGAGAGAGTTATACACATTTCACACAACAATATCACATATAGTAACAACTAAAGGAGATATATTTTTTTAGTTAGGTTCTGAATTCTTGTAGAGTCATGAGGTTGCCAAGTGAAAGAGGAATGGAGTTCCACAATAAAGGTGCAGAGATACAGAAATCCCTCCCACCAAAGGATGAAAGCTTGAACTGTGGTACCTGTAGTAGGCTAGTCAAGTCAAGTCAATTTTATTTGTATAGCGCCTTTCACAACACACATCGTTTCAAAGCAGCTTTACAGAAGTTCAGCATTAACAGACGATAAAAATGTAATGTCTATAAAGTCGATAAATCATCATCCTTGTGCAGGGCTCCAAACTGCGACTAAAAATGGTCGCATTTGTGACCAAATAAATTTATTTGTGAGTGTAATTTCTGTCAAGGTCGCCATTGGCGACAGTAAAAGTTTACTCCCTTTGATTTTAAAATTTGCATTACATTTCCCGAGATACATTACAAAAGTTTATATCAAAGAAATAGCGGGGAAAACGGAGTTCATTGCAGGAACTAACCATTTCAAAAAAGAGACTGTTAGAAAACACGGTGACAGTAACAAGCATAAAAAATGCACGTGATCACAAAATTGCGAAGAATGCTCCACAGACTACACTGTTAGCGAGCTGCGGGACGAAAAGGAATGGAAGGAGTTAAAAATGAAAAAAAATTTGGCGCCTGTTTTTTTTCCCCCTATAAGGAGCCAATCGCTCCTTAATTGATTTTTTTTTTTTTTTTTCCATGGCTAGAGTCCATGGACCTAAGTGAGTGAGCTGGAGTGTATGGATGATTAGAAATGTATGGAGGAGCAAGACCATTTAATGCTTTAAATGTCATGAGCAACATCTTGTATTGAACAAGATAGTAAACTGGCATCCAATGTAGGCTTTGAAGAATAGGCATAATATGAGAACATTTCTATGGATGAGTGAGGACCCAAGCTGCAGAATTTTTTATGTATTGTAGCTTATTTATTGTCTTTTTAGGCAGGCCATAGAAAAGTGAATTTCAGTAATCGCAAACCCATTCTGATGATTGGGGTGAACATTAACTGAAGATCCTGAACATATCTGCATGATTTTATACATTGCACTGCTGTCACACAATTGGCTGATTACATAATCACATGAATAAGCAGAGTTACAAGTGCACCCAATAAAGTGGCCAGTAAGTGTATTTCTGGAGTGTGAAGTCTGTTAAAATGTATTTGGAAAAATTTCTAATTTTGGTTATAATGAAATTCTTTAAAATCACTGCATAGCCCACTAACTGTTTTGTTTTTCATCATGATTTTGTTACCATTTTTGTATTTGAGAACATATTTTTTTAATTCTGGGAGTGCATGAATATCTATTTGTAAAGAACAGGTAGTAATTTCAGCATAGAAATACAATATGTTTCTTGCAAACACTGTTTAACAGTTCCTCCTTATCAGTAGTCATTGTTTTACTTATGTTAATTTTTATCTCATGTAACTTAAGTCATTTAAGTATTGCCATAGTTTAATAAAGTATTGTATGTGACAAATAAAACTGGAAACTTAATACATTAAAGGAAATTTGTTTCCTTAAACATTTGAGTTCTATGAATTATTTAGACATTATTAGATATATTAACAGAACTCAAACCAATGTATGTTGGCTTAATGAAATGAATTATTGCAATAAATTAAAATCTTTGAAGTACAATACATTTTTAACCCTCTGGGGTTAACCCGCTGGCGCGTCCTGTTGGATATTTTCATCATTACAGCAGAAACAACTTAAAATACTCTGTCATTTTTGGGTATACAGATAAGTGTAAGACATCATTAGAGACTATAAAGGGTCTACTTTTATTTGTGTACACTCACAATAACAAAAAAATCTTGTGCTTTTGTAAAATAAAGAAAATAAAAAGGGTGAGCTTTCAGCAGGCTGTTAATGTTATTTCTGCATATTTCTGAAACACGTCACAAAAATGACCTGAAACTCTGCGAATACTTATCACACAAACATGAAACATATGTCTAATGAAAGCTTTAAATGTCGACTTTTTCATAAACCAATTCAAATTTAAAACAAATATTCTCCTGCAATGCATTCTGTTTGAAACAAAGCAATGTTCAGTTTTTACCAGTTCATCTAATTATCTGTAATGTGATCCCACCCACCAGCAGAGCGCGCCATTCATACGCTAATGTGCTTAGACGATCAACGCAAATGTACACGCCCCCCGACTGTGAGTTATAATGTAAACAAAATTAATTCAGTTTTCTGCATGTTTGCAATGATACACAGGCGAGAAAGCTCCAGGAATGTATGGAAGTGTTCACATTTTCCTCAGAAGAAGAGCGGGACTCCGATGAAAATTTGTATTTTGAAGAGAGATTTGATTCAGCCGAGGATACAATTTCGGACGAGTAAGTCAATTCATTTTCATTAGTTGACATGTTATTTTATATAAACATGAACATATTTTACTAGTGGGAGTGTTTCTAGACTTGGCAGCCAGGATTCAGAGTATTGACATTTGAAATATGTCCTAATAAGCAAGTTTTAGTTACATTTAAATACTGTTTCGGCTAAAGCAGGCATTTCAATTGTATGCTGTATAATATAAAAATGATATGTAATATGATAGAAAAATAATATAAATGTTTAGATTATATTTTAACTAGAGGTTATGCTGCCTCATTATCATCAACAAAGCTTGTGCTTGCAAATATGTGTTCAGGTTAAATGAGTAAAATGCACTTTAAATATGCCCATATTAGAAAATCAGCATATTATGATGATTTCTGAAGGATCATGTGACACTGAGGACTGCAGTAATGATGCTGAAAATTATGCTTTGATCACAAATTGCATTTTACAATATATTTAAATAGAAAACTGTTATTTTAAATTGTAAAAACAGTTCAGAATATCAATGTTGTTTCTGTAGTTTGCATCAAATAAATCCAGTCTTGGTGAGCAGAAGAGACTTATTTTAACGGTAGTGTAGGTCTAAAATTAAGATCATTAAGTCTTTATGTAAAGAAAATATATAGTCAGATTACTTCTTTTATCTTAAAACTTGATTTGGATCATTAAGTCTCCTCATATTCATTCTCTTTCTGTCACATTCCTCATTGATAGGCTCAGGGGTGGGGTCATTGTCTCTCAGGTGTGAATCACCTAAATATTCATGATCATTCACGCCTTCTCGCATATTAACTTTCAACACTAAAATTGTCTTACATACATTAAATGACTATATTGTTTTGTATGAATGAGTGACCAGATGAATTCACATCATTTTGTAGCAAAAATTGTAGGCTACAAGATCCAGTTCCCAAAAGTCTTGTGGACAAAAGTTTAGTATGTGTTATATGACCTTATTTTAGTGACTTAAAATTTTAGTATTTTCAAAAACCACACAAACGTTATTTTCTCAAAAATACAAACATGTACACACATGTTGCTCACATATTATTGTAGCTCTGTTTGTGCTGAATACAGTGTTATCAGACTTTAGCCATTAATATGTTTTTAAGCAAATGAAAAAAGCACAAATGTCAAGGCATGTCAAAACTTCTCCAGGGCCCAAAATACCCTCAGACCCCAGAGGGTTAAACTCAATACTTAAATTGGCAACATGGCATAAAAATGGCTGCAAGCCTCAATAATTCACTGCGACTACAATACTCTGAGAATGTGCAAAATGATTGACAGGTCAAAATTATCATTGTTTGCGGTTTACAAAGTCTACAGCTGTCACACAGACAGACAAAATTTCTCAAGACACTTTTTTCATTAATATCTTTCAGGGAGTAGTAACATTTTTTGCATACCTTTCCATGAACAAATCTCTTACAGAACCTTATCTCAACAGGTTTTAACAGAGAAATATTTTACTAGTAGTGTCTTGGGTCGTAAAATTTTGGATAGCTGGCCGTGATTGGAACTGCATGTGAGCTGAGAGGTCGACCAATAGTGGATTTTGCCGATAACTATGGTGATGGGAAAGGCCGATAACGCATTAATCGGCCGATAGTTTTTCAAATGGATTTTTAGAATGTCAAAAGAATGTTTAGAATGTATATGACAGGCACATACATAGAGGCTTACAAGAGTCCAAAATGAATACCATCCCAGATGTAGTTTACTGTTCAACCAAAATCCCAATAATAATCCTAAGGAAAAAAAAAAAAAGATTTGGTGAACAACGTGGGACTTCAGAAACAAGCCTGATACACACAGGGGACTCTTATTTTGAAATAACGAAACAATGTAAAAACTATCATCAACTATCGGCACCGATTATTCAGTAAAACCAATATATCAGTCTATTTCTAGTTAGCAGGGTAAGTTTGAGCATTGTTTGGTTTATCTGTGAGCATATTTTGGAACATCACTGTGAATGTTTGGAATTTCATGGTAAGTGTTTAGTTTGTTGTGATATAGTTGAAAGGAAACAAGAAAGAAGTCAGGAAGCAATGAAGCAGTTCAGGCAAGTGTTTATTTTCTGTCGAGATGCACACTTCACACACTCGTCTTTGGTGCTTTTAACTGAAGTTGCTCCAACAGGTCTCTTAATGGTTTCTCAATAACCCAGGAACTGTCTCACCTCCTTTTTTCTCTTGGGCAGGCCATGATCGCTGCAGTCTTGTTAATTTGGGGTCGCACCTGCCTATGACCCAAGTGGAATCCCAGATCCCGAAATTCCACCCGCCCAATCGCACACTTCTTCGGGTTGGCCGTGCGCCCCGCCAGTCACAACAACCTCAGGACGGCTCTCAGATGTTGCATGTGCCATATTTGGCCTGAGAATTTTGTTCATGAGCTGCTGGAAAGTAGAAGAGGCCCCAAACAAACCGAACAGAAAAGTCACAAATTGGTGTAAGCCGAACAGTGTGGAAAAAGCATTTTTTTCCTCGGGAGATTGGAGTTAAGGGGATCTGCCAATTACCCTTTGTTAAATCCAGTGTCGCATAAAATTGAGCTGCGCCCAACCAATCGAGCAATTCCTCAATCTGGTGCATTGAGTATGCATCAAATTTGGAAACCGTGTTGACTTTATGATAGTCAACATAGAATTGGACCGCCCCGTCTCTCTTAGGTACCAGAACCACTGGGCTGGCCCAATCACTATGTGACTCTTCTATTATGCCCATCTCAAGCATCGCCTCCAATTCTTCCTGAAATACCTTTTTTATGCTCAGGAAGGTAGTAGACATGGCTACAAACCACCACCTCCGGGCCAAGCTCCGCCCTCTCTGAAACTTCTATCTCCAAGGCCACGGGTACTGCCTCCCTCCAAGATTTAAGAGATTGAGGTGGTAAATGTGCCGTGCTCCACCTCTATCCGTTAATCTGTTATCCACCATAAATCCCGGCCAGCTGGACAGTTTCCTCCAGCAACGCCGGATGGTGGCACTGAACCCACTCAGCCATACCACAGGGCAGCTGGGAGATGAATTGCTCCAGAACATCCTGATCTATGCTGTCCCGAGCGCTGTGGGTCCCCACAGCCAGCAATTGTTTCTGGCAAGCAACCTTGGATTTAGGATGGACCACACAAAACCTCACCGAAATTACTGGCCAGGTTGTTCTGCGTTTCACATTCCTGATCTCTGCCTACATCACCTCAGTCTATTGATGGACTACGATCTTGAAATGGAATGCATAGAATATCAATTGCCAACAAAAACCTTCATCAGCCAATTAACAAGGACAATTGCATCTATGAGAACTTCTGCAGTTAATCCAGGATGGACTTCAGTCATTGGTCATTAATCTTACAGTTCATACAAAATCTATGTTTAAACACTGACCCTTAACACTCACTTAGTTTAATAATTTTAAACCATGACTTTCACTATTCATAAGTAATATTTACATTATATTCATGATGTTAGTCAGAGGGGAACTGGCCCCCACAGTGAGTCTGGTTTCTCCCAAGGTTATTTTTCTCCATTAATCAACATTTTATGAAGTTTTGTGTTTCTCGCCACAGTCGCCTTCAGCTTGCTCACTGGGGTTATTAATACATTTATTATTTAATTACTTATTTTTAAACATGATTAACAATCGTATTTTATCTAATTACACAATGATGATTCATCGACATTATGGTTTTATCTTCTGTTAATGTCTGATCTTCTGTAAAGCTGTTTTGAAACAATGTGTGAAAGCGTTATACAAATAAAATTTACTTGACAACACTCTGGTCACATGGCACAACTTGCATTTGTAGATCTGCTTGTAAAATTACCATTAATTATTGCATTACCTTAAATGTGACCAAATGTAAATGTAATTTTTTAAATTACAGCCCCAATTGGGATAGTATGATAAATGCTAATAAAAACAAAAAGGAGTGATTTGTAAATTATATTCACCCTTTGCTATATTGAAAGGACTACAACTACACACTATATGATGTTTTTCTTTGTCAAATCAGATGAGTGCAACATGCTCCAAAAAAGTTGAGACCGGTGCAGTTTACAACTAATAACAATTTGACGAGTTAAAATAACAAGGCGTCAATTTCTTTTTAATTTTTAAGGACCATATGGAAGCATTAATTTTTCTTTAAATGAGGGATACAGGATTTCAATCAAAACTCTTACATTAACACCGTCAAAAGTTATATTGTCAAAATATTACCATTATATTTAGTTAAAAAAATTATCATGGTTTAATTGATTTGAGCCTCTTACATTACCCATTCACCTACGACTTACCATTACAGTGGATCTTGCATCATACGCCACACGCTTGATTCTCTGAAATATTCCGTCTCCTCCATATGCCTGTTAGGAAGAAAACCCTACTGTTAGTTTAGCAGGATTTGATTTTGGGGCCATAAATCACCCAACAGCCTAGCCGTCTTAAACCACACGTGCCACAAGCTGAACTATCTGCAGCCTAACACAGTCAGGCACTGTTTTTACAGGATAGGAAAATCAGCACTGACTCTCTATGGTGGACTCTCTATAGTGGCCCCGGGGTGAAGAACAAAACAAAAATTGGCAAAGGAAATTGAAAACACAATAGAAATAGATCTATCTATCCCTTAGGATCGCCAATGCAAGTTAAAAAAAAAAAAAAAAAGAAAAATGCCCCAGTCAATGCTTAATCATGGTTTCCATCACGGAAATCTACAGTAAACAGAGACTTAATTTTAAAGAAACGTCTTTTTGAATATAAATTAATTGGATACCTTTGCTGTGTAAATTGCTAAAATTGTGTGCATTGCCCAGAGCTCTTAGAGAAATAAGTACAATTTTAGAAAAAAATTTAAATAAATTGCATTGTTTTTCCAATTTTTGTGTTGGGCCACCACAACTCTCAGTAGGCTATATAACTGTATTATAAAAAACTGTATATTTTTTATGCATTAATCAGAATATATAACAGATATAGATAGATGATGAAATGTGAGTTTGTACCAGAGCGCTGCCATCCAGCACACTCTTGAAGAACTGCAGCAGCTGTTCAATGTTCTCGACATGTGCAGCAGGCAGGAAGTATTGCTCATTTGACGTGTTGAGGATGATGATGTTGGGCACTGACACCTCACTGCAGAAAAACATGATGAAGTTCTCTCTGTAATTCATCACTGCAATTCTCAAAAAAATAGGTTTAAGTTTATAAGTGTTCAGAAAGTCCTAAAACATAGTTTTGGAGAAACAATAAAATTGCACAACAGTCTGGTTCCAGAGCTAAAAATCACATTCATTTTCTCCACAGGGGAATTTAAACCTTTTTAGACAGACCTACAGTCAGACGTTGTTAATAAATTGTACAGCATATGCTTCTGTTGAAGCTATCAATCCATGTTATTTCAACTTTTAATAGCAGAATGTTTGATAAATAACTATTTATAATTCTATATGATAACTATTTTGGATTCTTCAGAGAAGATCTGTGGCAAACAGTGTGTGCCAAAACCGACACAACCGCACACTCCCATGACTCACTGAGAATGACGTAATTGTGCCCTGATATACTGTACTTCCGGAGAGGTTCTTCTTCGTTCTTTGTTCAGAGATAAAAATAATTTCGAAACATTCAGACACCTGCCACACCGCTGTGGGAGGAGTTTAGAAGTACATTTAAATAGGAGGATGCTAGGTAAATCCTTAAAATGTGTTATCAATGACTTTATACTCCATTCTATGAGTAGAATTTACACTAGTTTAGTAAAAGATAATTTTTTAAACAATCATGATGATTGAAGTAATATATCTGAAGTTGAAAATGTGGAAATTGTCTTGAATTCTGCTGTACACAAGTGAAGCTTTCTGGAAGAATTTTAGCTCTGTAGGCCATCACATTAAAAGTGTTGTAGCATAAAAGTAATCCATATGACTTTAGTGGTTAAATCTATATGTTCAAAAGTGATATGATAGGTGTGTGTGAGAAAAAGATACATTTAGCAAAGAAATTTCTAAAAAAGATAAAAAGAAATTTACAAGTCCTTTTTTTCTCTAAATTCTTCTCCTTCCTCAGTAGGTTGCGATATGCACGAAGAATGCAATTCACCAAAAGCAAATAACAAGAATGTGAAACTGGAACTTAAATATTGATCTCTTTGATCACCCACACTTATCGATATAGATTTAACTACTGGATTAATTTTATACTGACTTTGTGCTTTTTAAGATACATTTTTTTAAAACTCATTCACTTGCATTGTGAGGACCTACATAGCTGAAATATCCTCCTAAAAATCTTTGTGTTCATTAAAACAAAGTCATACACATCTGGGATGGCATTAGGGTGAATGAATGAACGTATGTTACATTTACACTGGAAGCCAAAATTTTGGAATAATGTAAAGATTTTCCTCTTATGGAAAGAAATTGGTTCTTCTATTCTTATATACACCAAAGTGGCATTCAACAGATCAAAATGTATAGTCAGGACATTAAAAATGTGAAAAATTACTATTCAAATTTGAACTTCAAAGAATTCTCATCAAAAAAATCCTTCAAGTGCAGCAATAACAGCTTTGCAGATCCTTGGCATTCTAGCTGTCAGTTTGTCCAGATACTCTGGTGACATTTGACCCCACACTTCCAGTAGCACTTGCCATAGATGTGGCTGTCTTTTCGGGCATTTCTCAGGCACCTTACAGTCTAGCTGATCCCACAAAAACTCAATGGTTTAAGATCCATAACACGCTTTTCCAATTATCTGTTGTCCAATGTCTGTGTTTCATGGAAACAAAAACATTAAAAGCTTTGGATGGATGGTTAACAGAGAAGCACAAGCAGTTGGTATTGCAGACTGTGATGTTATTTGTGATGTGATTTTATACAGTATTCCACAGTGGATATTTCCAATGCCAATAGAGGATTGTCAAATTCAAATACAAATTAAGAATGAGAAAGATACCCCTAAGAACATTAATGTACAGCAGTATTTTGATCAGACTTATTCATGGTGGTTACATATATACTGATGGTTCTAAAGATCCTAAATGTTATGACAGCAATATGTTACATGCAGCAATATCAAGCCTTGCTTGTGGAGTAAAATCATCACGGTAAGACATTATATACAAGATTCTTGCAAGTTCGTAAAGAGTAGTGTAGTGTAAGCTTCATAACGTTTTTGTGTGTTCCTTCACATGTGGGAGTGGAGGCTATTGATGAGCTAACTAAGCAAGCTCTGAAGAAGTGTTTTTAGGAATAGGAAAGAAGATTATTATATATTATTACTTGCATCCGAATGGGTGTCACGGAGCACGCCGCCACGCCTTTCACTGGCTTCACTTGCTCCCTTTTTCCTGAGTTCTAGAACTGCAATTCCCTTCACTCCCCCCTGCTCTCATTAGTTTCCATCCCTGCCTGGTTTCCCTCATCACCATTATCAGTGTCACCTGTGAACCCTTATCTACCCTTTATCTGGACTGCTCCTTCCATTTTCCCCTTGTGAAGTCTTGTTTCGCCACGCAGTCATTTCCTAGCGTTTCCCTGGAATTTCTCCATGCCCTAAGTTTCCCTGGACCTTTGATCTATATGTGCCTACCTGAAGTTTATGTCTACTTTCTCCTGCTTCATCACCTGTGTTAATAAAGTACTGCAGATGGATCCGACCGCTTCCGCCACTCCTTCACAGAGGGGCATACTATACTAAATCATTCTATGTTTAAAATAGGAAAACATGAAGCAGGTCAATGTAATTACTGTGATCAGGCAGAAACAATAGAGCATGTTTTAATAAAATGTAAAAAATATGGAAAAGAAAGGTTAAAACTCAGTAAGGAAGTAAGAAACACGGGTGATGAAAAGCCTTTTGAAAGAGCATGCAGAACAATGTAAAATATATAGTGATATTATAAAATATGCTAAAGAAATAGGATTAGATGGAAGAATTTCGTTTTTTTTAGCTGCTTATTAGTGATCCACACTCCAGTCCAGTTGGTGGCGGTAATGCACCGGAAGTTGGTTTGCCAACCGCTATTAAACATCATTAGAAGAAGCAGTATCATTTGTTCATGCAACTTTTTGAATTTTGAAAAGAAATGGCTGTGACAAAACCATGTCATGGTCAATAAACGAGGTTGAGATGTTCCTCTCATTAGGAACAAACGAAACAAAGTATTTCAGGAAGTGTCTCAGCTGTTGACCACACACAGCTACCACCAGAACTACCAACAGTGTAGGGAAAAGTTATATATATATATATATATATATATATATATATATATATATAAAAATAAATAAAAAAAAACATAAAATTGACTACAGAACCATCAAGGAAAAGTGGAAGTGGTTCGACCAAATGCACGCTATCTAAACTGGGAGGAGAATGCCCTGGTCTCCGCCACGGCTGGAGTCCGTGATGGAGCTCAACAACTTTTGGGTCACCCACCCACCCCCCACTCAACAAGTTTTGGCCCAGTTACCATGTAAAATCCCGGGCTGATTTCTCTTCCCAGTCCAGCCCTGCTCACACGTGTGACTTCCCAGAGATGTGTATGACTTTCTTTCTTCTACAAAACACATACAAATCACAGATCTCCCCTCTGTAGGTCCGTGCAATGCAAGTAAATCACGCAAGGCTCAAAAAAGCACAAAAATGTCATAAAAGTATTCCATAAGACTCATTTTAAAATTACACTCCAGTATTTTAATACCTTTTAAATATGATCAATTCATTAAAAAAAATACTTCTGAAGCTATCTAATCTTTTGGGTAAGAACAGTCTAAAATAAAACCCCTTTCTCATGATCGCCAAAGAGACTGCTGATGTCATGATTCATATACAAAGGAGTTATATTTTGGTATTTTCTCACTCCAAACTGATTGGATTACTTAATATATTAAACTACTATGGTCATATGGATTAATTTGAGTCTTTATGCTTTTAGAATCTTCAAACCTTTGGTTACCTATCACTTTCAATGTAAGGACCTACAGAGCTAAGATTTTCTTAAAATCTATTTTGTATTCTGCAGAAGAAACTCATTACACATCTGGATTTCATGAGTTTCAGTCAATGACGAGAGATTTTTCATTTTTGGGTGAACGATTAGTTTTAGAGCAAGCTTGTCATAAAAAAAGATTTTGACTACAAAGAAATTCATACTATTTATCTGTAGAAATGAACATATTTAGGAGGATACTACCTTTTCTAGTATTTTCAACATAAACGGGAGATTAGAAATCGGTCTATAGTTATCCAGTTCTCCAGGATCAAATTGTGGCTTCTTAATAAGCGGTTTGATAACTGCCAATTTTAAGTTTATTGGCACATGTCCTAAGTATAGCGAGGAGTTAATAAAATTAATAATAGGTTCTGAGATTTCAGGAAATACCTCTAACAAACATGTTGCGGCTTTTTATTTTTATCGGTTTGTTAGCTCTTCATGACCTATGACAGCGAAGGATTGAAGTTGCACGTGAGGAGACACTGTTTTCTGTGGTATGTTGACAGTTGTAATTTTATAGTTTATAGTTCCAATTTTATTTTGGATGATTTCTATATAATCAGTACAGAAATTCATGAAGTCATTACTCTTGTGCTGCGGCGTAATATCTGGTTCTGTTGAGGCTTTATTCCTAACCAATTTAGCCACAGTAGTGAATAAACATCTAGGATTGTTGTGGTTATTTTCTATGAGTTTACTAAAATATGCTGACATGGCAGCTTTTAGTGCCTGTCTGTATCTACAGACACTATCCTTCCATGCACCACAAAATTTTGTAATTTTGTATTCTTCCACATGCGCTCCATTTTCCAGTGTGGAGTGTGATCATTGTACCATGGTGCAGGGCTTATTTCTTTAATTTTCTTTAATCAAAGTGGGGTGACGATATCAAGAGTGCTAGAGAAGACTGCATTTATATTTATAGTTCTTCTGGGCTTTGGGGTTTATTGAGTGTATGAGATAGATCTGTAGGATTATTAGTGAAGCTATCTTTAGTGTTCGAAAGAATAGTTCTACCTGAATGATAGCGTGGTGTAGATTGAGTAACATTAGATGATTGCAGCATACAAGAGACGAGGTAATGATCCGAGATATAATTGCTCTACAGGCAAGAAAAAAAAAAAATTCTGATGGTAATGGGTTTTTGAATATTAATTAGACCTCTGGCGCTAGTAGGCTATTGTTATTGCTGCCATTTCTGCTTATTCTAAGATAATTTGAAATCTCAATATCGGCCGATACTGATCCGATAACAGTGTTGTAAGTGTATTTGAATAATCAGTTTGGAATATCTTTACATTACTGTGTGGAACTAATTGGGTAATTAATTATTGTATATGTAAAGAAGCACAAACCTCTAACTACACATTATTTCAATATAAATGTATTAAGAAAAACTTTAACTTGTTTTGATAACTTGCTAACTCGTCTACTGGATTGTGTGGCAGCAAAATTAGCAGTAATTCCAGTCTAAGAGTTCAGCAAAAATGAAGGTAAGTTTGTTTTTTTTTTACTTCATTTTTTAAATTTTGTATCTGGATTTTAAAGGATTCAGATAATTTTTTTTATTTAGTTATAAGATATGAGTTGATATTGAAGATATTTTTGGAACCCATTCAACTTAAATATTTTTATATTTGTAAACAAATAATAATAATAAATTATTATTATCATTATTACTATTATTAATGACTTTTAGAAATTTAAATACAACAGTAATATTTCTCATGCACCTTTAACTTTAAAACCCTCTGGATTTTATTTTGACATTCTTAAGTCTCCAGGAAGTCCTGTACGTGTCAGTTTGTAGGTAAGTTCTCAGTAGTTTAATTCGCTTCTTATTCAAATTCTGGACAAATGCACCTCCGGTGCCATTCTAAATGCATATTATAAGAGAGTCGAACTATTGAGCATCTACATCCGAGATGTTGTTTGTGAGTAGCGCTCAAATATGGTGCCCTGCGTGAAGGCAAAAAATAGCGTGTGAGTGTGTGTGTGTGTGTCTGTGTCAATTCAGATTTCATCATTAAATTTTAAGCCTAATATTTGGATGTATTAACATGGCAATCCCATTCATTTATAAAATTGACATTCATGTGTTAAGTTATTATAACATTAAAAGAAGTTCCAATTATCAAAATCATGTGAAAGATGCAAAAAAAGTTGTGTAGTTGCACGTAATGGACTTAAAGGAATAGTTCACCCAAAAAATAAAATTAGCTGATAATTTACTCACCCTCAGCCATCCAAGGTGTATTGGAGTTTCTTTCTTCATCAAAACAGAATTTAAGATTTTTAGGATTTAATTTCAGGCCTCCTCTTTTAAACAATGCAAGTGAATGTACTCCAGTCAACAAATAAAGTTCTTCTGAACCTAAACGATTGATTATTTTTAGAAAAAAACAAAAACAATACTTATACTTTTTAACTACAAATGTTCGCTTCTGTACATCTCAGTGACGCGCGCTCATAAGAGGGATTACGTAAACTCATTGAAGGTCACGCGTGGAAGAGAACGCAGGAAGTGTGTCATTGATTACAAGAGAAACTTGCACAAACCACAGACCAAGCACCGTTCACAAACCAAAACAGTCCAAAACAATTTTCAATGTTGGAGGATTTAGATTTTTAGAAGAGGAGATGGAGTTTTTAGCCCAAGCCTAACTATTTGAGCCTGAATACACTGATGAGGAACTGAGGGAGATGGAGGAGGCTGCAGCAGCGGTGCAAGCACAAGTCTCAGGGAGGCAGAGATCTATTGAGACATGGTGGTGCACATGTAGTAAATGCCAACCGATGCCAACAGAGGCAGAGAGCCTGTGCTGCCACGACTGGACCATAGCAATCCCAAGATTGGAAACAATTAGCAAGGCAACCGGGGAAAACATAATTAGTCCAACTGCATTACCGAACATAATGGTTTACCACCATTACTGAGCCCCAGCATTTTAGAGGTGTTTTTCAGTTTGCCACAAATAAACTGGAAGCGCTGTCCGAGACCAGAAGGACCCAATAGCCCCCTATCAGTATAGTAAGTATCATGTTTTGTTTGTTACTATAGCTACTATATAGAAATATATAGGATATATGTAAAAGTTTTCACACATACCTGTGTTTGATGGAAAAACAGCACGGGCACAGCCGATTAATTCAGATATCGACCCTATGTTTCTTTCGATGGTCTGAAATCATCAGGGGTAAAATGTTCACTGCACACCCTCTAATATTTAAGAGAATGTAGGGGTGTACTGATATCCAGGTTCAGCGTGATAAGCCAGAGCTTCAATCGTTCATGAAGATGTATAGGCAATCGGTGAAAAGTTAATATTTTTCCCGGCGTGCATTTTCTTTGGGGTTTCTGAAGGTTGAAGCATCCAGGATACACACAACAAACGATCATTTTGAACAATACACTTATACAAATGCAAATCTACGGCAAAGAAATTTAAACTTTTGTACAGCGCTCCTCTTGTAAACAATGACGCACTTCCTGCCTCCTCCTCCACATGACGCCTGATCTTACCAAAGAGTTTACGTCATCCCTCTCATGAGCACGCATCACAGAGATGTACGGAAGTGAACATTTGTAGTTAAAAAGTAGAAGTATTGTTTTGTTTCTAAAAATAAATCAATCATTTGGGTTCAGAAGTACTTTATAAGTCGACTGGATTCGTGTGGATTATTTTTATGCACACTAAATATGCATTTTTGACTGTCAAAAAATAGAGTACATTTACTTGCACTGTTTAAAGGAGGAGGCCTGAAATGAAATCCTAAAAATCTTAAATTCTGTTTTGATGAAGAAAGAAACCCTGAGGGTGAGTAAAATTTTCATTTTTTGGGTGAACTATTCCTTTAAGAGCAGTTCAAAGCTCTCTTTTAATTACAAACGCTTTTATGTACTAATTAGATAACGATGCTTTTGGGAAATGTGCTGTAGAACTTAAGTATTACTTAAGTGTTATTTACATTCTAATTAGGGATTTGGGAAACCAAGCCGAGGTCTATTTTTTTTTTTTTAAATCTATCATAGCCTGACTTGTTTTCATTTAATAAGTACTAGGGCTACATTTAGAGGCCTAACATCCATTATAATTTCATACATGATGTCAGTGGATATGACTGATACATTTTAGTCCCCAATTGCCAGCTGGTGTAACTGTGTTTTAGGGTAAAACTTTTAACCGCCAATCAAACACAGTCATTTAACAAGAGTTTTATATCTTACCAGCTATGTCCAGCTTTAAACGGAAATAACTTTTCAAACAGACAATTTGAAATTTGCAAAAGTGCACGAGTTGGCATCCATTAGTAACATACATAGCTACGTTCATCTTTCTAAAACACATTACAATTTTCTTCACACCCTCAATCAATCATTCTCCTCTGAAGCAATAGTTCATACTGTACTTAATTAAAAGCACAGTTTTAGAAGAGAGAAGCTAATGTCTCTCCTGACCAATAACACGTTAATCTAGCAATATCCCTAAACTTTTACACAACCTTCATTAGCTAATTGTCTGCCCTAAATCACCACTTCCCCTAATGCACAAGCACACATGATGTCTGGGAGGTTTTTAAAGCTGTCAGAGGGTGCAGAGGCTACTTACCCCATTATCAGGCTGTTGATGTATTCATTACCATCCATATGGCCGAACTGGAAATCTCTAGAAACCAGAACATATGACCAAATGTGAAAGCAATTAACAAATCAAGACTGCTGCCGTCATAAACATCAGGAAAACTGAGGGGCATTCTGATTTGCATCTTTAAGAGACAGTTCCTTCAATAGTGACTATTAGTGACACAGGCTGTACAGTCAGAAATAACATGTTAAATCCAGTGGGTCATGCTTTTAAAAGTGTGTTTTTCCCCCAAACATAAAATAAATCAGCAAAACTTTTATTATATAATTGTAGATTATTTTCCAGTGACAGATCTGAGGCCCCGGTTTAGACTTTTAATTAAAATCTGTTTTGAAACAGGACAACACAAGACCTTTGTAAACAGGGTCCAGAACATTTTGAGATTCCAAAACAACTAAATTCAGAAGTGTAGAAACCACATTAGTTGACAACACATGACCACTTTGGGCTTATACTGTAATGCTCATCTGTTTGAATGGATTCAAACAGCAACAATGCATCGACACTCACCTGTCAACCAACTGCTGCGCTAAATCAAGAGTTTTAAACTTAAAAGGAAGAATGGCACCATTTTTTTTTCTTCAAGGACTTCACAGAAGTAATAACTCTGAGCTTTCGTACAATTCTGAGTTCACAAGAGTGACATGATTAATATTTACAAGTTGGAAATTTGCAATTAAAGTAATTGGACCATTTTTTTTTTTTTAAAGGAGGTGGCCTGAAATCGGCCTATATCAATAACCATCCCATCTCCTAGAACACAGAGCCTGGGGCAAAATGATAATGGAGCACCAACACAACACAAATAACATTCTGAACATTCTTGAATATTTACACCCCCCCCCATAAAAAACATTTGGTTGTGTCCCATCTTCTGATTGGCATTGCCAGCAGGTGGGTGTGTCTTTGACACCAAGATTATACAATCTAGAGGGGTCCAATAGAATCAATGTAAAATCTTAAATTGCATCAAACGCACCCTTACACCTCTAGATGTAGACTTTACATTTTTTAGAATCCAAGCCCACACTTCCTCCTACAATACCAAGTTTAGATCTTTCTCCCATAATCTCTTGAGAGAGGTTGAAGCTCTGTCCCCCAGACTCTGAATTAACAGGGAGTAATACACTGATACCTCATGACCATTTCCAAAGGCAGTAATCACCACTTCCAGAGTATCTGCCGCTTTAGGGGTGTGCATGCTACTCCCAAAAATCCACTCTGACCAGCAGAAAGGGGACTTATTAATACATCATTTTGGGTTCATCCATATGCTCGAGGCAACATTTAAATAAATGTCTAAATTAAACACTCATTAGACACTTTTGTCCATACCGAGTGCAAATGCGAAATAACGGGGTATGAGGGTCAGTTTAATAGTAAGGCTTTGCAATGGCAAAATAGGGGCAAGAACTCCCTGTTCAATACAAAACCAGGGAGGGGCTCTCTCAAGTGGAAGTGACCAGCGAGCCAAATGTCTGAGACCAAATGCATAATAATAATAAAACTAAATCTTGTGTAGGCCTAGCCCACATTTGTCAATCGGCCTATGCAATTTACTGAAATGTAATCTGGGATGTTTACCATTCTAAATGAAGGACTTCGCTATGTTATCAAATTGCTAGAAATAAGAGAGGGGGACATCTATAGGGAGAGACTGTAGTTGTACAGTAAAGTAGTTGAATTTTGGAATACAATTCATTTTAATAACATTAACCTTACCAATCATATATAAATGTAATGAAGCCAACCTGCCCACATTGCTCGAAAACCTTTTTATTAAAGGGTCAAAATTAACTAACTAAATCTAACAAATTTGCTGGGAATAAAATACCCAAATTCTTAATGACCTGTTTGGGCCACTGGAAGGTGCCTGGCTGAAAAGCCGTTGCCGGGCAGTGCACTGTCAGAGCAAAAGCTTCGGATTTAGACCAATTGAGTCTATACCTGAGAACTTTTAAAAGGAATTAATAATTGTGTGAAGGCAAAGCATAGATCTAGTTGGTTCAGAGACTAAATAAAATATAATCTGCGTAAAGCAAAATCTTATGCTTCATACCTCCTGCCACCACCCCTGTAAAATTATCTTTCTTATGGTGGCTGCTAGTTGTTCCAGGGCAAGAAAAAAGAACAATAACAGGGAAAGAGGGCAACCCTGCCTGGTGCCCCCATCCAAAGTAAAATAATCAAAAATGAATGCATTTGTTTGTACCGCCCCTACCGGGTGTCTATAAAGCAACTTAATCCAACCAATAAACATACTCCCTACCCATAAATTTCCAAAATCTTAAAAAAGATAATCCCATTCTACTATATCAAACGCCTTTTCGGCGTCAAGTGAGATGGCAGAGACTGATCATTCGCCACTGACCACATGATATTAATGAAACACCTAATGTTGTCAGAAGAGCTGCAGCCCCAAATAAACACCTCCTGATCTATATGTATAAGAGATGTCATAACTTTACTTAATTGGTTAGCTAAAGTTTTTGACAAATTTTTTACTTCTAGTAGGATCAGGGAAATTGGACGGTAACTCATACACTCGCTTGGATCTTTGTCCTTTTTAAGAATCAGACTGATCAAGGCCTGTGTCATTTGGCAGTAGCTTTCCATTCTTTAATTGTTCCGTATAAACTTCTAATAAAAGTGGAGCCAATTCTGTAGCATAAGATCTAAAAAATTCAGTGGCAAATCCGTCTGGCCCAGGAGCCTTTCCTGTAGGCAAGGCCTTAATTACCTCACCAAACTCCTCCAATGTTAGCTCAGAATCAAGATAATTTTTTTGCTCAGTCGTCACTTTAGGGAGTTCTAATGGTTCCACAAAATGTATAATATTTTCATCAATAGACAAAAGACGTGGAACTATAGAGATCAAGATAGAACTCTTTAAAAGTGTATTAATATCAATGGGCGAGGCACAAATTCAACCACCAGCAGATTTCACTGAGGGAATAATAGAAAAAGACTCTCTCTGTTTTATATATATATATAGCCAAAAGCTTCCCTGCTTTGTCAACTCAAAGTATGACTGTCTTGCCCTGAATATCCAAAACTCCACCTTCTGTGACAAAATAGTATTATAACTGTATTTCAATCTGGTCAATTCTCTGAGGCCATCAGACGAAATTCTGTGCTTCAGCTCTGCCTCAGCACTTTTAATATTCCCTTCCAACTCCACGAGTTTAATATGTGAAGGGTCATCACATGAAGTCTATAAAGTGAGTGATATTTATACGAGAGTAAAGGGTCATCACATTACTCGTGTCAGCGCTATTTTCTGTTTGCTGTATTATAGAGCTCTAGTGTGCCGTGAAAGATTGTCAGGTGTGCTGTGGAAAATTAGCAAATTCCACAAAGTAAATAAATGCATGAAAAAAAAAATAATTTCAGGGATCCAAACTCCTAACCTTTTGAAGAAATTCGCCATTTTGAAACCATACATTGAAGTCTGAAATGAGTGCTATTTATACGAGTAAAGCGTCATCACATGACTCGTGTCAGCGCTGCAGAATACATTCAAGTCTATGAAGTGAGTGATATTTATACGCGTGAAGGGTCATCACGTGAAGTCTATGAAGTGCGTGATATTTATACGAATAAAGGGTCATCACATGACTCATGTCAGCGCTGCAGAATACATTGAAGTCTATGAAGTATAGATATTTATACGGGTAAATGGTCATCACATGACTCGCGTCAGTGCTGCAGAATACATTGAAGTCTATGAAGTGAGTGATATTTATACGCGTAAAGGGTCATCACATGACTCGTGTCAGCGCTGCAGAACACATTGCAGTCTATGAAGTGAGGGATATTTATACGCATAAATGGTCATCACATGACTCGCATCAGTGCTGCAGAACACATTGAAGTCTATGAAGTGAGTAATATTTATACGCGTAAAGGTAATCACGTGAAGTCTATGAAGTGAGTGATATTTATACACGTATAGGGTCATCACATGGCTCGTGTGAGCACTGCAGAATACATTGAAGTCTATGAAGTGAGTGATATTTATACGGGTAAAGGATCACGTCAAGTCTATGAAGTGAGTGATAGTTATACGTGTAAAGGGTCATCACATGACTCGCATCAGCGCTGCAGAATACATTGAAGTCTATGAAGTGAGTGATAGTTATACGTGTAAAGGGTCATCACATGACTCGCGTCAGCGCTGCAGAATACATTGAAGTCTATGAAGTGAGTGATATTTATACGCATAAATGGTCATTACATGACCTGCGTCAGCACTGCAGAACACATTGAAGTCTATGAAGTGAGTGATATTTATACGCGTAAAGGGTCATCACATGACTCGTGTCAGCGCTGCAGAATACATTGAGGTCTATGAAGTCAGTGATATTTATACGGCTAAAGGGTCAAAGGGTATAAAGTGACTTTACACATGTGTTTTACACACACACACACACGTTTTTGCTACACCAATAATGTCTCTGAGAGTAATAAACAACAATAAATATTTAAAGACAGTCCAAATTTGTGAAAAGACATTGAATGTCTCATAATGTCTTTTAATTAAATATTACCTTATCGTTTAGGAGTATCAGAGACTCCAGTTATTTAACTAATTTCAATTCACCAAGAAAACGCTTCTAAACATAAACGAGTCCTTTTATTACTTTCTGCTATTAAAGCAACTGCAAGCTTATTTTCTCTCTTCCAAATACATGTTTTCAATGTGTATTGTGAACACCTCATGCTTTTTAACACGTTGAACTCGTAAAATCGTCCCTCTGTGACACTTTCTGCAACTCTTGTCCTGTGGAGGGCAATGCAGCGTTTGACGCTGGGTTCAGCCTCCAGAACCAAATTAAAACTGACACGAGAAGTCGTCTGTCTGAGACAAAGACACAAAATCTAATGACAATCACCTCAGCATCAGTCTCTCGATGCATTTGATTACACACAGGCGAGTTTAAGTCGATGCGGATCAGTTTTTTAAATATTTTAATGGTATTTTTTTTTGTAATATTGTGTTGTTCACAGGTCGTGTTTTAGTGTCCTCTGATGAATCATTCATCTGCTTCATGTCATCTGTTCTCTTCATAAATAAATAAATGAATATTATTTCAGTCACTTTAAAAGCGTGGTTCAATGCAGAAAAGATTACAGGTCACGTTAAAAAAAATCTCACGTCAGTCTCCTCTCTGGAACAATGCCCGCCTATTATCTGGTAATCAACCTTTCATTTACCCTTCCTGGTCCTTAAAAGGTGTGTTCACATTTGGTGATATATTCAATGGCAGTGGATTGCGCGCATTCCAAGATATTCAAGCAGATTACTCTTTGCCAGGTACATCCTTTTTTATGTACTTGAAGTTGAGATCTGCAATGAAAGCATACGGGGTACCTTGGAATTCCAGCCTAGATGATCACCCATTGTTAAAGTGGTTCAAAAATACTGGGAAAATTCAGGGCACAGTCTCCTTGATTTATAAACGACTACTTGAATGTTCATATAAAACGCTTAAGGTACTAGCTGTGTGGGAGAGAGAACTCTCATGGTTGGGCTATAGCCCTGACTGGAATACAGTTTGGTCAAATCTCTGTCTTACCTCCAAAAACCCCTCGCACATTCTTATTCATTTCAAAACTGTACACAAAATGTATTGTACCCCATATAAGCGATACTTGATGAAACTCTCTTTAAATCCTAATTGCAGTCTGTGCAACAATAACTCTAAAGGTACTTTTTTGCATATGTTTTGGGACTGTTCAGTTATATCCAACTTTTGGAAACATGTAGTTCAAGTACTAAAACATATCACAAAGTTGCAGTTTGACCCCGACCCTTGTCTTATGTTGTTGAATGATGATTCTTCATACAACTTTACGTTAGTTCAGAGAAGATTGTTAATGTCTGGTTTCACCGCTGCTAAAAAAACAATTATACAGCAATGGTTCACTCCTGACATGGATATTAGAAGATTCTGGCTGCTGTCTTTTCATTATATTGCTTGTTTAGAACGCAGCACTGCAAGGATTAATGGGGCTAGAATACAAATGGTCACTTATTGGAGTAGTACTGCCCAAGCTCTAAAAGAATTGTTTTAAACTGATGATGCATTATTCTGTGCTGTAGTTGGCTGCCGGGGTTTATTTGTATGTTCCTTTTAAGTTACCCCTCCTTGTGTCCTTTTTGTGTTTGTGTCTTTTTCTTTTATTGGTATTCATGCTGTCATCCGACATTTGTAATGTTGTTATTTCAAATAAATAAAAAAAAACAATCACAAAAAAAAAAAAATAAATAAATGCATAATCTGCTATATGCTCGTGCTGTGCGTTCATGATTAAAAATGAAAATGTGAATGAAAATAAAAGCTATTAAATATTTTATTATTATTAAAATGTGAAAATTTAAATGACGGGTAGTAATAGATTAAGGGAATTTTTACGACCCTGTCCGTCAAAAAGACGGACGATGAGAAAGTCTTACTCAAGCACTGTATGTTTATATAGCCGAATTTCATTACAAGTAAACACGCTACTAAGATGGACAGAAAACATGGACAAGTTCTTGAAAAGCAAAACTATTGACGACGGTTAGCCTATTGTGGGATAGTGGTGTGCCATAGAATTTTTTAGTCGTAAAAAGTGTGCCGTGGCAGATAAAGGGTTGGGAAACACTGTTATAGAGCAGTGGTTCCCAAAGTAGGGGTCGCGACCCCCCGGGCCGCGAGATGATTTCCAGAAATCAAAATATATATATATATATATATATATATATATATATATATAACGATTAGAAATAGCATATTGTATCCATAATTGTAAAAAAATACAAAAATAGTTGTTAAAAAATAAAAAACATGCAAATAAAAAAAGCCATCAGCCTTTTCATTTTCGTCAGATACAGTTTTGACGGAAAACTTAACGAGGACATTCTGTTCTGCACCGCGCTGGAGGGAACGTGCACAGGCGAGGACATTTTCACAAAACTTGACAACAAACTAAAAGAAGAGGGACTGTCTTGGGTGAGTGCATCGGTGTGTGTACAGATGGTGCTGGAGCGATGCTGGGGAAAAAGACAGGTCTTAAAGCAAGAGTCTTGCAAGTGGCGCCTCACATAAATTTCACACACTGTATTATACACAGAGAAGCTCTTGCGAGCAAAACACTTGACCCAGAACTTAAACGTGTTCTTGAGACTGCGATAAAAATTGTCAACTACATAAAAGCGCGTCCACTCAATATCAGGCTGTTTGCCACTCTCTGTCACAAACTGGGATCGGAGCATGAGTGCTTGCTGTCCCACACAGAAGTCAGGTGGCTTTCGCGAGGGAATGTGCTCAGCCGCCTGTTTGAGCTGCGGGAAGAAGTGCGCTTATTTCTGATGGAGCACTGGGTCCCAGCTTGCTGACCACCTCACTGATCCTGACTGATTAACAAGGCTAGCGTATTTGTCTTGCATATTTGAAAAACTGAATGGCCTTAATATGTCATTGCAAGGTGAAAACACAAGCATCATGTCACTGAATGATAAAATCTACGCATTCACGAGAAAACATGAGCGCTGGACTGAGCGAGTTGAAATGGGTAGAATTGACATGTTTTCTGAGCTGGACGAATTCATTGAGGAAAATGAACTGAGTGTTAACATAGTGATGAAGTCTATCACTACCCACCTTCAAGCCCTGTCATCTGACATCCGACCTGGAGGAAACATTGGATGAACTGTCAAGCGACCGAACCTTAAAGACAGCGTTTAATTCCAAGACGCTGGCTGAGTTTTGATTGCTGTCGAGAGGGAATACCCACAGCTATCCAAGGCCGCTATGGATGTACTGATGCCGTTTGGCACTACCTACTTGTGCGAAAAGACTTTCTCGGCACTCACGTACATTAAAAATAAATACAGATCACGACTGAATGTAGAGGATGAACTCCGAGTGGCGGTCTCCAAAATTAAACCAAGAATGGACTTGCTGTGCTCCAAGCATTGTGCCCATCCATCTCATTAGGTGATGTTACTATTTAAATAAAAGTAATGAGTAAATTACTATAAAACAATATTATAGTTGTTTGATTGTTGTGCTCATTTTTGTTGTAAACATGCTCGTGTTTAGATAGGCCTTGTGTCCAAATCTCATTAGGTGATGTTAATATTTAATATAAAATAATATAATGGTTGTTTTGACTGTTGTGTTCTTTTGTGTTGTAAGTATGCCTATTAGTGCGTGTGCACAGTTTCACACAATGTTTGTATACTTTAACCACCTCCGAGGATAGTAGGGGTCGCGAGTCACTCGCACCTTTATTTTGGGGGTCGTGGGCTGAAAAGTTTGGGAACCCCTGTTACAGAGCACTGCAGGACAATTGAATAAATGATGAAGCTAAAATTGTGTGTGTGTTGGTATGGATGTCAGAGTGTTTTTAAGGGTTAAAATATTGAAAATTTATATTTGATAGTTATGATCAGAGCTGATGTTGGATAAAAAAATAACTAATTGAAAGTGGAAAATAATATTAATACATAATATTATTATGACAGGACCTCGGAGTAACTTTTTAAATTGACGCAAAAGGGTTAAATATACAGTATAACATCCATATCATATAACAACTTGCAGGAATTATTAAAATTGTTCGTAAATACCCATGCATAAATTCAGGCCCTGTACATTTGATCACCCAAAACTCTTAATACCAATACTCAATGCCCTCAGTCGTGGACAAATGGTTGTGTAGCTGATTTGGAAGTGTAGATTTTTTTTTAGCTTAAACTAGTTCTCTAAAGCGTTCCTAGCTAGGAGTTTTTGCTTAAAACCTTTTCATAAAACTGCTAAGAGCAAGTTTTACTAAGGAAATCAAGTAAAGGCGGGCATTCACGGTGCGATTTTCGGCTGTCGTGGGATAATATAAATATCACTCACTCCACATGTCGTGTGGAAAAGATCGTGTGGAAATCGTGGGTGCTCGTGTGGTCGCGGCCTGCAATGTGTGAGAGGAATTATGAGCTGCCGATCATTTTTCAAATGTTTAAAATATTTGGGCCGATTTGGCGATCTACCTGAAGCTCACCAATCAAGAGAAGGTGTTACAACATGATCAATGTAAACTGAGTGTTCATAAAGCTTTTAGACATTTGGAGAAAATGGTTGTGTTAGAACTGAGTTTTTCTGATATTATTCACGAGCACATCACTGGGAATGATTTTACAGAAATGCCATGCTGCTCTCTGCTCTTATTCGGATTGTGCTAGAAAACAATCTTTATCACTCTTGTGGACAGTTATTTCAAATTTCCATCGTGGCCTATTTTTATTCCTCATACTTATATTTGTTTCAGTTCTAGGGGTACATTTAGGGGTATATCGCATCTGTTATAATTGTATATGCACACAACAGTGGCTATGTGATGGAAGATTTTTTTGAACTCTCCAAACGTGTGTCTAGTGAAACGAAGGACATTTAGGCTGAAAGTTCTACCTGTCAATCAACAGTTGCGCTAAAATGAGATTTTTGAACTTTGTTGTGTGTGGCTTTAAAGCGCATTTATATGGACAAGACCTCACGGATATTCTTCAGACTGTCTGCTATCAACATGCAAGAGGTGACACAGAAGAGATGGACGTAGCCTACATCTAAAGATGAATAGATCTGGTAGCCTACTCCACTAAAATAACTTTCATTCTGCACTAAGCATCATGTTTGCACTTAAATTAAATCCAAGTATAACAGACAGAAATGGTAAATTAATTTTCCACACTTTCTTTTTTACACTTTGTGCATGCAGTAACTGGCAGCAAAACACTGACGTTAGAATTGATGTATGCAGTCATTAAATCACACCGCCTCCCTTCCTAAACTCAATCTGTCATATCTTGGACAGCATTTTATTTTTTTAATGACAGATGAGTTTTCAACTGATGCAGCCCCCGTATCAGTGTTCTATTTTATTTCTAAATCGCAAGCTCGAAGAATTAAAGTTGACCTTGTTGTTGCTATGGATGACGTCATGTTTAGCGTGCGTGCTATTTTAAATCGCCCTCAGTGACTGGTAGACAGGGAACCGCTATTTCAGTCAAGACAGACAATGGTATATGTATGTATGTATGTATGCATGTATGTATATATATATATATATATACACATACATACACACACATACACACACACACACACACACACACACAAAACCTTTATCTCCAGTGTAATTGGGTTGTTTCGGTGTGTGGGAGTGGTAACTGCATCTCTCAGTCGACACGTTTTTTTAAGGTCAATGTTAAAATGCTTCATGAATTACTCTTACATTAAAATTATGTGACATGCCCCTCATTTTTAACATTTGCTCCTAAATTTCAGCGTTAGTAGCTACTTTTAGCCTTAAGGTTTGTTTTATTTTGTGAATAAGGGCCTGAAATGTTCGCACCAGCATGACGAAAAACAGGACTGTATGTCGCAGGGCACATAATGTAATGTTAGCTTGTCTTTATGGCATATCAGATCCAAGCACTTTTCATTTCAATTTAATTTCACTTGCTTTTGCGCTGAATGTATGGCTTAAGATTAATATATATATTATATTAATATATATATATATATATATATATATATATATATATATATATATATATATATATATATATAATTTATTTATTTATTTTTTCAATGTTTACATTCAAAAATGAGGGAATAGAAAAATACCGGCACTCATAAAAAAAAATTTTGGCAACATATTCAGCGTGTTTATTTAGCAGATTATAAATATTTCATTCATTTTTTAAATACACTTTCAATTTCATATTTTTATTACCTACCACAATTTTTTTTTTAATGAAATCTCAAACAAAACTACACCAAATTGGTAATTAAACTGCCTAAATCCTTGAAACCCCGTTTCAGCACATTTCAGTTCTCATCACTGTTAAGCAGTGTAGTAAGGGAGGGGGAGAGAGATCGCAACAACTGTCAATTCCCATCCAGTTTTATTTTGCTTTAATGGTGTTAACAACATCAAAGTTTCTCACAAATGCAGTTTCATTCAAAACAACAACTTGTTCAAATACATTATATAATGTTTGATAACGTCACAAATAAAATCCAAAAAAACACAGGTAACTTTATTGTCTGTGATTTATGCACATGTAATAAATGGCAAACCATCTGTGCTATGTAAAATATATAATTTCCTTTTGCATCTTAAATAACTTTTGATAACTTCTGTTATAATATGCAATGTTGATAAACAAGTACAAGTGGTTTGTTCAGTTAACAGACTCACTGTGAGGATGAATGTGTTTGTGATGCTATCGCATTGCTTCAGACCACGACTTACAAACAAACTCTGATCGGTCCAGCTGTTCACAGATCAATAAACTCTCCCGTTAAAATTGAATGTTGGAAGTAGAAAAGAGCCCCAAAAATCTAAATATTAACCACTTACACCTTGAAATTAAAATGAATGCTTATTATCTTTGGAACACCCGCACACCTACTTATTCATCCCATTATCTAATCACCCAATAGTATGGCAGCAGTGGAAATGCAGATACGAGTCAGGAGATTCAGTTAAAGTTCACATAAACCATGAAAAATGTGATTTCGACTGTGGTATGTTTGTTGGTGCCAGATGGGCTGGTTTGAGCATTTCTGTAAGTGCTGATCTCCTGTGATTTTCACACACAACAGTCTCTAGAGTTTGCTCAGAATGTTGCCAAAAACAAAACAAAAAAATCCAGTGAGTGTCAGTTCTGTGGATGAAACGCCTCATTGATGAGCAAGGTCAACAGAGAATAGCCATTCTGGTATGAGTGGACAGAAAGTCTACGGTAACTCAGATAACCGCTCTGTACAACTGAAGTGAGCAGAATAACATCTCAGAATGCACAACATGTCAAACCTTGAGGTGGATGGGCTAAATAGCAGAAGACCATGTCGGGCACTTTATTAGGCATAGTGTTCCTAAAAAAGTGCTCTGAGAGTGTATAATGGGCAACACATACAAATCTGTTAACAACTGGAAAAACATGTTTTAGTGTTTCATGTTAGTAAGATCATCTCTGGAATAGTACAGGGACCTGCTTGGAAAGTAACTTGCTAGGGCACAATTTATTTTTAATGAGATGGTGAGCAGTACAGAGAGCAAGAGCAATCCCATTAAACGACAATGAGCAATACAGAATTGTGTATGGGGACTGCTTCCTGCGCCACCCAGGCCGACTGGCAATATCTATATGCCAGGATCCGCCACTGGTGGTAAATCTAAAACTTGTTATACTTCAAGTCTAATGCAATGACATTCAGACATTTTTAACATGACATGACTTAACAAGTTTTTAGTTTCCAAATTCTTTTTGGGGTCACTGTATGTACAGACTTAAGCTCTTACTAGAGACATCTGAAAATTATGCAATAAGGACAATTGTTCACATCTTTGTTCAGATGAAGATGTGAGTTCTGCATGCCAATGGAAACTGACTACACACTGTATACAATAGAGATGTAAATGATGCCATGTGAACTGTGAATGCTTGTGTGATGCTGCTCTCACCTGTTGAACTGATCCCTGTGCTCTGTAGCAACTCTCTGGATAAGACCTTTTAACCTAAAATCAAATGGTTAAATTCTGTTATACAATTATTTAGACACAAAAAGAAAACACGACTGACATCACAGCATCATGTAATAATACTTCTCTTCAGGATTTAAATCCCTAACCCTAATATAAACCACAGTAATAATTGTGCTTGCCTTAGCGAGCACCACTAAATGTGAGAACAATAATCATCATCATCATCAATATTATGTTAAAATATATATATGTATATTCAGGTGGTTGGCTGGGTCCAAAAAAACAACAGTTTAAATAGAAAATGAACTAAGTCCACAGTGGTAAAAAACTGAAATATTCTAGAGATTTTTTGTAACTCCTGTGTAATATTTGCTTTTAATGTGTGATTCAGAGTTTAATGTAAACAATTCATTGTCAGCCAAAATGCATGATAGTAGCAGACCTACACAAAAAAGTATATATCTTTCTACCTGACACTTTGCTCTGTTGGATCTTTCTCATCAGTAACTGCAATCGCCACCAGTTTACCTGTCACATGATATCGCAAGAAAAACAAGATAAATTTACTGAAAGGAATCTTTCTGCAATGACAGAAAAAGACATTGATCCACATTCATCATTGTTCAAGAAACACTGAGATCTCGGTTATGAAGAAATCATTGAGTAGTTGATGTTGATGATACTATATATGCACTGCATCATGAAGAATCTGCCCCCAACAGCAATCATTTCCAAAGTACGTGTACAAATAATGCTACCCTAGCAGTGAGCTTTCAGTCGAACAGATAATGCTGTATTTTGAAATAATGACAAATAGTTTGTTTGTTTGATCTATGGTCATGCACGACCCCTTTAAAAAAGCAGCAATAACTACCTGTTTCTCCCAGCTCATAGAGTGTGAAACCGTCAATCTGAAGGTAACTTTGGAAGCGCTCACGATTTACCCACGACGACAAGCTGCCATCTTCATACTCTGAAACACAACATACACCACTAACAATGCACAAAAAAAAAAGAAAAAGAAACTATACACATAAAATTACAAATCCATTATTTTTTTCAAATGGCACTCTTCAAAGGCTAATAAAAACACGTGGCTTATGCAAAAGAAACAATATCAAAGATTTGACTAGTGGCTCAGCAAACATTAGTTAGTAGTTAGACAAATTGTGAAATATTTGCCTTTGGAGAAGTAACTAGGAATGTTCACAAAAAGCAATCCTGTGTGTCACCGAAACACGCAAATATTAATATTCTTGGGTCAATGATGATAAACAATGGCAAAAAGACAAAACTTTATTAAAAGTTAAATACTTGAGACTACACTCACTGACTACTCTGTTCACATACAAACATATTTAAACACACACACACACACAGTTTAACCATAGATGGTATCTTACAACCGTTTGTGCCCCTATGATCACAATCACACATTTTTTTTCAGCCTTGACCACAATGCAGAGTTAATTATTATCTTTATTTGTTTATTTTTTGGAACTCTTATGCATTCTGTGGCCCAGAAAATGTTCTTTTTTTTTTGCTTTGACAAAATTAACAACAGGGCCACTTTGTTTGGTGGCCAAGATGCTGCTAGAAGAGGTGTAAGTGTTCTTCCGGCTATGACAGACTAATTTACTGATCTGAATGAGTCTTAAACATACAAGAGTTTAATTTGGACTTATAATGTTGTTTTGAGCAATGCTTCTCAAATGGTTGCATTCAAAGATCATTTGTTATTATTATTTAAAGGTGGTATGTGCAGACCTAATAATCATATCCAAACTTAACATGTCGAGACAGCTATAAGTAATTCATAGAATGATTCCTCCAAAGTGTAAACACTATAGCAACTCAATGTAATAACGCATAATGTAATAAGTATTACATTATTGATGTAATAAAATGCTCAAAATGTAATAATTTTCTCAAAGCGTAATAAAATCTTGAGCTCATAGTGAAATAAAGTTTTTCGCATAACGTAATAGGTTATTGTATGAGAAATGTATTACATTATGAACGCAATGTAGCAACTTATGATGTAATCACAGATCATAATGTAATCAGAATCAGAAGAATCAGAATGAGCTTTATTGCCAAGTACGCATACGAGGAATTTTTCTTGGTGATAGAAGTGTCCAATACACAAACAATACAACAATAATATATATATATATATATATATATATATATATATATATATATATATATTTTAATACAAATAAAAAAAAGAGCAAAATTAAAAAGCTAATAGAAAATATAAGTATATATAGAAATACACGATAAGACAGAAATATATATTATATACAGATCTTCTGATTTTGTAGCTGAACCAAACCGGACAGTCATTGAAGTGCAGAGAACAGGCTCGAAGACTGCTGAGTAGAACTGGATTAGCAGTGCCTGTGGCAGGTTAAACTTCCTCAACTCGTAAAGTACAACCTCAGCTGGGCCTTTTTCACAATGGAGTCAATGTGGGTCTCCCACTTCAGGTCCTGTAATATGGTTGTGCCCAGGAACCTGATTAACTCCACTGCTGCCTCATTGCTGTTTAGAATGGTGAGTGGGGTCAATGGCAGGGTTTTCCTCCTAATATCCACCATCCAATGTTTTGAGCGTGTTGAGCTCCAGGTTGTTACACTACTGTCATCAGCATCATCCAAGATGATGATGTTTCTGCATACAGTAGGGAGGTTGTTATGACTGCACCAGTAAGCCAGCCATTCAACCTCCTTACTGTATGCAGACTCATCATCATCTTGGATGAGGCATATGACAGTAGTGTAATCTGCAAACTTCAGGAGCTTGACAGAGTGGTCCTTGGCATTGGTGTATATAGGGAGAAAATTAGTGGGGAGAGCACACATCCCTGGGGGATACCAGTGCTGATCATACATGTGCTGAAGTGAATTTCTCAGAAAGCTGGTGATCCACTGACAGATAGATGTGGAAACATAGAGCTGGGTTAATTTATTCCATAGGAGAGCTGGATGATGGTGTCGAAAGCCAAACTGAAGTCCCAAAAAAGGATCCTTGCATATGTCCCTGATCTGTCCAGATGTTGCAGGATATGATGCAATACCATGTTGACTACATCATCCACAGACCTGTTTGCTCTATAAGCAAATTGAAGGGGATCCTGAAAGGGTCTGGTGATGTCCTTCAGGTGGGCCAACACCAGTCTCTCATATGACTTCATGACCACAGACATCAGAGCAAATAGTGGAGTGTTAGAAGCAGCAGGGAAACTCACACTGTTCCAGTGATCTGTGATCTGGGCTTTTCAAATCTAAAGTAAAACACATTCAAATTATCAGCCAGTTGTTAATTCCCTTCAGAGTTGGGGGATGGTGTCTTTAAGTTAGTAATGTCTTTCAGACCTCTCCACACTGATGCAGGATTGTTACCTGAAAAATTGTTTTTCAGCTCCTCAAAGTAGCTTCTTTTAACCAATTTAATTTTCTTAATCAATGTGTTTTTGGCCTGAATACACAAGATTTTATCCCCACTTCTGTAAGCATCCTTTTTGCATGACAAAGCTGTCTGAATTTTCCTGTAAACCATGGTTTGTCGTTGTTGAATGTTAAATAAGTCCTAGTAGGAATACATATATCCTCACAGAAACTGATATATGAAGTTACAGTATCTGTGAGCTCATCCAGATTGGTGTCTGCAGCTTCAAAAACACTCCAATCAGTGCAGTCAAAGCAGGCTTGTAGTTCCAGCTCTGCTTCATTGGTCGAACTTTTTACAGTTTTTAGTTTCTGCCGGTAGGTTGGAAGACTATGAACCAGACAGTGATCAGAGAGTCCCAAAGCTGCATTTGGGACAGAGCGATATGCATCCTTTATTGTTGAGTAGCAGTGATCTAGTACATTTCTGTCCCTGGTGGGGCATGTGATGTGCTGTCTGAATTTTTGCAGTTCACAGGTGAGGTTGGCATTGTTAAACTCTCTGGGGTCGACAGACGCGCTGGCGCGTCATGCTGGATATTTTCGTCATTACAGCAGAAACAACTTAAAATACTCCGTCATTTTTGGGTATACAGATAAGTGTAAGACATCATTAGAGACTATAAAGCAGGGGTTCCCAAACTTTTCAGCCCACGACCCCCAAAATAAAGGTGCGAGTGACTCGCGACCCCTACTATCCTCGGAGGTGGTTAAAGTATACAAACATTGCGTGAAACTGTGCACACGCACTAATAGGCATACTTACAACACTCAAAACAACCATTATATTATTTTATATTAAATATTAACATCACCTAATGAGATTTGGACACAATGCTGTTGTGCACAACTGCGCACACGCACAAATAGGCCTATCTAAACACGAGCATGTTTACAACAAAAAAGAACACAACAATCAAACAACTATAATATTGTTTTATAGTAATTTATATAGTAGATGGATGGGCACAATGCTTGGAGCACAGCAAGTCCATTCTTGGTTTAATTTTGGAGACCGCCACTCGGAGTTCATCCTCTACATTCAGTCGCGATCTGTATTTATTTTTAATGTACGTGAGTGCCGAGAAAGTCTTTTCGCACAAGTAGGTAGTGCCAAACGGCATCAGTACATCCATAGCGGCCTTGGATAGCTGTGGGTATTCCCTCTAGACAGAAATCCAAAACTCAGCCAGCGTCTTGGAATTAAACGCGGTCTTTAAGGTTCGGTCGCTTGACATTTCAACCAATGCGTCCTCAAGGTCGGATGTCAGATGACAGGGCTTGAAGGTGGGTAGTGATAGACTTCATCACTATGTTAACACTCAGTTCATTTTCCTCAATGAATTCGTCCAGCTCAGTAAACATGTCAATACCCATTTCAACTCGCTCAGTCCAGCGCTCAAGTATTCTCGTGAATGCGTAGATTTTATCATTCAGTGACATGATGCTTGTGTTTTCACCTTGCAATGACATATTAAGGCCCTTCAGTTTTTCAAATATGCAAGACAAATACGCTAGCCTTGTTAATCAGTCAGGTTCAGTGAGGTGGTCAGCAAGCTGGGGCCCATGCTCCATCAGAAATAAGCGCACTTCGTCCCGCAGCTCAAACAGGCGGCTGAGCAAATTCCCTCGCAAAAGCCACCTGACTTCTGTGGAACAGCAAGCACTCATGCTCCGATCCCAGTTCGTGACAGAGAGTGGCAAACAGCCTGATATTGAGTGGATGCGCTTTTATGTAGTTGACAATTTTTATCGCAGTCTCAAGAACACGTTTAAGTTCTGGGTCAAGTGTTTTGCTCGCAAGAGCTTCTCTGTGTATAATACAGTGCATGAAATTTATGTGAGGCGCCACTTGCAAGACTCTTGCTTTAAGACCTTTCTTTTTCCCCAGCATCGCTCCAGCACCATCTGTACACACACCGATGCACTCACCCAAGACAGTCCCTCTTCTTTTCGTTTGTTGTCAAGTTTTGTGAAAATGTCCTCGCCTGTGCACGTTCCCTCCAGCGCGGTGCAAAACAGAATGTCCTCGTTAAGTTTTCCGTCAAAACTGTATCTGACGAAAATGAAAAGGCTGATGGTTTTTTTTATTTGCATGTTTTTTATTTTTTATTTAACAACTATTTTTGTATTTTTTTTACAATTATGGATACAATATGCTATTTCTAATCGTTATATATATATATATATATATATATATATATATATATATATATATATATATATATATATATATATTTTTTTTTTTTTTTTTTTGATTTCTGGAAATCATCTCGCGACCCCTCCCTCGCTGTCTCACGACCCCCCGGGGGGTCGCAACCCCTACTTTGGGAACCACTGCTATAAAGGGTCTACTTTTATTTGTGTACACTCATAATAACAATGAAACATTGTGCTTTTGTAAAATAAAGAAAATAAAAAGGGTGAGCTTTCAGCAGCCTCTGGGTTTGAGAGCATTTATCTGAAACTCCGCGAATCCTTATCACACAAACATGAAACATATGTCTAAAGAAAGCTTTAAATGTCTACTTTTTAATAAAACAATTCAAATTTAAAACAAATATTCTCCTGCAATGCAATATGATTGAAACAAAGCAATGTTCCGTTTTTACTGGTCCATCTAATTATCTGTAAAGTGATCCCACCCACCAGCAGAGCGCGGCATTCATACGCTAATGTGCTGAGACGATCAATGAAAATGTACATGCCCCCGACTGTGAGGCTGTAAACAAATGTCGTTAATTTTTCTGCGTGTTTGCAATGATACACAGGCAAGAAAGCTCTAGGATTGTAAGAAAGATTTAACATTTCCCTCAGAGGAAGAGCAGGACTCCGATGAACATTTGTATTTTGAAGAGAGACTTGATCCAGCCGAGGATACAATTTCAGACAAGTCAATTCATTTTCATTAGTTGACATGCTATTTTATATAAACTTTTTAACTTTTATTTTACTAATGGGACTGTTTCTAGACTTGCCAGCCAGGATTCAGAGTATTGACAATTGAAATATGTCCTAATAAGCAAGTTTTAGTTACATTTAAATTATGTTTCGGCTAAAGCAGGTATTTAAATTGTATGCTGTATAATATAAATATGATATGTAACATGATATAAAAATAATATGAATGTTTAGATTATATTTTATCTAGTGTTTATAATGCCTCATTATCATCAACAAAGCTTGTGCTTGCAAATATGTGTTCAGGTTAAATGAGTAAAATGCACTTTAAATATGCCCATATTAGAAAATCAGCATATTATGATGATTTCTGAAGGATCATGTGACACTGAGGACTGCAGTAATGATGCTGAAAATTATGCTTTGATCACAAATTGCATTTTACAATATATTTAAATAGAAAACTGTTCTTTTAAATTGTAAAAACAGTTCAGAATATCAATGTTGTTTCTGTAGTTTGCATCAAATAAATCCAGTCTTGGTGAGCAGAAGAGACTTATTTTAACGGTAGTGTAGGTCTAAAATTAAGTAAAGTCTTTATGTAAAGAAAATATATAGTCAGATTACTTCTTTTAACTTAAAACTTAATTTTGATCATTAAGTCTCCTCACATTCATTCTCTTTCTGTCACATTCCTCACTGATAGGCCCAGGGGTGGGGTCATTGTCTCTCAGGTGTGAATCACCTTAATATTCATGATCATTCACGCCTCCTCGCATATTAACTTTCAACACAAAAATTGTCTTACAAAAGTTAAATTACTATATTGTTTTGCATGAATGAGTGATCAGGATGGTTTTCACATCATTTTGTAGCAAAAACTCTAGGCTACAAGATCCAGTTCTCAAATGACTTGTGGACAAATGTTTAGTATGTGTTATATGGCCTTATTTCAGTAATTTAAAATTTTAGTTTTTTCAAAAACCATGCATAAACGTTATTTTCTCAAAAATATAAACATGTACACACGTTGCTCACATATTATTGTAGCCCAGTTTGTGCTGAATACAGTGTAATCAGACTTTAGCCATATGTTTTTAAGCAACTGAAAAAAACACAAATGTCAAGGCATGTCAAAACTTCTCCACGGCACAAAATACCCTCAGACCCCAGAGGGTTAACAAAACAGCTGCGCCTCTGATTAAATGTCCAGCAAAACTTCAGAATAGTCCAAAACCATATGTGCTGCCAAATGTTCAGCAGTTCCATATAAATATACACATACATACACACAAACACACACACAATAATCAGCCACAACATTAAATCCACCTACCTATTATTGTGTAGGTCCCCCACGTTCCGCCAAAACAGCACCAACCCGCATCTTAGAATAGCATTCTGAGATGCTATTCTTTTCACCATAATTGTACAGGGTGGTTATCCGAGTTACCGTAGACTTTGTCAGTTCAAACCAGTCTGGCCAGTCTCTGTTGACCTCTCTCATCATCAAGGCATTTCCATCTACAGAACAGCCACTCACTGGATGTTTTTTTGTTTTTCGCACCATTCTGAGTAAATTCTAGAGCAGTGGTTGGCAACCATTTTTTTTTACATGGGAGTGCCATTTTTTTATTTTCCTGGTCAATGGCTGTTGGTGCTGTTTTTATATATATATATATATATATATATATATATATATATATATATATATACACACACACACACACACACACACACACACACACACACACACTGTATACACTAGTTCAAAACATTGGGGTCACTTCACCGAAATGTTTCTCATGATCTTGAAAACCTTTTGATCTGAAAGCGTATCCTTAAATGTTTAAAATTAGTTTTGTAGGCAAAAATATAATTATGCCAACATATTGTTAAATCCAGAGACGTATTCTTTATGGTTGTTCCATCAAAAGAACTGGGCTCCCATTAACTCGTTTTCCCTTTGGCTCCTCCTACTCAATCTATCTGGCAGGTATCTGATTGCCTTCAGCTGTGCCTGCTTACCAGTACAGAGTGAGGTTGCATAAAAGCAGAGAAGAAACTGCCAGAGGATGAGAAACATTCTCACAAGAGCTTTCTCCAGAGCATTGTCTTTGTCCTGCCTAGATTGCTGCAGGAGTTAATAATCTTGTTGCAGGAGTTAATAATCTTGTTGCAGGAGTTAATAATCTTGTTGCAGGAGTTAATAATCATGTTGCAGGAGTTTATAATCTTGTTGCAGGAGTTTATAATCTTGTTGCAGGAGTTTATAATCTTGTTGCAGGAGTTAATAATCTTGTTGTAGTTTATAATCTTGTTGAATGTGATAACTGCTTAACTTTCTACTATGTGGTTTTGTATCCAATCCTTATTTTGATTGTTGTGAGTATCTCTAACATTTATCCTTGCCGTTTAAGTGTAGATATTACTATTTATATATATACACAGGTGCTGGTCATATAATTAGAATATCATCAAAAAGTTGATTTATTTCAGTAATTCCATTCAAAAAGTGAAACTTGGATATTATATTCATTCATTCCACACAGACTGATATATTTCAAGTGTTCATTCCTTTTAATTTTGATGATTATAGCTGACAACTAATGAAAACCCCAAAATCAGTATCTCAGAAAATTAGAATATTGTGAAAAGATTCAATATTGAAGACAACTGGTGCCACACTCTAATCAGCTAATTAACTCAAAACACCTGCAAAGGCCTTTAAATGGTCTCTCAGTCTAGTTCTGTAGGCTACACAATCACGGGGAAGACTGCTGACTTGACAGCTGTCCGAAAGACGACCATTGACAACTTGCACAAGGAGGGCAAGACACAAAAGGTCATTGCTAAAGAGACTGGCTGTTCACAGAGCTCTGTGTCCAAGCACATTAATAGAGAGGTGAAGGGAAGAAAAAGATGTGGTAGAAAAAAAGTGTACAAGCAATAGGGATAACCGCACCCTGGAGAGGATTGTGAAACAAAACCCATTCAAAAATGTGGGGGAGATTCACAAAGAGTGGACTGCAGCTGGAGTCAGTGCTTCAAGAACCACCACGCACAGACGTATGCAAGACATGGGTTTCAGCTCTCGCATTCCTTGTGTCAAGCCACTCTTGAAAAAGACACAGCGTCAGAAGCATCTCACCTGGGCTAAAGACAAAAAGGACTGGACTGCTGCTGAGTGGTCCAAAGTTATGTTCTCTGATAAAAGTAAATTTTGCATTTCCTTTGGAAATCAAGGTCCCAGAGTCTGGAGGAAGAGAGGAGAGGCATAGAATCCACGTTGCTTGAAGTCCAGTGTAAAGTTTCCACAGTCAGTGATGGTTTGGGGTGCCATGTCATCTGCTGGTGTTGGTCCACTGTGTTTTCTGAGGTCCAAGGTCAACGCAGCCATCTACCAGGAAGTTTTAGAGCACTTCATGCTTCCTGCTGCTGACCAATTTTATGGAGATGCAGATTTAATTTTCCAACAGGACTTGGCACCAGCACACAGTGCCAAAGCTACCAGTACCTGGTTTAAGGACCATGGTATCCCTGTTCTTAATTGGCCAGCAAACTCGCCTGACCTTAACCCTATAGAAAATCTATGGGGTATTGTGAAGAGGAAGATGCGATACGCCAGACTCAACAATGCAGAAGAGCTGAAGGCCACTATCAGAGCAACCTGGGCTCTCATAACATCTGAGCAGTGCCACAGACTGATCGACTCCATGCAACGCCGCATTGCTGCAGTAATTCAGGCAAAAGGAGCCCCAACTAAGTATTGAGTGCTGTACATGCTCATACTTTTCAGTTGGCCAACATTTCTAAAAATCCTTTTTTTGTATTGGTCTTAAGTAATATTCTAATTTTCGGAGATACTGAATTTGGGATTTTCAAATATATATATATATATATATATATATATATATATATATATATATATATATATATATATATATATATATATATATATATATACACTACCGTTCAAAAGTTTGGGGTCACATTGAAATGTCCTTATTTTTGAAGGAAAAGCACTGTACTTTTCAATGAAGACAACTTTAAACTAGTCTTAACTTTGAAGAAATACACTATACATTGCTAATGTGGTAAATGACTATTCTAGCTGCAAATGTCTGGTTTTTGGTGCAATATGTACATAGGTGTATAGAGGCCCATTTCCAGCAACTATCACTCCAGTGTTCTAATGGTACAATGTGTTTGCTCATTGGCTCAGAAGGCTAATTGATGATTAGAAAACCCTCGTGCAATCATGTTCACACATCTGAAAACAGTTTAGGTCGTTACAGAAGCTACAAAACTGACCTTCCTTTGAGCAGATTGAGTTTCTGGAGCATCACATTTGTGGGGTCAATTAAATGCTCAAAATGGCCAGAAAAAGAGAACTTTCATCTGAAACTCGACAGTCTATTCTTGTCCTTAGAAATGAAGGCTATTCCATGCGAGACATTGCTAAGAAATTGAAGATTTCCTACAACGGTGTGTACTACTCCCTTCAGAGGACAGCACAAACAGGCTCTAACCAGAGTAGAAAAAGAAGTGGGAGGCCGCGTTGCACAACTGAGCAAGAAGATAAGTACATTAGAGTCTCTAGTTTGAGAAACAGATGCCTCACAGGTCCCCAACTGGCATCTTCATTAAATAGTACCCGCAAAACACCAGTGTCAACATGTACAGTGAAGAGGCGGCTGCGGGATTCTGGGCTTCAGGGCAGAGTGGCAAAGAAAAAGCCATATCTGAGACTGGCCAATAAAAGAAAAAGATTAAGATGGGCAAAAGAACAGACATTGGACAGAGGAAGACTGGAAAAAAGTGTTGTGGACAGATGAATCCAAGTTTGAGGTGTTTGGATCACAAAGAAGAACGTTTGTGAGACGCAGAACAAATGAAAAGATGCTGGAAGAATGCCTGATGCCATCTGTTAAGCATGGTGGAGGTAATATAATGGTCTGGGGTTGCTTTGGTGCTGGTAAGGTGGGAGATTTGTACAGGGTAAAAGGGATTCTGAATAAGGAAGGCTATCACTCCATTTTGCAACGCCATGCCATACCCAGTGGACAGCGCTTGATTGGAGCCAATTTCATCCTACAACAGGACAATGACCCTAAACACACCTCCAAATTGTGCAAGAACTATTTAGAGCAGAAGCAGGCAGCTGGTATTCTATCGGTAATGGAGTGGCCAGCGCAGTCACCAGATCTGAACCCCATTGAGCTGTTGTGGGAGCAGCTTGACCGTATGGTACGCAAGAAGTGCCCATCCAACCAATCCAACTTGTGGGAGCTGCTTCTGGAAGCGTGGGGTGCAATTTCTCCAGATTACCTCAACAAATTAACAGCTAGAATGCCAAAGGTCTGCAATGCTGTAATTGCTGCAAATGGAGGATTCTTTGACGAAAGCAAAGTTTGATGTAAAAAAAATCTTATTTCAACTACAAATCATTATTTCTAACCTTGTCAATGTCTTGACTCTATTTTCTATTCATTTCATAACGTATGGTGGTGAATAAGTGTGACTTTTCAGGAAAACACAAAATTGTTTGGGTGACCCCAAACTTTTGAACGGTAGTGTATATATATATATATGTATATATATATATATATGTATATATATATATATATATATATGTATATATATATATATATATATATATATATATATATATATGTATATATATATATATATATATATATATATATATATATATATAATCTTTATTAAGTTTGTATTTCCTTTGTGCTACTACTGGTATTGTTAAAATTAATTTCACCACCTACTTTATTGTATGTTTATTTGGAAGCTGTAGGGAGGTGGGCGCCATTTTTGTTGAACTCTGTTTTCTCCTATTTTGGGGCCAGGAAGGGAGCTAGGGTATATTTGTGCCATTTCTTTTTCTTTTCTTTGTAGTTTAATAAGAAGTTTATTTCTTCTGTTAGGTTTGCTTGTTTGTTATTTTGGCCTTGCCCTCTCCTGAAGCCATTGCTTCCCTTTTATTGTTTATTTACAATAACTCCTTGTTCCATTAACTGTAAATAAAGACCTTGAGAGTAATTTGTTTGCTTGTGGTGCTGTGGCAAGGCTCAGACTAATGATCTTTAAACCTTTTATCTTTGTTGCATCCGCTTATACCCCAAGACTTATTTCAGGATGTAACAATATTAATTTAACTACAAAAATAAAATAGTATATAATTTTTTTTTTTTAAATTTATGTCTTGGGCCGATTAATTAAAGCATCCATTAAGTGGCAGCATATAGATAGGAACTCCTTTAATACTGTTTAAAAAGCATCCCAGGGTGATACCTCAAGAAAGTGGTTGAGAAAATGTCAAGAGTACAAATCTAGGCAAAGTGTAGCCACTTTGAAGATGGTAAAATAAAACAGTTTTGATTTATTTTGGATTTTTTTTTGTCACAACATCATTTCCATATTTCCATTTCTATTTTTCCTTAGTTATGATGACTTTATTATTCTAAAATGTGAAAAAAATAAATTAAAATAAAGAATGAGTAAGTGACCCTAAACTTTTGAACGGTATTACAAGAAGAGACACAGTGTATATATTCTCCCCAATTCAATTAGTGTATATATATTTGTATATACCCTTATCTAGTGTATGTGAATTCTATATTGTGTGTATTGTTTACTGTCCACTGTATATCAGTACTATGTTGTGTAATTACGTGTACATTTGATATGTAAATTGTTGTGTAATTAAGTGTACATTTGTTATGTAAATTGTGTTGTGTAAATATGTTGTTTATTGTAATTTGGTATATGTCTCGTCACTGTCATGACTGCTATGTTGCTCGGAACTGCACACAAGACTGCAAATAGAATATGTTAGAATAGAAGAACAGGGAGCCCTGCAACAGATGGCATGGTCCCCACAGAGCCCCCCACTGAATACTGTGTCAGTCTGGGATTACAAGAAGACAGTCAAAATAGATAAAAGAACTGTGGTAGATTCTCCAAGAAGCTTGGAACATCCTATTTGCCGATAACAATTTTGTCCAGGTGTACCTAGGGTGCTGTTTTGAAGGCAAAGGTTGTCACACCAAATATTGATTTAGCTTTACTCGACTTTGTATGGCATTAATTGATAAATGAAAACAATTTGTGGCATTTTTTTTGAAGACATCTTCACTATGCAACATTTTCCCCAAGTGCCTAAAACTTTTGCACAGTACTGTGTGTGTGTACGTGTGTGTGTGTGTGTGTGTATATGTGTGATATATATATATATATATATATAAGTAATATCTCACGAGCAAGAGTGTGATATGGCCCAACATCAGCACTGCTGTGAGTCGGCCGAAGGTAATCACAGCAGTGCTGATTTAGGACCATATTGCACAATTGTGTGATATTGCTTATATACAACAGTTCAATGAACAAGTAAAACTGAGTACGGTCATAAAAACGCATTTGTGCATGGAACTACTTTAAGTGACAGATCAGAATCTGCCGTTACTGGTTCAAAACAAATGATGCTTCCAAGCCTGTGTTAGTAATTAAAAAATGTCACTTCAGAAATAGTATCACGGCTTGTGCTATTTCTAACAAGTTATTGGATAAACAAGGATGGATAAGTGTGTGTGTGAGAGAAAGAGACGGAGTGTCTGCAATCACCTGTTGCCACTCCCGAGCAGAGATTCTGTCAGCTTTCTGAAGATCAACTTTCTCAGTGGAAAAATAGCGTCCAAGCGGGGGTATTTCTCTCTATTTCGCGGTAGCCATGCAAGAGTCATTCAACATGTTCATTTAAAGCCGTTTAAAACAATGCCCTAGCTTAAGTAATGTAGTAGTAATACGAGCGATCATGGAGCATTGTTCTATGTAAACAATGACTAACAGATTCACTTTACATCACCAACTGCTCATATTACACACAAAAATTATCTTTTGTCACCACCTGCTGGCTAACATATGTAATAAAAAAAAAGACAAACATTAGCTCCTAACTGATATGTACTACTCTTACACTTTAGTTTAGAATGGCACGAACACAAGCAGAGTGATACACACACACACACAGTGAAGCGTTAAATATTTTAATCTGGTGCGTTTTGTGTGTAGTTTAAGACTACATAAAAAATGTACTGTAAAAGGTACAGTAACCAAAATGTTTTATGCTTCAAAAAGGATACTATTGTTTTGCTTTCTAAATCATTACAATATGACAAAATTAATTTTAATTAAAATGTTTTTGGTGAGTTAATTATGTAATACATTTCTTACAAAATCCCTTATCACATTACGAGCTCAAGATTTTATTACGTTTTGAGAAAATTATTACATTATGAACATTTTCCTACATTAATAATGTAATATTTATTATGTTATGCTTACTTTATGTGTTGCTACAAACACTGTAGCACTTTCAAAACATTGTTTGTTAAACGATTAATTTAGCCTGAGATAGCAATAGCAGCAATAGCAGTTTGGTGCAGGTCCATCTATTTGCCTGACTAATGAAAGACGGGTTATTCAGCAAATTTGATATACTTTCATATCAAAGCATTTTGAGCATGCATGCAAACTTTCATCCTATTTTGACTAAAGGAGGCACAAGAAATCCAAATCTGTTATAACGCGGCAAACGGTTGAGTAAAGTTGAAATTTGGCATGCATCCACTTTAGTCACATGCAGGGTTTGAAATTAACTTGTTGGCTCATTGGCCACTGTGGCTAGCAGTTTCCAAGGTCACCCACCTCGCAAAAAGGTAACTGAACACTGTAACTGCATGCATTATTTGTACCTATTTGAATGAGAATGATATTAGTTTGTCAGGAAACAAGCCTAATGACTTAAGTCACATATAGAATATCTATGTCATGGACACTTATTTAACACCATAGTGCCCTCCAAGCTTGATGTGAAACTCCAGGCTCTGGGCTTAAACAGCTCGCTGTGCAGCTGGATCCTGGATTTCCTGTCAGGCAGACGTCAGGTGGTTAGAATGGGCAGCAACATCTCCTCATCACTGACCCTCAACACTGGAGCCCCGCAGGGCTGTGTTCTCAGCCCACTCCTGTATTCCCTGTACACACATGACTGTGTGGCGACACATAGCTCCAATGCCATCATTAAGTTTGCTGACGATACGACGGTTGTAGGTCTGATCACTGACAATGATGAAACAGCCTACAGAGAGGAGGTGCACACTCTGACATGCTGGTGTCAGGAGCACAACCTCTCCCTCAACGTCAGTAAAACCAAGGAGCTTGTGGTGGACTTCAGGAAGAAAGACAGAGAGCACAGCCCCATCACCATTAATGGAGCACTGGTGGAGAGAGTCAGCAGCTTCAAGTTCCTCGGTGTCCACATTACTGAGGAACTCACATGGTCCGTCCACACTGAGGCCGTTGTGAAGAAGGCTCACCAGCGCCTCTTCTTCCTGAGACGGCTGAGGAAGTTTGGAATGAACCAACACATCCTCACACGGTTCTACACTAGTACTGTTGAGAGCATCCTGACTGGCTGCATCACCGCCTGGTACGGCAATAGCACCGCCCACAACCGCAAAGACCTGGTGACCTGGTGGTGCGAACGGCCAGAAACATCATCGGAGGTGAGCTTCCCTCCCTCCAGGATATATATAACAGACGGTGTGTGAATAAAGCTCGGAGGATTATCAAAGACTCCAGCCACCCGAGTCATGGGCTGCTCTCACTGCTTCCATCAGGCAGGCGGTATCGCAGCATCAGGACCCGCACCACCCGACTACATGACAGCTTCTTCCCACAAGCAATAAGACTTTTGAACACATGATCTCTCACGATCAACAATCAGCACTGCACTTTATTAATCTTCATTCTGTCAATATATTCTCGCTCCCAATTCAGTTAGTGTATATATATATATATATATATATATTTATACCCTTATCTAGTGTATGTGTATTCTACATTGTGTGTATTGTGTACATTTGATATGTAAATTGTTGTGTAGGTATGTGTACATTTGATATGTAAATTGTGTTGTGTAAATGTTGTTATTGTAAAGTGGTTTATGTCTCGTCACTGTCATTACTGCAATGTTGCTCGGAACTGCACACAAGAATTTCACCTGCTGTTGCACTCGTGTACACAGTAGTGTGACAATAAAGTGATTTGATTTGATTTGATTTGACTTAGAACAGGAGGAAAATTTGTCAATAACTTGTCCATAATTCACGGAAGTTTTAACTCCTTCATTAGGAGTCCCAGAGTGGCTAGCCTCTATTGTATTTGTTAGAATTATTATTATTCTGGCTGGGAGTCTATGGCAGCCTGTGAACTGCATATAGGAAAATGATTAAATTTGGCACACTGATAGGGGTGGGCATGAATAGCCTCTAAACAAAATGTGGGGTCACAAGGTCATACTCTATAGTGCCACCACCAGTTAAAAAATGCACTTTTTTTGTGTGTATCTTTTGAACCGTAGAATCGATCCAAGGTAACATGAATAGTTTGGTGACAGCGCCACCTATGGGTCAAGAAATTTACAAATTTGCTATTTTCATATTGTGCTTAATACAACGAAGACTGTACTTTATTGCGGAATTCCTGCTTCAATTAAAAAAAAATCTCTTATTTTTTCCGCCATTTTTTATTTTATGAAAATATAAATGTACATTTTAAACTCTGTCCAATTTGAATGAAAATTAAGGGATCTTCAACATCATGTCCTGAGGGTACCTAGTTTGGAAACAGTGTGACATAGTGGTCAAAATGCTATGTCAATTCAAACAAAACCTTTAATGTAATGTAAACATTCCTTTCTTATTCTAAGTCTTCTGAAATTAGCAGAGATACATTTCTAAATGTATTCATTATAGAATTATTTTTTATTTTAAAACTGCTTCTCTCAGCTTGGAATGTCTCTTTGGCACTTTTGAGCTGTGTCAACTGAATGGCCCCAAGGTTAACGCATTGGAATACATGTCAAAAGTGAGCTCGAGTCCAGGAAACAACAGTTTTAAATTTGTACTTCTGTTGATCTCTGGGTCTTTATATTGTGCTTACTGCAATGCATACTGTGCTTTACGGCATAATTCCTGCTTCTATTAAAAAAAACTACGCTGTAGCTATTTTCTCAGAAATAGTTGTATACTCTCAACCAAGGAATGTCCCTATGACATCAGTCAAACTTGTCGATTGTGAGGCACAGTGGTTACACCCTGGTCTTCAGTTCAAAGGACTGGGAGAACACTGGGTTGATTCAGCTTCAGCTGTCAATGTTGTGACTGTTGTGGTGGAGCTCTTTGCATTGTGCTTAGGGTATGGCTTTAGCGCTTGGCCCCAATCATTACTGCTTGCAGCTATATTTCTAAATTGCACTTAACTATATTAAAATTTAACATTGATCTACCATTGCTTAACAGTGGCATTTGTAATGCTAAGGCCATTACCACATACCTTAGCCAAATACATTTAAACTCAGTTTTTCACAAGGTCTGACATTTAATTGTAGAAAAGTCTTAGGTCAGTTAGGATCACTACTTTATTTTAAGAATGTGAAATGTCAGAATAATACTAGAGAGAATTATTTATTTCAGCTTTTATTTCTTTCATCACATTCTCAGTGGGTCAGAAGTTTACATACACTTTGTTAGTATTTGGTATCATTGCCTTTAAAATGTTTAACTTGGGTCAAATATTTTGGGTATCCTTCCAGAAGCTTCTAACAATAACTTGCTGGAATTTTGTCCCATTCCTCCAGACAGAACTGGTGTAACTTTCAGATTTGAAGGCCTCCTTGCTAGCGCATGCTTTTTCAGTTCTGCCCACAAATTTCCTATCGGATTGAGGTCAGGGCCACTCCAATACCTTGATTTTGTTTTCCTTGAGCCAATTTTGACAATTTTGGAGGTATGCTTGGGGTCATTGTTCATTTGGAACACCCATCTGCAACAGAGATTTAACTTCCTGGCTGATGTCTTGAGATGTTGCTTCAATATATCCGCATACATTTCCTTCCTCGTGATGCCATCTATTTTGTGAATAGTCCAGTCCCTCCTGCAGCAAAGCACCCCCACAACATGATGCTGCCACCTTGTCAGAAGCTAATTGGTCAATTGCTTAAAGTCTTTAAATTATTTTCTGGAATTTTCCAAGCTGCTTAAAGGCTCAGTTCTAAATGACTTGTCAAAACTAGTTTGCTAATACTAAATCTATGGAGTGGTTCAAAAATGACTTTTAATGACTTCAACCTAAGTGGATGTAAACTTCTGACTTCAACTGTACACCATGGATGGCTCCACATTACATTACATTTATATTACATTTATGCATTTAATTTGGCCCCCCGGAGCAACCTGGAGTTAAGTGCCTTACTCAAGGGCACAATGGTGGTGGCCGTGGGGTTTGAACCAGCGACATTCTGATTAGCAGCCCTGTGATCTAGCCACTACGTGATTAAGTTATGTTGATAGTCTTTTCTAAAAAAACAAACTATAGTATTTTTTTTTTTTTAAAGAAAAAACTAATAGCCTAAACATATTTAGAATCTTTAATTAAAATGTTTACAATTGTAATAAAAATAAAGTCTAATAGACTAGTTACCAGTTAGTTCTACTGCAGTAAAAAAAAAAAAAAAACCTTTTAGTAAGGATGATGTGTTTTTTTTAGGCTATTGCGTGTTTCCTCTTTCCTTATTCAGTGCTGCTTATAATGAAGGGGCTTTCTAGAAGTTTGAGGGTTTCGACTTCATATAGAACTTTATATTAGAATATAATCTGTACAATTAAAATGGGTCACATAAATTTTATGGTCTCCGCCGGCCGCCCTGATATCGAATACGTAAAGCCCGACTGAATCACACACGTTTCGCTCTGCACTGTCCCAGAGCTCCGGTTTTCTTATCTCTGGAGCACGCTGACCGTACATGTACACTGGCATGTGTGTCCACTGTTTTCAGTTAATTCAGATGAAAATCCACATCATGAGCTTGGTGCTTGACTCCAATTGAAATGAATTGAAAATGCTTGTTTTGCCTCCCTCACCGTGTGCCAGTGGACACCCAGCATGACATGCCCTGCGGTGGTGCAAACGAAAGCACTTTTTATTCACCATGTACGGGCATGAGAGTTAGGAGAGGCATGAATACCATTCAGTTTGCTTAGTCAGCGGCTCTGAGTCGCCCGACAGTCATAGAATTTTCAATGCAGGAAAACCCCTGAAAACGCCACCTGCCAAAGTGGCTGGTAAGAGTGGAGTTACCCGCCACTACAGATTTTTGCCCACATTTGGTGGGTTGGCGGTTGTTCATTTCAAACCCTGGTCACATGTAAACATATAGTTTTAAAAAAAATCGGATCGTCAAGAATGATTTGACAAATCGCAGCCAATCAAATTTCAGGCAGCTAAAAATTTGCATTTTGAATGGCTGAACATTATTCAAATTAGCGTGCACTTACAGGTCACCAATATTAGGCTGTATACCAAATTAGGTTGAGAACTGCCCATAAGGTGGCACAGCAAAAAACTCATTTAAATTTTTGCTAATACCTTCCAAACCATGAGGGCTAAAATACTGTAAAATAAAAAAAACACTGTTTCCAATATATTTTGAGGTGTGGCCTATAATGAAAACTTGGCCTGTATATCGTGAGTAGGCATGTGATGAAGGTATTTGGTAATACGGAATATCATGGTAATTAACATGGACGATCTTGTTATCGTGGTAACTTGAAAATACCGTAAATAATTCTAGATAAACTTTTAGTCAAATTGCTTAGATTTTTCTGATCGCACAGTAGTTTTTTTTCTCCATGAACAAATCAAGATTCTCAAAATTATGCGGCACAAATGAAAAATGTGCACTGATGTAAACAAGCTTGGCTGAAGGAGGAACGCAGCTGACCCTTTATTCGCCTTCTTGCTTTCAAGTGTCGGAAGAGTAGTTAGCTAAAACTCTGCTAACTACACGGTTACATTTGTATCTTGTATTAACAACTAAAATACAGTTGTAATCAGCTAATACTAAGTCCTGTAATTAATAATGGAAATGTGGTACAATGATGATTTGAATATTAAGTTCAAGTTGGAATGCCACACAATCATATGTTGCTATAAAGTGCGAGTGAACTTATGGTTATTAAATTTGTAGTTAGCACCTAGCTATATATTAGCAGCTGGCTTGCCATCCATAAAAAACATGTTGCAACCTAGTAGTTGGCCCGATAACATTAATCTAGCCTTAGCCTCAACAAGATAAGATGTAGGTCACTGATCTGTAATGATCAGTGGCCCCATGTCATAGTGACCATTTAAATATTAAGACATCAACTTAAAGTATCTGTTTGGCTATTTATCTATTGTGTTGCTGGTAGTTTTTTAAATGTTATGGATTAAACCTGTTAAGAAAACATCAATAAAATCGGTTTATCTGTTCAACCCGTTTTTGTAAAGTATTTCAATACTGTGATAATACAGTATACTGTGATGTGAAAATTTCATACTGTCACGCCGACTTGTGAGCACAATATTCAAACAACATGGACAATCAAACATGCAAAATATCTAAATTTTTTATGCTGGGGGAAAATCTTATTTGTGCAACTGTGATCAAAGCAGTTGAAATTTGACACCAAAACAAATGTTTCCAGGGCCTCCACAGGGTCTATTCTGTAAATTTTGTCATTACAATTATGCACACTAGGATAGTCTGATTACATGTGCCAAATATAATCAATTTCTGTTGTCAGTAACACATCAAAATAATTAGTTGTTATTACAATTAAAGACTGATTCAGGATGTAGTATCAATGTTGTCCACTAGAGACAAGATAAGTCATCATACCCTTCAAAGAGTTCACTTTATGGTATTGTTTTTAATGTGTGAACGTGCATAAAGCAAACAAAAATAACCAATATCAATAAAATTATTATTATAATGTATGAGCCATAGCCCTTTTTAACAGTAGTGTTATATTTGATTTTTGATGGAAATGAAAGGTGTTGACTTCCGATCTCATCAATTGCATGCGTTGTATGAAGCCATTTAAAGGGGGTGCTTTTTACAATGTTTTGTCTGCAGAATGATAAAAAAACAAACAGTGCAACCCATTGAAGAGACTTTAAGTCTGTCGCTAACGGTCTTCTTTTCATCACTGTCAAATATCAAATATGGTGCTGCTGTGAATAAGGTCCATTTGTTCCATTTGTTGACGCCTGTAGCATAGAAATTACACAAACAATTGTTTGTTTTTTGCCCGTGTTTGAAGTCTAATGTCCATTATATTGAAAGTTTTACTACAGCTCTGGACAGTACAGTCATGAATTCAAACTCAACTGCCATGTCCAGATGATACTTTGCTTATGCGCCTATCAAATGTTAAGTGTGTCTTGCCTGATCAACCAGGATTGCGCTTTGGAACTTTGAGACTCATGATTCTACACAGGTCTTAAAAGTAAAAAACATACAAGATTCACACAATCAGTCAGTCGTCATTATTACAGTGGAGGGATCAATAAACCTGAAGGGGTTTTATTTGGGAAAATATCCAGCTGACTGTACATTATCCCATGTCTTATAAATAAATGGACATGGCATAGTGGTTTAGTTGAAATCTAACTTGTAGTGACAGAACACGAGCAAAGTCATGTAAGAAACAAAACTTTCCCAGATCAGTGATACTGTGTTGCTCTTGAGAACGGAAAAAATATTTTACCACCAAATGCCGTGATTGACCGTAATTTTTATCGGAGTAATAATTTTAAATTTTTTTTGTACAATCAAACCTGACAGAATGATTGCCGTTATTACAACATTTCCTACAGCTAAAGAGCCCGGTGTGCTTTTGATTACAATTATTTTCCTTTAAAATGGAATTTTGGCTTTTCTACAGAATTCCAGGCAACTACGACATAGGACTCATGAATATACATTATTAGATGATTTAAAGTTCTCTTCACTTACCGTCATATGTGAAATATGTTCCATCTTTGAAGACAACCACTGCAGGCAGCTCAGGCAAAGTCACAGACTGCAGTAAAAGACACAGAATGTACTGGGTTTTCAAGAATAGAGAACCAGTGGCACCTCAGACTAATTATTTCTGGTTGGGAACAAACAATAACTTAACCCAAAATACCAGCGTTTGCACTAACCGAAAATTCTCCATCACTTACCAATTGTTTTTTATACTGACTGATAATTCCAAATGCTGTTTGTCATTTTGAAAGAAACAAGAAAATTATTTGAACCTAGTGCATCAGTTTTGACTTCACTCTCACACACACTCCGGCTGTGTCTTTGCATTGTTTATTCCTCAGTATTAACATGCGCAGAAGACATTTACATCAAGTTATATGCATCCATTTTGACCAATTGTGTTTGGATATCAAGCAGAGGGTCTCTTATTTCATGACTGCATACATAAATCTTTACGTAAGTGTGTTGATCCATGATAATGAAAAGCAAAAAAGTATTATAACAAAAAGTGCGGGGGAAAAAAACACTGTATCATCTCTCACAATACTTGCATTTACTATAAGTACCAACATCATGTTTAGAGGAGAACTGTCAATTATTTTATAAATATAATTATATAAGAGTAAATGTAATAACTGAACTTCAGAGATGTGTGTGCTTCTCATCTGTGACATTTTATGTTGATATCAGGCACACTGAACTTGTGCATGTACAGTGTGTATGTGCTTTAATCGGCAAAGTTTCAAAAACTAGCTTTAGCGCAGCGGTTGATTGCCAGGTAGAACTTTCACCAGCCTCAAGAATGAGTCAAAACATATATCATATAGGCCATTATAATGGATGCAATGCCTTTAAATGTAGCCCTAGAAATGCAAACAAGTATGACGAATAAAAAAGATCATGATAGAAATTTTACAACATAGTCTGTTACAGTGATGGAAAAGTATTTTTATTGCGCAATTTATGAAAATAATGAATGAATAATTTAATCTCAGCACAAAACACCACTAAAACATACACATCCACATCACAGAGCTCAAGTGACAGTGAAAGCAAACCAAATATAAGTAAATCAAAGGCTGTGCATTTTAGCTCACTAACTCGCATGAGCAACATTAAACTAATCAAAACCAATATTTTCGTCACTTCTCACCAGTTTACGCTACTCCTATGTCATAACCCAGAACTCGATTCTCTCTTGAACGCACGTACACCGTTATCGGAGGTCAGTGATTATAGTTTATTAAGTTATAAATATGGATATTTTTCTTTATTAACCCCCTGGAGCCATATGGATTACTTTATTGAGGGATATATGTGCTTTTTTGGGCTTTCTAAAAATCAAAGGTACCATTCACTCCCATTATAAAGCTTGGAAGAGCCAGGATATTTTTTTATATAACTCTTTTTGGCTGAAAGAAGAAAGTCATATACACCTAGGATGGCTCGAGGGGGAGTAAATTATGGGATCATTTTCATTTTTGGGTGTACTAACCCTTTAACTGTAGGCTATTATGTCCCGCATTAAATAAAATGGAACTTTTAAAGTTATCATTTATTTATTTGGCAAGATTTTAATTAACAGTTTGACGTTCATTTATAACAAAATAAACACCTAGGGAACTCGGACACAAACCAGCTGTCTGTGCTTTATCCCTTACTTTAAGGGTTAATTGACCCAAAAATGAAAATTCACATTATTTACTCACCCTTGTGCCATCCTGGATGTGTATGACTTTCTTTCTTTTGCTGAACTTAAATTAAGATTTTTAGAAGAATTTCTCAGCTCTGTAGGTTCATACAATGCAAGTGAATACGCAGCAACATTTTAAAGCTAAACAAACAAACACAAGTCAGCATAAAAATAATCCATAAGACTCTAGTGGTTAAATCAGTATCTACAGAAGCGATGTGATAGGTGTGGATGAGAAACAGAGAAACAGATCACATTCACATTCTTCTTGTGTTTTTGGTGATTCACATTCTTCTCTGCATATCGCCCCCTGCTGTCTAGCAAAAAAAATGACAAATATTGATCTGTTTCTCACACACACCTATCATATCACTTCTGAAGACATGGATTAAACCACTGGAGTCTTATGGATTACTTTTATACTGCCTTTATGTGCTTTTTGGGGCATCATAAATTTGGCCTAGAGAGCTAAAATATTCTTTTTTAATTATTTTTAAAGATTATTTTATCTTCATTTGTGTTTGGAGAAGAAAGTAAGTCTGGGATGGATGAGTAAATTATGAGAGAATTTTCATTTTTGGGTAAACTTTCTCTTTAAAGTGATTCATAGTTTAATATTCTGTCATAATTTCTCTGCCCTTGTGTTATTCCAAACCAGTGTGATGCTTTGTATTATGTGGAACACAAAATATGTTAGAAAGAATGTTAGGGACTGACAGTCTCAGTCACCATTCACTTTCAATATATATATAAAAAACATTCACTGAAAGTAAACAGTGACTTGGGCAAACGTTATGTCTATTACCTCCTTATTGTGTTGCATGGGAGAAAGTCAGTCATACAGGTTTGGAACAACATGATGGTGAATGATGACAGAATTTCCATTATTAATAATAATTCTATAATACATGTTCAGTGTGTATTATATAATGGAATATAGGGGAGTAAACATCATTTGTGAAAGTAATGAGTTACTACTTGAGTACTCTTTTAATTGGAAACTTTCTTACTCAAGTCATTATTTATGTTAGTACTTTTACTTCTATAATTATGTTTTTGAAGTAATCGTACTTTTACTTGAGTACAGTTTTTGGCTACTCTACCCACCTCTGGTATTAATTGGGGTTTTATTTTGCAAATAATTTTATCTGTCCTATTTATTGTATTTATTGATATTGTTTCTGACTCTATCTCTTATTCTTATTTATTTAATGTGACTTAGAATGGGGATGAGGGTTAATTTTTTTTAATGTATGCTCCAATTAGTAAAGGCGGGACAATTCTCTATTTAAGTCAGCCGCCACAAGGGGGAAGGAGACAAGATGGACAGCGAGATTGGAGTACATTGACAAGGTTGCTAGTACTGCTTTAGCACAATATGCAAAAAAAAGAAAAAAAGAAAAAAAGAAACAAACCGGCTATTAACTGGTTACCAGCATTTAAAAATAAAGTTTTCACTCGGGAACAATTGAAAGGGACTTACATTTCCAAATACTGTTTTAGTCCCTGCTTTAAAATACAACAAAATTGATTTTACCTCTGTTAAGATGTCTTCAGATGCAGAGAAGAAATATGTGTACACAATGAGCTCAGATGCCACCTCAATGTATTTTTCCTGAAATCAAAATATATCACCATTACCTTCACTTATAAAAGGGTTAAAAGCTCAAGAATGTAATTTTTTTTTTTAAATACTCTTGTCTATACCAGTTTAATATGCAGAGTCAATTATTAAAAAGCAATTCATGGGGTGACATAGTGAAGAGTGTAAACACTGACAACTTTCTTAATCTATCAGACCAGCATATGTGGACATCCCATTCTAAATGGAACAACTTCCAATATTTCCAGTGAAAACAAATCTTAAAAGCCACAACATACAATGACATTCTACAGAATTGTGTGCTTTCAATTTTGCTGTTATCGTTTGTGCGCTGGGGCATTATCATGCCAGGACAGACAAGGGCCCTCCACAAAGCAAGGTCTATGAAGAAATGATTTAGTCACTCTGGTCTGAAAGAACTTGACTGGCCTGCAGAAAGCCCAGATCTCAACCCCACTTAACACTTTTGGGATAAATTGGAACTGCCACTGCAAGCCTGGCTCCGTCCCACCCAACATTCATGTTTGACGCGAAAACACCTTTTTCACTTTCCCTGTTTTGCTTTATTCTGGAGAAAAAATTACATGAATGATGATCAAAGCCAAAATTATACATGTTATGGATCAATATTTATTGGGCAATCCATTATTTTGTAGAGGGAGGTCAAAATGTAAAATACACAAAAAACAAAAAAAAAATTACCTTAAGGATTCTGAGATAAAACATTGATCTATGGCATTTAATATGTTGGCATTGATCTTAATTTTTCTCTTCCTTCAGAAAAAGTATCAACACATTCAAATATTTCAGCTGGGGTTTCCGGCTGATTTTACAGATTTGACAACATTTTATTAGACGGAGTAATCCTTATTCAAAAGTCTGTATGCACTTTTTTTATACACAAAAACAAAAAAAGGCTTCTATTTTGATTTTTTTTTTTTAAACACTGTATTTTTCATGACAAATTATATATTATCAGCATAACAGTTTGAGTGAAAAGTTTAATTGAACAAATAACATAAATTTCAGACTTTTAGTAATTAAATTTTTTATTGAATTCCTACAGTAAATAAAGAAAAGTAAAACATATACACATAGAATCAACATTTAAACCCCATAATTACCCCTCCACCTTCCCCTTCCAATCTCCCCTGACCCTCAACGAACTCTCCTGTGGTCACACAAATATATACACACACAAAAAAAATCAAACAAAAACATTTATATAATAATCAAACACATTTATACCTCTGCCTCTTGCTCTTGCTCCACTGCCCCTCCCAGAGAGCCTCCAAAAACTCCAAATAGTTGCCCCATTTCCCAACAAAAAAATTAGTTACCCAGTCTTCGAAAAGTTACCCAGTCTTCTAAATGACACTTCCTCAAAAGCCGCCTCCATGCACCTCTCCTGAAATGGGGTTGCTGCAGCTGACCTCCATCTCCTTAGGATAATTTGCCTGGCGATCATTACACTGGTCAGATCCCAATTTTAATTTTGTTTATTCCCCACATCAATGACCGCCCCATGACTCCCATCCAGGGCCTGTAGGCTTATGTCATCCCTGACAGCCAGGGCCTACAGTGCCACTGGGCAAGCCGCCTCTGCCCTGCACGCCATGGCTCTCCTGCAAGAATTGCTGAATCTCCCAGGGATTGATGTAGGAGCTGCACTCGGCGATCGACCTCACTCTCCGGACGACGAAAGTCAAGCCGTGGTCTCTCGGATGGACGATATCCACTTTGTTGGTCCAGGAGCACAAACTATGGCTTAACCTAGTCGAGATGTGAGAGGCCGACAATGCACACATCCTGAATGCCGCCATCTCCCAGGCCGGCCTATTCGGCAACACCATCAGTTCTTGGTGGTGAAGCAGAAGACAGAGGCCATTCAACACATCCCGCACGTTCAAGATCCCGCACCCTGTCTGTGCATCACCATGCGTCCCCCGCAGGAAGCAAACGCCACCCGTCTCACGGACGCCTGCTAAGAAGAACATTTCTAAGTGCCCCTGAGATGAGCGACCCAGGGATGAGAAGACCTGCTGTCCTGGAGATGGTACACAGACCACTCCATCCCCCGGTGGAGGACCGAGAGGAGAATCTTTTGTTCCCTTTTCATTTTGTTGTTTGTTTTGTTGCACTCAAGTAGCTGCAGTACAAGAACACTCAATAAAAGACCATTTTTCTCATTCCCTGTGTCACATAAACGGTGTGTACGGTCGTCACCCCGACCATCATTTCTCTTTGGCAGGTCCAGCGCCCTGGCGGCGGTTTCGGCGGTCCGTGGGGATGAAATACTTCCTCCCCCCTCCATGACCAATCTGCTGGTGAGTATCAGGAGTCAGGTAAGTGGTTCGATGTCTCAACACAATACGGCCACAGGGCTCAAGCCTCGTAAATTTGGCCTCTCTGGCTCCACCCCACCAGGAGACCCCACCCGCCGGTATGTCCGATGAGATTGTTCCCTTGGTCCCCCTCACCCTGAGCTTGGATGCGTGGTGGCATCCACTTCACCTCAGTGAAGGGCGAGAATGCTGCGACCTTGAGTGCAGAAATCGCTAACCTTCTGCGGAAGCGTGCGATAGAGCCTGTCCCTCTAACCGACATGAAGAACGGTTTCTACAGCCCCTACATCATTGTACCGAAAAAAGGCTGTGGGTTGCGGCCAATCTTGGATCTGTGAGTACTGAACCGGGCTTTAGCGTCTCATGTTCAAAATGTTGACGCAAAAGGCACATTCTAGACCTGAAGGATGCGTACTTCCACATCTCGATTCTACCTCGACATAGATACATGCTGTGGTTTGCATTTGAGGGTTGGGCATACCAGTACAAAGTCCACCCTTTCGGCCTGTCCTTGTCCCCTTGCGTCTTCACAAAGGTCGCAGAGTCTGCCCTTGCCCCGCTAAGGGAAGTGGGTACAACTACCTCGACGACTGGCTAATCATAGCTCACTCTTAAGATGTGTTGTGCGTGCACAGGGACCTGGTGCTCTCACACATCAGATGGCTAGGGCTTCGGGTCACCTGGGAAAAGAGCAAGCTCCTCCCGTTTCAGAGCATCCCTTTTCTCTGTCTGGAGTTGGACACAGTCTCGATGACAGTGTGCCTCACGAACAAGCGCACCCAGTTGGTGCTGACCTGTTTGAAGGCGTTCAGACAGAAGACGACGGTTCCACTGAAAATTTTTCAGAGGCTCCTGGGGCATATGGCATCCTCAGCGGTGGCCACACCGCACGTGTTGATGCATATGAGACTGCTTCAGCACTGGCTTCAGACTCGAGTGCTGGTTTGAACAGACAACATGGCTACGGTAGCATATATCAACCGCCAAAGTGGTTTACGCTTCCCTCGCATGTCACAACTCATCCATCGTCTCCTCTTGAGTCAGCAGCACCTCAAGTTGCTGCAAGCCACTCACATACCGGGCAACCTCAACACCACAGCGGACGCGATGTCATGGCAGGTTACCCACAAGGAAGAATGGAGACTCCATCCTCAGGTGGTCCAGCTGATCTGGAGTCGATACAGACAGGCAAAGGTTCACCTCCCCAGAATCCTGCCACTGCCCGCTCTGGTACGCCCTGACGAGGCGCCCCTCGGTATAGACGTGCTGGCACACACCTGTCCGCCTGGACTACACAAGTATGCATTTCCTCCAGTGAGCCTGCTTGCACAGACCCTGTTCAAGGTCAGGGAGGACGAGGAGCAGGTCATCCTAGTAGCACCTTACTAGCCCACCCAGACTTGGTTCTCGGACCTCACACACCTCGTTTCAGCCCCTCCCTAGCAAATTCCCCAGAGGAAGGACCTTCTTTCTCAAGGATAGGACACCATCTGGCGACCGAACCTCTGGAACCTCAATGTCTGGCCCCAGGACAGGATGCAGATAACCTCAGTGGCCTACTACCTGCCATAGTAGACACCATCACTCAGGCTAGGGCCCCCTCTACGAGGCGCCTGTGTGCCTTTAAGTGCTGTCTTTTCGCTAAGTGGTGTTCTTCCCAGCGCGAAGACCCCCAGAGATGCACAGTTGGCACAGTGCTTTCCTTTCTGCAGGAGAGGTTGGAGGGACGGCTGTCCCCCTCCACCTTGAAGGTGTATGTAGCCACTATAGCCGGTAAGTCCTTATGGAAGCATGACCTGATCATCAGGTTCCTGAGAGGCGCCAGGAGGTTGAATCCCTCTAGGCCGCACCTTGTTCCCTCATGGGACCTGTAGTCCTGCAAGGCCTATGAGGGGCTCCCTTTGAGCCCTTAAGAGTGAGCAGAGTTTAAGGCACTCTCACTGAAGACTGCACTCCTGACGGCACTCACCTCCAAGAGGATAGGGGACCTGCAAGCGTTCTCTGTCAGAGAAACATGCCTGGAGTTCGGTCTGGGCTACTCTCACGTGATCCTGAGACCCTGACCGGGCCATGTGCCCAAGGTCCCCACGAACCCATTAAGGGATCAAGTGGTGAACCTGCAAGTGCTGCCCCTGGAGGAGGCAGACCCAGCCTTGGCATTGCTGTGTCAGGTGCATGCTTTACGCATCTATTTGGATCGCACACAGAGCTTTAGGGTCTCTGAGCAGAGACAGTGGTGGACAGTGGAAAGGAAGTGCTGTCTCCAAGCAGAGGATCACCCATTGGATCATTGACACCATAACTATGGTATACCACGCTCAGCATGTGCCACCCCTGAAGCTCCATTGAGCTGAAAACGTGCGCTGTTGACTCCCAGTAGTGTTCACAAGATGTGTTCCCTGGATGACTTCCTCCTTGGGAAGGAGCCTTGTGGCAGACGAGTTTGCGGAGAAACTCGCTGCCAGCTCAGTACACGTGCTAACTAAGCCCTGTACTGGGGTAGGTGCTCCGCATGTGCTGGTTCCCCATAGGTAACCCCATACGATGTATATCTTCCGCTAAATTGTTTTTCCTGTTGGTAAACTGCTTCATCCTTGGGCAGAGGGCCCTCTGCCCCAGTCACCATGTTCGTAGAGTTTCCTCCCTCATCGGGTAGGACCTACCATGGGAATTCTTCACATGACTGACTTCTGACTAGATTCGGCAAGACCACGTGACATATCTCCACTTGAAATACCCCACCCTCTGGGCAGGGTGTGGTCTCCATGGTGTCTTCCCCTTGAGAGTGTCGTTTTTGTAGGGGTCCCTCCTGCCACAATGCTGAACTACCCGTTGAAATGGTCGGGACCTCGGCTCCTCAGTACAAAACTTGAATGAGTGGTATGCACGCCAGCTCCTTTATACCCATATGTCGGGGGAGTGGCATGCAAATACCACTAGCCGATTCCCATTGTCTGTTTATCAAAGGTCAGAGGTTTCTCGGGCTCCCAAGAGTGACCCCTAGTGTCACTACATCGACACAACGTCTCGTTCCCACCATCAGGGAACAGAGGTTACAGAAGTAACCAGGATGGTAACAGAGCCTGCCAGATCCAGCTCTGGTCCTGCCTGATGCCTGACACCCATTACTAAGTGTTACTGAGTGATGACAACTAACTACAGACTGTGCCAGCCAGATTTCACTTCAGTCTACTACGATGAACTTCACAGAGGATGAACTGAGGCCAGGAATAACCATCAGACATGGGATACTTCACTGGACACTGTCTGAAACTTGGACTTAAGATGGACTTTGCCAGAAATTAATCTGCCAAAAGCTCAGTGGCGGTTCTAGGAGGGGCCAGAACCCGCCCCCCCCCCCTTAAATTTGGAATTGTATCGCACCAAACAATTTTGTGTGCAATGTGTAGATTGTCTTGTGGGTGGCAGTAATGAAAATACCCCCTAAATTTGGAATGGGATCACGCCAATCAATTTTGGGTGCAATGTGCAGTTTGTCCTGTGGGTGAGCTTCACATCTTCTCCCAAAAAAGATACAGGTAACAAAAATATTTAATTTCAGTCATGTACACATAGTGAGAAATAATATTAAACTATCCACACTCGCCAACTGGATTTTTTCCTCATGACAGCGGAAACAACTTAAAATTCCCCGTCACTTTGTGCACACAGATAAGTATAAGACATCATTAAAGACTATAAAGGGACTATTTTTATTTGTGTACACTCACAATAACAACAAAACCTTGTGCTTTTGTAAAATAAAGAAAATAAATAGGGTGCGCTTTCAGCCGTCTCTGTCACAAGTCACAAAAATGAACTGAAACTCAGTGAATACTTATCACACAAACATTAAAAATATGTCTAAAGAAAGCTTAAAATGTCTACTTTTAAATAAAAAAAATATTTGTCTACTCAGATGTGCAGGTTATTTCACTGACTTAATAATTTATTTATTTTTTAAAACCATGCATAAACGCTATTTTCTCAAAAATACAAACATGTACACACATGTTGCTCATATATTATTGTAGCTCAGTTTGTGCTGAATACAGTGTTATCAGACTTTAGCCATGAATATGTTTTTAAGCAACTGAAAAAGCACAAATGTCAAGGTATGTCAAAACTCCGGGGCACAAAAACACCGTGAGACCCTAGGAATAACCTGACCAAAATTTAAAATTTACTTGCTATTTTCTAACTCTAATGTCGTGTCAGCTTGTGATTTTCTGTCATCCGTGTTCTGTCATACTCAAAAAAGGACAAAATATAATAAAATCACAGTAAATGGAATCAATATCACTTATTCTATATTGTTTATTTGTAAGTTTTTTTCTATTGCCCCCTTTTTGAGCCTGACAGTCCATCACAGTCAGAACCACTATTTCCTTTTATTTTATATAGGTTTCCTTTCATTATATCTACAGAAAGTCAAATGGGTTTTAAACGGCTTGTAAATAATGATAGGATTTTTGAATGAGCTTCTCTTTTCATTTAGACTTTCATTTACATTTTCATCCTTTTCCCCTTTGTATTTAAAATGAAGAGAAAAAACCCAAAGGACATAATGTCCTTCTTTAATAAGAAAAATAAAGATAACGGTCAGTCAAGACTGAAGAGAGAAGATGCTTGTGAAAAAGAGTCAGAAATACATGAAAGCTTAGAGAAAGTCCAGAAGAACAGAGATCCCATCAGCAAGGTATTTTAGTTGCGGAGAGAGTCAGCAGGTCTGGAGGCAGAGAGCAGACAGACAGCAACCTGGAGAGTGTGAGCAAGATGAGCCCTGTGCACCTACAAGCACTTCATCTGAACCGTCAGGTTTGTCATGGAGCTTAAAATTGTCAGTCGCTATAGGCCAGTTGTCTATAGACATGTTTAGGCTGATTGAGATGAGAATACTTAGCTTTAGCTCTTTTTGTTTTTCCATAAACATTTTTGTTTTAATCATTTGAGCTTGACTTATACCTATGGAATGCTAAATAATTATTCACTGTGACTCTTTCATCTTACACAGATATTTTAGTAGAGATCATCCACCTGTGCAGCCACTCTTAACAACATATCCAAAGACACTGATGCGGGACAGGAAGAGGAGCTTCAAAGCAGAATGGTACAAGATTCATCCCTAGCTTGAGTACTCCAGAATATTAGACTCTGCATATTGTTACACCTGTCAACATTTTAGCCCTCCCAACAGCCCAGTGTCAGTTTTTGAGAGTGGTTTTAAAAACTGGAAGGCAGCAACCTACAAGGAAGGGGGATTTGCAATTCATGCAAGATCAGAGCACCACTAGCAAGCCATAGTTGCATTTAAAGACTATGAGACAGCAGTGAAAAACAACAGAACTTTGCTAAATGCCTCAAACAAAGAACATGACAAGCATATGGCGCATCTGTTATGAGTGGCAAGCATACAGGTGTACAGGCACGAAATAAAAATGTGGCGAAGCAAGCCTTTTACATGCACTGTAGTGCACACTGTCTAAATTTGGTACTAGTCAACAGAGTCAAAATCCCTGAGGCTGACAGATTTTTCTCACTGCAGGAAAGGCTTTATGTGTTCATGTCTGGGTCACATGTGCATAAAAAATGGCTTGCTGTACAAAGATAAATGTTTGAAGGTGCTCCTAGAGAACTTCAGAGACTAAGCAATACTCGTGGGCATGTCGTTATATTTCATTGCGTAATACCTTGGATAGATTGTCTGCAATTAAGAGAGTTATGCAGGAGGTCTATTTCTCGTTTGGCACTCAGTGAAGGCGGTCGCATTTTTCTCTCCCTCTCCCTCCCCTGACCTCCCTGCTTTGCTCTCTCGTCACATCTAGTCAACTGTCTTGTACTTTTGAGAGACTCTCTCAGCACTGCTCTCCAAACCAAGAAATTATTATGGATTTGGTCAACTGGTCTCTCAACGCAATTGACACCATCTTCTCGAGGAGAAGCTTGGGTTCCGGGGAACCTAACTGCCCTGACGGAACGTTTGCAGCTGGCTACACGATGGACGCGTGGGAGAGGTGGCGGGTCGTGTGTCTGGCGGTTCTTTCCGTGGAGGACGTTGAAGATATCTACCTATTCGGAACCATGATAACAGGTCTTCTGCTGAATGGATTAGGCATTGCCCTGGTTTATCGAAGAATTAAGAAGAAGGAGACAGCTGTCCAAAGCCTCACAAGGCTGCCCGTCATGATTGAGGCGGTGGGCAGAGCTGTCAGCACTCAGACTCTCAATACGGATAACATCATGAAGGAGCTTACAGCTTTGCAAAGGCAAATGGATCGTTTAAGAGACCAAAATGGACATGCAGAATAGCCTGGGAAATTGCAGCTATTCGCCCCAAGACAAAACATTTCAATCTTATCTGTTTCGGCACCCCCCAACCAGCACTGGGCCTTGGCCAAGGCCGCTGATGGATCAACAACTCCCCTGGTTAGAGCACTGCAATGAGCCTCTCTCGCATTCCCTCCCCCCTCCCAAAACACCCTGGGATTGTGACCTTTTGGCGAATCTCTGGGCTAACACACACACAAGACTTTACACAAATACAGATATGCATCCGCCCCTCACCCCATCCCTCGCCTTCGCCGCTTCGTACCCCCCAGTCTGACAGGCGGGTCTGTGACCAGCGCCGAGAATGGCTGCAGGACCGGATGGCTGCTTGCCTGTGCTGGGCTACCTCCATCCCCCACTCCCCTCCCCTGTTGCAAGTTTTTGTTATGTTGTAGTTGTACTGATTATGTGCTAAGTGTTGCTGAAATGTTTTTTCCTGTTCCCACACTGTAATCCTCACAGGAGTATAGTCTGGGGGTTGCTGTTTTTTTTTTCTCACTTTTCCCCATGTAATGCTGTATATCTTCTCAATTCCCTGTCTTCCTGCCCTGTCTACCCAGTTGTCATATTGTATGTTTGTATGGGCAGGATGATGGCCAATTTCACTGGTTACTTTCACTTGTGACTATGTGACAATAAAGGGTTACTACTACTAGTTGAGGAAAACAATGGTGACAAGTCTGTTGCAGCACAAGGTCTGCTTGCACAGTTAGACTTGAAATTCATTGTTACACTATGCAAATTCTTTGGAGAAGCAAGACTGCTTTCAGATATGTTGCAGTCATCATCACTTGATCTTTCAAAGGCTGTTGATTTGGTTCAAGCCTTCACTCAGACCTTGCTTGAATACAGAAATGAGTCATTTTTTGATGGCCTTTGGACTGAAGTGATAAATATTGCTGGAGAGTGTAATATTTCAGAACAACCAAATGAAAAAAGGCAGACACAGCTAAGTTCACAATTTAGTGGACATTGTGTTCTCTCTACAACTGGTGGGAGATGGGCAAATGCAAGTAAAGATGGTTTCTGTTCTTCCTCTTTTTACCCAGTGATTGACCAAATGCTTTGAGCTCAACAGGAGGTTCTCTAATAAGAATTGCAATATTATGAATGGCATTCAAGCTCTAAATCCCAAAAGTGATGCCTTTCTCAAAGAGGATGTCCTTTTTTCTTTGGGTAGAATGTATAGCTCAAATATTGAGGATTTGGGGCATGAAATACATCAGTTCAGAAGGATTTTAGATAGGAAAATAAAACAAGGTATGCAGAGACCCTCAAGTACAGTGGAGCTGGAAGCATTTATGGAACCTTATAGTGAAGTTTTTATTTTGAGCTCTTTAAACTTTGCAAAATCAGTGTTGCAATTCCAATCAGTACAGCTTCTTGTGAAAGGAGCTTCTCCACTCTAAAACTGGTCAAGACACATCTGAGATCTACTATGGCAGATGAGAGAGTGAGCAACTTGGGTGTTTTGAGTATTGATTCCAAGCGTGTAAATAAATTGAATGTTGAAGTATTTGTTGATGTGTTTGCAAGAAACAACAGAAATCGCAGAATACAGCTTTTATGAATAAAAGCTAAAAGCCAAGATTATCAAACACATTTCCAGATGACTGCCTAATTTGATTTGTGGATATGTTTGGTTTGTTATATATGTTTATGTGTCATATAGTTTACAGATGCAGAAAAGTGCCTAGATGTGTTAGATTTGTCATATATATTTTTCAGATGCTGAAAAGTGCCTAGATGTGCTTAGATGCTAAAAATGTGTTATCACAATACACAATTACTTGTGAAATAAATGAACATGAAACATTCATTTGATTTTAAATAGTTTTATTAGCTTACTTCTAGAGATTGCAGTTATAGATGACATGGTAAAAAAATACTTGAAATAATCCTGAAAGTAGGTTAAAATACATGTTAAAAGTGTGCCCACTAAAAGCACAATTGGTTCCTGCCTGGCCCCCCCAGTTACTGTGTTCTAGAACCGCCACTGCAAAAGCTTACAGTCGAACTGCAGTGCACCTTACTGACCTCTGCCTACATCACCTTGGTTAAAGGGTGGACTACACTCTTAAAATGGAATACATAAATAATAAATTGAATACCAATGTAAGCCTTCATCAGTCAAATACCAAAGGAAAATGCATCTGTGTTCACTTTGGCAGTTAATTCAGGATGGACTTCTAAGCCTTTAGTCATGAATCTTACAGTTTATACAAAATCTTTAGGTTTAAACACTGACCCCCAACACTTACATAGGTCACTAATTGTAAATCATGACTTCTACTACCCATAAATAACTAATATTGGCATTGTATTCATGCTGTTTAGCCAGAAGGGAACTGGTCCCCACAGTGAGCCTGGTTTACCCCAAGTAACCATTAACCAACATCTTATGGAATATTGTGTCAACTTTAGTTCTAACTTGGGGTCCAACTAAAAATATAATTTACTTATTTATTTTAAGGCACAATTTACAATCATGTTTTTAGTAAACCACACTATTATGACTTGAAGACATTACTATATTACAGCTTATTTTTCTGTTAAAGCATTATTTTCTGTAAATCTGCTTTGAAATGATGTGTGTTGAAAAAATGCTACACAAATAAAAATGACGACTTATATTTTCGATAATTTAAGTACATTTAATCTTATTTATTTACTGACACAAAATCTATGGCTTGTATTAACTAATACTGTCAGGAATATAACTTTGATTGCAGCTCCTGGGGGAATCCCCAAACTGCAAATGCACGGACAGTGTTCAGACTTTGCACTGAGAAAAGATTGTTTTAAGCACAATTACTTCTTTCACAAATATTTCTTGAAAAGCCAAACCCATTATTTAGAAGGGGGTGTACCACATACATCTGTCCGAAAGACCGATTTAACCTTTAGACTTTTTTAAAAATATTTATATACTTTCAATTGAGGCTTTGTCAAGCCAAAATGCAATATTTGTCTTGAAGAAAATTATTTTCTAAAGTTCATTAATTTTAAGAAAGCAGGGCTGAAACGATTATCGTCAACGTCGACAATTAAAAATTGTCGACAAAAATTTTAATTGTCAAATAGTTCTTATTTAACATAACATGAGACACATGAGAGCAGCACTGCAGTTCGTGATTGACTGAGAGGAAGAATTACACATCTCAGAGTCCAGATCCACTCTAACCTTTCCAAACAGTTTCAGGTGATTTCAGGTGAATTGTAATGCAAAAATACAAAAGTAAATTCAGAAGCACTCTCGTTGTGGAATAAGCGGAGGCGGAGCTCTTTAAAGGAAACATGCGTTACATCTTAAATGCAGTTATATTTAATGCGTTATAGCTTTATTAAAGTTCAAATAATACAGAAGCAGCTCATGTTAATAACTATAAACTCAGAAACTGGAATTTCTCTGTGTGGTCGGTACCTCTTCTATGAGTTGCGCGAATGTCCCAATCTAAGGAGGAGAGATTGAAACTGCAACCGGCTGAGAGAGACTCTGCCTCGGGGACGCTCATCCCTTGAGTGCGCACGCTTAATGAAGCTAGATTAGAACGCGATTGCTCGCGGCTTATTTAATCATAATGTATGTCACTGTGCATTTCTTATTGTGAAGAAAATTGGCAATATGCAGCTTTATTAATAAGAGAGAGTTTGTCTTTGTGAGTTAAAGATGGATTGATGTGAACAGAAAGGTGAGAGAGGGTAGTCATCGCACCATTATACACTGCAACAAAATAAGTTTATGATTTTGTTTTGTACATTTTCTTTAACAGCTATACTGCAGAAGACAAAATTGTTATCTGAGAATGTTGAATATAATATTAAAAATACAAATATTTTAAATGATCTAAAAATCCTTTTAAAAAAGATGCATTCACCTTAGAAGTATCATATCAGATATTTACACTTGCTTTTAGAGAATAAATCTTAAATATGAGTATATTTGGTCTTTTCTGCACTCGCAGAAGCATAACAAAGTGAAAAATACACTTATATACAAAATACACTTATATTTAAGATACATTCTCTTAAATGTATTAAGGATTTTTAGACAATTTTCATTGGAAAACAAGACAAAAACACTTGATAACAAGAGGATTTTTTGCAGTGAATTTCTTTCCAGAATTAAACTTAATAAAAAGTATTTTTCCCTTTAATTCATTGAATGTTATTTAGAGGTATTTCTTAAATTGTTAGTAAGCATGTTTAACACAACATTTTAGGTCAGGGTACAAGCTGAATAATCGGTTAAGAGCTAATGATTAATTGTTGCAATAATCGCTGAAATAGTCGAATGATCGTTCTAATAATCGCTAGATTAATTGATGATCAAAACAATCGTTAGTTGCAGCACTATAAGAAAGTAGAGTTGAAATAGAACAAAATTCTGCATCCTCTTTGCTATCTTAAATCCTTTTAAATTCAAATTCAGGTATTGAGTTGGACTTTTGAAGTCACTCAATTTATTTCTAAATGGTACACAACACTGACAGACCCTCAAACACAGTTTACAAAGCTAATTGCTGATTTTAGTGTGAGTGGAGATTTGAGAGAAGAATATAGCAGCTCACCTTAAGAGGAGACTCCCCCCCAACATACACAAACAGCACACTGTGCCTCATCAAGACATGTTCAAACATCTGTCTGCTCGGGAGAGATCGCACAGCTGGTCTGAAACACATCAAATGACATAAACTATTACATTTTTCCCCCTCAACACAACACATCAATTATGTGTGGAATTTTTTTTTTTTTTCAACTATAGCTCTATTTGGACAGTAATTATTTATCAGGGGTACATCAGTACAAAATGTTTTTATTTTTTCTAAATTGCATAGCTCCTTTGTGATAAAACTCATGTAATTGAACAGCTATTAATTCACTGAGCCAAATGAGTTTCATCATCTGATGTACCCAGAAGTTTACTTCTTAAGTGATAATTGAATGTACATGACCCGTGTTCCAATTTGCAGGGTTTTTGCACAGTGTCCACTGCTCCCTACACACTGAGCAAGAGATGTTTGTTGAAGCTTACTTCACTTGACAATATTTATTTATTTGAAATGAATAGCAAAGTCATCAAAAAAGGACAACGCTTGAGTCACGCAGATTACAAGTATTGATAAAAATGACAAAATAATTGTGTAAATAAATGTAAATGTATTATCCATTACCAAACTTTCACATTATATATACACACACACACACACACACAGCATTCAGACTCTTTCGTTTTTAACTCACTGCACTTGTGCACTTAACTTGTGTGACACCTATATATATATATATATATATATATACACACACACACACACAGGTGCTGGTCATATAATTAGAATATCATCAAAAAGTTGATTTATTTCAGTAATTTTATTCAAAAAGTGAAACTTGTATAATGTATACATTCATTCCACACAGACTGATATATTTCAAGTGTTCATTCCTTTTAATTTTGATGATTATAACTGACAACTAATGAAAACCCCAAAATCAGTATCTCAGAAAATTAGAATATTGTGAAAAGGTTCAATATTGAAGACACCTGGTGCCACACTCTAATCAGCTAATTAACTCAAAACACCTGCAAAGGCCTTTAAATGGTCTCTCAGTCTAGTTCTGTAGGCTACACAATCATGGGGAAGACTGCTGACTAGACAGCTGTCCAAAAGACGACCATTGACATCTTGCACAAGGAGGGCAAGACACAAAAGGTCATTGCTAAAGAGGCTGGCTGTTCACAGAGCTCTGTGTCCAAGCACATTGATAGAGAGGCGAAGGGAAGAAAAAGATGTGGTAGAAAAAAGTGTACAAGCAATAGGGATAACCGCACCCGGGAGAGGATTGTGAAACAAAACTCATTCAAAAATGTGGGGGAGATTCACAAAGAGTGGACTGCAGCTGGAGTCAGTGCTTCAAGAACCACCACGCACAGACGTATGCAAGACATGGGTTTCAGCTGTCGCATTCCTTGTGTCAAGCCACTCTTGAACAAGACACAGCGTCAGAAGCGTCTCGCCTGTGCTAAAGACAAAAAGGACTGGACTGCTGCTGAGTGGTCCAAAGTTATGTTCTCTGATGAAAGTAAATTTTGCATTTCCTTTGGAAATCAAGGTCCCAGAGTCTGGAGGAAGAGAGGAGAGGCACAGAATCCACGTTGCTTGAAGTCCAGTGTAAAGTTTCCACAGTCAGTGATGGTTTGGGGTGCCATGTCATCTGCTGGTGTTGGACCACTGTGTTTTCTGAGGTCCAAGGTCAACGCAGAAGTCTACCAGGAAGTTTTAGTGCACCTTCATGCTTCCTGCTGCTGACCAATTTTATGGAGATGCAGATTTCATTTTACAACAGGACTTGGCACCTGCACACAGTGCCAAAGCTACCAGTACCTGGTTTAAGGACCATGGTATCCCTGTTCTTAATTGGCCAGCAAACTCGCCTGACCTTAACCCTATAGAAAATCTATGGGGTATTGTGAAGAGGAAGATGCGATACGCCAGACCCAACAATGCAGAAGAGCTGAAGGCCACTATCAGAGCAACCTGGGCTCTCATAACACCTGAGCAGTGCCACAGACTGATCAACTCCATGCCAGTAATGCAGGCAAAAGGAGCCCCAACTAAGTATTGAGTGCTGTACATGTTCATACTTTTCAGTTGGCCTACATTTCTAAAAATCCTTTTTTTGTATTGGACTTAAGTAATATTCTAATTTTCGGAGATACTGAATTTGAGATTTTCATTAGTTGTCAGTTTTAATAATCACAATTAAATGAAATAAACATTTGAAATATATCAGTCGGTGTGTAATGAATGAATATAATATCCAAGTTTCACTTTTTGAATGGATTTACTGAAATAAATCAACTTTTTGACAATATTCTAATTATATGACCAGCACCTGTGTGTATATATATATATATAATTGTAAAATATTTCAAGATAACTGTATAATTATTTCATCATTATATATTGAATTATTGTTATATGAGGGGCATTCTCAGCAAATATTTGTATATGCAATTAATTAATCGGGACATCATGTAATTAATTCGCTGAAAATATATACACACACTATATATATATATATATATATATATATATATATATATATATATATATATATATATATATTCATTTTCAATTGTTCATTTTTAATTTTATTGCTAACTGATTCATTTTACATTTTTGCTATAATTTAATATAATCATTTATTGAAAAAATGTATGATGATATAAATGTAGATATGAAGATTATATCCTTAAAATTGATTTACCAAATGTAATTCAATGCATTAGGTGTTCAATTGGCCTAAACAGAATTTAATATGAGCACATAAATCATATAGCCTTGTAATTTTATTGCAATTATAAGGCAATAGGTCTCAAATTCGTTTTTGGTTGAATTTTTTTCTCTGTTCTCTTTCAAAATCAAATCACTTTATTGTCACACTACTGTGTACACGAGTGCAACAGTAGGTGAAATTTCTTGTGTGCAGTTCCGAGCAACATAGCAGTCATGACAGTGACGAGACATATACCAATTTACAATAAACAACATATTTACACAACACAATTTACATAACAAATGTACACGTAATTACACAACAATTTACATATCTAAGCAGATTACTGCATGTCCGCCCATAGAATAATCATAAAAGCCAAAATTGCCAACAGCTAACCAAAAATTAACTATTGATCCTTGATGTTACCACAACATTGTAATTACGGACTGGCACAGTTCCAAAGTTATGTTGCGTCTACGAATATAGGAATTTAACTTTTCCGGTTGTCACAACGAAATCAGTTGTTTCCCCGATGAAAGTTTGGTCATCAAATTATGGTGCAGTTAGATAATGCAATAAAATCTATCTAAGTTTTAAATAGACATACAATAAATCTGTAAACTAAAAACAAAAATGAGAATTCAATAATTATGCCTGTTGCAATTATTACATTGTCTGATATTTAAATCTGGTATATGGCCATATATGAACAAATACAATTAGAGTTTATATATTTGAGCATTTATGTACACATTTAAATTCCACAAATGTTTAAAAAAAACATTTTACATATATGAAAATTGCCATTTTTGTCATATTGACTGTGGCAGTGCAGGGTCGTGATGCTACACACCCTGCACCTAATCAGGCTAATTAAGCCCTTGAGAGGGATAAGAGCGACCGGAGATGGCAGTGCTACAAAGAGAGAGATTTACGGGCAGCTGCCCAACACATGTGTGTGTTTGTGTCTTTTTGGTTTAAGTTTACTATTAAACTATTATTTATATTGTCAAGACGGTTCTCGTCTCTTCTTTTTCATTAATCCCTTTACACTGGTGCCGAAACCCGGGAAGGAGGAGGGATGCGCTGTAGTATAGTTCTCGCCACTACCATCAAACTCATCTGCCGGGGGATGAGCCCAGCCACCTAAGAGCGGAGGAACCCGGCTGCCTAAGAGCGGACGAACAGCCTGGAGCGGTCAGGGCCACTGCCAGATGCGGGGGGGAGACCCCATACCAGCCGCTAAACGCGGCAGGATCGTAACAACCGCCGACCGCGAGTGGGGGGGCCTTCCGGCCAACCGCCTGGAGTGAGGCGTTCTGTCCACCAGCGGCAGGAGGACTGCCTCCGATCTACCCAGGAAGGCGCGGCTGTCGTCCATTAGAGAGTGTGGGAGTGGTCGAGGACCAAGCGACGGTGTATCGGAGAACAAGTAAGTGTTTTTGTTTCACTCTCTCTCTCTCTCTCCCACTGCCACTCTGTGTAGGCCTTCCCCTCTCTTTTAAATTTTTGGGGGTACTTCGTGTGACAGTGAGTACCCTGTGTTTTTAAATATTATTGTTGTTTCCCTCCCCCGTCCCTTCCCAGATTCAGGAAGGCGGGGATGACCTGCCATCTATTATTTATATTGTCAAGCTGGTTCTCTCTTCCTCCTTTCCATTAATCCCTTTTATATATATATATATATATATATATATATATATATATATATATAGTATATTGCATATATAAGCAACATTGTTGTACAGTTGAAGTCAGAAGTTTACAAACACTTAGGTTGAAATCATTAAAACACAATTTTTTTTACCAATCCACAGATTTAATATTAGCAATTACAATTGACAGATTGTTTCACTTTTAATTGACTACATCACAATTCCAGTGGGTCAGAAGTTTATATACACCAAGTTAACTGAGCCTTTAAGCAGCTTGGAAAATTCCAGAAAATTATCTCTAGCCTTTAAATAATTAGCTTCTGATAGGTGTGTACCTGGATGTATTTTAATGTCTACCTTTAAACTCTTTGCTTGGCATCATGTGAAAATCAAAAGAAATCATCCAAGACCACAGAAAAAACATTGTGGACCTCCACAAGTCTGGTTCATTCTTGGGAGCTATTTCCTTAAGCCTTAAGGTGCCACGTTTATCTGTACAAATAATAGTATGCAAGTATAAACACCATGCCATGCAGCTATCAACCCGCTTAGGAAGGAGACTAATTCTGTCTCCTAGAGATGAACATAGTTTTTGGTGTGAAAAGTGCAGATCTATCCCAGAACAACAGCAAAGGACCTTGTGAAGATGCTGGAGAAAACAGGTAGATAAGTATCTATATCCACAGTTAAACAATTCCTATATCTACATAACTTGAAAGGCTACTCAGCAAGGAAGAAGCAACTGCTCCTTAACCGCCAGGAAAAAAACAGACTACAGATTGTAAGTGCACATGGGGACAAAGATTTTTCTATTTGGAGAAATGTCTTCTGGTATAATTATTATTTTTTTTTTTTAACTGTTTGGCCATAATGACCATTGGTATGTTTGGAGGAAAAAGGGTGAGGCTTGCAAGCCGAAGTACACCATCCCAGCCGTGAAGAGTGGGGGTGGCAGCATCATGCTGTGGGGGTGCTTTGCTGCAGGAGGGACTGGTGCACTTCACAAAATAGATTGCATCATGAGGAAGGAAATTTATGCAGCTATATTGAAGCAACATCTCAAGACATCAGCCAGGTGGTTAAAGCTCTGTTGCAAATGGGTCTTCCAAATAGAAAATGACCCCAAGCATACCTCCAAAATTGTGGCAAAACAGCTCAAGGAAAACAAAATCAAGGTATTGGAGTGGCCATCACAAAGCCCTGACCTCAATCCGATAGAAAATTTGTGGGCAGAACTGAAAAAGCATGTGCGAGCAAGGAGGCCTTCAAATCTGAAAGTTACACCAGTTCTGTCTGGAGGAATGGGACAAAATTCCAGCAGCTTACTCTGAGAAGCTTGTGGAAGGATACGCAAAACGTTTAGGGAATGATACCAAATACTAACAAACTGTATGCACAATTCTGACCCACTGGGAATGTGATGAAAGAAATAAAAGCTGAAATAAATAATTCTTTCAACTATTGTTCTGACAGAAATTGAATTTTTTCAACAATTAAATATCATGACTTGTGATAAACGGAGTTTAAATGTATTTGGCTAAGGTGTATGTAAACTTCTGACTTCAACTGTATCAGTAAAAACTTTTACTTTCAGCACACAAGTGTTCAGCATATATAGCATATATTCGTAGCCTTCTGTTCTAATACCTCTTCAAATTCTAATCAGATTTTACTACAAAACTAATGGGGATTTAAAGTGAATATTAGGGATTATTTGTATAAATGTGCTTTTTTGTGTCATTCACAGCACGAATGGTGAAGATTTATTGCTAGCTGTGATGTATGTGTACTGTCTGTGATCCTGTGAAAGTACAACAATGCTTACCAGGGGCGGATGTTGACATTTTTTCATGGGCTGGCATGCAGACAATAATGGGTGGAAACACCAAAGAAAGTGCCCATGCGTATCTCTTAAGGATTAAGGTACCAAGCTTCATTGCAACAAGTACTAGTTCATTTATTGGAGTCACAATCAAATTATAAATATCCATGAATTTGCAATACAACTGCATTTCCACAGGAACCACATAATAACAATTTTGCTACTGATTTGCAAACATTAAAAAAAAAAAATCTCCAGAGCACCTAGACATTATCTATTAAACACATTCTAAATGTTCCTTAGTTTGACATAAAACTGGCAATCTGGAATAAACATAATATTATGCAGGCCAAATTGTTTACATTTTTTAAGTGTACCCATGGATGGAGAGTGCATGCAAATCCAATGCTATTCTGCTAATACAATCCTGTAGGCCTATCAATTTAACAGCTGGAATAAGCCATTTGAAAGGGAACATTAACACAAAGTTAGTTCTAAATAAAAATAAACTCTAGGAAAATCGTACTTTGGGTAGCATTGCTGCGAAACTCATGAATATTAATTATTTTATGCAGAATTAATGATTCTTTTAAACCACATATTTTTATAAACAGTCATTTTAATGACCTAATGAAGCACTCAAATAGATATTTAACATATGTCAATTTCATCTCTACATCTGGCACTACCGATCTTTGGATTATGTTAGTCAGTAGATGAACACAGATAATTCACACAAATAAACTTTTTATTGTAGTTAAACAAGATTGCATCTATAGGTCAATGGACGGGTGTTACACTTTAAAAATAAAATGAGTATGAGACGAGAGTAGCAAAAACACAGACACATTTATTGACCATTCTGTATTTGAAACAAACAGCTAACTTCGAAGTTCAGACAGCGACAACCACAAACTCTCCACTCCAGCAGAGAGTATCTGCATGACCTCGGGTCTCCCATCGCACAACCCAACCATGGAACATTTGGTTTATATAGGAAGGAAACTCATTGCTGGCCTAGTGCTCTCCATTAAAAATCAGCTCACCTGGTTACCCTACACCTGAGAGCGATTAGGAGAAGGAGAGAGATAAAGACAAAACACATGCTCAAACAATACGGCCAAAAAAGCAATCAAAATGGGGACATGAGGTGCAGAAAAAAAACTGCGGACACTAAATGACACTGACAAACATTTATCATAAATCCAAAATAACACATTCCAGCGCTGTATCAGCAATCAAAAAATACACATATCATAAGAAATAGACACTCCAACTCAAGAACTTGAGTTGTTTCACACATGAAAAATGAGAAATAAAGGTAACTGAAGAATGCAGTTACATATACTTCATATACATACCGTACGAAAGAGGGATCCCTTCAAGACATGACATGCAAAATCCTGGAAGGGACTGAGAAGTGAAAGCGAACATGCCCATCTTCTAGGTGGCACTACAAAGCACCCCCCCCGCCCGTCCCGCACAACTTTGCCTAGCTCTAATTGCCAATGACTCTGATGTCTGTGCAAACTTTAAAGAGTTTTCACACGTTATGTATCCCAAAAGTACCAAAAACCTTGAAAAGAATAATAGTAAATATAGCTGCAAGCAGCAATGACGGGCCTAAGCACCATTTCCAATTGGTGGCTTTTGGAAAACAATGCATGATTGACACAGCAACAACTCAACAATAATGTAAACATGGACCCTAATCACACAATGTGTAATAGATATATGCTACCATTCCAGTTTGACTACATCCATCCATCCATCCATCGTCAACCGCTTATCCTGCGTACAGGGTCACGGGGGGCTGGAGCCTATCCCAGCTAACATTGGGCGAAAGGCAGGGTACACCCTGGACAGGTCGCCAGTCCATCGCAGGGCCACACATATACAGACACACACTCACACTCACATTCACACCTAGGGCAATTTTTTTTTTTGGAGACACCAATTAACCTCACCTGCATGTCTTTGGATGGTGGGAGGAAGCCGGAGAACCCGGAGAGAACCCACGCAGACACGGGGAGAACATGCAAACTCCACACAGAATGGCCGGGGCAACCGGGGTTTGAACCCACGACCTTCTTGCTGTGAGGCGACAGTGCTAACCGCTGCACCACCGTGCCGCCCCTAGTTTGACTACAACTTCATGTAATTTAATCCGTTGGTATGCCAACACTATTAAAGCTATCAAGCGTACATTAAACATTTTCCATCAGCAGTGTCAAAATAATTTTGAAGCAACTAGGGTAACTGTAAGTGGACTTTTTCGAAGTCTGTTGTAAGTGCCACAATTCCTGTTGCCAGTTAGTGGAACTATGATCATGACCTACAATAGCCAAATCAATGTGATTAGCCCAAAAGAATAAACATACAACTCAATTTTGATCTAAATCACACAATGCACACAGAAGATCTCCACACTTCCTGTTCCCATTAATTTTGTGAATTGGCATGGCAAAACTGTTCGATATTTAAAAATCTGTTCACAAATTAGCATCTTCGATGACTTGGCATAATGTTGTCTAAATGTGGTGACAGTCTAATGAATCACCTAAGAGGAGTATTTAAATCTATCTATCTATCTATCTATCTATCTATCTATCTATCTATCTATCTATCTATCTATCTATCTAATGAAGTCATTTACCATTTTTATTAAACCTTAAAATGGCTTTAAATTAAATAAAAAAATGTACTTCAAGGCAATAGGTGTTAAGATAGTCCAAGTAGATTTTAATATGAGCACAGAAGTAATTTAGGCTTGTCATTACAATAGGTTTAAAAAAATTTTATTGTAGCAAGTACATTAACTTTGAGTCTGCATTCGTTATTCATATGCATAACTGTTTAAATAGCCTCTAAATTAATTTTGGGAAAATGAGGACATAAATTAGGTTAGAATATTGCATATGCGCCCGTCAAAAATTACAACTGGTCACCAACATACCATAAATTAGGACAGAATACTGCATGTTCACCCATAGAATAATTATTCAAAGCATAAATTTTCAACTTGTTACCAATAAACAACTATTTGTCACAGTTCCAACATTTGTGCTGACTCATACTGTTGTTTGGTCTTCTCTCTCCCTCATGTCTCACGGGTAGAGCCGGCACGCGATTAGCGTTTCCATGGGATTGGTGATCGATCTCGGGGAGAGATCTTCTTATTCCTTGTGTGTCACCTTGTTATTTTTTCATTTATTGTTCACGGTCATGTTAGTTGGAACATGCGTGTGTCTGTTGGCAGCCCCTCTTCCTGTTGGGCATGACTGTCAGCGCGAAAGTTGTCCGGCTTGATGAGATCTATATGTGTACAAAGTTTTGTGGTGGTAGCTCAAAAGGTATGTTCTACAGAGCCCCCTGAACATGCCCATCTTCTACGTGGTACTACAGAGCCACCCATGCATGCCCCCCTGCAACTTTGCCAAGCCCTAATGGCCAAAAACTCAGATGTGTGTGCAAACTTTCACAAGTTGAATCGGCAAACCATTTTGAGTTTTAATGGCAAACCATTAAAAAAAATTGTGCACAAATAAAACTTTTAGAAAAAAAACAGCAACATCCAATAAGTAAATAATCATTGTGAATTCATGGTGACTTTAAGCACTGTTCTCTATTTCATTACTCTTATTACTAGATCTTGAAGCACTGTTTAGGAGAAACACAAGGCTACATCATTTTTATAGAATTTGTTAAAATTACATTAAGTGTTGTCTTTTGATAAAAATATTGAATTGCGATTAATCACATGATTTTCAAAGTTAATTGCGATTAATCACAGATTTTAAAGGGATACAATTTTACTATATGCATTTCACTTCCTGTCAAAACCTAAGTTCCTTCTTAGAAAAGAAAACAATATGTAACAATGTTTTAACATTTTCCAAACAATGAATTATACAGTATAAAGCTAGAAATGCCCTAACATAGCACCAATAAAGGGGTCATAACATGAGGAATCAATTTTACCTTGATCTTTTTACATACAAGGTCACTACAATAAAAACATACTGTTTCAGAACTCAAAACTTCCTCCGCACTGCAAAGAGCATTTGTTGAAACCAAGCTGCCAAAATGATTTGTTCTTACTCCACACTGTAGTAGACATTTGCATTTGAATGATTCCACAAGAGTGATGTCTAGTTTGTGAACAAATTGTTCTTTTGATAAGTTCTTTTCAGTGAACGAGTTGAACCAGTTCACCAAATTGGACTGAATCATTTAAAAGAGTTTGTCTTGAGTGAACACTGATCCACAAATTACTCTTAAACTTACACTTAAATCTTAAACTGTCAGCATGCCTGACACTCCGACTTGAAATGAGCAGATAATCTGGAGTAATATTAGCCTAGAGCTGCTGATATCTGCTTTTCCTAACTCTTCTTTGCAGTGAAACGTTCCAACTGTTTCACAAATTGGACTGAACACTCCGATCGCAACAGTTCTCATGTTACCAGTACAATGAGTCGCTCTGAGCAGTTCTCGAGAGAACAGTACACTGAACTGAGAATTGCCTCCTTGGGAGGTGTCCGACATACAGAGAACTGATGAGCTCCTGATACTTAGCATGAGTGTGCAGAGTGATTAAGGGGGTGAAATGTATGTTTCTGATGTATTTTACTGAATAGTAGAAAGTATAACAAATAAAACATACTGGAAATATTTTTATGACTTGATTGTATTACCGTTTCATCAATATATGATGGTGATGCGGTCGCAACAGTTCTGAAGTCACCAGTACACTGATTTGGGCAAAGCAGCTCTTGAGTAAACAGTACACTGAGTTGATCACAACAGTTCTCGAGTCACCTGTACACTGAACTGAGAATAGCCTCTTTCATTTCGAAATACTGAGAACTGATCAGTGAGCTGCTAATGAGCATGTGTGAACTGAGGACTTGAATGAAAGTGCAAAATGTTTCAGTTAAGAGATGTAAATGGATTTTACTATTGAGTATTGTGCATATAGATCATATTTGAAGTTGTTATGAGCAGGCTCATGGTTTCTGTAAAAAGGGTGAGTTGAATAAGACTAGTTTATTCATTTTATATGCTATAGACACGTAGAACATCCGCGTTTGTATATCAGTGTCAGTATTAGGTGCAAAACTTTAATGTAGGAAAACTATCCAAGATGTAAAATCTTGAATGAAACCGTGATGACAAAAAAACACTTATTATAACTTAATTGAATAGAAATTAACAATAAGTGCATGCATATGGATTTATTGAATGTGTTCGAGCATGTATTCCACAACGCTTGGATATTATCATTATGTATCACAATATTACGCGATGACGTAAAAGAACTGGTGAATAATTTTTTTTAACCGGTTCACTGAAAGGAACTGTCCAAAAGAACTGATTTGCAGAAAAGAATCAGACCTACTCCACAACAACACATCAACTTACTTTACCCCATCACTTCCATAGCCTGTCCAGTAGTGGTTATGTGAGCAGTGAGATGGCAAGGAGAGAGCAGGTAAGTCAAGAGCAGAGAGACAATCATAAAAGTGGGCGTTTACTGTCAAGTCTTAAAGGAGAAGCAGCACAAAAACAGCGTTTCAGACAGAGGGTCAGAGTGAGGGTGGAAAATGATCATATTTTACAAATTGAGACTATTTTTTGTGCAAAAAAACAATTTAATATTATAAGTGAACCTCAAGGTAAATGTATATAAAAAAAATTAAGAAAAGGCATGTCATGACCCCTGTAAACGTTTCCCAAAATGTAAGTGGGAGGTTGAATAATTAAAGAAACTAGTCCCCATCAAATAAGTAATCATTGCAATGAGCATCAAATCTGTCAAACTCTCATCCTTCACAATATTAATTGTGTCTATCCACTTTTCTAAAGCAATCGTGAGTTCACATTCACATGATTCGTAATATGAAGGCCACGTACATTTGTGCAGCTGAGCTGCATAATGGATGAATGGGGGAAATTCCTCTTGCTAAAATTAACTAATTTGTTTCTTCAGTGCTCAAACACTTAATAAGTGTTATTAGAAGAAATGGTGATGTAAGACAGTGGTTAAAAATTCTATTCGATGTTGCTATCATCTGATTTGAAAATAGTGTACCTAAAAAAAACTTTTATTCAAAAGGTAAAACATCAAATAATGTGTTGTAGTGCTTTTAATATTGCACAGGGTGAATAGAACTTATAGATCACTTTTTCTTTTTATTAGCATTTTTTATATTGTCCCAACTACACATTACCCTCAGTAACTTTAAAGGTACATCACATTAATAACCCATTTCCACCTGGTATTAAGATGTGTCTCAGGTGATCCAATCACATGTGGTCAGGTGAGACACATCGCTGTTTACACCTTCACACTTAAATGCATCTCCTAGGACCAATTGTGTTCGGATTTGAAGGGGAGGGTCAGTGTGTTACTGCATGATAATAAAGTGCAACAAAATCAGAAAACACAAAAAAGCATGAAAAAACACGAGTGCTGTTTCTCCCAGATGCTGTTGAAATTTAATCTAAGCCAAAACGCAACATGTCAAGCAAAATTATCCATTATTTTAATGTGCCATAAAGGAGCTTCAGGTGTTCATGCTTGTCATCTGTTGATATCAGACACACTAAAGAAGATCCGTGAAGCTCTCTTGATGGTGTATGTATCCGCTTTCTAAATTTTTCCAATCGTATGGTTATTTCCTTTTAAAGCCACCTGTAGACGGCAAAGTTTAAACAATTGTTTTAGCACAGTAGTTGATTGACAGGTAAGGAGTGGTGCTTCACTGCTGCCGCATACAGAACAGATTACCGTTTACACCTTAAATGCGATGTGGCCACATGCGTTTTGACCCCATTCATACGTGTTTTTTGTAAAAATTACAACAAAACATTTTAGACCCCGTTTAGATCTGTATTTAGGGCTGACACCATGTGATCGGATCACCTGAATAGGCATCTTAATACCAGGTGGAAACAGGGAAATGGTAAAAACAAAACACTTACAATTTATAGCGCTTATGAGCTGGGCGTTGAGAAAGCGGGCTTTTTGACCTCCCGCATCTTGACCAGGTTCAGCCACAGGTGACGTTCCTTAACCACGTGGCCATTGCCTGCCCGAGAGCCCTTGCTGTGACCTTCGTGGCCCGGAAGGGGAGGTCGGTCGCAAAGCTATAGGATTTGGGGGTCAGTGATGACATCATCCTACAGGCCTTGGAAGGGAGTACCGGGCAATCCCACCAGGTGGCGGTGTTTTCCGGACACAGGTGGATCGCAACCGCTCTGTCCACCCTGGGGGACCTCCGAGTACCTGTGGGCCGCCCTGCCATCGAGGGTAGAGAGAGCGGACAAGTGAGGAGGTTGGTTGTGGGCAGTGAAAGGTGTCCTCCATGACCTCATCAGCTCATCATGCACCTCCGGGAACTGCGGCGCCTGGACTAGAGGAACCAATCGTCTAGCCGTGAGGGCTGTGGGGAGGACGAAGGGTTCCAGTCCAACCCCACACTCACGGCGGCCCGGGCAAGCATGTCGGCCATCTGGACGTCAGCCTCAGACTGGTCGGTCCAACCCGAAGGCGGCAGCCCAGTCAAGTCTTCTGTGTCAGACACCAGGACGCTCTCCGATGCAGCGCCGAATTAGTCATCCAGCTCATCGGGTCTGAGGGAGTAGTCAGACTGGCCATGAGGCGAGCCACTCTCGCCTCGAGGCCGGACAGAAGTTGTTATGGTTAACCAGAACCATCCAAAAACGCCGCCTGTGATCGTGGCCCAGACACACGAGGCAGCATCTATGACCGTCAGGAGCAGAGATATCGACCGCATCCAGGAACTACAAAGAGGTGGAAGGGCATCTTTAAAAAGACGAGTCCTGAAAAGAAAGTTCAACGCATGCTGTGTGTGCTCTTTTAGAGAAATTATACTCTTTTGTGAGGAAAATATACTCTTTCAGAAGTGCTGTCCCAGGGGCAAAGGCTGCACTGCTGTGCAGAGAAGGAGAAAGCAGCTGATACGTGCCGTAGATCCAACAGCAAACTCTCTGCAGAGGCGAGTGGAACAAAAGTGATCTCAGCTCGCTGATTGCACAACCGCTCGGCTCCAAAGAAAAAATCTGAATGGATAGACGCACGATTCCCTCCTTTTATACCCGTATGTCTGGGGGAGGGACATCAAGTTCTGTCTGCCAAGTACTCATTGGCCATTTCTCAAGTTCAGAGGTAATTGAGGCCTTCAAGAAATACCCCTAGTGTTGCTTCATTCGACACAATGTCGAGTGAGTGACAGAAGGGGAACAAATCACTTTATGAAGGTCCAATTTTTTTATTTTTTTTAGGAAGATGGAAACCTTTTCTTCATAGATATTGGTTAATAAACCATTTATTTGAAAAGGCTGACATTCTAGCATTTTCTTTAAAATGCCAATGGTATATTCATGACCTAACAAAGCCATTCTTTTTGCATTGTTAGATCTCCTTCAACACATTAAAATGTAAAAAACAAACAAACAAACAAAAAAAAAACAATTAAACTAATAATATTAACAATGTTAATCATAACTTTCTTCACACTAAAACTAAGGTGCAAAAGAATGTACCTTTGAGTGACCTGGCGGTTATTTTTTTTAATGAGTCTCACATGTAAGAATTCAGTGTTTATGTGGGTACTGTGAGTGGTAGTAGGGATACTTTTGTTGACTGTCTACTATAAATGCTTATAACCATGCTGGCTATGGCACAAAAAAGAGAGAGAAAAAATTATTCCAAAACAACTTCTGGATTCATTTTCACCTTGTAAACACAGATGTTGATTTGGACAAATTAAATTACCGCATGACCTTGGAGTTTATCAAAATAAAATAATTAATTCGGACAGGAATTTTCTCCAGGGTGGTGGGAGAAAAACAGACATTTCCAATTCAGACAGTGATAAATTATCTCATGTTCCTCATGTAAAACAATTACCATCCAAATAGGGCTTATGAAACTGCAGTGATATTAAAAACATTGACACATCCTGTGGTTCTCAATTTCAGTCTTGAGGACCCACAGCACTGCATATTTCCCTTATTTAAAACACCTGATTCAACTCATTAGCTCAACAACAGAGGCTCCATGAACTGAACCATGTGTGTTAAATAAGGGAGACCAAAATGTGGAGAGCTGAGGGTCCCCAGGACTGGAATTGAGAAACATTTAAACCATACCTTACACAAGCTCCAAATGCTTTTCGAAACTTATTACAGAATGATACATTCTGTCCATTTGAAATAACATACAAATCATACATACATCTCCAGCTTTGTCCGCAAAATATAACTTATGTCTCTAAAAGTATTTAGAAAAAAAAAATCATAAACAAGTTTATTTGCTCTAGAATCATCTGTATAAAGGTCTTACCCAGCCACTCTGTTGGCAAACTCAATGATGTCATCTTTGGTTCTTGGTCCCTTGTAATTATAAGCTAGCTCCCCCTTCAGCCTGAGGAAGAAACAGCAAGAGAAAATCAGTTTCCGTCTTAGAGCAATCACCTGTCCCGGTGTGCTATGTATTGTAGTCATACCAGGATACTGTCATAATTTTTTTATTTTTTTTGTTCAAACCTAGCATATCAGTTAAATTTGAACCATCATGGCTTTGCTTGTCTTTCATTTTCTGTGTGCCCACTGCATGCATGTGATAGAGAGGGAGAGAGCGAGAATGTACTCAGAGGCAAATGACTATGAGAAAAAGCACATTTTAATAAAAACATTTACGTAAAAACTCAGAATGAACCCACATTTTATACAATCATTGTTTTGAGACAAAGGCTACACGATGCTTGAAATTGCCAAAAAATAAAACTGAAATTTTTATTAAAAAAGGGGTCTTCAAAGACAAAAGACAACTAACTCTAACAAGGACAGAAAGAGATGTGGAAGGCCCAGATACAACTAAACGAGAGGATGTCATCAGAGTCTCTAGTTTGAGAAATAGACGCCTCGCATGTCCTCAGCTGACAGCTTCATTGAATTCTACCTGCTAAACACCAGTTTCATGTACAGCAGTAAAAGTAGACTCGAGGGTGCAGGCCTTATGGGAAGAATTGCAAAGAAAAATACACTTTTGAGACAGAAAAACAAAAAGAAAAGGTTCGAGTGGGCAAAGAAACACAGACATTTGACAACAGATAATTGGAAAAGAGTGTTACGGATCTTAACCCCATTGAGCTTTTGTGGGATCAGCTAGATTGTAAGGTGCGTTAGAAGTGCCCGACAAGACAGCCACATCTATGGCAAGCCCTTCAGGAAGTGTGGGGTGAAATACCACCTGAGTAACGACAAATTGACAGCTAGAATGACAAGGATCTGCAAAGCTGTCATTGCTGCACTTATAGGATTTTTAAAATATTTGAAATAGTTTAATTTGTTTTGAAATTGTAATAGTAATTTTTCACGTTATTAATGTCCTGACTATACATAGTGATCAGTTGAATGCCACTTTGATTAATACATTTAGCAATATCTTTCCATTAGAGCAAAATCTGTACATTCCAAACTTCTGGCCACCAGTGTGTGTGTGTATTTGTGTGTGTGTGTATACAGAATATATAAATATATATATATATATATATATATAAAGTGGTGTGGCACTTATAATTATAAAGACGCCCGAAATACACAAGGAACTCTTTTGAAATGCATGTGCTCCCAGATGTGAACAAACTGCTACCCTGAGCTTAACCCTCTGGGGTCGTGCCGGCACATCCTGCTGGATATTTTCTAACCCTAACCCCATTACAGCGGAAACAACTTAAAATACTCTTGTCATTTTGGGGCATACAGATAACTGTAAGACATCATTAGAGACTATAAAGTGTCTACTTTTATTTGTGTACCCTCACAATAACAACAAAACCTTGAGCTTTTGTAAAATAAAGAAAACATAAAAGGATGAGCTTTCAGCAGTCTCCGTGTTCACGAGCATATATCTGAAACACGTCACAAAAATTTACTGAAACTCTGCAAATACTTATCACACAAACATGAAACATATGTCTAAAGAAAGATTAATATGTCTACTTTTAAATAAAACAATTCAAATTTAAAACAAATATTCTCCTGCAATGTAATCTGTATGAAACAAAGCGATGTTCAGTTTTTACTGGTTCATGTAATTATAGCTAATGTGATCACACCCACGGGCAGAGGGCGCTATTCATACGTTAATGTGCTTAAGTGATAAATGGAAATGGTGAACATCCCCGACAGTGAGGTTTGATGTAAACACAATTCATTCACTTTACTGCGCGTTTGTAACGATACACAGACAAGGAAACTCCTGGATAGTAAGGAAGAGTTAACATTTTCCTCAGAAGAAGAGCGGGACTCAGATGAAAGTTTGTATTTTGAAGAAAGACTTGATCCAGCCGAGGATACAATTTCAGAAGAGTATGTAATTTAGCTTTCTTTAGTTGACATGCTATTTTATATAAACATGTACTAGTGGGACTAATAAACTTTTAATAAACCAATTCAAATTTAAAACAAATATTCCCTGCAATGCAATCTGTTTGAAACAAAGCGATGTTCAGTTTTTACCGGTTCATCTAATTATCTGTAATGTGATCCCACCCACCAGCAGAGCGCGCCATTCATACGCTAATGTGCTGAGACGATCAACGCAAATGTACACGCCCCAGACTGTGTTCAGAGGTTTGATATAAACAATTAATTCATTTTACTGCACGTTTGTAACGATACACAGGCGATGAAACTTCTGGATATATTATTAAGGAAGAGTTAACTTTTTCTTCAGAAGAAGAACATTAATATGTTTTTAAGCAACTGAAAAAAGCACAAATGTCAAGGAAATTCAATACTTCTCCAGGGCCCAAAATACCCTCAGACCCCAGAGGGTTAATGGGAATGCTGAAGATTTTTTTTAAATCTATAAGGTGAATCTATTTGAATTTAAATAATTTCAGTTGTAATAAAAATAAAGGTTTCAAAGTGTGTAAAGGCTATTTGTTATTTTTTCATGAATACTAGTTTATTTCATAGAGAGAATATCTACATTAACCACATTAATGAGGAGCCATCCATGGTCTTACCTGTGGTTATGGTCTTATTATTATACATGGCACTGTTAAACAATGGAAGAATAATGGTGCAACTTAGAATGAAGGGGTTAAAATATGAACTTCCATGAGTTATGGACAAATTATTGTTATAAGTTTTCCTCCTGTTCATTCCTAATCCTGTTCTAACTGACCATGTTTATCTTCAGATATTATAAGGTGAATTCAATCATTCAGCTTGCATTCTGCTACACTCGTCCTCATCATTCTTGTTCAAATAATATGTCCAAACAAATGCATGTAGTTACAGTCACCAGTTATCTTTATCAATTTTGTGGGGCAAGGGCTTTTGGTTAGTGAAAATACCGAGTGGCTAGTGACTTTGGAACACCACTAACAACTAGAAGGTTATAATACCAGTGTTAGTGATCTGGGCTCATCACACAACACAGGATGTACAGCAGAATTAATTGCCAATGTCGGATAATTTTCTAACGTTAGCAACGTTACAAAAGAGTAAGTAAATAATTCAATTGTTGCTGTGTTGATGTATTGAAGAAACTGTAATAAAATCTGCTTCTTTCTTTAACGAGATTGTGACCATGCAGTCTTTATTGTCTCCATGTAAACCTGTTCATCTGAACCTGCATAATCTCCGATGATGCCTTATTTATTTCCAAAGCCACGCTGAATGTCAGATCTGCGCGTTTGTTTACTTTACACTGCTTAGAAATTGAGAATGCTCTCTGAAAAGAATGGAGAGTAAAATTTATTATTTTGCCAAGATGAAATGAGATGCAGTTTTGGTGCAATGATTGAAGCAGCATTTTCCCAGCAACTTTCTTCTCTCTGCTCTTCTGGTAGTGTTAAGTTTATGGATGCATTTCAGACGGCGCACAGGACTGTCCGTGTCAGTTTCTGAATTAATTAATATAGCCTGTGCAATAGCAGTGTGTCATTAAACAATGGCAAAATGCTATAAACGATAAAACTATATGCGCTCAAAACTAGGGTGATCAGACATCCCCGTTTTCCAGGAACAGTCCTGGTTTTTGGTTGTCTGTCCCCAACTGGAGCTGTCCCTGAAAATGTCCTGTTTTTGACTGCACGTTCTAAACACAAATTGAAATAATCCATGGCAAGACTGATCTCATTAGTTTTGCCAGAGCCCGTTTGAAGTGTAAACCTACAAGGTTAGCATAGATTAGCGTAACATGGCAGTCCCATACCATGTCCAGTATGTGGCACTGTTCTGAAACTGCTCAGGATGTATCTGGGCATTATGGTTATCATGGAGGAAAGCATTCAAGAGTTATAAGCCAAAATAGCAATTTTTCTGTCTCCTGACCAGGAGGCGGCAGTGTGCCAAAACACTGCAGATAACCTCAGGGCTTAAAGGTAATGACAAGTACAAAGTTTTGTCCCAATGCCTCAAAGCATTGTGGAGATACAGCCTCAAGTTCAATTTTGCGTGTTCTTCATCAAATTTGAAGTGCCATTCCAAAATCGTATGGTTTATCAAAATTCTGTGAATAATTTTTTGTCGTGAGTGCCTCTAGATGAAGACCAATTTTCATGCAAATCGGACAGTCTAGGAGCAGCTCAAAAAAGTAGATTTAGAATCTTTAGAAAAAGCATTATAATTTTTGTCCCGCTGTCCCAAAGCATTTTGAGTCCCTTCAGAGCATATGCCAAAGACACACACAAGTTTCATAAAGATATGCCAAGTCGTTCATAAAATACAGCATTTTATGTCTAAAATCAAATTTGCCTATGTCCAAAATGGCCGACATTGGAAAATGCGGTATCGTTCGACTCAGTATGTAGCACTTGATCTAAAGAGCCAATTTTCAATATTTTAGGCAAAAGTGTTCCAAGAGTTATAAGCCAAAAAAAAAAAATCTGTTTTTGCTATCTCCTGGCCAGTAGGTGGCAGTGCGCCAAAACATTGAAGATAGCCTCAGGGCCTAATGGTGATCAAACATAAAAAGTTTTGTCTCAATCCTTCAAAATAATTTTTGCGCTTTCTTCATCGAATAAGTTGAAGCGATATTCAAAAAGGTATGGTTTATCAAAAAAATTGTAATACATTTTTATCGTGAGTGCCTCTAGATGTTTGTGCAAATCGTCCAAAAAGTCTAGGAGTTAGGTTAGGTTTTCAAACATTTAAAAATGTCAGATAGGAAGTTTGCTCAATTGTCATAATTGGTATCACTGTTCTTGACATGAACCACGGAATCTACGAAGCCCAGCCTCATAACAGTAGGCAAAAGGAGTCAATAGCCATTAGCATTTTTTAAAAAGCAATATCATTTTTGTCCCAAATCTTTGAGTCTCTTCAGAGCATGGTGCCAAAGACACATACTGAGTTTCGTAATGAAACGCTGAGTCCTTCATAAAATACTGCATTTTACACCTAAATGAAATATGACCAATGTCCAAAATGGCCGATATAGGAATTTTTCATATCGCAGGACTCGCTATACCCTGTTCAATTTGATGATTTTATGACTGTTCAGAAGTTATAAGCAAAAATTAGCTTTTTTCATATCTCGTGACCAGTAGGGTGCAGAGCAACAAAACGCTGCAGGTAACCTCAGAGCCTAATGGTGATGACATATACTACGATTCGTCCCAATCACAAAGCATTACGGAGATACAGCCAAGCTAAATTTTGCAAATTCTTCATCAAATTCGTTAAAGCGCCATTCAAAAATGGTATGGTTCATCAAAATTCTGTGAATAATTTTGTGGTGAGTGCCTCTAGATGATGCAGAAAATTTTTCGTGCAAATTGGAGAAACAGTCTAGGATGAGTTCGAAAAAGTAGCTTTTCAAAACATTTAAAAGTGCAAATCGAATTGTTGTGAGCCATGGAAGAGGAAAAAATTATTTTGTTTCGAGGACTCAGTTCAAAAATTATGAGTGCAAGTTTGGGCAGTTGGTGGCACTAGAGGGTTTGAGGAAAAGAGGCCAAATTTGCTGTGGTTACATATTAGACTGTTCTCTAGCTGTGTGCAAAATTTCATAACTTTCCTAAAAGCAGATCTATGGGCTGCCATAGACTCAAGAGGAGGAGGAGGAGAAGGAGAGGAAGAAAACTAACACAAACAATAGATGTTATAAGAATATAAATTTTTCTATCTCCTGACCAGTAGGGCGCAGTGCAGATAACCACAGGGCCTAATGATGATGACAAATAACAAGTTTCGTCCAAATCCCTCAAAGTGTTGTGGAGATACAACAAAGTTAAATTTTGCACATACATCATTGAAGTGCCATTCGAAAGTTTGTTTATCAAAATTCTGTGAATACATTTTTGTTGCAAAATTCCAAAATTCTTGCAAATTGGACAAACGGCCTAGGGCGAGTTTGAAAAAGTAGGGTTTTCAGAAAATTCTAAATGCCAGAAACATTTTCATGATGGAAAATGACGTCATAGGGTTCAATCGAGTTGTCTTGAGCCAAGGAATCAGATGAAAAAGAATTTTGTTTCTAGGACTCACAGTTCAAAAATTATTAACATAAAAGTGAGAGCAAATTCTGTTTGGTGGCGCTAAAGGGTTTAAGGTATAGAAAGTTTTTTCAATCCTTCGGGGCTTGACCCCTAATAAAAATACGAAAAATAACGAAAACAATAGGGATTTTTTGCCCCTTCAAGGCTTGACCCCTAATAATAATAAGAAAACTAATGAAAACAAAAGGGGTCTTCTTTTTTTTTTACCCCTAATAATAATAATAATAATAAATATAGCTGCAAGCAGCAATTAATGGGGTTCAAGCCTTTTAAGAACTTTCAAAGTATGCAAAAAAGGAATGTATTTGTATATGTACTTTGTAAGTTGCTGAATTTGCAAACTGGTATTAAATATGACTGTTGTCTTGTGTTCAACGATCCTGAAACAGGATTATTGATATGGTGGTCATTTTTTTTTTTTACTTTTGAACTGTTCTAAAGCCACAAAGCCCCCAATCTCCAAAAAGGTTTTAGAAGTTTGAATATTTATTTTAGGAATTATAGGCTTTTGGATACACTTGGTCAAACCCACATGATAAATGCAACTCCTAAATAACTAAATAAATATCTAAAGTTCAACTTTTCTTGACCTAGGGAGTCCTAGATGTAGATCACAATAGCAGGTACCATTTGGTAATATACAATAATTTACACACAATTTACACAGCCATTTTGCTGAAATATGATTGGCTTTGTTGTGAGTGCCTCAAGATGATGCAGGCCAAATTTCGTGCAAATTGGACAAACGGTCTAGGACGAGTTTGAATATTTATTTTAGGAATTATAGGCTTTTGGATACACTTGGTCAAACCCATATGATAAATGCAACCCCTAAATAACTAAATAAATAAAGTTCAACTTTGATAATTATTGACTTAAGGAGTCCTAGATGTTGTTCACATTAGCAGGTATCACTGGACAATATACAATAATCTACACACCATTTATACAGTCATTTTGCTGAAACATTAAATGATAATAATTTAATACATGGGAAAACAAGCCAAATATCGTCTTGACATCGTCAAAGGCATCAGCTATTGGTGATCACTCTGACCATCATTGATCCCGAGATCATCATCTGTCGGCACAACTCTAATGTACATTTCTCTCTATAAATTAACAAAATGGTCAGACAGTCACCTTGCTGGTTTTTCCAACACATTCAGAATCATTACCGCTTTTGGTGGTGTCACTGTGGCATGCTTCGTGCTTGTAAAATGTATATTTTAAATGCTCATTATTACGGTTTAGTATTTCTCTGTAATGTAGAACAGTGTTAGCAATGTTACTTATAACATCCTTTCTCAGCATTGGAACTCAGACCATTTTCTGATGCTCCCCAAAATATAAATGTATAATATATATATATATATATATATATATATTACGCAATTAATCACAATGCCCCGGATTGTAAAAAGGAAGATTCCTGAGAAATGCAAGCATGTAGTACCACCTGTTTACTCCAGAGGGCAGTAAGCAAAACTTCAGCTGTGTGGGCAACGTGCAGTTTATACAGTGAAGAAAACAACCAGACAGCACAAAACAGACATTCGTTACATTCCTGCATTCAAAACACTTGGAGCGCAAATTCGAACTAAGGGATCTCAAGATGTGCTCTAAGTATTAAACTATATTTAACTTGACACAGTGACCTAAAAATTTTATGTTTACAACTCAACGCACCCGAGACACTACACAAGCATGTCTGACGCAGGTGTAAATTGACGGGTCCTTAAACAAGCCCTCATAATAAATCTCGAACTGATTGACAAATTCACTTGCGAAATGGATTGCTGTGACCTGTATGCCAATGATTGTCTTATGTTCAATAATATGGTAGTAAACAATACCATTGGATTCTAAACCCATTTTTTGTATTGTCTTATCAATGATTAACTCTTCTCCCACAAGAATGTAATGCATTTGAATTATCTGTAAACAAAAATAAAAAAAAATTGTATATATGTGTATATATATATATATATATGTATATGTATATATATATGTATATATATATATATATATATATATATATATGTATATATGTATATATATATATATATATATATATATATATATATATATATATATATATATATATAAATTTTAATATTTAAAGATAACTATGTATAATTATTTCATCGTTATATATTGCATTATTGTTATATGAGGGGCTTTGTATATGCGATTAATTAATCGGGACACCATGTAACAGCCCAAAATTATATAAGTAATTAAATTAATATCATAAACGTGTGATGACTAGTCGACTAATGGCTTAAACTAACACCTAAGAAAATCTTTAGTCGGGGGCAGCCCAGCATGACTGAAAGCAACTTGTAGAACATTTCTGAGATTATCTACAACACTCATAGACGATACTTGCAAAAAAAATAAAAATAAAAAAAAATTACATCGGAAGACAGTAAGAAAGGGTGAGAACCTTTTACATGCACATGTACCATGAGACTGCACACCTCCATACAAACTCTGAGCGCCTCTGAATACACAGTGAATCAGATATGTGTAAGATTACGTATGCAGAACAATTCCACCAACATGATTTGAAATGAGAACAACCCAGCCTTTCAGTTTGGAATGTTTCCACATCATAAATTACAGGCCTTCAGCCGGAACCCACACCCAGTTACACTAGGCTGTTCTGTTTAAGTTTACAAGGACCATCAGATATGCACAACTCTTAAGACATTTTATCTTAATCTAGCCTTGCTAGATAATGCTGAAAATCACTTTGAACTGTGGTAACATTTATACCTAACAAATTAATGATTATAGACTGATGGACCTCTTCAAAATGTGTGTAGCGATGTGCAATTACCTATAACTGATAAATATAATCTTTAATTTTGTAAGATTCATCTAATTCTACAAAGAATGGTAACTATAAGGCTTAACTTGATAAAATGCAATGATGTGTAAAACCAATATAATTTTGTAACCAGAGATTTTCACGTTTTGTTACCTATACGTATAATACCCATGAAAAAAATGTCATATTAGAAAAAGCTGATGACAACGAATATCATGTCTCTTGTACCATTTGCAAGATATAAAGTTCATGATTAAATATGCACTATTTTTAAGCGGGAAAATAGTGAGAATCTCTAACAAAGACTTCTAAAAATGTTGAATGTAGAAATGTTATTTAAGTCTGTGTAGTCTCATGTGGTTCTGTGTTTGTCCTATGTTGTTTTATGCACCATGGTCCTGGAGGAACGTTGTCTCATTTCGCTGTGTACTGTACTAACTGTATATGGTTGAAACGACAATAAAAACCACTTGACTTAAATCAGCTATCAGATAGGACAGCCCAGTCGACCATGTGACTCTGAAAAGTTTGATTGGTGCAGGACACCTTTGGGGATGCGGCCAATTTCAGTTCAAATAGGAAGACCACTCCTCTCTTCACTCTTCTCCGGTCTCTTCTCTTCTGCTCCACTGACTGCTCAGATTTGGCTCTGACTCCATGCCATGTGAGGTACAAATGAGCTCGGGACTCGATGCCCCAAGAAAGCTCATCACTCTCTACGGTTCACAAACCCATGAGAAGGCCTCGCTAATCCAATAGCAAATTGACGTAGACTCGAAGGATAAAGCTCTTAAAGTATTGTCAACAGACTCCATTAAGTTCATTTTCACTGTACTGATCATTTTAGTTCACATTCTGTCACTCTTTCACCAACCTGTCTTATGTATATATGTGTTAGATTAGATTCATGTTTAGAATAGTAATAAAGTTTGTCTGTGTTCAAAGCTGACTTGACTGTGGTATATTTTGATAAATAATCTCATCCTTGTTTCAAAAAGATTTCAATTCAAAGCTGTAACTAAATACATGTGATATAATTTTCAATGAGCCATGAGAATAATATTATTCCAATAAGTGAATTAATCATAATTCACTTAAAGCTAATTCCTAACAGAAGAAATTGTGAGCTGATACAACTAAACATTGTATTATGATATCAATGGTGGAGAATTTATTAAAGACACAATCTAATTATTTTTCATTTATCATGGTTGTCGAACACGACTAATTCCATGATACATTTCATTACCTAATAAGGTACAATAAGGACAGTTTAATCTAGTCCATAGCTCACATATTTCAAGACCATAAATTCCCTCCTAAATATCGCATACCAAAATACCCTACATATTATGGTGACAGAATGCAGGAATTTTAACTGACCCCATCCACATCTCTAAATTATATATGTAATACCCTACATATGTGCATTCAGGACCAGCCGGTGGATGTGTGGGCCCCCAGTGTGAAAATAGTCATAACTTGAAAACATCCATAGAACCAATGTAAACTTGATGAGTAGATTTGTTTAATAGAAAGCACTAAAAAGGAAGCACTACACAATATAGTTTGGTAGATGACAAATAGCACGTCCAATTGCTTTTTTTTCCAAAACATGAATATGTTAGGTTAAAATGTACAGTTGAAGTCAGAAGTTTACATACACCTAAGCCAAAACTCAAAAAGTTTTTCACAAGTCCTCACATTTAATCTAAGAAAACTTTGCCTGTCTTAGGTCAGTTAGGATAAATATTTTAAGAATGTGAAATGTCTGAATAATAGTAGAGAGAATTATTTATGTCAGCTTTTATTTCTTTCATCACATTCTCAGTTTACATACACTTGGTTAGTATTTGGTAGCATTGCCTTTAAATTGTTTAAATTGTGTCAAATATTTTAGGTATCCTTTTGAGTATCCTTCCACACAAGGCTTTGTGATGGCCATTAAAATACCTTGACTTTGTTGTCCTTAAGTAATTTTGCCACAACTTTGGAGGTATGCTTGGGGTCATTGTCCATTTGGAAGACCCATTTGCAACAGAGCTTTAACTTCCAGGCTGATGTCTTGAGATGTTGCTTCTATATATTCCTATAATTTTCCTTCCTCATGATGCTATCTATTTTGTGAAGTGCACCAGTCCCTCCTCCAGCAAAGCACCCCCACAACATGATTCACTGTTGGGATGGTGTACTTTGGCTTGCAAGACTCACCCTTTTTCCTCCAAACATATTGATGGTCATGGCAATTTTGCTTCATCAGACCAAAGGCCTTTTCTTCAAAAATTAAGTTCTTTGTCCCCATGTGCACTTGCAAACTGTAGTTTGGCTTTTTTCTGCCGGTTTTGGAGCAGTGGCTTCTTCCTTGCCGAGCAGCCTTTCAAGTATGTCGATATAGGACTTGTTTTACTGTGGATATAGATACTTGTCCTTGTGTTTCCTCCAGCATCTTTACAAGAACCTTTGCAGTTGTTTGGGATTGATTTGCACTTTCTGCCCCAAACTACATTCATCTCTAGGAGACTGAAGGAGTCTCCTTCCTGAGCAGTATAATGGCTGCGTGGTCCCATGGTGTTCATACTTGCATACTATTGTTTGTACAGATGAACGTGGTACTTTCAGGCATTTGGAAATTGCTCCCAAGGATGACCAGACTTGTGGAGGTCCACAATTTTTAATCTTGGCTGATTTCTTTTGATTTTCCCATAATGTCAAGCAGAGAGGCACTAAATTTGAAGGTAGGCCTAAAAATAAATCCACAGGTACCCTCCAATTTAGTACACTTCCTATCAGAAGCTAATTGGCCAATTGTCTAAAGGCTTCACATCCTTATCTGAAATTTTCCAAGCTGCTTAAAAGGCACAGCTAAATTAGTGTTATGGCTGGGTATTGTTCAAAAATATTAGATACCGATAACTTGACTTTGATAACGGTTCCTAAACTATACTTTTTTCGATACCAATTTTATGAAATCCATTTAAACAAGATTACATACATTACCTCAAAAAAAACTTTGTAAAAAAAAAAAAAAGTCAACAAACTGAAAAAATAAAACCAGAGTCAAAGACTCATCTCCTAAGACTTCTGGTCTCATCGTGCCAGGGTCGGCAGGGGAAGAGGCTATAATATTAATGTGAAGAGGAAAAAACAAAACAAGAAAGCTAAACTGTTAATTCAGCCAACCCGAAGGATAAGTACGGTTTAACAAGATAACTAGTTTAATGGGAGTTAAACTTGATTAGTTACTGTCAACCTTAAAGCATTTTTAGCATCGATTTAGCTAGCCATTTATAGCCATACATCAATATATCTAATATCTAAGGTTATGTAGGTCGCAGTTTAGCACACTGAAACGATAATTTAACAAGTACACAAGCATATACCACTACAAGTTAGCCTATTTTGTTTGTTGGTATGTTTGCTAAATGTTAACATACCTGTCGGAGTACCAGTCATAGCGCTGCTGCATTTATCAGCAGTTTTGGAGGAGGATGTTCAAGGAAGCTCTGTGGCAGAAGGACGCTGAGAGGATGACTGCACCGGTCTTCTTGCAGTCGAAGACGGAGCAACTTTCTGCTCTTAAGTTTATTCTGTGGACTGTCAAGTGCTTCATCAGATTTGTCGTGTTGCCGGTCTTGGCAGCAATTATCTTGTCGCAAAAATTGCATCGAGCCTGGTGAAATGTAGCCACACTTTTGATCTTTTCCACATCTTAAACATCTATGGGGACTGAGTCGCATACACACACAACAGCCTCACGTGTGAGCCATGCACAAAGTAGATGTTCTAAACGACTTGCCAAAACTATAGTTTGCTAATATAAAATCTTTGTAGTAGTTAAAAAATTGTTTTAATGACTTCAATCAACAAACTTCACTTCAAAGTGTATGTAAACTTCTCACTTCAACTTCACATGCATACATAAGGGAATGTGTGTATTTTAGGTGCTGTGAAAACTCTAGAAGTTTTCTAGAAGTACAAATAAAAAAAAAAATCTCAATTAATATAAAGTCATGGAAACTGGAAGTATGATAATTACTGAGTAGCATTTTACAATAAGGTTTGCATAAGGTATAATTAACAACGTATAGAACAATTTTCCAGCATTCGTTAATCTTGGCTGAAGTCAATTTATACAAATGTTTATTATTATTGTTCAAATTGCATTGACTAATGTAAATGTAACAAATTGACTAGTACATGTAGAAATTAACATTACGATTCATTCTTCGTTCATGTGAACTAATGAAGAGTAGTTAGCTTATGTTAACAAAAATAAACCATTAAAGTAACACAAAATAAGAAAATGCTGTTTAAAATAGTTTTAGATAGTTTTAATAGTATTGGAAATGGCTGACAATGGTTGTAATCCAATTTAAACTGCCCACATACATGTAAATGTTTATTTAGAGCAACAATATATAAACAACACCTCAAAATATGTATATGTAAACAAAAGTAAAAATAATAATACCTTAATAATTCCTTACATTTATATAGCGCTTTTCTAGGCAATTTCTAGGCTCAATCACCACCAGTGTGCAGCATCCACCTGGATGATGAGACCGCAGACATAGTATGCCAGAATGCACACCACACACCAGCTATTGGTGGAGAGAGAGTAGAGTGATGTAGCCAATTCAGGGATGGAGATTAATAAGAGGCCATGATAGGTATTACTCTTTACGAGAAGTGTCCTGGGAATTTTAATGACCACAGAGAGTCAGGACCTCGGTTTAACGTCTCATCGAAAGACTGATAAAAAAATAAACACACCTCTTAGAGAGCAGAGATATTTGCAGATAGGATGGTTTGGTTATTTTCCAGAATAATTGCTCATAGTTACACTCTACGGGAGTTTTTTTGCATCATTATATCGACAGTGTCTGAATTCCTTACACTATGTAACACAATTTTTGTTCCTTGGTAGTAAGTGTTATTTCCTAATTGTTTATGCCTCAAAAGTATATATAAAAAAGGCTATTATTCCCCACAAACCAGGACAGTGATATTTTGAAATGTACCCATTTCCAATGAGAAATGAGAGGCGAATGTGTGTCATTTCGTTCACATAAAGTCAGAAAAAATAACATATGAATTCAAATTAACATGTATTTATACAAAAGTTTAAAAAAAATTAAAACAAAAGATTTAGAAGAGAGTAGTTTTTCGAGATTTACGATTATACTGTAAATCACTTTCACAAATCAGCTGTTCTCGATATACTGTCCTTGGTAGCAGCGTTCAAAGTCCAGTATATCCTGATGGAAGCACTCACCTTGCTCCTCCGAGTACGCTCCCATGTTCTCCTTGAATTTATCAAGATGAGCTTCAAGAATATGGACTTTGAGGGACATCCTACAGTCCATTGTGCTGTAGTTCTTCAGAGTCTCAACCAGCTCCACATATTTTTTGGCTTTGTAATTGCCCTGGAATCCTGAACCACTGCGACAAAGCTGTTCCAAGCCACTTTCTCCTAACTAGTGAGCTTCTTGGGGAATTCACTGCACTCCAGGATCTTCTTTATCTGTGGTCCAACAAAGACACTGGCTTTGACCTTTGACTCTGACAGCTTAGATTTAGATTCAACTTTATTGTCATTGTGCAGAGTACAAGTACAAAGACAACGAAATGCAGTAAAACACATTCCCTGACCGGGAATCCTAGCCACTAGACAATTAGGGAAGAAATCTTGAAGGTACTTGAAGTCTGCTGACTCCTTATCTAGAGATCTAACAAATTGTCCCAATTTGATGTGCAGTGGTGGCATCAGAACCTTCCGGGGGTCCATCAGTGGCTCCCACATGACACTGTTACACCCCACAGGAGGTCTGTTTTGGCCAGTCCCACCTGTGGTAGTGCACCTTGGTGTCCCTGCTGTCCCAAAGGCAAAGATAGCTGGGAAACTTGGTAAAACCACCTTGGAGACCCACCAGGAATGCCAGCACTTTGAAGTCTCCTATGACCTTTTAGCCGTACTCATCGTACTTCAAGCCGTTCAGCAAGGGCTTGATGCTGTTGTAATCCACTTTGAGGTGCATCGAGTGAGACAGGGGAAGAGATGGGTATTTGTTACCATCATGGAGCAGCATAGCTTTGAGGCTCCTAGATGAGCTGTCAATGAAGAGGCGCCACTCATTCTGGTTTCAGGCGATTCTGATTGCCTCGAACAGACTGGTCACATTGTGGCTGATTCAGAGCCCATCTTGACGGGGGAAGCAGCAGGAAAAAGGTTGGTGATGCTTCCTCTGATCTGCCACTTGCACACTTTCATACAGAAAATTCCACTGCTTGAGCCTAGATGTCAAAAGCTCGGCACCGGACTTCGTGAAACCAAAATCACTAATCAAGTCATTGAGGTCTTTTTGCTTGGGGTAGAATGGGTTTCTCTCCTCAGCTCCACCTCAGAAACGGTCATCTGGATCTACAACATCTTCCTCGATCTCTGACTTACTGCTCTCTTCTAAAGACGGCTGCTTTCTCTCCGGAGGAGTGGGTACGTGGAGCTCATGGGTTTGTGGCACTGGGGCGATGGATGAAGGAAGGACCGGATACGTGATATCAGGTGCATTCTTGCCAGTCCGACGTTTGGAAGGGTCCACAATGCAGAAGTAGCAGTTGACTGAGAGGTCAGTGGATTCCCGCCCAATTCTTGGGATAACGAACTTCATGGCTCTCTTTTCCCCTCTGTACCATCCATCAAAAATACATTTATTTCACCTATGACTAATGTGTAAGATATTCTCGCAACATTTTTCATGCATGATCTATTTTTTCAATAACATTTAAAATTTGAAAACATTTTAAAATTAAAATCTTTTACAATTCTAAAAATTTTAAAAAGTTTTTTTTTTCTGTAGTGCTGGCAGGTGAAATGAGGTGTCCAGGGTTTGTCTTATCCCTGACAGGCATGCCGAAATATGCCTTGTAGGCCTCTTCTTACACATCTTAGCAGATGCTTCCATGGAGTACTTTTTCACTGTCTTGATAAATTGGCCACAGACATAGCAAAATGCATCTGCTGGATGCTTGCAGCCTCTTGATACCATCTCAGAAAAATGCAGATAGGCAGCTGGAACTAAACTGAACTGGTGTATATATATATATATATATATATATATATATATATATATATATATATATATATATTTTACTAGAAAGTTTGTGGGGAATAATAGCCATTTTGTATACTTTTGAGCCATTCTGCTATTCTTTACACAAAATAAGCCTTAAAGACTCAAATAGCCACAAAGCAACTATATGCTATTTCCTGCATTTCTGTCAGGCATGCATTATTCAGCAAGTGTGTGATTTGTGTCTAATGCTGTATAAAAGCTCTCAAATACACATCAATGCTTTGTATTCAGAAACAAGACAAAGGCAGGCCTAACACATTAGATTAAGTGTTGTATATTTCCGCCACCGTGGGTGAGACCGGCACACTGAGTTTATCCATAAAAGAACCAAAGACAGCGTGATGGTTTACGAGCTGTTCACCGCATCTCTGAGTGATAAACTAACAGCTGCTTTCACTCCCACGATCGCAAAACTGGCTTCGGTGTCGCCACTTTACTCTCTCTCTCTGCTGTACTAACTGCACACACACGCGACCCATCACAAACATTTGGCTAGTAGACAACTTGATGATAAAGCTCAGCTTTGTCCTCTAGTTATCGTACAAGAGGAAACACGTGGTAAATGGGCAGACACCATTTACCGGCTTCTCTCTGCCATATTCTCTGGCCGGAAATCTTGCGTGACGTACTCTCCAGGACAGTCACATCTGCTATTTTGTGCATGTCACTCCTTACACACACACACACACACACACACACACACACACACACCTTCCTCTCATGTTTTATAGGCTTATGTTGACACACACACCGTCCTCTCATGTGTTATAGGCTTATTTTGGTTATCATATCTAATCACGTCACTGTTTAGTTTGTAGTAGAAAGTCGGAAGTTTATTGACTGCATTGTATTGATTATTAATTGATATTACTGCATCAATAAACTTTGTTGTATTTCAAATAGAAGTGTTTTTGGTTGGTTTTGCATACAACTGTGTCAAAGTCTGGCAGGGGATGTCAGTGCTCGAATTCAATCCTTCGTTGTTTCCTTTTGATGTTTTCGGACATTGATTTTCCAAGAGAACAATCTAATATTGAGACTGTTATACTGTCTGGTTATTAGTCCCTGATTCCAAGGTGGTGCCCCGGCGATATTAATCCTTATTAGTATTCAATATAATTTGATAATTTATTTTTGTCTTTGATGATTGTTGATTTAAAGATTAAAAACCTAACATTGATTCTAATCAGTGTTCTATTGATTTTAATAATTGATAAATATCTAAGATGATTATTAATTACTGCTAATAACCAAACCAGTTCTTAAACATAGAGCCTTACATTTGCATTATGAATAAATTATGCAGATTACTGTGTACTGCTTTGCTTTACTTCTTCCCAATTTTAGATATACTGCCTTTATTTTATGTTATAACTTTTCAGTTCTTTTTGTGATTATTCAGAGCTCATTTTATACTTAATATGTTGTTTTTAGTTTTCACTGTCATTGTGATTGATAAATTATCAGGTCCATGCATGTTGCACACTCTCCTTAAGTACATGCATGGTAGAAAGTATTGGACTGCAGAGAATTTCAAATCAAAATCACAGTTTCTTAATCTTTTGTCTTCTTCATTTACTTTATATGTGTGGATGACCATGTATGTCAGCCAGTAATAAAGACCATTTTTGACCCTGGAAAAATCCTGCATATTGATACAGAGAGAGAGACAGACAGACAGACAGACTTCAGCTGTGGCTCCAGTTCTAATCAGCTCTTTAAGGGTCTGATCAGTTTATAGAAACCACAGAGAACAGAATCTAAAAGTTGCAATGCAAACAAATAAATGCATACTAGGTCATACTAGGTTACGTGGGAGGTCACGTGATGTCATGCAAAAAGCAGACGCATAAGGACAAGCTCTGCGCACTTAGCTAAATTTTTAATTAATCTCATGTTATAATCTGGTGAAATGTGATACACCCAGTTACACATTTGCTCTTTAAGGTAAAACATGGCAAATAAGTCAAAATCCTCGAGCTCTGGAGACATTAAAAGGCTCAGACAGGCCTACAGACCGGGGACTCGATTTGGCTGGTGCAGCGAGAGAGGAGATCCAGCGCCAACTGTCCAACATGTCGGTGATGCTGACGAAGGTTCTTGCTGATTTAGAGGATATCGCTGTAATATGTTGATCGACTACGGTGATGGAAATAAAATTCTCTGAGTTAGTTACAAGAGTGACAGAGGTTGAGAAACGAATCAATTTTCTGGAGTCATCGGAGAGGGAATTATCCGCTAATCCGCCCACGACCAAGGTTGATTTGGAACATGTTCTTGAAAAACTTGAAGATCTTGAGAAACGAAAATGCAGGAATAACGTCTGAATTGTTGGAATTCCAATACATGATGAGGGCAGAGATATGGTGAAATTCCTAGACAAACTTTTCCCGAATATGCTCGACATAACAGGCCACAAATCGATCCAGCTCAGAGATCTACTGGGGGAGAAATGCCTCAATCAATCCTGGCCAAATTTCTGAGATCATCCGATAAAGAGCTCATGTTGCGCCAGGTGAGGAGCAAAGGAAAGCTTTCTTGGAAGAATCATAATATTTTCTTGTTCCCGGACTTTGCGAGTTCTATAAGAGTGAAACGCGATCGGTTCAGGGAATGCAAGAAACTCTTGCATCAGCGTAAGATCGCATTTGCATTGATGTTTCAGGCCAAGCTGAGAATAGAAGCGAAGGACAGTCGCAAAGTATTTACATGTCCGAAACAGGTGCTGTCAAAAAACAATAGGTGAGTAAACCATTGGGTGTTTCTCATGTAAGTGGACTGACTTGTTTTACATTGACTCTATTGTAAGAGGAAGATGGGTGCCATTTTTGTTTGTTTTTGCATTGAATCCGCCTGGTGGCTGGAGTTTGTTTTGTGAGTGGCGCTTTTCCTTGGAGAAATTTTTAGAAAGCATTAGACTGTCTGATACTTAAAAAGGACAAATATCCAAGTGAGTATAAAAGAATTGGGGGCCGTGGCTCTTCTGATAACATTAGGCGTCTCATCAATATCATAGGGTTAGTGGCCAATGATCAATCTCTGGTTACTGCCATCTCACTTGATGCCAAAAAGACATTTGATATGGTAGAATGGATTATCTTTTTAAGATTTTGGTAATGTATGGGTTCGGGGGTACTTTTATTGGTTGGATTAAGTTACTTTATAGACACCCGGTAGTGGTGGTACAAGCAAATTGATTAATTTCAGACTATTTTACTTTGGATAGGCCATTATTGTTCTGTCTTGCCCTGGAATCATTAGCAGCTGTAATAAGAAATAAGTATGATTTTCCAGGGGTGAATGGATGCATTCTTTTAATCCACAGAATTATTCATTTATTTTCTAAGTTCTCAGGATACATAAGTCAATTGGTCTGAATCCAAAGCTTGGCTTTGACAGCGTACTGTCCAATAACAGACTTCCAGCCGGGTGCCTTCCAGTGGCCCAAACAGGGCATTAAGTATATGGGAATTTTATTCCCAGCAAACTTGTCTGATTTAGTCAGTTCATTTTGACCCTTTAATAAAAAGGTTTTCAAAGGTTTTTTATTCCAAAATTCATCTACCGGCTACAGTCTATCCATATAGATGTCCGCCTCTCTTATTTCAAGCATAGTGAAGTTCTTAATTTTGAACTGTATGCGTCCCAGGTTACATTTTAATAAGTTACATAGGCTGATTGACAAAGGTGGGTTAGGCTTACCCAAGATTTTGTTTTATTATTATGCTTTCGGTCTCAAACATTTAGCTCATTGGTCACTTCCACCTGAGAGAGCCCCTCCCTGATTTTGTATTGAACAGGAAGTTATTGCCCCTATCTCACCACTGCAAAGCCTTTCAATCAAACTATCCAGAGAGGTTAAGTTACACCACGTTATTTTGCATTTGCACTCAGTATAGACAAAGGTGTCCAGAATGTTTAATTCAGATATTTATCTAAATGTTCCCCCGAGCATATTGCTAAACCCCAAACTATGCATTAATAAGTCCCCTTTTTATTAGAGTGGATTGGGAGGGGGATTAATACACTTGATGACCTATATGAGAGTAGTGTCCTGAGATCCTTTAAAAATTTAGTTCAATATTTTGGGATCCCCAGATCTCAGTTTTTAGGTGTTTACAGCTGCACCACTTGCTTTGTGCTATTTTTGGGAGTGGCATACACCCCCCTAAAGCAGCACATACTCTGAGAGAGGTGATCACTGCTTTTGGAAAATGGCATGAGGCATCAGTGTATTATTAATTCAGAGACTGGGGGACGGAGTCTTGACCACTCAAGAGATTATGGGAGATAGATTTAAATTTGGAGTTTGTATAAGGGTACGCCTTATACAATTGTATAGGCTTGGTCTTAACACACCCACATGCTGGGGATGCCAATCAGAGGATGGAGATATATCCCATGTCTTTTGGGGGTGTGTTAAGATTATGGAGTTTTGGTCGAAAGTTCAGAGTCTTATATATGATGTATTGGGCACTCGGCTCTCATTTTGCCCCAGACTCTGTATTTTGGGCGATGGGGTGGTCATCGACATCGGGAATAGAAATATAAAGAGTTGGGTCCTAACTAGTGTCATGATCGCCATGCAGGTTCTGTTAAGGGGTTGGAGGTCGGCTGGAGCGCCCTCATTTCAAGAGTGATACTCAGAGATGGTGAGGGTGGCGGCCTTTGAAGAAGGGTCGTTTAGAAGGCTGGGTAAATCGGATTAGTTTATATCAAAATGGGGCAAATACCTGACATTATTGGATGTGTAAATATTATTAAGTATGTATACGTGTGTGTGTGTAATATATATATATATATTTATTCTTTTTAGCTTTTTATTGTTATGTGTGTCTATAATCATCTGTACATACTTTTATGTGACCACAGGGGTGTTTGTTGGGGGTTAGGGTGGGGTTTAAATGTTTGAATGATTCCATTTATATATGCATTTATTATCTTGTTTTGCTCTTGTATACATGTTTTGTGGAATTCATAAAAAAATGTTAATTACAAAAAAAAAAAAAAAAAAATTACGTGTTCTTCATATTTAATTAATCGCATGTGTTAATTTCAGCAGCTCTACTTGAAATACTAGCGTTTAGACTTAAACCTCCAAAGAGAAAAAAAGCATTTAAATCAGATTTCAAAATGCATTTTTATAAGGGATTTGTATAAATTTCATGTGGTTTGCTTGGAACAGTATTTATGACTCATTTCCTTTTCTTACGCATATGACAAGAAATATTTAACATACTGTATAAATAACAGTTTATGTATTTATCCTATATCACCATGCAAATGATGCAATAATTCCTAACATATTGCTGCAAGCAGCTGCTGTAGTGCAATGAAAAAAAAAAAACAATAAAGGTGCATCTGCTACGGTTACAAGAATACACAGGACTATTTCACCCATCTCCAGGGAGCATGAAGTCCATCAATAATACACAACCTGTCTGTCTGTAAGAATCAGACTCAAAAGTTAATTTAAATATTTAGCCGTTAGATGCAGGGTTATGATTAACAGATTCAATCCAACCTGCAGAGCCAATTCAAACAATGGAAACTTCAAAATCCAATAAACAAAACCAGAAAACATCCACTTCAACATTGCAAAATTAGCTTGGGAGATAGTGTTTGTCCCTCATTAGGTAAGGCATTATACTCGGGGTGAATTTCAACAACACCTGCTTCCCCTGACTCCACGGTACAGCATCCCACAAGACCCCCGCATAAGCATAGGGGCTTTACTTACACTCCAATTAGAGGCATTGACATACAAAACGTTTACATCCAGAAAAACAATAATTCAAGCAGCCGTGACAAATATTGATTCATGGACTGTTTTTGTGCCATAACTAGTGCTGTTAGTTGATTAAAATATTTAATAGTGATTAATCACAGATTTTGAAATAGTGCTGAAAAAACCCCAACTATATTCGGTGTATATATACACACACTTATTTTTCTGTTAAGATGCATTTATTTGCTTAGGAAAGAAAATATTTAACAATAACATTTATTAACATTTTCCAAACAAAGCCTTCAATAGTATAAAGATAGAAATGCACTAAAATAGCTCACATTCAAGTAAAACTAAATGTTTCCCAAAGTCTAAGTAAGAGGTTGACTAAATGAAGTAACTAGTCCCCATAGGTTTGAGTATTCATTTCAATGGGCATTAAATATTTTAAACCCTCATCCTCCACAATATAAATCAGCTGGTAGGATGTGACTGTACACTTTATGTAGAGAATGGGCGAGTTTGCAATGACATACTACCCATACTTGTATTACTACTTCTGTCCAGGACTGTTATAGTGACACTGAACACTGCAGTCAGATCGATGATGCTTTTATAAATACATGCAGTAGACAAGACTCAACAAATTGAATTGTTAAATTGAATGATGTCTACTGGATATTGCACACCGATATTACTAATCTAACAGGTATTGAATGCAAGGATCTCCCTGTGAATCCAAGCACTTAGTTAAGCGTGTCACTCTATGTCAGGATGCACACATGTGGTTTTGTGCAGCTGTGCTTGAGAGTGTCTTACACGAGGACTCCGATAGTATTGAAAAATGTGAGTTGTTTTATTAGAGGATTGCATTTAGTAGTCTCCCTGACACTGTTCGGGATGCAGACACACTTAAAGTCTACCCTAAAGACAATTTATCTATGACTCGTCTATTTATCTAATGTCATCTATTTATCCATCACCTCACAACAAGGCTGCTTTAGTTATGTCTGCCGGAACCAGAACCATCTATCATGATCTATAACTCTGCATAAAATTGAATGGCATCTATGCTACGCTAATATTATTCTATTTTTTTTTATATATCTCAACCTTGGGATTCATATCCCGAGGTTACCAGAGCTAATGCATCAATGTGAACTGCTGCAGTTAATCCAGGATGAACTTCAAAAACATTAGTCATTAATCTTAGTTAATAATTTATTTATTTTTTCGAAAAATTATTCGAAGACTTTATAGAGTTTTATTTTTTTTTTTAATGCATGATTTCCTGTAAAGCTGCTTTGAATCGATGTGTGTTGTGAAAAGCACTATACAAATAAAAATGACTTGACTAGTATCCATATAACGAGTCTGAGATTAACAATATATGGACCATTGTACCGAATTGGTGCGAACTCAAAAGGAAACATTTAAAATGTTAGTTTTTTTTTCGCCAAAACTGTCCACATACTGTATAATTTCTTAGGTGCAAAAATTTAATAAAAGAACAGTCGGTTTTTACATTATATTTTCAGAATTTTTTGTAATGTTTTCATTTCCCAAAATATCCCTACCGAAACATAGAAATACACCAAAATAAAAAGGATTATATTTATCTATTAATAATTTGTTCCATTCCCACTCAGAAAATTATTTGCATACATTTTTCTAAAAAAATTTTATGTATGCCAAATAATACAAAAATTCAATTTTACAAATTTCAATGTTCAATTTATACATTTACTAAAAATCTAAATCTAATTTTCTCTGTAAAATACATAAACATCATGATACTGCTTTCAGAGTTAATGATTCATGAAATTGAATATATATTTCATTAATCTTTATTATAAACTTTTAGCTAATAACTAAATTTTCATTATTCTTTGTTCATTTATGAAATAGCAAATAACAAGGTGTTTCGGTAGTGACATTTTGTTGAAAGGTTGTGTCTCATATTCCCTAACATATTTTGCATAATCTAAAAAAAAAAAAAAAAAAGCTTTGTTGAAAATATTACAAACTTAATTTTATGATAAATAAAATGTAGTGAATACTTATCAAAGACATAACAATTGTTTCTATCATCTGTATTTGGAAAGACAAACCCTACTTTTGAATCGTCATTGAAGTTAAGGACTGCTTGGTCATATAGCTTGTTTTCCATACACATGAAAAATAGTTTCAAATATAAGTGTTTTCAGTTTAATAAATAAAACCTCAACCATAATTTTAGTATTAAACCTTAGCTGTCTGACTTTGAGCACTCTGTTCACAATTATATCCAACAGAAATTCTGTAACAAAACAAACAGATCCAACATCTCAAAGAAAAATACAACCAGTTAGTAAGACCGCATCCTTGTCCATCATGGCCATATGGTGAGAAGTTCAATACATTTAATAATGTCACTACCAAAACACACATTCTCTGCAATTAAAAAAAAAAATTATGATAATTTGGGACAGCCACCCCCTAATAGAAAGTACTGTATAAATTATGATTTTGTATACATTTAGCTTATTTATCTTAATTAATGCCTTGGGTGTTAATAGATAATATCATATACTTGTGACATATCTAATATCGGAATATATATTTTTTAGTAATTATTTTTGTAACAATTTGGTAAAATGGCCCATATACACTTCAAGTTTTATCAGTGAAGATGTCTAATGTGCTGTTTTGTCATTTATCAAGTAGGCTACAGTATATTATCATTCTGATCTCTATATTAATTCTTTAATCAGTTTTTCACAAGCAAAAAATATTCTAACAAAATAAAAGCAGCACATTGCCCCTTTTTCTGAACTTCTTCCTCCAAATTGTAAATTTTTTAGCTCTCCTCTGAATACTGGCAAGGGTATTCAAATCCAGCTTCCGCTGTCGGCAGATTTCGTTTGCCTCCTATTCCAGTTTTGAATTGTAGTTATTCGAGATAAACTTTTCTCCTCCTGTGCTGTGCGTGGTGGTGTATCATCCACCTAAGTTCAACAAGACTTTTATGCAGGACTTTGCAGACTTCTTGTGGGGGATTATTTTGAAATATGATAATCTCTTAATTGTTGGTGATTTTAATATACATGTATGCTGTGAAAGCAGACCATTGGTCAAGGAATTTTTTAATCTTATTGACTATTAATTTCACCCAGTCAGTGACTGGCTCATGAAAAGGCACATATATTGGATCGTGTGCTGTCTTATTGACTATGTGTATATATCAGTGAAATCTGACCATTTTATTTACTGTTACAGTCCCTTGTTCTAGTGTAAAAGACTGTGCTCTTGCAAGCCGCCTTTGCGTGATTAACCCTTTAACTACAGCACAGTTTTCTACTGCTTTTAAAGACACTATACTTGTGGAGGAGCTTACCACCCTTTTTGACTATCTGTACAGACATTCTGAACTCCGTTGCTCTATCTAGGTCTAAACATTCCAAACCACTATCGGAGCCCTGGTTGAATGATACCACCCCTGCTCTTAGACATGACAAGCTGAGAGAAAGTGGAAGAAGGATAAGATCCAAGTGTCCTTGGGAATCCTATGGGATTGCTTATCAAATTACCAGAGAGCTGTTAAATCTGCTAAAACAGACTTTATATCTAACCGGGTTTCAAACTATAGCCTCAAGTTCTTTTTAATGTAACTATTTTACATCCCAGTGATACTAGTACTTTTGTTGCTACACTGTCACTTTGAGATTTCTTAATTATTATTTTTTTGTTGACAAGATCACTGCTCATAGATCTTCGTCCATTCACCCTGCTCTAGACCCTTCTGTACCTCCAGTGTGCTCAGCTCTCTTTGATCAGTTTGAGTCTGTCACTCTCCTTTTTAACAGAATTCAGCATATGCGGCCAACAAAGTGTCCATTAGACAGTGTCACTTCTCGCCTGTTCAAGGAAGTTTTTAGTATTCAAGTGTTCTTGTATCGATAAATTAATCTCCTATCTCAGGGTGCATTCCATTTTAAACATGCTGTGGTGCAGCCTCATCAAAAACCCTTCTGTACTTTCAAATTCAGGAAAATTTCTAAGCTACCTTTTCTAAGTACATTTTTGGAGAAAGTACTTCTAACTCGATTGTAAAAAAAAAATTAGATAACCTTGGCATTCGATAAGTTTCCATCTGGTTTTAAATCATGTCATAGTTCTGAAACAGCTCTCTTAAGAGTTTTTAATGATCTTCCCTTAACTGTTGATTCAAGGAACTCTTCTATCCTGGTGCTCTTAGATTTGACTGCTGTGTTTGACACTGTGGATAATAGGATCCTTATATCACATCTTGAACAGTGCATAGGAATAAAAGGTACTGTCCTAGAGTGGTTTAAATCATAACTAACTGATAGGAGTTTCTCGGTTCATTTGGGAGATTATTCTTCGACTACATTACTTGTGGGGTTCCCCAAGGCTCCATTTTGGGCCCTGTTCTCTTTTCATTGTATATGTTGCAATTGGAGTCTATTTATAGACAATATAAAATTCCTTTTCATTGTTTTGCTGATGATATACAAATCTAGTTGCCTATAAAAATAAAATTTGATAAGTCAATACAGCCCTTGCTGGATTGCTTAAAAGATATTAAAACTTGGATTTAAACCGTCTGAATCTGAATGAAAGAATGAGATTGTTATTTTTGGACATCCGGGCCTTTTGGATGATCCTGATGGGACTCTTGGCTCTTTGATTTCATATAGTCGATTTATTGTGAAAAATCTTGGGAGTAATTTTTGACAGCTGTTTTAAATTTGACACACAGATCAGCTCAGTTGTCAAAACTAGCTTCTTTCAGTTAAGACTTTTAGTCAAGCTAAAGGCCTCTCTCTCTCCCAATGACTTTGAAAAGGTTTTTCATGCTTATTACCTCTCGTTTGGACTACTGCAATTCTTTGTATGTGGGTATAGATGATACATTTTAAATGGCTTGGCATCATCTTATTTAGCAGATTTCTTGCATCATCATACCCCAGTCAGAGATCTGAGGTCGAACAACCAGATGCTACAGGTTCAATAATAGAGGAGATTGAGCCTTTGTAGAGGCTGCTCCTAATCTATGGAACAGCTAACCTTTCCATATAAGGAAGACCCACATCTTTGCATTGGCATTCAACTCGAGTAGAGCTTGACACCCTGACTTCTTACTCTGTGTGTTGCAACTCTATAGCCCTGTCATAATGTAGTGTTTTTCTTTTATTTATCATTTTTACGGAGTTCTATGTCTTTTCTTTTCTAACTGTACAGCACTTTGGTTCAACTCTTGTTGATTTGAAATGTGCGTCATAAATAAATTTGACCTTAACCTTGACATCAATTCTGTGCTCAACTGCTGCACAGTAAATTATTTTAAAATGTCTGTTTTCATCAATTAAAATGTATTAAATATTCATGGATGTCAAATAAAAAAATAAAATATATAAGGGTTATAGTTTATATCAGCAGTCACAAATTAGCGGATTGCTGTCCAGACCCACTTGGTTCCATTCAGGCCACAAGACATCATGTTCATCACCTACCTATCTTCTGCATTTCAAGTGATCAGTACGACTAAACAAAGAAGCTTTGTATAGCGCAAGTGCACTTGCACTATACAAAGCTTCTTTGTACTGGTCGCACTGATCACTTACTATAAACCGCCCGACAATAATTCACTTTAATCAATTGCTGCTTGATATTTTTATTCATGCAGACCAAACTGTCATAAATATCATACTAAAATAGATTAAAAATCAACAATTCCACCTTCCTACTAGGAAACTTCCAACTTGAAAATTCCTACAAAATTTTGCACTTCACTTTTTCCAAGACACAGAGGACTGTCCGTCACACAAACATTCCAAAACCTGAAAAATACACAAACATTTTTTATTTTATTTTTTCTTAAGTTGGTTTCTCAGAAAATGTTTGTGTGTGCAACATATAAGACCTATCCTGGGGGGTGGGGGATATGGGGTTGGGGATGGTATGGGCTCGGGAATAGGAAAGTTCTATTTTATCCTCATTTATGTTGTATTATTGTACAATGTTTGAAACTATTCTCCTGACTTCATATAATAATAATATAAATAAAGAAAAATCACTCCATGAGGCAAAAGTTCAGCATTATATGATAATAACATTTGCTAGACGCGGCATCACGCACAGATTTGCAGACAGGGTTATTTTAATAACAGTAGGCCATAGCAGAGAAATACAGCAAGCACCAATATAGATATTGACATCTTTCACTAAAACACACTGCAGAAAACAAGAATGAAGAAACTTCAAGTGTGTGAAATGAATCCAACCAGGTTTGTGACAGGACAATGTGCTTCCAGCGCACCTTTAAGCAATTCAGTTTTTTTCCCCCCATCTAAAACTCATATCAGCATGTTTAAAGTCTTTCACAAACAGATTATTTTTGTGAAAATTAAATCAAATTTGTCATCATCTCTGGCAAAGATGACAAGGAAAAACAACCAGAAATGTGATATTACTAGTAGTATATTGGAGTTCTCATGAGAATGTTTATTTGATATTTATATTCCATTTATAGGCCTACTACATTTTTGCTAACAGTATTTTAAGCTTTACTCGTGTGATGTACACTGTTTGTTATTGGTAGATATTCACTTTAAGGAAAATATAAAAATGGTCCATTCTGACTTTTACATTTTTCCACATTTTCTCTCAAGGGGTACACCTAAACACCCATAATGTATCATTCTTCAGTCACAAGTCCTCCAATGCCCCTTGGGTATCTCAAAATATTCAAACTCAAATACTGGACTGCTGTCATTCAGCTTCAAAACAAACTTTTAATATTCATAACAAAGTGCACTCTGTAGATTAATTAACTGAAATATTTGTATCTTTTGGTAGAATAGTCCCCAAACCCCACAATTTTGGCTTCATCACTGGTGTCCTAATATCATAGTCCTTTTTGTTTGAAGAGACTGTTTTGACTTCATGATTTGAGTTTTATTTTACAGTACTATTGTACTATTGCTGCCAACTTGTACATTTATAATAACCATTTCATAAAATTGATTAAGCATTCCTTGTAATTTCATAGCTACGGTATACTGACAATTGCCCACATGCAAGTTATTGTACGGACCTTAGCTGGGAAGGAAATGTAGAGACCGGATCCCTTAATTGAATACCCCTAATTTATACCAAATAAAAGTTCATATTTATTGCACCAATAGATTAAATATCATGTGCATGCTAAAAGATCCATGTTTAAATAGAGCAGGGTCATAGAATGTCAAACAATCTTTTAGTAGGATGTACAGGCGGTTATGCAAGGGATGTAGTATTCGAAAGGCACCTCTGCTAGTCATGGTCGTTCAAGAGAACTATTTTGCGTTGTCATGCAGGACTGTTTGTGGAACACACTGCAAGAGATAAAATGTTTTATATTTTTGCATATGTCATTGGCTAAGTTTTGTTCATGTTTGAATTTTATGGAGAAATAATGAATATACAAAAGCTACATTACACACTCAATGGATTTCCCATTTATTTATCATCAAAATTATGACAGTCCAGTGTGAGATAATAGATTAAATATAGCTGCAAGCAGCTATGCGATTCCTCCTCAAAATGGCAAATCATTTAAAATTGGTCAGTAGAGGGTTGGGGTTAAACCCTCCCAATGAAGAAATCCAAAAAACGTGTCTTTCTGTCTGAATCCTAAACTAAACATTTTCAGTGTACAGGAAAATCCATGATGCCGGACCTTATGGATCCTGGAGGCTTTTTTGTTTACAATGAGAAATGAGGTATGTACATTAAGTTTCAGAAGAACAGAAAAAATGGGGTGGAAATGCCATCACTTTGAATGTGGGACATTGGGGCATAGCCTGTAGCGCCCCCTAATGGCGAATACGGGCAATTCTTGGTTTGTGGGTTCCTGTTGGCCTGTAGTATCAATGTACCAAATTAGAACATTTTTGACCAGAAAATGGGAATTTTGGACATGGCCTATAGCACCCCCTAAGGGTGAATGTGGGCCAATCTTGGTTTGTGGGTTCCTTTTGGCCTGTAGTATCAATGTACCAAATTTGAAAATGTTAGACCAAAAAATAGGACATTAAGGCATAGCCTGTAGCGCCCCCTAATGGCGAATATGGGCAATTCTTGGTTTGTGCATACCTGTTGGCCTGTAGTATCAACATACCAAATTAGAACATTTTTGACCAGAAAATGGGAATTTTGGACATGGCCTATAGAGCCCCCTAAGGGTGAATGTGGGCCATTCTTGGTTTGTGGATTCCTGTTGGCCTGTAGTATCAACATACCAAATTAGAACATTTTTGACCAGAAAATGGGAATTTTGGGCATGGCCTGTAGCGCCCCCTAAGGGAGAATGTGGGATATTCTTTACGCAGTACTTCAGAGTGATGTCATCTTGAAGCGTGTTAGGTTTGAAAATCCATTAATCAAAATTACATTAGATTTTTTGACATATGTATATTGCTAAAATGTGGACATTTACATAAACACGCCCCTTTCAGCCATTTTGTATCGTATTCATTTTTCCTAAGTAACGTTTTCAAAGACATCAATTCTACACACGTGTACCAAATTTCAAGTCAATTGGAGCTACGGTTCAGGAGAAGAAGAGTTTTGTAGGTTTTCGCAAATTTTCACGTTACGGGCAAATCCATCATGGCGGAAGTTATGGGTACTTGAGGCTTTTTTGTTCCCCATGAGAAATGAGGCATGTACTCCAAGTTTCAGAATAATTGGACAAATGGCGTAGAAATGCCATCACTTTGAAAATATTTTTTTTTGGGCGTGGCCTGTAGCGCCACCTATGGGCGAATGTTTTCCATTGTTGGTTTGGGGGTACCCGTTGGCATGGAGTATCAATGTGCCAATTTAGAAAATTTTTGACCAGTGACTTTGAGATATTGGGGCTCAAGGAGAAGAATAATAATAAATATAGCTGCAAGCAGCAATGCGATTCCTCCTCAAAATGGCAAATCATTTAAAATTGATCAATAGAGGGTTGGGGTTAAACCCTCCCAATGAAAAAATCCAAAAAACATGTCTTTCTGTCTGAATCCTAAACTAAACATTTTCAGTGTACAGGAAAATCCATCATGCCGGACCTTATGGATCCTGGAGGGTTTTTTGTTTACAATGAGAAATGAGGTATGTTCACCAGGTTTCAGAAAAACTAAATAAATGGGGTGGAAATACAATCAAATACACCCTAAGGGCGAATGTGGGCCATTCTTGGTTTGTGGATTCCTGTTGGTCTGTAGTATCAATGTACCAAATTAGAAAGTTTTTGACAAAAAAATTTGCAATTTGGGAATGGCCTTTAGCGCCCCCTAAGGGCGAATGTGAGACATTCTTGGTTTGTGGATTTCTGTTGGCCTGTAGTGTCAATATACCAAATTAGAACATTTTTGACCAGAAAATGGGAATTTTGGGCATAGCCTGTAACGCCCCCTAATGGCGAATATGGGCAATTCTTGGTTTGTGGGTTCCTGTTGGCCTGTAGTATCAATGTACCAAATTAGAACATTTTTGACCAGAAAATGGGAATTTTGGGCATGGCCTGTAGCGCTCCCTAAGGGAGAATGTGGCATATTCTTTACGCAGTACTTCAGAGTGATGTCATCTTGAAGTATATATATATATAGGTCTGTTTCTAACCCACACCTATAATATCACTTCTGAAGGCATGGATTAAACCACTGGAGTGGTATGGATTACTTTTATGCTGCATTTATGTGATTTTTGTAGCTTCTGAGTTCTGATCACCATTCAAGTCATTGAAAGGTCCAACAGGGTTGAGATAATCTTCTAAAAAGCTTCATTTGTGTTCACCAGAAGAAAGAAAATAATACACATCTGGGATGGAATGAGGGTGAGTATACGATGAGAGAAATTTATTTTGGGGGTAAAAACCATTTGTAGGCCTACTTTTTATTTACTTGGAAAATTGTTACTGTCTCTTTAAGAGGATTTTAAACGCATTTCATTCAAGGCACAGTCTGTGCGGCTTGTTTCATTGAGTTTAATCTTTAGAGAACTGTGAAGTCTCATTATTTTCGTGCTGTTACATCTGTATTCATTTCAGAGATTAATTGATTGAGATTGTGAAACTACATACAACCGACAAACCTCCATGAAGATGCGAGTAAAAATGAGATCGCCTCGCGCTGTCAGACACAACGCTGATAATCATTCTCGGAAGTGTTGATACTAGATTTAGATTCGTGATTTCTTCATCAACTGTTTATGTTCACTTGAGACAAAACAGACAATATATCGTGTATTTTGACATTTTCTTGTATGAAATTGTCCGTTCAAATGCAAGAAGAAGCGAATGCGATCTCTCATCGGGGCTCGTGAGTTAGACGTGACGCTGCTCGCTGTTTCACACAAATATTTATTTGAGTTGTTTTGCCATTTGTTGAGTTGATTGGTGTAAAATCGCTTGAAAGTTCAAACAGGAAAGTGTTAAAAACACATACAACAGACAAACATTGCTCGCATTGAAGACGCGAGTAAAAATGAGATCGCGTCACTATCGCGTGCTGTCAGAGAACACGCAGATGAAACATCATTCTCGGAAGTATTGATACTTTAGGATCGATCCGTCCATCCCTTCTTTCTTTAGACATATGTTTCATGTTTGTGTGATAAGTGTTCGCGGAGTTTCACTTGATTTTTCTGACGTGTATCAGACAGATATGATCGCTAAGACAGATTCGGCGTACCCTGTTTATTTTCGTTATTTTACAAAAGCTCAAGGTTTTGTTGTTATTGTAAGTGTACACAAATAAAAGTAGACCTTTTATAGTTTGTAATGATCTCTTCCATGTATCTGAATGGGCAAAAATGACGCAGTATTTTGTTTAAGTTTTTTCCGCTGTTTAGAACAATGCATCTGAAAGGACATTACAGCGCCATTGTTGACCCCCGTAATAATGCCAGAATTCAATAATGATTCCCGATTTCAAACTCCTCGCAAAGATTTATTTGAGTTGTTTTGCCATTTGTTGAGTTGAATAGTGTAAAATCGCTTGAATATTCAAACTGGGAAGCAGTAAAATACATCTCACTGACCTTGTGCAGTAACTCTCATCGGGGCTCGTGCGTTAGACGCGACGATTATCGCGGTTTCACACAAACTGCTCACAAACATTTATATGAGTTGTTTTACCATTTGTTGAGATGAATAGTATAAAATCGCGTGAATGTTCCAAATGTCAAGCATTAAACACACACAATTGACATACCTTTGTGCAAACGCAGGCAAAATTCTTCTGGCTGAGAAAGTCGGGAGCTCCACCCACTAGTAGACAGAATTGCTCCATTAGAGAGATTTCTCCAGTAAAAGTGCATTTGGTAGACAGAGTTACACCAGCAGAGGGAGCCTCTTTGCTCAGCCAATGTAAGTGAATGGGATTTTACTTGTAGACCGTATTGATCCAGTAGAGGGGGCATTTTTGCTCAGCCATTGTAAATCAATGGGATTTTTTACATTTTTGATCGTCATTTATATAAAAAGCTTAAGTCGCATCAGGTAAAAAAAGACATAGCAGCAAACTTCAGAACAGTCCCCAGGTCTGTGGCAAGTTGGGTACTTATAGCATTAAAGCTCTTAGAGGTGAGGTTGTTGAAATTTTAGTAAGTAAAATAGTATTATTAATAATAATAATAATAAATGTATGTAACATAACAATATGTTGGCTTTCTCAAGCCAACATAGTTATGTCATCTTGAAGCATGTTAGGTTTGAAAAACCATCAATCAAATTTACATTTGGTTTATTGACACTAATATATTGAGGCAATGTGGTCATTTACATAAACACGCACCTTTCAGCCATTTTGTATTGTATTCATTTTTGCTAAGTAACAAATTGAAAGACATCAATTCTACACATGGGTACCAAATGTCAAGTCAATTGGATCTACGGTTCAAGAGAAGAAGACTTTTGTAGGTTTTGGCAAATTTTCACTGTACAGGACAATCCATTAGGGCAGAAGTTATGGGTCCTTGAGGCTTTTTTGTTCCCAATGAGAAATGAGGCAAGTATACCAAGTTTTAGAATATTTGGAAAATTGGGGTGAAAGTGCCATCATTTTGAAAATGTGACATTTGGGCGTGGCCTGTAGCGAACCGCTAAGGGCAAATGTCGGCAATTCTTTGCACAGTACTTCAAAGGGATGTTATCTTGAAGAATGTTAGGTTTGAAAAACCCTGGGTCAAAATTACATTTGATATATTGACATATATATTGATTAAATGTGGACATTTACATAAACACGCCCCTTTCAGCCATTTTATATCGTATTCATTTTTGCTAAGTAACGTTTTCAAAGACATCAATTCTACACATGCGTACCAAATTTCAAGTATATTGGAGCTACGGTTCAGGAGAAGAAGAGTTTTGTAGGTTTTGGCAAATTTTCACTGTACAGGAAAATCCATTAGGGCAGAAGTTATGGGTCCTTGAGGCTTTTTTGTTCCCCATGAGAAATGAGGCATGTACACCAGGTTTGAGAATAATTGGACAAATGGCTTGGAAATGCCATGACTTTGAAAATATTTTTTTGGGGCGTGGCCTGTAGCGCCACCTATGGGCGAATGTGGGCCATTCTTGGTTTGGGGGTACCCGTTGGCATGGAGTATCAATGTGCCAATTTAGAAAATTTTTGACCAGTGACTTTTTGAGATATTGGGGCTCAAGGAGAAGAATAATAATAATAAATATAGCTGCAAGCAGCAATGCGATTCCTCCTCAAAATGGCAAATCATTTAAAATTGATCAATAGAGGGTTGGGGTTAAACCCTCCCAATGAAAAAATCCAAAAAACATGTCTTTCTGTCTGAATCCTAAACTAAACATTTTCAGTGTACAGGAAAATCCATCATGCCGGACCTTATGGATCCTGTAGGGTTTTTTGTTTACAATGAGAAATGAGGTATGTTCACCAGGTTTCAGAAAAACTAAACAAATGGGGTGGAAATACAATCACTTTGAAAAAATGACATTTGGGCATGGCCTGTAGCGCCCCCTAAGGGCGAATGTGAGCCATTCTTGGTTTGTAGGTTCCTGTTGGCCTGTAGTATTAATGTACCAAATTAGAAAGTTTTTGACAAAAAAATTTGCAATTTGGGAATGGCCTTTAGCGCCCCCTAAGGGCGAATGTGAGACATTCTTGGTTTGTGGATTTCTGTTGGCCTGTAGTGTCAATATACCAAATTAGAACATTTTTGACCATAAAATGGGAATTTTGGGCATAGCCTGTAGCGCCCCTAATGGCGAATATGGGAAATTCTTTGTTTGTGGGTTCCTGTTGGCCTGTAGTATCAATGTACCAAATTAGAACATTTTTGACCAGCAAATGGGAATTTAGGGCGTGGCCTGTAGCGCCCCCTAAGGGCGAATGTGGGCCATTCTTGGTTTGTGGATTCCTGTTGGCCTGTAGTATCAATATACAAAATTAGAACATTTTTGACCAGAAAATGGGAATTTTGGGCATGGCCTGTAGCGCCCCCTAAGGGAGAATGTGGGATATTCTTTACGCAGTACTTCAGAGTGATGTCATCTTGAAGTATATATATATAGGTCTGTTTCTAACCCACACCTATAATATCACTTCTGAAGGCATGGATTAAACCACTGGAGTGGTATGGATTACTTTTATGCTGCATTTATGTGATTTTTGTAGCTTCTGAGTTCTGATCACCGTTCAAGTCATTGAAAGGTCCAACAGGGTTGAGATAATCTTCTAAAAAGCTTCATTTGTGTTCACCAGAAGAAAGAAAATAATACACATCTGGGATGGAATGAGGGTGAGTATACGATGAGAGAAATTTATTTTGGGGGTAAAAACCATTTGTAGGCCTACTTTTTATTTACTTGGAAAATTGTTACTGTCTCTTTAAGAGGATTTTAAACGCATTTCATTCAAGGCACAGTCTGTGCGGCTTGTTTCATTGAGTTTAATCTTTTGAGAACTGTGAAGTCTCATTATTTTCGTGCTGTTACATCTGTATTTATTTCAGAGATTAATTGATTGAGATTGTGAAACTACATACAACCGACAAACCTCCGTGAAGATGCGAGTAAAAATGAGATGCCTCGCGCTGTCAGACACAACGCTGATAATCATTCTCGGAAGTATTGATACTAGATTTAGATTCGCGATTTCTTCATCAACTGTTTATGTTCACTTGAGACAAAACAGACTCCACAATATAGCATGTAATTTGACATTTTGTTGTATGAAAATGTCCGTTCAAACGCAAGAAGAAGCGAATGCGATCTCTCATCGGGGCTCGTGAGTTAGACGTGACGCTGCTCGCTGTTTCACACAAATATTTATTTGAGTTGTTTTGCCATTTGTTGAGTTGAATGGTGTAAAATCGCTTGAAAGTTCAAACAGGAAAGTGTTAAAAACACATACAACAGACAAACATTGCTCGCACTGAAGATGTGTTCATTGAAGAAAAGTGTTCGCGGAGTTTCACTTGATTTTTCTGACGTGTATCAGACAGATTATCGCAAAGACAGATTCGGTTTACCCTGTTTATTTTCGTTATTTTACAAAAGCTCAAGGTTTTGTTGTATTGTAAGTGTACACAAATAACAGTAGACCTTTTATAGTTTGTAATGATCTCTTCCATGTATCTGAATGGGCAAAAATGACGCAGTATTTTGTTTAAGTTTTTTCCGCTGTTTAGAACAATGCATCTGAAAGGACGTCACAGCGCCATTGTTGACCCCCATAATAATGCCAGAATTCAATAATGATTCCCGAATTCAGATTCCTCGCAAACATTTATTTGAGTTGTAATGCCATTTGTTTAGTTGAATAGTGTAAAATCGCTTGAATATTCAAACTGGGAAGCAGTAAAACATCTCACTGACCTTTGTGCAGTAACTCTCATCGGGGCTCGTGCGTTAGACGCGACGCATCTCGCCGTTTCACACAAAACTGCTCACAAACATTTATTTGAGTTGTTTTGCCATTTGTTGAGATGAATAGTATAAAATCGCGTGAATGTTCCAAATGTCAAGCATTAAACACACACAATTGACATACCTTTGTGCAAACGCAGGCAAAATTCTTCTAGCTTAGAAAGTCGGGAGCTCCACCCACTCGTAGACAGAATTGCTCCATTAGAGAGATTTCTCCAGTAAAAGTGCATTTGGTAGACAGAGTTACACCAGCAGAGGGAGCCTCTTTGCTCAGCCAATGTAAGTGAATGGGATTTTATTGTAGACCGTATTGATCCAGTAGAGGGGGCATTTTTGCTCAGCCATTGTAAATCAATGGGATTTTTTACATTTTTGATCGTCATTTATATAAAAAGCTTAAGTCGCATCAGGTAAAAAAAGACATTCCAGCTTATAGCATTAAAGCACTTGGAGGTAAGGTTGTTGAAATTTTAGTAAGTAAAATAGTATTAATAATAATAATAATAATAAATGTATGTAACATAACAATATGTTGGCTTTCTCAAGCCAACATAGTTATGTCATCTTGAAGCATGTTAGGTTTGAAAAACCATCCGTCAAAATTACATTTGGTTTATTGACACTAATATATTGAGGCAATGTGGTCATTTACATAAACACGCACCTTTCAGCCATTTTGCATTGTATTCATTTTTGCTAAGTAACAAATTGAAAGACATCAATTGTACACATGGGTACCAAATGTCAAGTAAATTGGATCTACGGTTCAAGAGAAGAAGAGTTTTAAATGTTTCACCAAATTTTCACTGTACAGGACAATCCATCACGCAGAACCTTATGGGTCCTTGAGGCTTTTTTGTTCCCAATGAGAAATGAGGCAAGTATACCAAGTTTTAGAATATTTGGAAAATTGGGGTGAAAGTGCCATCATTTTGAAAATGTGACATTTGGGCGTGGCCTGTAGCGAACCGCTAAGGGTGAATGTCGGCAATTCTTTGCACAGTGCTTCAAAGGGATGTTATCTTGAAGCATGTCAGGTTTAAAATCCCTCAGTCAAAATTACATTTGATTTATTGACATATATATTGATTAAATGTGGACATTTACATAAACACTCCCCTTTCAGCCATTTTATATCGTATTCATTTTTGCTAAGTAATGTTTTCAAAGACATCAATTCTACACATGCGTACCAAATTTCAAGTATATTGGAGCTACGGTTCAGGAGAAGAAGAGTTTTGTAGGTTTTGGCAAATTTTCACTGTACAGGAAAATCCATTAGGGCAGAAGTTATGGGTCCTTGAGGCTTTTTTGTTCCCCATGAGAAATGAGGCATGTACACCAGGTTTGAGAATAATTGGACAAATGGCTTGGAAATGCCATGACTTTGAAAATATTTTTTTGGGGCGTGGCCTGTAGCGCCACCTATGGGCGAATGTGGGCCATTCTTGGTTTGGGGGTACCCGTTGGCATGGAGTATCAATGTGCCAATTTAGAAAATTTTTGACCAGTGACTTTTTGAGATATTGGGGCTCAAGGAGAAGAATAATAATAATAATAATAATAAATATAGCTGCAAGCAGCAATGCGATTCCTCCTCAAAATGGCAAATCATTTAAAATTGTTCAGTAGAGGGTTGGGGTTAAACTCTCCCAATGAAGAAATTCAAAAAACGTGTCTTTCTGTCTGAATTTTAAACTAAACATTTTCAGTGTACAGGAAAATCCATGATGCTGGGATCTTATGGATCCTGGAGGCTTTTTTGTTTACAATGAGAAATGAGTTATGTACATTAAGTTTCAGAAGAACTGAAAAAATGGGGTGGAAATGCCATCACTTTGAATCTGGGACATTGGGGCATAGCCTGTAGCGCCCCCTAATGGTGAATACGGGCAATTCTTGGTTTGTGAGTTCCTGTTGGCCTGTAGTATCAATGTACCAAATTAGAACATTATTGACCAGAAAATGGGAATTTTTGACATGGCCTATAGCGCCCCCTAAGGGTGAATGTGGGCCAATCTTGGTTTGTGAGTTCCTGTTGGCCCGTAGTATCAATGTACCAAATTTGAAAGTTTTTGACAAAAAAAAATAGCAATTTGGGAATGGCCTTTAGCGCCCCCTAAGGGCGAATGTGAGACATTCTTGGTTTGTGGATTTCTGTTGGCCTGTAGTGTCAATATACCAAATTAGAACATTTTTGACCATAAAATGGGAATTTTGGGCATAGCCTGTAGCGCCCCCTAATGGCGAATATGGGCAATTCTTTGTTTGTGGGTTCCTGTTGGCCTGTAGTATCAATGTACCAAATTAGAACATTTTTGACCAGCAAATGGGAATTTAGGGCGTGGCCTGTAGCGCCCCCTAAGGGCGAATGTGGGCCATTCTTGGTTTGTGGATTCCTGTTGGTCTGTAGTATCAATATACAAAATTAGAACATTTTTGACCAGAAAATGGGAATTTTGGGCTTCGCCTGTAGCGCCCCCTAAGGGAGAATGTGGGATATTCTTTACGCAGTACTTCAGAGTGATGTCATCTTGAAGTGTATATATATATATATATATATATATATATATATAGGTCTGTTTCTAACCCACACCTATAATATCACTTCTGAAGGCATGGATTAAACCACTGTAGTGGTATGGATTACTTTTATGCTGCATTTATGTGATTTTTGTAGCTTCTGAGTTCTGATCACCATTCAAGTCATTGAAAGGTCCAACAGGGTTGAGATAATCTTCTAAAAAGCTTAATTTGTGTTCACCAGAAGAAAGGAAATAATACACATCTGGGATGGAATGAGGGTGAGTATACGATGAGAAAAATTTATTTTTGGGGTAAAAACCATTTGTAGGCCTACTTTTTATTTACTTGGAAAATTGTTACTGTCTCTTTAAGAGGATTTTAAACGCATTTCATTCAAGGCACAGTCTGTGCGGCTTGTTTCATTGAGTTTAATCTTTTGAGAATTGTGAAGTCTCATTATTTTCGTGCTGTTACATCTGTATTCATTTCAGAGATTAATTGATTGAGATTGTGAAACTACATACAACCGACAAACCTCCATGAAGATGCGAGTAAAAATTAGATCGCCTCGCGCTGTCAGACACAACGCTGATAATCATTCTCGGAAGTGTTGATACTAGATTTAGATTCGCGATTTCTTCATCAACTGTTTATGTTCACTTGAGACAAAACAGACTCCACAATATATCATGTAATTTGACATTTTGTTGTAAGAAATTGTCCGTTCAAACGCAAGAAGAAGCGAATGCGATCTCTCATCGGGGCTCGTGAGTTAGACGTGACGCTGCTCGCTGTTTCACACATATATTTATTTGAGTTGTTTTGCCATTTGTTGAGTTGAATGGTGTAAAATCGCTTGAAAGTTCAAACAGGAAAGTGTTAAAAACACATACAACAGACAAACATTGCTCGCATTGAAGACGCGAGGAAAAATTAGATCGCGTCACTATCGCGTGCTGTCAGAGAACACGCAGATGAAACATCATTCTCGGAAGTATTGATACTTTAGGATCGATCCGTCCATCCCTTCTTTCTTTAGACATATGTTTCATGTTTGTGTGATAAGTGTTCGCGGAGTTTCACTTGATTTTTCTGACGTGTATCAGACAGATTATCGCAAAGACAGATTCGGTTTACCCTGTTTATTTTCGTTATTTTACAAAAGCTCAAGGTTTTGTTGTTATTGTAAGTGTACACAAATAAAAGTAGACCTTTTACAGTTTGTAATGATCTCTTCCATGTATCTGAATGGGCAAAAATGACGCAGTATTTTGTTTAAGTTTTTTCCGCTGTTTAGAACAATGCATCTGAAAGGACATTACAGCGCCATTGTTGACCCCCGTAATAATGCCAGAATTCAATAATGATTCCCGATTTCAAACTCCTCGCAAAGATTTATTTGAGTTGTATGCCATTTGTTGAGTTGAATAGTGTAAAATCGCTTGAATATTCAAACTGGGAAGTAGTAAAACACATCTCACTGACCTTATTTGTGCAGTAACTCTCATCGGGGCTCGTGCGTTAGACGCGACGCATCTAGCATAAAATCTAAATAATTTAGCAGCAAAGCTGTCTGGCCCCGGGGTCTTGCCTGTAGGCAAGGCCTTAATAACCTCGCCAAGCTCCTCAAATGTTATCTTAGAATCAAGAAAAAAATGTTGATCAGCTGACAGTTTAGGAAGTTCTAATGGTTCCACAAAGTTTCTAAAATCCTCTTCAGTAGATGAAGATTTGGATCTATGAAGATCAAGATAAAATTCTTTAAAAACATAATTAATATCAGTGGCCGAGTTCATTATTTTACAACCAGCAGATTTCACTGAGGGTATGATACAAAAATACTCTATATACTATATATATCTAGCCAGTGCATCCCTGCCATGTCCCCCAACTCAAAGTATGACTGTCTTGCACTGAATAGCCAAAACTCCACCTTCTGTGACAAAATAGTAGGTAGGTTCATCCTTAAAACTGTCCTGAAGGTGTGTTACTCTACAAAATAAACTCCAGCCACTAGGTGGAACCAGCACAAAAAGAATGCACGGATTCTTCAAACAGTCAAACGAATGTTCAGTGATACAGTCCACTCGGCTGCAACGTGAGTACAATGTGATTACTTGCTCACTCCATTGACTTTATGAGGGACATCGCTTGTTGTGGGCATGTGAACGTTTTTACGGCCATCCTTAACATCTATTCTCAATTTGGCCGGGAATATTAGTGCAAAAGCGCCCTTCCGTTGGTGTAAAAGTTTCTTGCATTCTTTGAATCGATCACAACGAATTTGCAAAGTCAGTGAACAAGAAAGCCTTCCTTTACTCCGTGCCTCGCATAACAAGAGATCTTTATCGGATGATCTCAGAAATTTGGCCAGAATTGATCAGGGCCTGTCTCCCTCTGTGGATTGACGAGCAGGAACCCTGTGAGCTTGCTTGATTTCCAGCTTATGGCCTGCTATGTTAAGTAGATTCGGAAAGATCCCATCCAGGAATTTTACTGTATCCTGTCCCTCTGCTCCCTCAGGGATTCCAACGATACAGACGTTATTAGAGTTATATAGAGTGGTGGTGGTGTAGTGGGCTAAAGCACTAAACTGTTAAGCAGAAGGTTGCTGGTTTGATCCCCACAGCCAAAACCATTGTGTCCTTGAGCAAGGTATTAACTCCAGATTGCTCCGGGGGGATTGTCCCTGTAATAAGTGTACTGTAAGTCGCTTTGTATAAAAGCATCTGCCAAATGCATAAATGTAAATGTTATTCTGTCGGCTACGGTTCTCCATGTCCCCCAACTTCTCCCAGACATGCTCCAAATCCACCTTAGTCACTTGATCACAGCAAGATCCTCCAAATGACCTTGGTCAGCATTGCAGACATGTTCCGCATCTTTCACTGCATTTCCCGCACCTCTATCAATTTTATTTTTAAGGCACATTAGGAAAACACCACGTTGACCAAAGTGCTTCACATTATAGGATAAGCAGATCATATACACACAGAATGTAGAAAATAATAAACATAATAGAATGAGCAACCCATATTAAGCAGTTAAAAGCTGTAAAAAAATGTGAGAAATAAAATAAGATGATTTCTGATGTATAGGACCTGATATGTAGAGGAAGGCTATTCCAAAGCTGTGGAGCTACCACTGAAAAGGCCCGATCTCCTTTTGACTTGAGATGGGACTTGGGGATAGTTAAAAGTAAACTGCAAAGACCTTAACAGTTTAGAAGGCATGTGATGCTGAAGGAGATCCGTAATATAGGGAGGAGCCATGCCATATAATCCCTTAAAAATAATAAACTAACTGCAGATGTCAAGTCCATTTTATTTGTATAGCGCCTTTCACAACACACATCGTTTCAAAGCAGCTTTACAGAAGATCAGGCATTAACAGACGATAAAACTGTAATGTCTATAATGTCGATGAATCATCATTGTGTAATGTGACATTGAAGTATGAGAAATGCCACAGAGCAATGAATTGCAGTAATCTAATCTTTAAGAAATAAAAGCATGCATAACAACTTCAAATGTCCTTAAAAGATAAACAGGGTTTCAATTTCGCAATGTTCCTTAATTGAAAGAAACCACCTCTGACCACAGAATTGATGCGTTTATCAAGCTTTAAATAGGGTCAAAAATGACTCCAAGACTCTTAACTTGGTTGTGTAATTTAAAAGCAAATGAGCCTTTATATATATATATATATATATATATATATATATATATATAGAATAAAAATACACACACACACATACATGCACACATATATATATATACATATATACACACACACACACACACACACACACACATATACACTCACCTAAAGGATTATTAGGAACACCATACTAATACTGTGTTTGACCCCCTTTCGCCTTCAGAACTGCCTTAATTCTACATGGCATTGATTCAACAAGGTGCTGAAAGCATTCTTTAGAAATGTTGGCCCATATTGATAGGATAGCATCTTGCAGTTGATGGAGATTTGTGGGATGCACATCCAGGGCACGAAGCTCCCGTTCCACCACATCCCAAAGATGCTCTATTGGGTTGAGATCTGGTGACTGTGGGGGCCATTTTAGTACAGTGAACTCATTGTCATGTTCAAGAAACCAATTTGAAATGATTCGAGCTTTGTGACATGGTGCATTATCCTGCTGGAAGTAGCCATCAGAGGATGGGTACATGGTGGCCATAAAGGGATGGACATGGTCAGAAACAATGCTCAGGTAGGCCGTGGCATTTAAACGATGCCCAATTGGCACTAAGGGGCCTAAAGTGTGCCAAGAAAACATCCCCCACACCATTACACCACCACCACCAGCCTGCACAGTGGTAACAAGGCATGATGGATCCATGTTCTCATTCTGTTTACGCCAAATTCTGACTCTACCATCTGAATGTCTCAACAGAAATCGAGACTCATCAGACCAGGCAACATTTTTCCAGTCTTCAACTGTCCAATTTTGGTGAGCTCTTGCAAATTGTAGCCTCTTTTTCCTATTTGTAGTGGAGATGAGTGGTACCCGGTGGGGTCTTCTGCTGTTGTAGCCCATCCGCCTCAAGGTTGTGCGTGTTGTGGCTTCACAAATGCTTTGCTGCATACCTCGGTTGTAACGAGTGGTTATTTCAGTCAAAGTTGCTCTTCTATCAGCTTGAATCAGTCGGCCCATTCTCCTCTTATATATATATATATATATAAAATGGTACACAACATTCTCTAAAAATGTTGATAGAAAAGGCAGTTTTGAGATTGGTCGATAGTTTATTAATGCTGTTGTGTCAAGGTTGGGCTTTTTTAGTAGAGGATGCACCATAGTGTGCTTAAAGCAAGATGAGACAGTACCCTCTGCCAGACTGCAATTCACTATTAACAATAAACCCAACTACATCTAGAACCTGGCTCAGGAAGCGAGGAGGAACAACAACTAAAGAACATTGCGCAGGCTTCATATGCAAAACTAAATCACTAAATGGGATATTAAGACTGGTTCAAACTCACTAACAAAGACAGCAGAGGGAGGGGGATTTGAGGGGTCTTGGTTATGATTGGAAGATGAGATGCAAGCTCTAAGAACAGCAATTTTATCAATTAAAAAAACATAATAACCGGAAAAGTACTAATAACAGGATTTAGCATAGTATTTATTGTGCTAAATAATGCTTGAGGCTTACTAGAATTCTTTTTAATAATATTGATTTAATAAAACTCGATTTTATTAATTAGAGGGGAATTTTTATATGCCTCCGAGAATTTGCTACCTATTGAGGGATTTATGGAACCAACACGTTTGCCTTTGAAACGGCTTTGAATTAGTTAGACAATTCTGAAAAGATGAAAAGACAACTGGCTTATGATCAGAGAGACAGAAATCGTCTATGTCCACATTAAAAACAGGGACACCCAGAGACAAAACCAAATCCTGCGTATGATCTTGCTTGTGAGTGGAATTTAAGAGTCAATTAAATGTAAGAACTCAGTTACCGTAGGCTTGTTTGTTTGTGCTTGCACATGAATGTTACAATCACCCAAAACTAACAGACAATAAGATTTATGTACAACAACAGCTAGAAACTCATAAAATTCTTGAATAAAAAGTTGGCTGTAATTCGGGGGACGATATGCGAGTGCACAGGTGACAGGAAACCCAAAGTCTATGTTGAACAGCTGCAATTCAAAATCAGAATAGTTTTCCACCATTAACAAATGGCATTTCAATTGTTTTTTTAATATTGTTGGAACCACGCTCATAGAAGCCAAGGAGTCGGAATATCTGGAGAAAACTCTAAAAACAGATGTGATCTTGGAGCTTTTTACAGATTTATACAGTGTATGTCATTGAAGAGATGCAAGTCTATCCCTCACAGCCATGTTGTCATTCCCATTCAAAATCAAATATGGCACTACCATGAATAAGGTCTATTGTTAAGACTGATCATTTGCCTTGCTTTTTCTGTAAAAGGGCCATTTATAGCAGATTTCTTTTCACATTATTGCGTCGCCTTTGGTGTGTAAAGGTCTTATTACTGTAGACATCGATATTGTCTATTTAACGTTTCACGTTTCAATGATTTCTAAAAACTGATCAGACCCTGTCGAGCAGATTAAACCACTATTTGATTTCATACTCTGACAAAAACTGAATTAACAAACAGCACTCAGCTGAAGACAAAACTAACGGCAACAGTAAAGAGGCAGGCAGGTAAAATGTTGGTGAAAGACTTACAGTTTAATCGTGGGGTATCCTCGCACACCAAACTCTGAGGCCACACCTACATGACACAAGACAATAGCAACATTATTCATAGTATGGAATAGCATTAAGCTTCGTTTTCACAAAAACTACTGGAATAGCCAAACCCATTAATTAGAAGGGACTGTCTACATGTACTTTTCTTAGCCAGATTGTGTATCAAACATTATTTAATGTGTGAACCAGAGGCAATTGCTTTAAAACTACACAGCAAGCACAGCTTCCATTAAAATGTTTGAGAAACGTAGCAATGAGTTTAAAATAATCTATATAAATTATATATCGCTCTTAGTCTTAATATTTTAGCGAATTAAAGTCAATCACTAGGTATGCACCAAATGTTGTCGACCAAAATTGGCAAAAAATGCTGTTTTATTTTTTTGGCCAAAAGAGAAAAAAGGCAGAAAACCTTGGCCAAACATTTTAAGTTACTTAAAAATCCGGTAACAGAAACACTGACATGGACAAAAAGCATTATGTTGCACATTAAAATCCACATCCTCAGAAGTGAAGTGATCACTCTGTTGGTCATTAATAAAGAGTGTTTTCCAGTGCTCCTGTATTGTATGCCATAGTCATTACTATCAAGCTCCAATACGACATTAAAATAACATAAAAGCACCATGTTCCAAGTCTCCTGAAGCCATACAATAGTTCTGTAAATCGCAAAGGAAGTAATAATACAGTCTACATGCTCAGCGTGCTTAAGTGAACGACTGCTGCGCTGTTGTTGACACACGTGCACACACACACGCGCACACACACACGCGCACACACACAGCACGCGCACACACACAGCACGTGCATGGCTCATAAGCTGTGGCTCACAATATGCGAGTGCTCCACCTGAACGCCATCGCCAATGCAGATGCTTGATGGTTCAGTTAGCTTAAAACATGGATTGAGAACGGCAGTAGAGGAGCATTGTGAATGCATGAAACTCAACATATTAAACACATGAAAACTTAGTTGAAATTGCCAGTGAAGATCTGCACCCAACAATCACTGTACATGGTGCAATCATGTTTGGTGGTTATGGTGAAGACGGAGACACATACAGCTCAAGACCACTGCAAAATTATCAGTTTCTCTGGATTTACTACGTATAGTTATGTGTTTGAGCAAAATGAACAGTTGAAAATGACATTTTTGTTTTATTCTATAAAGTACTGACGAATATAAATATTGTCATTTAGAGCATTTATTTGCAGAAAATGCCAACTAATCAAAATAACATATGACAACTAATCAAAATAACATAAAATATGCAGTGTTTTCAGACCTCAAATAATGCAAATAAAACAAGTTCATATTTATTTTTAAACAACACTAATGTTTTAAGATTCTAGTTCAGGTCTGGAGATTGGGCTGGCAACGATAAGGTCTTGAACCGGTGGTCCTCCATCCACACCTTGATTGAACTGGCTGTGTGATATGGAGCATTTTCCTGCTGGAAAAACCATTCCAAAGAGTTGGGGAACAATGTCAGAGCAGAAGGAAGCTAATTTTCATCCAGGATAACCTTGTAAGTGACTTGATTTATGCATCCTTTACAAAGATGAATCTGCCCAATTCCAGTCTTGCTGAAGCACCCCCTATCCAGATCACTGATCCAGATTCGAAAGGCCCAATTTCACACCCCACACGCACTCGGACCTTCATTTCACACAAACATAAACACCTCCTGCAACTCCCCTCCTCCCCCCTCCTGCTACACAACCTGCACTCAAGATATGTGAAGACGATGTGTCTTTTGGAAGTAAAGGTCAAGGAAGGCCTCAGGCCCAGATGGCATCTCACCAGCGTGCCTTCATTCCTGTGCTAACCAATTGGCCCCCATCTTCACACAGATCTTCAATAGATCACTGGAGCAGTGTGAAGTCCCATGCTGCTTCAAACGCTCAGTTATTATCCCTGTCCCTAAGAAGCCTAAAAATCACAGGACTTAATGACTACAGACCTGTCACCCTGACATCTGTGGTCATGAAGTCATTTGAGAGACTGGTGTTGGCCTAAATGAAGGACATCACTGGACCCTTTCTGGATCCCCTTCAATTTGCTTATCAAGCAAACAGGTCTGTGGATGATGCAGTCAACATGGGATTGCATCACATCCTGCAACATCTGGACAGACCTGGGACATACGCAAGGATCCTTTTTGTGGACTTCAGCTCAGCTTTCAACACAATCATCCCAGCTATTCTCTGGACTAAGTTAAACCAACTCTCTGTTCCCACCTCTACCTGTCAGTGGATTACCAGCTTTCTGACGCAGGGAAAATTCATTTCCACCACCTGTACCATCAGCACTGGTGGCCCCCAGGGATGTGTGCTCTCCCTACTACTCTTCTCACCCTACACAAATGACTGCACCACCAAGGATCCCTCTGTCAAGCTCCTGAAGTTTGCAGACGACACCACTGTCATCGGCCTCATCCGAGATGATGAGTCTGCATATAGAAAGGAGGTTGAACGGCTGGCTGTCTGGTGCGGTCATAACAACCTGGAGCTGAACACGCTCAAAACGGTGGAGATGATTGTGGACTTTAGGAGGAACACCCCAACATTGTCCCCCCCCCTCACCATTCTAAACAGCACTGTGGCAGCAGTGGAGTCATTCAGGTTGCTTGGCAGTACCATCTCACAGGACCTGAAGTGGGAGATACACATCGACTCCATTCTGAAAAAGGCCCAGCAGAGGTTGTACTTCCTTCGCCAGCTGAGGAAGTTCAACCTGCCACAGGTGCTGCCTGAACAGTTCTACTCAGCAGTCATTGAGTCTGTCTTCTGCACTTCAATAACTGTCTGGTTTGGTGCAGCTACGAAATCAGACATCAGAAGACTACAGAGGACAGTCCAGACTGCTGAGCGGATTATTGGTTGCCCCCTGCCCCCCCTTCAAGAACTATACACTTCCAGAGTGAAGAAAAAGGCTGGTAAAATCACTCTGGACCCCACTCACCCTGCCTACTACCTTTTTGAACTGTTGCCTTCTGGTCGGCGCTTCAGAGCTCTGAGCACCAGAACCGTCAGACACAGGAACAGTTTTTTCCCTCAGGCTATCCATCTCATGAACAATTAAATTGCCCCATTGAGCAATAATCATGTACAATACACAGTTTGAGTCTATCCAACATATCCACTTCTGCCATTACTTACATTGCTCTGTACATAATATACTGTATTTTTGTTCTTTATATAACAGATTGTAATAGATTTGCACTACGTGTGTGTATGTGGGTATGTATGAAGGCGAGTGCATGTACATATATATGTATAATTATTTATTTTTAATCTTTTTTTGTTTTTAATTACCTATGTCTTGCTGCTGTTTTTGGTATTGTTTGCATTGTTGTACACTGGAAGCCCCTGTCACCAAGACAAATTCCTTGTATGTGTAAGCATACTTGGCAATAAAGCTGATTCTGATTGTCACCCAACAGCAATGTGAAAGACTGGTGAGCGCATGCCAAGACGCAGGAAAGCTGTGATTGAAAATCAGGGTTATTCCACCAAATATTCATTTATGAAAACTTAAAGTTAAAACATTAGTATTGTGTTGTTTAAAAATTAATATGAACTTGTTTTCTTTGCATTATTCGAGGTCTGAAAACACTGCACCTTTTTTAGTCATTTTCTGCAAATAAATGCTCTAAATGACAATATTGTTATATGGAATTTAGGAGAAATGTTGTCAGTACTATAGAAATAAACAAATGTTTCGCTGGTTTGATCCTCACAGCAACCACCATTGTGTCCTTGAGCAAGGCACTTAACTACAGGTTACTCCAGGGGGATTGTCCCTGTAATAAGTGCACTGTAAGTCGCTTTGGATAAAAGCATCTGCCAAATGCATAAATGTAAATGTATTTTGCTTGCAGCATCTGAAAACGAGGCCAGGAAAACCACAAGAAAATCTTTGAAGCTGAGCTGATGCAGGTTCTCTGTCAGGTGGTCAAGAAGCTAGATTTAATGACTGAAAATGTATATATGGGTTTTAGCAAGATATTAAAAGCACACTCAAATGGAATTACATGTTTATAAAAATTTAAATTACATGTTTATAAAATTTAATAATAAATTTGTTAAAAATTTAACAATGACTGCACCCTATAAATTAGTAACCTATTGGTCAACAGTTACATTGAATTATAATGAGTAATTTAGTTAGTAGTGTCACTACTTTAATTAACTACTTCCCAACTCTGATTAGAAGAGTCCTCGTCTCTGAGATACTAATTGCTCTTAATTTCTCAAATCACAATCTCACCTGAATATGCAGTGGCATCCATTTTGCCCACACGAACTGGCAACCCCGAGCGTGTCAGTTCCGCTCCGACCTCTTGCCACACTGGCTCGAGTTTCTTGCAGTAACCGCACCATGGTGCATAAAACTACAACACAACACATAGCATAAAACTACAACACAACACATAAACCTCAGCTCAATTATGAAGAACATACATTCACTCCAACAAATGGCTTAACACATGCTGCATACATGACTAACATTACATGAACATCCCCATTCACTGTGTTTATATAGAGGGACACTCACATCCACCAGCCAAATGTCATCCATTCTGCTGTCTTTAAACCTGAACGAAAGAAAAAACACAGATAAGCTAGATGTGCATTTCCTGCAGGAAATAGCACTACTTACAAGACAGTAAAAGAAATGTGTTAAAGTTTCATACAAGTTAATGTTTTAGTCTTTGGTTCTGTGCAAATTAAATGCTGACTTCCAGTCTTTAGCAGAACACTTTGAAGAAAAATTAAAAAAAAACATCTCAGCTCAGTAGGTCCTCATAATGCAAGTGAATGGAAACACGATTTTTGATGCTCCAATAAGTACAGATAATCAGCATGAATGTCATCCATATGACTCCAGTGGTCTTTTAAAGCGATAAGATCACTTTTGGTGCAGAAAATATCAATATTTAAGTACTATTTACCTATAAATCATTGTGTCTGGTAAGCAGCAGTATGCGTGTTAATGAGCAGGCTGAGTTCACGCTGTCTTTCCAGCGATTGCATGGCATCGCATGTTCCATTCATTGCAGCAGATGCTCTCGAACTCTGTTGGCATTGCCTGGCATTTCCTACATGTGCACTACCATGTCTCCTGAGGCTTGTTGTTGTGCTTCTGTTGATCCAACCTGCTCCTCCTCCCTGTGCTCCTAGTCAGTAATCAATAATCAGTATTTAAATAAATATGGCTGTGCAAAAACTTGTATCTCCTCTTCTCCTCTTAAATCAATGTCATCTTTGTTTAAATTTGCTTCACTTTGATTATGGCGTTCAGTCTGTACAGCGTTCCTATTACTCCGTTGTAAACAGTGCTGCGCTACCATGTGACACGCACTTCTCACTTTAGCATGCCAATGGCAATACGTCACACGAGAGACCACGTGACCTCATCACTCTCGTGAACGTGCATACTGCTGCTTAAAGGAAACCATTATTTATTGTTAAAAAGTACTTAAATGTTGAACTTTTTCACACCAAATGTGATCGTGTTGCTTTAGAAGACATTCATTTAACCACTGGAAACTATGGATGATGTTAATACTGATTATCTGTGCTTTTTGGAGCATCAAAAATAGTGTTACCAACCACTTGCATTAGAAAGACATACTGAGCTGAGATATTTTTCTTTTTTCTTCAAATATGTTCTGTTGAAGAAAGGAAGTCATACAGTTAAGTCAGAAGTTTACATTCACTTAGGTTGAAGTCATTAAAAGCCATTTTTGAACCACTCCATAGTGAAGTCCACTTCATATTAGCAAACTAGTTTTGACAAGTCGTTTAGGACATCTACTTTGTGAATAACACAAGTCATTTTTCCAACAACTGTTTACAGACAGATCGTTTCACTTTTAATTGACTATCACAATTCAAGTGGGTCAGAACTTTACATACACTAAGTTAACTGAGCCTTTAAGCAGCTTGAAAATTCTAGAAAATTATGTCAAGTCTTTAGGCAATTAGCTTCTGATAGGCTAATTGGAGTCTTGGCATCTAATTTGCTTGGCATCATGGGAAAATAAAAAGAAATCAGCTAAGACCTCAGAAAAATTGTGGACCTCCACAAGTCTGGTTAATCCTTGGGAGCAATTTCCAAATGCCTGAAGGTACCACGTATCTGTACGAACAAAAGTATGCAAGTATAAACACCATGGGACCATGCAGCCAACAACCCCCTTAGGAATTCGACGAATTCTGTCTCCTAGAGAGGAGTGTGGTGCGAAAAGTGCAAATCAATCCCAGAACAACAGCAAAGGACCGTGTGAAGATGCTGGAGGAAACAGGTGGACAAGTATCTATATCCACAGTACAACAAGTCCTATATCGACATAACCTGAAAGGCTGCTCAGCGAGTAAGTTTGCAAGTGCATATATTGACAAAGATCTTACTTTTTGGAGAAATGTTGAAACAGAAATGTAACTGTTTGGCTATAATCACCATCTCTTATGTTTGGAGGAAAAAGGGTAAGGCTTGCAAGCCGAAGAACACCACCCAAACTGGAGTGGTGGTGGTGTAGTGGGCTAAAGCACATAACTGTTAATCAGAAGGTCGCTGGTTCGATCCCCACTACCACCACCATTGTGTTATTGAGGAAGGCACTTAACTCCAGGTTGCTCCGGGGGAATTGTCCCTGTAATAAGTGCACTGTAATTCGCTTTGGATAAAAGCATCTGCCAAATACATAAATGGCAATGTAAATGGCAATGTAAATGTTAACTGTGAAGCATGGGGGTGGTAGCATCATGTTGTGGGGGTGCTTTGCTGCAGGAGGGACTGGTGCACTTCACAAAATAGATGGCATCATGAAGAAGCAAAATTATGTTGAAGCAACATCTCAAGATATCAGCCAGCTTATGGGTCTTCTAAATGGACAAGCAATCAATCATACCTCAAAGTTGTGGCAAAATGGGTTAAGGACAACTGTTGCAAATGGGTCTTCTAAATGGACAAGCAATCAATCATACCTCCAAAGTTGTGGCAAAATGGGTTAAGGACAACAAAGTATCGGTGGCCATCACAAACCCTGACCTCAATCCGATAGGAAATTTGTGGGCAGAACTGGAAAAAGCATGCGCGAGCAAGGAGGCCTACATATCTGAATCAGTTACACCAGTTCTGTCTGGAGGAATGGGCCAAAATTCCAGCAGCTTATTGTGAGAAGCTTGTGGAAGGATACCCAAAAGGTTTTACATAAGTTAAACAATTTATAGGCAATGATACCAAATACTAACATACTGTATGTAAACTTCTGACCCACCTGGAATGTGATGAAAGAAATAAAAACTGAAACAAATCATTCTCTCTACTAATATTCTGACATTTCACATTCTTAAAATAGTGATCCTAACGGATTTAAGACAGGCAATGTTTTTCTACGATTAAATGTCAGGACTTGTGAGTTTAAATATATTTGGCTGAGGTGCATGTAAACTTCTGACTTCAACTGTATACATCTGGGATGTCATGAGGGTGAGTAAATGAGAGAATTTTCATTTTTGGGTGAACTATCCCTTTAAGTTCCAAATGCAGAGACGAAGCAACTTCATCTCATTCATTGTCAATGAGAGTTGGCAAATTACGGTCGACAGTGATCTCTGGCGATTAGATGTGGCGAGTTGGCATGACAAATTTGAGAAACGTTTTACTTTATGCAAATGAGGAGTGCCTTTCTGTGAGCGATTTCAGCGTCTGTAAATCGCAATAATTGCATACATGGATAAAATATAAATTTAAATATAAAATAATGTGTGGAAAAAAAAAAAAAAAAAACTGTTGGGAGTCTGAGTGAGTTTGATTTGTACGTCAATAGTTTGTTCATCTTATTAATGATATGATGTAATGAGCACTGGTGCAGTTCATATAAAAATACTCTCCCCAGCAGAAATGTGCATTTTTAGGAACAAGAAAACCGATTTAATACCAATTTGATAAGTAATCCTAGTTTTACTAACAAAATGCTTCATCTGCGATCATATTTTCAAAAGACACGGCCAAATGTGCAGTCCACCAATAATGTAGGAATGCCCATTGCCGAATTCATAGTAGAGAGAATAGCGACATCAAGTGATACAGTCGCTGCATGTGTGTACGGGGCTTTAGAGCTGCATTGCAGTTGTCATTACACTGGGTTAGAGGGGGTTTTGAGTGATTAAACCGATAGTCTTCAAAACAGTGTATCTATGAATATTAACTTTTAATACAGTTAAAAAGAATATTTGCATAATATTAAATGGCAAATAATATTTTAAATGAGTTTCACTTTTCCCACATTAAAATGTTTTTGAGATTATTTTTAAAGGCAATAGAATATATTTTACATTCTACATATGCCATGAGTGTAACTTCTACCACATTTTACATGCATTTAAGTGGCCATAGAAAAATTATAAAATACAATAAGATAAAATAAATCATTACAAATGGCATAAATAGCTTTTTTTTAAAAATCACTATTACTAAACACTTTTGAATTTTCAGTCTATCGAGTAATATGTTGAGTCTGTCCCAACATGATGGCTGATTAAGTAGGCATGAATTCTATGCAAGACATTTTTACAATTGTATTGTATTCATAGAAGGCCCTTCATTGACTAAATAGTTAAGTGACTCTGGTGGAACTCGCAAAAAAAAATGAGGCAGAAACACAGCAGTGGGTTTACCTCAATTCTACATTTAACAGACAGCCTCTCCAAGCTAACACGGAGCACGATTACATGCACAGCAAGACACTGATGACAAATCAAAAACCAGCTATTTAAAAAAAAATGCCAATGTAAGCAACCCGCATTTACATGAGACATATCTGCTTTAGACATCAAAATGTAAACAGGTAAAAGCACAACACAAGCATTCTTACCTGCAAGTAAAGGTGTTTACAACAAAATGGGCACGGGGTGGGGGGTGCTCAATTTTGCTTATATAGGCATATTTTTATATATGCAAATTCTAGTCCTCGAATCTGATTGAACGAGAGATGCTCCTTGAGTGCTGATTTATCAGAACAGCAGTAGTCAGAACCTTCAGTCTTTGTAGCAGTCTGCTTTTAATTGCAGCATTCTAAACTAAATTGTAAGAGCAGCGCAGATGTGTAAAAAGCTAAATATGTTTAACATTAAAGATTTTAACCAGCAGGTGGCAACAAAAGACAATTTTTGTGTGTTATGAGCGAGTTTAACTGACGTTCATTTCAGTCAGCGCTGTCAGTCAGTGAGCGGTTTCTTTGAAGTCATCAGCAAATGCCTCTCACTCCATGATCGCTCGATTTAATACTAGACTACAACTGGGAAATACAGCTTCAGCTTTAAGGCTCATCAAAGCTGAGAGACACAACAGATGAAGTAATCATACATGCTCAAGATGCTTACCTACCGGAGTTTCCACATTGGGAAGATAATTCATATGTAAACAACATTCAACATGGCGGAGGAGAGAAAAGAACCGGCTAACACGAAATACTCCGGGAAGACCCCGCCCAGATGGCTATTTTTATTTATTTATTTTTTTTACACAGAAAACATTATCTTCAGCATGCTGACTAACACTAAAGATGAGGAAGCGTTAAACTGCTATAGGTTTAAGATACATCTCTCCTTTGAAAGCGCAACAGACGCAGGCAATCGCTCAATATTTCTCTCCCTTTCTCCCTCTCAAACACACACATCCTTGTTTCTCCAATAACTTGAATGAAACAGCCCAAGCCGCCGTTGCTAGTTCTAAAGTGACGTTTTCAAATTAGTAACGTATGATTTGGCGCACCTTTTGAACTAGCAATGGCAGATCCTGATTTTACACTTGTGTGTAAATAAGGTCTGTGGTAAACATTACTTAATACGTGAAAGTTTTTTTCTACTATATAAATTACACACAGTCATAACCAAAAGCAAATTTTGAAGCCATACTGAAATACTGTACATTCTGTTTTCTTTTCTTTTTTAAATACACGCCGGCTCCATAATTCACATTTGAGGTATGACTGTGTTTAGTTTATGCTGTAGAACAAAATGTCCACGTATCATCATTAATGTTTACCACAAACCTTATTTTACTCACAAGTTCAAAAACCACTTTAGAAAAACTCATGGCGAATTACACTTCCGTGTTCGCCAACAAATTGACGTCAAGGCTGAACAGCTTTATTGTGATGCTTAGGGGAATGCAAAAACTCCCTCAACAGCAGTTACTGCACCCTCTGTTTTACCTAGTCTCAAAAAGTATGCAGTTAATTTAGCTGATTAACTCTTACAAACTTTGGCTGACATTTTATGCATCACAGAGCTAATGTAGGCTTCGAAATTGTACCTTTATTTACCACTGACTCATAAGTACCAGCTTTGCAGGGTCAAACATTCTACTTCACGGATCCCAACCAGGACAGGTGCATGGAAAGTTTTGTGCAATTCCTCTGTAAAATTTTCATATTCATTTGGGCATTGTTTCGGATCGTGTCATTTGCTGCTGTTGTCAAGCAACTGTTTGATGCCTTCATGCACTCGAGTAATTATAAAAAAATTGTTGTTGCAGACCTTGCATAATCAACAAACTGGGGTGAGCAAGAAGGCAGGATCAACAAAGAAGGGTAAAAGAAATGGAAATATGCACACGCAGAAAGAGCACAATCAGCACATCAATATCAAACAAAAGCCAAATCGCAAACATGTTTGGTAATTTAGATATCCCAGACGGACGCTGTCTTAGTTCAAAAAATTGGACATGTCTGAGAAAAAGATGACATTTGGTCACCATAGTCTGCATACGCTGGGCACTTCACTGAATGAGCAGTGCTCTGTTCTCATAGCATGTGCAGGGTTCACGATCTGCTTCTTTTTTAGCTCTCAGAGTGGTGTACAATATGCTCATTGGTTTGGTGCACTTATTACATTACATTCATTTAGAATGGTACCGGTGCAGCATTTCACAAAATTTTTAATGAAAAGAGAATAAAACTATGACAGACAGAACAAAGGCAGACACTCAAAAGTCTTCATGGAGTGTCTCAGAAATTGTGACTAAAATATATTACTTTTGTATTATAAAATTCTAATATTTAGTAGTAATAATAATAATAATTTTTACATTATTATTTACATGGACACCTGAAAGCCATTTATGGAGAGAAAGCTGCTTAACGCTCAAAATCGGTGTATGCATTTACATGAGCGATGTTAGCGAAATTCTCTTTACTTCTGTATACATGCATGACGAATAATTATCCATTGCCACTTGTATAAGTAACAAACATGGCATTCCCTATATTTCCAGAGTTGTTGCTGGGGTTGTTATCTTAAATTTCCATCACAACCAGCTGTGGAATTGCAACATTGGGGTTTCACCCTTTACGTTAAATTGCAGGATTCCCCCAATGAACAAGTACATAAACGCGAATGTGAGGGACAGTCGATACTTTACATTGGTGTGTATAAATGGGTAGTTTATAGTAGGGCTGTCTACTAAATAAAATTTTTATTATTCAAGTCAAGTCAATTTTATTTGTATAGTGCCTTTCACAACACACATCGTTTCAAAGCAGCTTTACAGAAGATCAAACATTAACAGACGATAAAACTGTAATGTCTATAATGTTGATGAGTCATCATTGTGTAATTAGATAAAATATGATTGCTAATCGTGTTTAAATATAAGTAACTAAATAATTGTATTAATAACCCCAGTGAGCAAGCCAAAGGCGACTGGCAAGGAACACAAAACTCCATAAGATGTTGATTAATGGAGAAAAATAACATTGGGAGAAACCAGACTCACTGTGGGGGCCAGTTCCCCTCTGACTAGCATCATGAACATTACTTATGTATAGTTAAAGTCATGGTTTAATATTATTAAACTAAGTGTTAAGGGTCAATGTTTAAACATCGATTTTGTTTGAACTGTAAGATTAATGACTAATGTCTTTGAAGTCCATCCTGGATTAACTGCAGAAGTTCACATAGATGCAATTGTCCTTGTTAATTGGCTGATGAAGTATATTTTTGGCAATTAATTGATAGTCTATGTATTCCATTTCAAGAGTGTAGTCCATTATTAGACCGAGTTGATGCAGGCAGAGATCAGTGAGGTGCATCGCAGTTCAACCTGGCCGGTAATTGTGATGAGGTCTGTCCTAAGTCCAAGGTTCAGGCAATGGCATATGACCCATGTCTTATGGTTGGAGTTGGCATCAGTTCATCCTCTGAAGTCCATCATAATAGACTGAAGTGATGTTTGGCAGGCAAAGGCTGCTATTAGTCATCATCACACAGCGACAAATGAGAGTGGAGTCCAACACGAAGGAGGAATGGCGCTGGATCCAGCTGGTTCTGGTGACTTCAGGATAGGAGTCCCGAGGTTGAGACAGGGAAACAAATAGAATAATATTAGCATAGATGTCATTCAATTTATTGCAGATTTATAGATCATGATCACGGTTTCTGGTTCCGGCAGACCTAACTAAAGCAGCCTAGTTGTAGTTGAAGGATAAATTAGGCGTATGCCTGGTTAAATAGATGAGTCTTTAGTCTAGAATTAAACTGAGGGAGTGTGTCTGCATCTCAAACAGTGTTAGGGAATCTATTCCATAGTTTAGGAGCCAAATATGAAAAGGATCTACCTCCTTTTGTGGATTTTGATATTCTAGGAACCATTAACAGGCTAGAATGTTGTGATCGTAATGAACGTGATGGAATATAGCGTGGTACAAGGTATAAGTACTGCAGAGCTAGACCATTCAAAGCTTTGTACGTAGTTAACAGAATTTTAAAATGAATACGGAATTTAACAGGTAGCCAATGTAACGATGATAAAATGGAGCTAATATGATCATATTTCTTGGTTCTAATCAGCACTCTGGCTGCTACATTGTGAACCAACTGAAATGTATTTATTGATCTTGCTGGACATCCTCCCAGTCATGCATTACAATAATCTAGTCTTGAGGTCATGAGCGCATGAATTTGTTTTTTGGCATCAGCAACAGAGAGCATGTGTCATGATTTAGCAATATTTCTTAGGTGGAAGAATGCTATTCTACAAACATTTGTAATTTGATTTTCAAAAGGACAGATTGGTATGAAATATAACACCGAAGTTCTTCAACATCCATTGAGAGTCAAATTATATTTTTGCGGCTTTTTTTTTTTTTTTTTAGAGGTTTTTGGTCCAATAATTAGAACCTGTTTTATCGGAATGGAGTAGAAGGAAATTTCTGGATATCCAATCTTTTATTTCTTTGATACACTCTGCAAATTTGGAGAATTGTGAAATCTCATCAGGTTTTGAAGAAATATAAAGTTGGGTATCGTCGGCATAAGAGTGGAAACTTATTCCACGATTCCTGATAATATCTCCCAGGGGAAGCATATATAATGAGAAAAGCACAGGCTCTAAAACTGATCCCTGTGGCACTCCAAATTTTACTTTTGTATGGTTTGAAAATTCCTAATTTACACAAAGTGTTAGCTGTCTGCTAAATATGACCTAAACCATGCTAATGCAACTCCACAAATGCCAACATAATTCTCTAGCCTATTCAAGAGAATGTTGTGATCTATCGTGTCAAATGCAGCACTAAGATCTAAAAGCACTAGAAGAGAAATACAGCCACGATCAGATGATAAGAGCAAGTCCTATGTAACTCTGATAAGTGCAGTCTCTGTACTGTGATGAGGACTAAATCCTGACTGAAATTCTTATATATATATATATATATATATATATATATATATATATATATACACATACATATACATACACACTCTTTCTCTGTAGAAATGAACATATTTGGTAGGATATTACATTTTCTAGTATTTTTGACATAAACAGGAGATTTCAAATCGGTATATAATTAGCCAGTTCTCCAGGATCAAGTTGTGGCTTCTTAATAAGCGGTTTGATAACTGCTATTTTAAAGTTTCTTGGGACATGTCCTAAAGATAGCAAGGAGTTAATATTAAGAAGAGGTTCTGAGATTATAGGGAATACCTTTTTTAAGAGCTTGGTTGGTATTGGATATAACAAACATGTTGTGGCTTTTGATGTTTCAATAAGTTTTGTTAGCTCTTCATGACCTATGACAGCGAATAATTGAAGTTGCATGTGTTATGACAGATGATTGTATAATTCCACTTTTATTTCTGATTATGTCAATTTTATCAGTAAAGAAATTCATGAAGTCATTAATCTTGTGCTGCAAAGTAATGTCTGGTTCAATCGAGGCTTTATTCCTAACCAATTTAGCAACAGTACTGAATAAACACACAGGATTATTATGGTTATTTTCTGAGTGTACTAAAATATGCTGACCTGGCATCTTTTAGTGCCACTATCCTTCAATTTGCACTTAATTTTCCTAGCTGATCTCTTGAGAGCATGAGGGTGATCATTGTACCATGAAGTAGGGCTTTTATCTTTAATCGAAGGGGTGTGACACTATCAAGAGTGCTAGAGATCACTATTTATATTTTCTATTATTTCAACAAGTTATTCTAGGCTTTGGGTTTACGGAGTGCATGAGATAGATCTGGAAGATTATTAGTGAAGCTATCTTTAGTGGTCGAAAGAAAAGTTCTACCTGAACGATAGCTTGGTGTAGATTGAGTAACATTAGCTAATCGTAGCATATAAGAGATGAGGTAACGATCCGAGATGTCATCGCTCTGCTGCATAATTTCTATATTATCAACATAAATGCCATATGACAGAATTAAATCTAGCATATGATTATGGTGATGAGTTGGTCCTGTTACATTTTGTCCGACACCAACAGAGTTGAGAATATCGATAAATGCTAATCCCAATGTGTCATTTTCACTATCTATGTGAATGTTGAAGTCACCAACAATTATAGCTCTATCTACAGTAACTACAAGATCTGATAAAAATTCACGAAGGAAATCAGAATAAGGCCCGGGTGATCTATATACTGTAGCAAGGTTAAAAGATGAGTTTTTTTTTTCATTTATATCTGACGGTGATACATTAAACATTATTAGACCAAAAGACTTAATTTATAATTTATATCCTGTCCTCTGAGTAACACCTAAAACTTCACTGTAAATTGTAGCAACTCCTCCTCTTCGATCCTTCAGAAGAGGCTCATGTTTATTACAATAATCTGTAATAAACCCTACCTTTATATGATGTTTATCTTTAATTTGTTTGTTTAGTTCAAGTTTGACTTTAATAAAATATTTACTAAATGAATTAGAGAGAGTTTTGTGTTTGGTAGTTCGAGGAACAGACACAGTCTCTATGAGATCTAGCTGATACAGTCTCTATGTGTTGTAGTTTATGTGACTTGTGTGATGTCTCAAGGCAGCTAGCAGATGTTTGGAATAACCAGTTTGTCTGCTTTCTGACCTGGGCCCCAGTTAGTCAAATACTATCATTATTAAGACCAAATTACAAGAGGAGAACGCCACCTTCCCTGGAGGGATGGAGTCAGTTTCTCTTTAGCAGGTCAGGTCTACCCCAAAAATTCTTCCAACTGTCTATAAATCCCATTTTATTCTTCAGACGCCACTATAAACCCCATCACCACGATGAACAAGGATGGGGCCAGAGCATATTACAGTGTCTGACATAATTTTTGCAAATTCACACACCTCTTTAACATTATCTCAATTGATTTCCTACTGGCAAAGCACCGGCTCATTAGTGCCGACATGAATATACATTTTAGAAAATCTACATCTAGCACTAGCCAGCACTTGTAAATTTGATCAGATGTCAGACGCTCTGGCACCCGAAATGCATTTAACAATAGTGGCTGGAGTCTCTAAATACATGCTCCTTACAATAGATTCACCAATAACAAGGACACTTTCAATGTGATTCTCAGCGGGTGCATCACTGGGTGGGAGAAACGATTTGAATCCCTAACAGGAACGGGAGAGTGGCGTCGCTTTTCTGAGCGAGTACGCCGCTGAGACGTCACACAATCGCCCTGCTGCAGGGGCTCTACAACTGGAACCAAAGTGTGTGCATGTTGCTCTCTGTACTGCCCGCATCCAAAACAGTATCTACCAGCTTCTCTTTCTCACTGACCTCCACTAGCATTCGGATGTGTGTCTCTAAATCATTAAAGTTCTCTGTCAGCCTGACTAATTCCTTACATTTATCACATGTGAATCAATCACTGCTGACAGAATAGGATATTGTAAACAGGTGACATTCAATGCAGCAAGAAATAACATGAGCGATGCCATGACTTACCGCAGCTGTTTGTTGGTGTTGGTTGTTCCTGAGCGGTTAGGGTTTGAGATCGATGTGAATCCCTCACACAATTGTTTGAAGTTGTTGGTTGTTCTTGATAAGTGGTGCTTTGAGATCGATGCAATGATTCTTGTAACACGGAGGAGAAAACCGGGTGCATGCTGTAAAATGCACGGTTTAAATCGCAATAAACATAGAAAGTGAATGCACGTGGAAATGAACGCAGATCACTCGCGATAGGAGAATAATGCAACAAACAGTAGAAAGTGTGAAAAACCCAATTTTAAAGAAAAAAAAAAAAAATGGCACATTCGAATGCTAAAACTGTGCATTCGAAACTTGGATGTGTGCCCAGAACTTATGAGGACTTCATATTGTTCATATTCTTGTGCTAAAAAGGCTAGACAGCGCAACAAATACAGTTTAACAGAAAGCAGGTGTCTCAATATGCTTTAAGTTCTTAGAATTAGACAGCATCTAAAACAGTGCTCCTGCACGAAACGCAACAAAAACAAAGCAAAACAAAGACATTCGTCTAGCATGTTTAAAAAGAAAAACAAATGGATGGTCGCAAAAGTGACTTGTTTGATGTGAACAGACCCTTCAATTAGGTGGATGTACTCTGTCATTGCGTCTTGCTCTATTATAAGCATTTTTCAGATAAAAGCAATGAGTTTTTTTTTTTTAAGGCTTTGTCAGGAAAGGAGATCAACTTAGAAATGTCTCGAGATCCTTGCATAGGTTCCATTCTGTTGTGTTCCGTCTGTTTGAACAGCCCCAGGCCTGAGCTCATAGTCTAAACTGCTTCACCACCAAGTTCAGCTGAATACCTCTGCTATCTGGGAATATTGCCACCCTACATACAACTGTAATGATTAAAAAACAATATGATATTTCGCTGTTATTATAGCTTGTGTCTGGGATAGAAAACTGGCATCTGTGGACTGCCTTTTGAAGCGTTCAAATGAAACTGGAAAAAAGTTAAGTGCAATTAAAATATGTTGTTAAACTTTTTGAAAGAAAACTGCTCGCTGACTGGCAACATCTCTCTAGCAAAGAAACTACCTCATCTGTGCATTCTCTAACAGTTGGGTATTTTGTTGTCCGGGAAAATACATAATGTGTGTGAATAAATTTGTTTCGTTCCCTCCTTATATATACACAGGTGCTGGTCATATAATTAGAATATCATCAAAAAGTTGATTTATTTCAGTAATTCCATTCAAAAAGTTAAACTTGTATAATGTATGCATTCATTCCACACAGACTGATATATTTCAAGTGTTCATTCCTTTTAATTTTGATGATTATAACGGGCAACTAATGAAAACCCCAAAATCAGTATCTCAGAAAATTAGATATTGTGAAAAGGTTCAATATTGAAGACACCTGGTGCCACACTCTAATCAGCTAATTAACTCAAAACACCTGCAAAGGCCTTTAAATGGTCTCTCAGTCTAGTTCTGTAGGCTACACAATCATGGGGAAGACTGCTGACTTGACAGCTGTCCATAAGACGACCATTGACATCTTGCATAAGGAGGGCAAGACACAAAAGGTCATTGCTAAAGAGGCTGGCTGTTCATAGAGCTCTGTGTCAAAGCACATTAATAGAGACGAAGGGAAGAAAAAGATGTGGTAGAAATAGGGATAACTGCACCCTGGAGAGGATTACGAAACAAACCCCATTCAAAAATGTGGGGGAGATTCACAAAGAGTGGACTGCAGCTGGAGTCAGTGCTTCAAGAACCACCACGCACAGACGTATGCAAGACATGGCTTTCAGCTGTCGCATTCCTTGTCAAGCCACTCTTGAACAAGACACAGCGTCAGAAGCGTCTCGCCTGGGCTAAAGACAAAAAGGACTGGACTGCTGCTGAGTGGTCCAAAGTTATGTTCTCTGATGAAAGTAAATTTTGCATTTCCTTTGGAAATCAAGGTCCCAGAGTCTGGAGGAAGAGAGGAGAGGCACAGAATCCACGTTGCTTGAAGTCCAGTGTAAAGTTTCCACAGTCAGTGATGGTTTGGGGTGCCATGTCATCTGCTGGTTTTGGTCCACTGTGTTTTCTGAGGTCCAAGGTCAAAGCAGCCATCTACCAGGAAGTTTTAGAGCACTTCATGCTTCCTGCTGCTGACCAATTTTATGGAGATGCAGATTTCATTTTACAACAGGACTTGGCACTTGCACACAGTGCCAAAGCTACCAGTACCTGGTTTAAGGACCATGGTATCCCTGTTCTTAATTGTCGAGCAAACTCGCCTGACCTTAACCCTATAGAAAATCTATGGGGTATCGTGAAGAGGAAGATGCGATACGCCAGACCCAACAATGCAGAAGAGCTGAAGGCCACTATCAGAGCAACCTGGGGTCTCATAACACCTGAGCAGTGCCACAGACTGATCGACTCCATGCCACGCCGCATTGCTGCAGTAATTCAGGCAAAAGGAGCCCCAACTAAGTATTGAGTGCTGTACATACTCATACTTTTCAGTTGGCCAACATTTCTAAAAATCCTTTTTTATATTGGTCTTAAGTAATATTCTAATTTTCGGAGATACTGAATTTGGGATTTTCATTAGTTGTCAGTTTTAATCATCACAATTAAATGAAATAATCATTTGAAATATATCAGTTTGTGTGTAATGAATGAATATAATATCCAAGTTTCACTTTTTGAATGGAATTACTGAAATAAATCAACTTTTTGATGATATTCTAATTATATGACCAGCACCTGTGTGTGTGTGTGTATGTATGTGTGTGTATATATATTAGGGCTGCACGTTTTCAAGTTTTTAATTAACCGTTAACCGAGGCCCTTAACGGTTAGGCCTAATACTCGGTTAACCATATATACCTATAGTGTGTGCCAGGGATGGAAATTAACTTTTTTGTCCACCGGCCACTGTGGATTTCAAAATCTACCAGCCACTCAATGTTTTTACCAGCCACTTTCTTGTTTTTAACCGACAATGTGTAACTGCATGTGAAAATTAATACTACAAGATCTACAATACTTAAGCAGTTTATTTAATCTCAAGTCTCAATGAAATACTGGCATTTTCTCTCTTATAGCCTACACACACAATCCATGAACTGATATTCATTTCAGTTCGCATACGAGGAAAACACAATGTTACGGACGTGAGCGCTCTGAAAGCGGCACTGAAAGATGCTTTAAAACTTCCACAGAGACATCAAACAGAAAGCACAAAACCTTTCTTTAAAGTGAATTTCGTTTTGTATTAATTGTGTCTTAATTTTAATCAATGTTTCATCAACCAATTGCCTGGATTTAATAAATAAGAATTAAATATAGCAGACGATATAATCACAAAGCGGAGGCGCCGGCGCGTGAACTGGAGCTCGTCTCATAAATGAACCGAAACTCAGTGTATAAGGTAGCCTTGCCTCACAAATAATTCAAAACTGAAGAAAACAGACACAGACTGCTCTCTGCTTATGTAATCCGTAAGAAATGTGCATTTCTCTCTGGTGCGTTACTGCGAAGACCGCGAGTCAGCATCGTCAACTTCATCTTTGCAAATGACACGGACAAAGAAAAGACTTGTTTATTAATAAATAATTAAAATATCTCCTTGCTATATTTTACATATTCATAATCATTACTATTGCCGGTTCTTTGTGACAGATTTTAGGAGCTTTATTGGCAGCGCCACGCCGCCACCCTTACATGAGCGCGTCACCGCACCCACCAGAATAGCCCTGTTTTTTTGTTAAGGATTTTTTTACTGTGTGTGTGATTCATTTAATGGAAAGCACATTCACTGAGTTGTCTTGCTAATCAGTGTCTCCTCCTTTATTCAAACTAATTTGTCCTTTAACAGACGAACGTCGCATGATGCTATTTTTATTTACCCGCCACGGTGGCCGGTAGGTGAAGCGAGTTTACCCGCCACAACACAAAATCACCTGCATTTGGCTGGTGGCGGGTGCTAATTTCCATCCCTGGTGTGCCCGGGTGTTGGCTGTTGAGATGGTACAACAACGAGGTTGTACTTGAAGTATATCTAAGCACTGCATTGCAATACTTGCATTTTGCCCCGTCATTCTCAATTTTAAAGTGCTCCCACGCTGTGCTTTTCTTTGCCCGCTTCATATTAGAAAACTGGTCAAGACTACTTCTTGTGGACATTACAAATGTCTGGGAGTACTCTGGCAGTCTCTGGTGGTGCAAAAATGTATTACAACTAAATTCAATGAACGCCATTGACGCCACTTAACCGAGCAAAATGTTTCACTCGGTTACGCAATTTTTAACGGTTAATCGGTTAACCATGGACACTCCTAATATATATATATATATATATATATATATAATATATATAAAGTATATATATATATTTGATTTTGAACACCTAAGTCTGTTGAAGATGATGTAACAGTACAAGTTTTGTATTATATATATATATATATATATATATATATATATATAATACAAAACTTGTACTGTTACATCATCTTCAACAGACTTAGGTGTTCAAAATCAAATTACCGATGTCTGTAGAACAGCTTTCTTCCACCTAAGAAATATTGCTATAGATTGGTATCTATTCTTATATTATTTTTTTTGTTTCCCTGTCTCAAACTCAGGACTCCTATCCTGAGGTCACCAGAACCGGCTTGATCCAGCTCCATTCCTGCTTCGTGTTGGACTCCACTGCTACATGACGCTGAATGATGATGACTAAATGCAGTCGTGCCAGCCAAACATCACTTCAGTCTATTATGATGGACTTCAGAGGATGAACTGATGCCAACTCCAACCATAAGACATGGGATACTTCATATGCCATTGTCTGAACTAGTGTTGTCACGGTACCAAAATTTCAGTGGTCGGTACCAATACCAGTGAAATTTCACGGTACTCGATACCATTTTCGGTACCAAAGCAAAACACAAAATCAGGTTACTGAACAACACTCTTTTATTAACCCTCTGGGGTCGACGGATGCGCCGGCGCGTCCTGCTGGATTTTTTCAGCATTACAGCGGAAACAACTTAAAATACTCTGTCATTTTTGGGTATACAGATAAGTGTAAGACATCATTAGAGACTATAAAGGGTCTACGATTATTTGTGTACAATCACAATAACAAAAAACCTTGTGCTTTTGTAAAATAAAGAAAATAAAAAGGTTGAGCTATCAGACGTCTCTGTGTTCACGAGCATATTTCTGAAACACGTCACAAAAATGAACTGAAACTCCGCAAATACTTATCACACAAACATGAAACATATGTCTAAAGAAAGCTTAAAATGTCTACTTTTAAATAAAACAATTCAAATTTAAAACAAATATTCTCCTGCAATGTAATATGTATGAAACAATGCAATGTACAGTTTTCCTGGCTCAGCTTCATTATAGGTAATGTGATCACACACACCAGCAGAGCGCGCCATTCATACTCTAATGTGCTGAAGCGATCAATGCAAATGGTAGATGCCCCAGATGGTGAGGTTTAATGTAAATGGATTGTAAGAAAGATTTAACATTTTCCTCAGAAGAAGAGCGGGACTCCGATGAATGTTTGTATTTTGAAGAGAGACTTGAACCAGCCGAGGATACAATTTCGAGTAAGTCATTAGTTTTCTGCAGTTTATCCAGGATGGACTTCAAAGACATTAGTCATTAATCTTAGTTCATACAAAATCGATGTTTAAACATTGACCCTTAACACTTACTTAATTTAATAATTTTAAATCATGACTTTAACTATACATAAGTAATATTGGCGTTATATTCATGTTGTTTAGCCAGAGGGGAACTGGCCCCCACAGTGAGTCTGGTTTCTCCCAAGGTTAATTTTCTCCATTAATCAACATCTTATGGAGTTTTGTCTCACAGGGGTTATTAATACAATTATTATTTAATTACTAATTTTTAAACACAATTAACAATCATATTTTATCAAATTACACAATGATGATTCACTGACATTAGTTTTATTATCTGTAAAGCTGCTTTGAAACGATGTATGTTGTGAAAGGACCTATACAAATAAAATTGACTTGAACTAGCTATCTCTAGCCATACATCCAAACAATATCTAACATTGTCAAATATTGCATCGCACACTGTTGGCATTGAGCCTAGTGATATGTAGCCACACTTTTGATCTTTTTCACATCTTTTACAAATATGGGGGTTGAGACACGCACACACATACTACACACTACACGTGTGAGCCACGTCTCTGGGCGTAACCGGTGTAAACTAGTGTTTTTCCTTGATGCCTAAACACAGCCAATCACTGGCACTTTTAGATTTGGGCACATCTAACATGTTTAATCGCTGACATTGACGAGATTAACCCCTTAGGTATCGAAATTTGGTACCAAACGACAAAATATTTTTCTCGTGTTGGTGCCTAAAATGTATTGAACTCAATACCAGCCCTGTGTAATACTGTATAACTTGATACTGTGAAACCATGATATTTTCTGAGACAGTTATCGTACTGTGAAAATCTCATACCATTGCAACTCTAGCTAACAAGTTACCAATGCCTAGTGAAGTGCTAAAACTTGATAAAAACAAGCTGGCAACATGCTTACACATGTTAGCAATATCTAGCGAAGTGCTAAAACATGCTAGCAATATACTAGGATCATGCTAATACATGCTAGAAAGACCTAACAAAGTGTTTAAACATGCTAAAAACATGCTAACAACACCTAGCGAAGTGTTAAAACGTGCTAACAACACCTAGCGTACAGTCAAAAAAATGCTAAAACATGCTAACATTTATACTAACTAATTCTAACAAGACCTAGTAAAGTGCAAAAACATGCCATAAACATGCCATCATAATATGTTACCACTGCCTAGCGAAGTGCAAAACATTCTAAAAACATGCTAGCATCATGCGAACACATGCTAGCAATATCTAGCTTAGTGTTTAAAAATGCTAAAGCACCTAAACATAATAGCAACACCTAGCAAAATTTGATAGCAATACCTAAAAACATGTTAGTAGCTCATTTGATTCATGTTGACAAGGAGCCTTTTGAATTTCACCCTGGTAACTTCCTAGCAACCAGATGGAACACCCTAACAACCATGCAACAATACCAATATCTCTGCACCAGAACATCCTACTGTCATGGTGGCCTCTTTCAACTTGGGGCAGTTGGTGGGATATCATGGTGAGAAATTTTGCCAGGTCAAGCACCAGTCACATTTTCTTCAGGAAATGTACCCATCTAGTTATTATTATAATTATTTTTTCTTATGAGACACAATTTCTGACTCTAACTCCTAGAGATTTTAAGCTATATACACCAATCTCGCCACAGACCTTCAGACTAATCCCAAATAGTGCGCTATATCTTTTCTAACAGATCGGAATTAATTATGGTATTCCAGTATCGGACTTCCAAAAAGGCCTCATTTCACTTTGACTTCCATTTAAGGTATGAAAACTTTTTCCTGTAATAACTCCTTTAGAGGATTCAAAATACAACCCATCGCTCCACCACTCATACTTTCTATCACTCCATCAATTTTTCAGTTTACATCACTCTTTTTATTAATTCTTTCACTATCACTTTAACACCCTAGCAACTGCATACAACCTAGCAACCATTTAGTGCACCTTAGCAACCAAAACCATCCATTCAAAATGGCTTGGATGGATATCTCCTGATCAGAATGTCATAGTCTTCAGGTTTGACTAATTACACTCAGTCCAGTAAGCAGCCTTTTTAGGATCACACTATGTTTCCATCCAAGGATTTTTTGCGAAAAAGTTTTAGCGCATCAAAATAAAGCTGATGGAAACGCACATTGTTGCTAAAATGTCACAAATGTCGATATAATATTTTTCCGTTTAACTCAAGTGCATAAACTATGTTGTTACATGTTTTATCAATGTCGCGAAAAAATTGTTTGGAGTCACATGACAGAATTTACCCCAATCGTTAGCCTGTGTTAATCATGACAACAGAATTGAAAGACAATTTACTCTACGTGATTATGGATAGATCTTTACGACATATAGAGCCGATCTGCAAACATGACATTTCCAGGAGTGCCAACAAATATCTCGTGCTCATTGAACAAATGAATGGCCACTGTTTGCGATTAATTTAATTGCAGTATCCATCCGTTTATTTAAGTTTCTTTTCCACACCACTCCAAAAAATAAACGGCAGTCATGGAATTAGCCCACAGTACAAAAAAATAATTTCCGTGCATAAAGATGTTTTAAATTAAGAATAAATAAGCAAAACTAGGTGAAAAGCTTCAGAATGGCTTTTTTTTGGAACACAGCCCAATTCTATTAAATTAAGGTTGTCTACTTTTGAAAAAATGGCAGCAAAATCCCCTGTATTAAATTAAATACATTTCCAAACGAAAAAAAAAAAATATTTTTTTAGACCTATATATGCCTTTTCTCAAACTTAAATGAGCTTCACCCTGTTCTGTAGAATAAAGTCGGCTTTATGACATTCTCAGAATGTTCTGCACTTTTTTCAAGACTATAAACTATCAGAACTATTTGTCCAATGCTGAGTTCACTTTCAGAAAACTAGCTTTTAAACATTTTAAAATGTTTAAATATTTTCAATCTAACCCTCTACCTCGGATCGCATTTACTGCTTCTTCAGGAAATATACATTTTGAAGCTAAAATACATTTTAGATGATCATCAAGTTCAGTTGGTCGTTAAAAGTTATGGAGAAATATGCGTGACAAAGTTGTGATGGTGATGCTTTTGATTAGATGATTGTTCAAAATATTGAATATCAGAAATGTATCATATGAAAAGCCTCATATAACACCGCAAAAAAAGTTTTTCTTTAATAGCTGTGCATACCGCATATACATATAAATCGACGGTCCTTATACCGAGACAGAACGTTTCTGCCACTACTTGGTGCAGGTTGCCAGCTTGAACAGGGCCACGACAATCCGCTTTCTTGTCGGAACTGGTGCCAACCTGCGATAGGTGCAACATCAGGACCAATATTACGGTCCTATCAGAAGGGCAGCAGTTCCCTTTTGATTGCAATTCCTCCTCTTCTGATTGCTTTTGTGAAATTAAAATGATAGTAATCTGCCTAATTTTAATGAATTGTCTCAATCTCCCCATTTTACCAAAACTTCAGAGGAAAAAAATTAGGGACACCTGGGAGGCGAATTAGCGATAAACACACATTTCTGAATGGAAACAGCTTCAGGGCAGATTTTTTTTTGCTCTAAACCAAAACATATGCGACAGTGTTTTTTTAGGCATGATGTCATCACGCACACCCTTTTTATCAATAACAGGCCATTTTAATGGAATTGGGTAGAAGGCGGCAAATGTCGCAATTTTATTTTTCGCATTTTCACTTTGTCGATAACAAAATAGCGTGAAAGGTGGATGGAAACTAGGCTACTGACAGCTTCCTAGCAACTAGATGGACTTACCCTAGCAAACGTATAACAAAACGCATATCTCTGCACCACAACATCATAGAGACTTCAACTTTGGCTTATTTGACTCAGACCAGCAAAGAGCCTTTAAATATCATGCTGGACAATACTTAGCCAACCACCATTTAGTGCAGCCTAGCAACCATTGAATTCCTTAAAAATTAGCTTAGATGGACGTCTCCAGATCAGAATATAACAGACTTCATTGTTGGCTCATATGACTCAGGCCAGCAAGCATCCTTGTTAGTATCACCCTGGAAACTGCCTTGCAACCAAATGAGCTCACCCTATCAAACAAGTAACAAATCATATCTCTGCACCAAAACATTGTAGGCACTTCCGGTTTCGTTAATTTGACTCAGGCTAGCAAGGAGCCTTTTGAGAATGACCTTGGTAAATGCCTAGCAAGCAGATGGGGTTACCCTAGCAACAAAGTAAAACAAAAAAATGTATATCTCTACTTCAGAACATCATAGAGACTTCAAGTTTTGTTCATTTGTCTCAGGATAGCAAGGAGCCTTTTTTACCAGGTTTTTACCATAGCAACCAAATAACAAACCACATATCTATGACCAGAACATCATAGAGAATTCTTGTTTGGGTCATTTACTCAGGCTAGCAATGATCCTTTTGTGTATCACCTTGGTAACTGCCTAGCAACCAGGTGGGGTTAGCCTAGCAACCAAGTAACAAAACATACAGTACTGTGCAAAAGTATTAGGCACTTAAGATGTTTCTCAATAACACTTGTCTTAAAATGGTTATTTAAATCTTCAGCTTTAGTATGTCAATAGAAAAAAATACATTTCAGACTCCCAAACATTACTTTTGCAAATAGAAAAGATTTGAATAGAAGAACAGGGCACTCTGCTAGAGATTTCATTGCCCCGAAAGAGCCCCCACTGAACATCGGAGTCAGTCTGGCATTACATTACAGAAGCAATTGAGTCTGCCCAAATAGATGGAAGAAATGTGGTGAATTCTCCAAGAAACTTGGTACATCCGATCTGCCAACAACCAAGAAAAACTGTGTCCAGGTGTACCTAGGATAATTGGAGCTGTTTTAAAGGCAAAGGTGGCCACACCATATATTGATTTAACTTTGTTACTGGACTTTGTATGATGTTAACTGATAAATGAAAACTATTTATGGCATTATTTTTTAAGACATTCTCACTATGCAACATTTTTCACAAGTGCCTAAAACTTCTCCACAGTACTGTATATCTCTGCACCATAACATTTTAGAAACTTACGGTTTCGTTCATTTGACTAAGGGTAGCAAGGAGCCTTTTCAGTATCACCTTGGTTACTGGCTGGCAACCAGATGGGGTTATCTTAGCATCAAAGTTAGTGGTCGACCGATATATCGCTGAGGCCGATATTTGGAATTTTTTAGATATCGGCATCGGTCGATAAATATTTCCGTTTGGCCGATATATTTCAAAACAGTTTGTGACAGTGCATTAGCGCTTTTTTCCACTGGCGCGAGCATGAATGAACTGAATACGCTCGCTCTGCTCCGCCCAGCACCATAAGACAAGCCACTCAGAAGTGAAGCAGACATCTGATAGACACAGTAAATGACCGATCAGCATTCGCCTTCTAACCTGACGCTACATGCAGCGAAGTCTGTTCAAACAGTACCGTGATATGTCAGATCCGCAGCCCAGCGGTAGCTGCAGTGGGGGTCACAGATGTGATATAAACGAATTCAAACAAAACTGAAAACATTTAACAAACAGTCAAAAATCCTGTGACTGGCTGTTCCTCAGATGCGCACGCGCTGTTCTCGGTTACGTTTAAACTAGACGCTGTTTTCCCACGGACTGAAAAGCTGGGTGATCGCGTGAGGTGGATGAGAAGAGAACACTGTATGGTAAGTAATAATACGTTTGAAAAAAATAAAAATATTCCTTAATCTGAATTAAGTTATTCACTATCTCTATCTGCTGTATTTAATTATCCATGATTGGCAACACATTCTCACACCCAACTCGTCACATATGGACGCTTTGCCAGGACCCCTTGGCCGTTTTACCTGCAGTTTAGCGTTGTTTTGGTTAAGACTACCCTGCACGTTGAAAAATTACGCCAAAGGTATACCCAGTGCGTTAAAAAGTGACGCCAAGGGGTCCTGGCAAAGCATCCATGTGTGACGAGTTGGGTGTGAGAATGTGTGGTAAGTAATAATACGTTTGAAAAAAAAAAAAGAAAAATTCCTTAATCTGAATTAAGTTATTCACTATCTCTATCTGCTGTATTTAATTATCCATGATTGGCGTAATATTGTGTGTAGTATACCTTTTCATATGTTCCGGTCGGATTTGATGCTAATCGAGCATGCAAATACATGTGACGGCTTACAAAGTTTCAAAGAAAAAAACAAGCAAAACTAAACAGACATAAATCATTATTATTTAAATATACTTAAAGTAAAACAACCTGTTTAAACTAAATAGTGTAAATAAACTATGTGAGATGTATATTTAACTATGTATTGTACATAAAATGTATGGAATTGCACATACTATTTTGTCATTAATTTATGAATATTGTTTAGATTGGTTAATTAATGATAAATGTTATTTGTAACCTGCAGTAAGCAGCAGTAATTGTTTATGAGACTGAAAAATCAAATTACCCATAACAGTTTAATCTAAATGTTTTTTTTTGTGTGTGTGTTTTCATTCCGCTAGATGGCTAAATGTTTAAGCAGACAAGAAGCTGCACTAAAACTTTATTTATTGAAGTGTTACCTTACCTCATTTGTTTACATTTTAATTACTTAATTAGTAAATAATATTTATGCAATATAGTTTTTGCAATTAAAAATATGTACAATAAATGTTCATTTAGTTTCACCAACAGTGGCGGCTTGTCAATAGAGGGCGCTGGGGCGCCGCCCCCATATCAAGTTTCCAGAAATATACATGTACAAAATTAATTATATAAAAATACAAAACTAAAATAGTTTATTCATACGATGTGCCGGCTGGTAGTAAGAAAAGCAGCATTTAATAAAAACTGGCTTTAATCGGTCAACTATTTTATATGTTTTTCAATATATTTCATGCGGTTTCATGGGCGAGGGACGCCGGACAAATGGATGTCTATGTGAGACTTTAAATTTTCGGGCAGCATGTGACCTGAAGCTGGTCTCTAATTGGTTTCTTAAAGATTCTCCTCCGGGCGCAAGTCGTTGCGTCCCTGGCCAATCAGAATTGGATACATGTTATTTTATCAAATCTGATTGGTTCTCGTCATCTGTCATTCACTTTACGCTAGTACTGCGAGTGTGAGTGCGCAGGCGACACCACTTTCGACTCCGCCAAAACCTTGCTAGGCTGACCAGCATTTTTGTAAAAACAATGGCAGCAGTTAATCCAAATTCTGTAATTTATTTGCAAAAAAACCCTTTCACAAGGCTTTCGCTGGAAGAAAAAAAAGGATAAAGGATCTCGGACCGGACCAACCAGATTTACAAATCCAGCAGCAGGCCAGTGACAGAGGACGAAGCTATACACGAAGCTTCACCCGCGCTTGTTATGAGAAACGGAGGTGGCTGACTAGATGTGATGTTAGCAATTCCCTGTTTTGTTTTCCCTGTCTTTTATTTCAAAGTGTCGGCACTGAAGTTTTGTGGACAACAACGGGCATAAAAAATATTATATAAATAATGTTGATAAAGTGTAAAAAAAAAAAATGCGCCCCTCCAAAAATAATTATCACCAGCCGCCACTGTTCACCAATATTCTTTGTCTCACATTTACTGTATTCACATGTATTGTATCGGCCTCATATCGGCCAATCGGCCACATTGCTTTCTCAATATCGGCATCGGCCATTAAAAATCCCATATCGGTCGACCACAAATCAAAGTAACAAATCACATATCTCTGCACCAGAACACTGCAGAGACTTCCGGTTTCTTTCATTTGACTAATGATTGCAAGGAGCCTTTTTAGCATCACCTTGCTAACTGCCTAACAACCAGATGGGGTCAACCTATCAACCAAATAACAAATCACATATCTCTGCACCAGAACATCAGAATTCCTGGTTGGGTCATTTCCTCAGGCTATCAAGGAGCCTTTTAAATATCTACTTGGTATCTGCCTAGCAACCAGATGTCGTCAACCGAACAACCAACAACAAATCAAATATCTCTGCACCGGAATTTTGTTGGGTAATTTACCTTAAAGAGACTTCCTTGTTGGGTAATTTACTCAAGCTAGTCTATAAACTTTCAGACTAGGATTTTTCAAGCCAACCTAATGTTTGTCCACAAACTTTTCGATCTAGTTCTGACTTGTTGCACAGTGAGCACTGAAAGGATGAAGATACTGCTAACTGGTATAAAAATGAATTAAATAACATAAACATGCAAATAAAAATAGAAGTACACGGGATGTAACGTTAAGTCGTGACAATAAAACCTGTGAAGGCGCTTTTTATGCGTCTTCTATGTCAAACATGCACACTCTCCAGGTGCTCTCAATATCTCAGTCACACATCCCAGCACTATTCTGTGAGGATACCCATTTAAATTAGATTAAAGCTGGTCTTAATACCACTAATAACAGTTTAACCTTCAATAATGGCACAGCTTCTTCACGCGTTTGCTTAATAATTATTGATTTGTGTTACAGCACCTTTAATATCTATGATTTGTTTACTGTCTTTGCTGTTTTGTTGCAAGATATTTTAGCCGCTCTACTTTCGAGACTGAGCCGTTGGATTAGCCACTCCTTTCCAAAACCCTGCAACCCAAAGATACCAAATGAGCTTTATTGAGACGACGTTGTGCAGAAACAATGGTTCAAAACAACAGCAGCAAAATAGCGCCCTCAACGGACAACTGCTATGAACAACATGGCTTAAAAATGACAGTAAGTTTAAATCATTTGTTTAACAACAACACTGAGAATGTACAAAATGATTGACAGGTCGAAAGTACCATTGTCCGCTGACAATTTTTTTTTGGCTGTGACAGAGACAGGTGAGATATCTTACAACACTTATTTCATTAATATCTTTCAGGGAGTAGGAACATTTTTGCGTACCTTTCCATGAAAACAATTTGCTTACAGCACGTTTCAGGATTTCTCATTGGAGCAGTTTTGGAGCTTGTAATGGATATAAATTTCTTTTGAATATATCTCAGCTGTGTGTGAAGCTCTCATGTTTTTTCCTGGTTGCCAGTTGTCACAATAATCTTTGATAGTGACAACAGAACCAACTGTTTTCAAAACAAATAAATGTTAGCAATTCACAATTAATGTTAATTAATTAATTTTGATAACACTTTATAATAAAGGTTCCAGTAACATTAGTTAATACATTAGTTATGATGAACAATTTATTTTTACAGCATTTATTAAATAGTTAATAAAAATACAATTGTTAATTAGTTCATGAACAAGTAATGCACTAGCTTATAGTGCATTAACTAATGTTTACAAATACAACTTTTGATTTTAAAAATGTATATGTTGTAACTAACATTAAAGTTCATTAGTTCATGTTAACTAATGATAACCAATGGAACCTTATTGTAAAGTGTTACTGTAATTTTACTGTGCGGCATTATACATATACAAAGCATTCAGAAAGTATTCAGACCCCTTAATTTTTTCACATTTTGTCATGTGCAGAAAGATAACCATCACTGCAACACTCCACTGATCTGGGCTTTATGGCAGAGTGGCCAGACAGAAGCCTCTCCTCAGTGCAAGACATATAAAAGCCCTCTTGGAATTTTCAAAGCAGCACCTAAAGGACTCTCAGACAGTGAGAAACAAGATTCTCTGGTCTGATGAAACAAAGATTGAATTGTTTGGTCTCTATTCCAAGTGTCATATCTGTAGGAAACCTGGCCCCGCTCATCATCTGTACAATACTATCCCAATGGTGAAGCACGGTGGTGGTAGCATCATACTGTGGGTTGAAGGAAAGCAGAATGCAGCAAAATACAGAGATATCCTTAATGAAGAACTGGTCCAGAAATAACTACTTATGTCTCAAGACATTCATTGGCAAATACTTTAAATAATTGAAAAATAACACAGAAACAAACATCTCTAGGTGTTATTCGGCTACTGCCATTAACGTCATTAAGGTTCTTTTTTAGTTAGTCAGTTCGACGTGCGGCTTAGCCAGTATAATGCTGGGTTCCATTCAACTCAGAAAGTCGGAATTTCCAACTTCCTAATATGAAAAGTGCAATGGAATGCCCCTTGAAGTTGGAATTATAACTTGGAAACTCATGCGGAAGTGTTCAACTCCGAAATGCGTGATGTCACACAAACATGTCGGTACCCACGAAGATGTACAAAGTTAATTATAAATATTTACTTTTATTAAATATTATTGATCATATTCAAAGTTTCTTCATTACACTATATTAAAGCTAGTTTAACAAATACAAAAAAAGTTTTATATACACTGTGTGCTCAATTATTAGGCAAATTGTATTCCTCAGGATTAATTTTATTGTTGAATAAACAATGCTCTCAGTCAATCCAAAATGTTATTTAACCTCAAACCTGAATGTTTAACAAAGAGGTTTGTTTTTCTCAGGGGAAAATATACAAAAATGTATTCTAATTACAAAAATTATTTCTCCCAACTCAAATGTTTATTCTCAATTTTTAGAGTAGGTGCAACAAATAAGTAAAACAAAATGACAATTAAATAAAATTTTTGGCCTTTCAAAAACATTCAGTGACCAAATAAAGCCACCCTCCTTTTCAATAACTACCATGAGCCTTCCATCCACGGAGTCTGTCAGTTTCTTGATCGTTCACAATCAACATTCACAGAATCTGCAACCACAGCCTCCCAAATGCTATTCAAATAGGTGTATTGTCACAGTAAATCTCATGTTTGAGAAGGCCCCACAAGTTCTAAATAGGATATAAGTCACATGAGGAAGGGAGCCAAGTCATTATTTGGGCATCTTTGAGGCCCTTGCTGGCAAGCCAAGCAGTGGAGTACTTGGATGCATGTGATGGAGCATTGCCCTTTTTTTCTCCATGTGTTTTTTGCACCCCAGTTGACTATTCACAACAAAACGTTTGATTGTCCGGTGATCACGCCTCAATAGTTCAGCTAGTGTTGCATCCGTTTGAAAGGCATTTTACAATATTTGACTTTTCAGTATCAGTTAAATCTCTTTTTTGGCCCAATTTACCTGAGGTAATGAAGCTGCCTAATAATTATGCACACCTTGGTATAAGGTGTCGCCACATCCTCCCTCGTTACACAAATACTTACCACCTGAAAAAGATTGAATCCAATAAGCATTCAATTGGTTAGATATATATTGTTAGATATATATGGTTTGGAGTTGGAAAATGTGCAAGGATATAATAAGATCAGAATACTCACTTGCCTAATAATTGGGCATGCAGTGTATAGGCCTACCTAATTAAGGCTAAATTGAAATATTTTGAGTGTGATCCTACTGATTAAGTACAGTCATATCTTTGAATTTCTGAAGGCAAACAAAGCCAGTTACTTTTTCCTACAATCAAAGAGCAGATTCTAGAACAGATTTTACACTGAAGAAAAACTGATTGCTTGGTCCATAATAATTATGAAAAGTTGCCATAGTTCCTCCATTAGTGTCAAGTGATATTTGTAACTAGATCACAGGTAGTCACTGGTAAAACCAAGCATGGCTCCTGACTAAGATAGTAAGTAACTTCAACAAAACAAACTATGGCATTTTGTTATGAAATGACAGAAACTATCAAATTAGAAACTATAAGAACAAAACAGAATTTTTTTAAACTGACATAATTGTAATAGAAATTAATAATTTAATAGGACTATATAAATAATATAAAAAAAGTTTAGTATGAATATAACACATTGCACATCTGCCAAAATACCATTGTTAACACTAGGTAATCCAAGGTATCATTTTGTTAGGGAGTTGATGTGTGGATTGTGTAGCCTTATAATTTATGTTCTGGTCAGTGTTGTTTATAATGATGTGCTGTTCAACATGGTTTAAACTCGTTAAGTCACCAAGACAAGAGATACTAAATGTTTCATAGGGGTTTTCCACAACCAAATTCAAATGAGTTTCGTGCCATGCATACCACATCGCTGCTATAATGATTTGCACTGTGTGGGTGAGACTGCTCTGAGCTGGCTGATGACGCTCACCACGGAACAAATAGGCCATGTTCTAAATGCTTTACTACCATACTATTACTCTTTCTGTTATATCGGTGTTAGGCAAAAAACTGTGAGAGTAGTATTGATAATATGCTATTGTGAAAACGGCCATAGACTCAAGAGCGCGGGGCTCAGGAATGAAAGTGATGCCCGATGCGTGACTTAATTAGCCTTTTTTTTTTTTTTTTTTGTCGGTTCTTCTAAATGAATCGGTCTAACATGCGGGCTAAATTGTTTGAAGCTCTTTGTCAAGAAGTAAAACAGTAACGGGATGCTTAGAAGAAAGAGAACAAAAACAATGCTGAATGAAGTGGATATTTACTTACAATTCATTGAAACAAAACATGTTGCATTCAATTGTCTGCCAGTGACGAAGATCATGTGCGAGTGCAGCCTGTGAAAGATTGTCTACTGCAGGTAAAGGTACTTTCTAAATACAGTGCATCCGGAAAGTATTCACAGCGCTTCACTTTTTCTACATTTTGTTATGGTACAGCCTTATTCCAAAATGGATTAAGTTAATTATTTTCCTCAAAATTCTACAAACAATACCCCATAATGACAACTTGAAAGAAGTTTGTTTGAAATCTTAGCAAATTTATTAAAAATAAATAACGAAAAAAAAATAAAATAAATAAAAATCACATATATACCTCTACTATACAGGCCTGATTGTTGGAGTGCTGCAGAGATGGTTGTTCTTCTGAAAGGTTCTCCTCTCTCCACAGAGAAATGCTGGAGCTCTGTCAGAGTGACCATCGGGTTCTTGGTCACCTCCCTGACTAAGGCCATACTCCCCCAATCACTCAGTTTGGCCGGGCAGCCAGCTCCTGGTGGTTCCAAACTTCTTCCATTTACAGATGATGGAGGCCACTGTGCTCATTGGGACCTTCAATGCTGCAGAAATGTTTCTGTACCCTTCCCAAGATCTGTGCCTCGATACAATCCTGTTTCGGAAGTCTGCAGACAATTCCTTGAACTTCATGGCTTGGTTTGTGCTCTGACATGCACTGTTAACTGCGGGACCTTATATAGACAGGTGTGTGCCTTTCCAAATCATGTCCAATCAACTGAATTCACCACAGGAGGACACCAATCAAGTTGTAGAAATATCACACGGATGATCAGTGGAAACAGGATGCACCTGGGCTCAATTTTGAGTGTCACAGCAAAGGCTGTGAATACTTAAGTATATGTGATTTTTTTTGTTTATTATTATTATTTCTAATAAATTTGCAAAGATTTCAAGCAAACTTCTTTCAAGTTTTCATTATGGGGTATTGTTTGTAGAATTTTGAGGAAAATAATGAATTTAATCCATTTTGGAATAAGGCTGTACCATAACAAAATGTAGAAAAAGTGAAGCGCTGTGAATACTTTTTACGCACTGTAAAAGATTATTAAAAGCGCTTAAAAGTACCAAAACCAAACCAATACCATGTTTTTTGGACATGTTCTATGGAGAAGCCTTCCACATAAATACCATGATATAGGCCACCTGTTGTACTATCACTGCACCATGATCCTGCAACAACAGACTTTTGAGAAAGGACATTTTGATAAACTTCATCTTGTGCTGTGTTATGTGAAAAGGTGATAATATGTTTTAAGTCCATTCATTAATGCTACACAATATATAGTATTTCACAAAAGTGAGTACACAATCACATTTTTGTAAATATTTGATTATATCTTTTCATGTGACAACACTGAAGAAATTACACTTTGCTACAATGTAATGGATAACAGAGTAAATTTGCTGTCCCCTCAAAATAACTCAACACACAGCCATTAATGTCTGAACCGCTGGCAACAAAAGTGAGTACACCCCTAAGTGAAAATGTCCAAATTGGGCCCAAAGTGTCAATATTTTGTGTGGCCACCATTATTTTCCAGCACTGCTTTAACCCTCTTGGGCATGGAGTTCACCAGAGCTTCACAGGTTGCCAATGGAGTCCTCTTCCACTCCTCCATGACAACATCACGGAGCTGGTGGATGTTATAGACCTTGTGCTCCTCCACCTTCCGTTTGAGGATACCCCACAGATGCTCAATAGAGTTTAGGTCTTGGGACATGCTTGGCCAGTCCATCAGCTTCACCCTCAGCTTCTTTAGCAAGGCAGTGGTCATCTTGGAGGTGTGTTTGGGGTCGTTATCATGTTGCAATAATGCCCTGTGGCCCAGTCTCTGAAGGGAGGGGATCATGCTCTGCTTCAGTATGTCACAGGACATGTTGGCATTCATGGTTCCCTCAATGAACTGTGCAGCCCCAGATCATGACACTCCCACCACCATGCTTGACTGTAGGCAAGACACACTTGTCTTTATACTCCTCACCTGGTTGCCGCAACACACGCTTGACACCATCTGAACCAAATAAGTTTATCTTGGTCTCATCAGACCACAGGACATGGTTCCAGTAATCCATGTCCTTAGTCTGCTTGTCTTCAGCAAACTGTTTGCGGGCTTTCTTGTGCATCATCTTTAGAAGTGGCTTCCTTCTGGGACAACAGCCATGCAGACCAATTTGATGCAGTGTGCGGCGCATGGTCTGAGCACTGACAGGCTAACCCCCCCAACCCTTCAACCTCTGCAGCAATGCTGGCAGCACTCATACGTCTATTTCCCAAAAACAACCTCTGGATATGACGCCGAGCACGTGCACTCAACTTCTTTGGTCGACCATGGCGAGGCCTGTTCTGAGTGGAACCCGTCCTGTTAAACCGCTGTATGGTCTTGGCCACCGTGCTGCAGCTCAGTGTCAGGGTCTTGGCAATCTTCTTATAGCCTAGGCCATCTTTATGTAGAGCAACAATTCTTTTTTTCAGATTTTTCTTTTTTGCCATGAGGTGCCATGTTGTTCTTCCAGTGACCAGTTTGAGGGAGTGTGAGAGCGATGACACCAAATTTAACACACCTGCTCCTCATTCACACCTGAGACCTTGTAACACTGAGTCACATGACACTGGGGAGGGAAAATGGCTAATTGGGACATTTTCACTTAGGGGTGTAAACTTCTGGCTTTTGTTGCCAGCAGTTTAGACATTAATGGCTGTGTGTTGAGTTATTTTGAGGTGACAGCAAATTTACACTGTTATACAAGCTGTACACTCGCTACTTTACATTGTAGCAAAGTGTAATTTATTCAGTGTTGTCACATGAAAATATATAATCAAATATTTACAAAAATGTGAGGGGTGTACTCAATTTTGTGAGATACTGTATATAGGTTACTAAAGAAAATGTTCAAATGATGCTCCTAAAATAATCAGAAATTAATGCGTTGGTGATTTTTTGCAAAATGAATAAATAAAATATTAGGAAACCCCCTACAACATCATACTACAATAGAATGTGTACTTGCTGGGCCCTAGACTCCCCAGTAATGATAAAAGCCTATAAATGTACCTACAGTGAAATATATGTACAGTGCGCATAAGTCTTTAGGGCAGTGTTCCTTTTTTTTTTTTACACATCTTAGACCACTTGACTTGGTTTACGTGCACTTTACATTAAAGTAATTCCTGTAAAGTGATAACCATTTATGATGCCAAATTCAGAAGTCATAACATGCAGTTACATATTTCTTACCAACATTGCAATAATTAATGTTTTGCTGGATTGGGTTTAAGCACATTATGATGTATTTTGTGTTTTGTACTTTTTTTGTGTAAAAAGTCATAAATGGCTATGGGGGGGGGGGGGGTACTGGAGGGTCTCGCCTAGGGTGTGTGCATGTGCAAGTGTTACGTTGCGTCATGGATAAATTAACCATGTGAAATGTCAATAGTGGTGCAGTGCCACTCCGCCTGCTTTGAAACGGTGAAAAGCACTAAAGATATGACATTAACTTGACTGGCTTTATATAAATAATGACACGTTTATTTAGAAAAACAATAATGTGTTAAAGACATGTTTTCGGAAAGTTGGTTTTAGTAAATGTTCTTGAATATAGGACACAATTATTTTTCCATCATAATCGCTGGTGTGCATACACGATGGTAAGGTGTGTAAATATGCAAAATATTTTTTAGTAGTGGCACATAGCTTGCCAAATGAATGCTTAATTTCACAATCTATAGCTGTGGTAATATACTATTATATGTAACATGATTTAAAAGTCATTAAATGTTGTATTTAAAAAGTTAGATTGAAATACATCTTAAGAGGATATTGTAAGATTTCTACTCCGGCATGATGCCTTCACATTCTAACAAAATTATCATAATACGAGTTTCCCACTCGGAAGTTGCACATGTACAACCCCTTAAATCGTAATTACGACTAGGAAACTGTGAGATTGCTGGCTTCATGTGCTATCGGAATTATCCTACTTCCCACTTTTGAAGTGGAAATTACGAGTAGGTTGCATTCAAGTGGTTTATTGTCAGAAAGAACACGAAACATGAACGACAGATTTCATATTTATTTTGAGGAACTTTTATTTTGACAGCATAATGCATTACTCCATTAGCTTGCTGATGATAATAGAATTTTCGTATAAAATCCAAATACAAGCTAATTAGTGCTGCATCTAACTCATCTAAAATTGATAGCACTTAGAGTACAAATGACTTGCTCTTATCATCTGATCGCGGCTGCATTTCTCTTCTAGTGCTTTTAGATCTTAGTGCTGCATTCGAAATGATAGATCACGACATTCTCTTGAACAGGCTAGAGAATTATGTTGGCATTTGTGGGGTTGCATTAGCATGGTTTAGGTCATATTTAGCAGACCGCTGACACTTTGTCTATGTAAATGAGGAATTGTCAAACCAAACAAAAGTAAAATATGGAGTGCCACAGGGATACATTTTAGGGCCTCTGCTTTTCTCCTTGTATATGCTTCCCCTGGGAGATATTATCAGGAATCGTGGAATAAGTTTCCACTGCTATGCCGACGATACACAACTTTATATTTCTTCAAATCCTGAAGAGATTTCACAATTCTCCAAATTAGCAGTGTGTATCAATGAAATAAAAGATTGGATGGCCAGAAAATTCTGACAAAACAGAGGTACTAAATATTGGACCAAAAAAAAAAAAAAAAAAAACCACTAAAATATAATTTCACTCTCGATGGATGTACTGTTACATCATCTTCAACAGCGAAGAACTTAGGTGTTATATTTGATACCAATCTGTCCTTTGACAATCAAATTACCAATGTTTGTAGAACAGCATTCTTCCACCTAAGAAATATTGCTAAATTAAGGCACATGCTCCCGGTTGCTAATGCCAAAAAACGAATTCATGCATTCATGACCTCAAGACTAGATTATTGTAATGCATTACTGGGAGGATGTCCAGCATGATCAATAAATAAACTTCAATTGGTTCAAAATGCAGCAGCCAGAGTGCTAACGAGAACCAAGAAATATTATCATATTAGCCCCATTTTAGCATCGTTAAATTGGCTATCTGTTAAATTCTGTATTCACTTTAAAATTCTGTTAACTACGTACAAAGCTCTGAATGGTCTAGCTCCACAGTACTTAAGTGACCTTCTACCACGCTATATTCCATCACGTTCATTACGATCGCAAAATTCTGGCCTGTTAATAGTTCCTAGAGTAACAAACTCCACAAAAGGAGGTAGATCCTTTTCATACTTAGCTCCTAAACTATGGAATAGTCTCCCTAACATTGTTCGAGATGCAGACACACTCCCTCAGTTTAAGTCTAGACTAAAGACTCATCTATTTAACCAAGTATACACCTAATTTATCCCCCAACCCACAATAAATTGAATGGCATCTATTCTTATATTATTTTATTTGTTTCCCTGTCACAACATCAGGACTCCTATCCTGAGGTCACCAGAACCGGCTGGATCCAGCACCATTCCTGCTTCGTGTTGGACTCCACTGCTACGTGTCGCTGAATGATGATGACTAAATGCAGCCGGTGCCAGCCAAACATCACTTCAGTCTATTATGATGGACTTCAGAGGATGAACTGATGACAACTCCAACCATAAGACATGGGATACTTCATATGCCATTGTCTGAACCTTGGATTTAGGATGGACCACACCAAACCTCACCGAAATTACTGGCCAGGTTGAACTGCGTTTCACATCCCTGATCTTCCTGCATCACCTCGGTCTATTGATGGACTACGATCTTGAAATGGAATGCATAGACCAGGGATGGGCAACTTTGATGATAGTGAGGGCCACAAATATTTTATCGTCACTATCAGAGGGCCAAATGTGACCGTGCACTTCCACCAATGGGATATTGGAAAATTAGAGGTACCATTTTAGAAGAAAACATATGCATGTCTGTATTACAGACTCTGCTTAGTGAATCAACCTGCATGTCCATATTCAATTATTTGTTCTGCTTCTTTTCATGAATGAACTTTCAACATAAACAAACAAAAACACATTATTGTGTAGCAAACCTTTTTTTTGTATTATTATTCCAGTGCAAAAATTGTGGGCTCTCAAAAAAACATTCAATAATGGCACAAAACTAAAAAAGTATTAAGTGAAGCATACTTTCCACCATAGGCTATATCTCACCTACAGGGGGGAAAAGTTTAAAGTTAATGAGATACTTGTGGTTTCTCCTGCTGGCGTACAATAGACTGGATGTCAATGTCAATATTAGTGCAGCCAATCCTCACGAGCTGAAACAGAACGTCATCGTTGATCCTGTTTCTCTCTTTAGACTTTATATGTTTCATTGTGGAGAAGCTGCTCTCGCAAATGTACGTACTCCCAAACATGCTGGCCATTGACAGCGCAAAATCCCTGAGAAGCCAAATTTTGACGATTGGATGAAAATCCTTCTTTGAAAATGCATTCATGTGTGCGTAAAGGTCGGATACAGTTTGACCTCACCCCTGTAACTGTGTGTTCAGGTGATTGAGGTGTGAGGTAACGTCCGTAAGGAAGGCCATATCGCAAAGAAACTCTGTGTCTCTGAGTTTTCGGGTGTAGGCACTTGTATCGCCTCGAACACTGTCCTCAAAAAACACAGGAATTTCGGTGCGCAACGCAAAAAAACACTCCAGACACTTTCCTCGGCTCATCCATCTAATCTCGGTATGCATTTGTAAATCCCCATATGCCCCGCGCTCACTTCATCCAAAAAAGCTACAAACCTCCTGTTGTCTGTAGTGAAGCAGGTCCGACTAAGTGTGTTTTGCATAGGAGGCGCCCTCTATCGATATACTGTATCATTACCATTTGGAATTGGTTCAGATGCGGTAAAACCCGTGAAACCAACATTTCTATGGTATTTGAAAATTGACCCGCGGGTCGCACTGAGTGAGGAGGCCGCCAGTTGCCCATCCCTGGCATAGACCATCAATTGCCAACAAAAGCCTTCATCAGCCAATTAACAAGGACAATTGCATCTATGAGAACTTCTGCAGTTTAGCCAAGATGGACTTCAAAATCATTAGTCATTAATCTTACAGTTCAAACAAAATCAATGTTTAAGCATTGACCCTTAACACTTACTTAGTTTAATCATTTTAAACCATGATTTTAACTATACATAAGTAATATTTACATTATATTCATTATGTTAGCCAGAGGGGAACTGGCCCCCACAGTGAGTCTGGTTTCTCCCAAGGTTATTTTTCTCCATTAATCAACATCTTAAGAAGTTTTATGTTCCTTGCCACAGTCGCCTTCAGCTTGTTCACTGGGGTTATTAATACAATTATTATTTAATTACTTATTTTTTTACACGATTAACAATCGTATTTTTTCTAATTACACAATGATGATTAACCTACATTATAAACATTACAGTTTTATCATCTGATAATGCCTGATCTTCTGTAAAGCTGCTTTGAAACAATGTGTGTTGTGAAAGGCGCTGTACAAATAAAATTTACATGACTTTACTATTTAAAAAAATAAAACCGGTCATTCACTACAGAAACTATACTCTCCTCTGACATGTTGAACGTTTATGACTACTCCCATCTCGGCATCTAGGGCATCATCTAGAATTCAGAGTTTCCCACCTGAACATCCGACTATGATGGGTCATTCATTAAAGGGATACTTCACCTCTGGGAAGATGAATGTGTATTTAAAATTGGTCATTAATATAGCATAAATGTGAAATTATTTTTGAATTTGAAGCATTCTAGACTGAGAAAAGGCAGAAAATGTATTTTTTACACATGTGGCTGAAAGACAACAACTCCCAGAATGCACTTGCTTTGCTGCCCTTACGAGGCCACTACGCAGTATCTGAAAATATGATACAACTAGGCTTGCTTTGATACATCGTGACTCTATAAATCGTGAGTTAGTAGATAAATTGACTGACTACGCGGGAAGAACATTATAATTCCGGGTGTCCAAACTCTGTACATGACGTCTTAGTAACAAAAAGAAAAACAAACAAAATACTCACTTTACACTAAGCCGTCCGTTTGTCCCTGCGGGCTTTGGCTGGCATTTCCAATTTATCTTCGGGATCCTAAAATAAGTTTCCAGGACTCCCCTGTCCATGTGTGGTACAAAACTTGGGTGCTCAGTTATACATGCTCAAGTTAGCGGTGCTGTTTCATCAGCGGATTCAGCGATCTCGTCCAGAAGAAAACGGCATCGCTGAAATTCGCGACAGCAATAGGACACTCTATCTGTTTCCATAGGCTCACAGCGAGAGCACTGGCACCACCAGTCCGCCCCAACTCGAGTCTGGCCGGGCTCATCCTCCTGCCTGCCAAGCAGGTCTTGCTCCCCTGCTACAGCAGCTGCTCCAGCCTCTGTTCATCGCTGTATTGCGGCTCGTACAGGCATCAGATTCTCGCAACAGATCTTCGAAATCCCCTTCTGCCATTTCAACTTCAAAACTACCTTCGGCCATCGTGATTAGCCTACTTGTATACAAACTTTCTACACAGAGCAAGAGCCTGTTTTCTTAGCTTCTACAGAAAGATGGCTGACACTATCTTCACATTCTGTGAGTGAGATCCCACCCCATATGGGCGTGGTGAAAACATGCAGAATACTGGCTGTAGTTTTAAGCCTCTGGCCCAAAAATCAACTAAAAATAAATAAATCTCTCGTCTCAGGGGGATATGAGGGGGAGCTCGGTAATTCGAAAATACTACTGGTTTTCTACCGATACAAAGCTTAATGCTAAATCCTGAAGTAACCCTTTAAAGATATTTCTGAGTCCACTTTAAGGGCACAAACTAATTTTGATATAGTTTCCGAGTCGTAAAATTTCAACATGGCAGAGGAGAGTGTGGTTTCTGTAGTGAATGACAGTTTTTTTTTTTTTTTTTTTGTCATATTCATTTCAACAACCATTTGATGCATTTTGTACATATTTACACCGTAAACATAGCTTGTATTTGACCAAAATGCCATTATCGTCAGCAGGCTAACTGAGTAACGTATTATGCTATCAAAATAAAAGTTCCTCAAAAAATATTTATGAATGAACCTGGCGTCGTCCATGTTTCCTTTTCTTTCATACAACAAAGCACTTGAACCAGACATACTTGTAATTACCACTTCAGAATCGGATCGGGGGAGCACAAATGGTTTCGGTGCATCTTTACTTCATGGCTGAATTAAGCATTAAGACGCAATGGAGTTTGGTAAAGATATAACCGGCAGCAAGTGATAAAACACAAACGGACACTCCATCACACCTGATTCATCACATTATCATAATAATGTAAAACTACATATACATACTGCAGTCAACGAACAAGACGTTAACTGATCGTATGTGTATAAAGTCTCTCATTCTGAACACTATAATTTCTATCAGGTGAACTTCAGATCTGTTAAGATATCTCAAAACAATGCACACTGCATGCAAATAAATGAGTAAATGTCTTACGTGTCATCGAGATCCTGCACCAGCGCGAAAGCCGCCGGACTGAATAGAAGAGCTGAGAAAACTACAAACATAAAACACACACGGCATGGTTATGTATTAGATAGGATCATTAATATTAGAAATTAAGAGTTTGAAAATGTGAAATACCCGCTCCCAGCAGCGCCATCGCTCCGGGTGAGAACAGCATCAACAGGAAATGCAAGCTGAAGTCTGGCGCATGCGCAGTGACGCTACTGCGCTCTCAATCGAAAGGGAGTGTTTCTCATTTCTGTCCCAAATGGCCAAGTAGACCGATGGGGCGCTAAACTCCGGTCAAGGCAGCCGCGGTTCAGAATTTCACTGTCAAACCAGCCGCGATTAAAACCTGGGATTGGAACTATTGGCGATAAGTACGGTAATTTGGGGAAGGAACAGAAAGACGTGTTTTCTGACTCTGTTCACTGAGTAGGATAGCGAATCTTACTATAATAACAAAAAAGCGTTTATTAGGCGTTTGTGAAGTGTTGATTAATTTATTTGATTTAGCCTATGTGAAACGTGTATGTGTTTGAAGCCTTTTGAATAGGGCAGGTGTTTGCTTTATAACCGCAATGTACTGCGTTAACATTAGATTTTAAAAAATTACTACCAAGGATCTCTCATTGTAAATTTCATTATTATATACCCTGTAATTAACTTTGAATTGTATAGTCCTGTACAAAAATCACAGTAAATATGCATCATATTCATGGTTCAGACAATGTACCTTGCCAGAAATGGGACTTCATTTTGTATACTTTTTTGAATACACCTTTCTATATAGACCACATTCAGGTCTCCGAGTGGCAGGCTGGCAAAAAAAAAAAAAAAAAAGCCAGCTTCAATAGTGAATTCAAATAAGCAGAAAAATTGAAGGTCCATTTCTTGCAAGGGACCTCCCACACTGCCTGATCCATCAATATAAAGCATAGGCTATTTACTGTGTCATTTTAGTGTGAAATATGTCAGAATCCAATACATGGCTTAAAGAAACCTGGATTTATCTACATTTTAGAAACCTGTAGAAAGGTGAATTCAAATAAGTTCAAATTCAAATCCATTTCTTGCAAGGGACCTCCCACACTGTCTGACACATCAATATGAAGCATATTTACTGTCATGTTTCCATTTCCACCCATTGGCTTTCGGAAAACAATGCAAGGTGGACACATGCATTTGGCATTTTACATTATTCAAAACAATTTTGTAGCAATTTGGGTAAATATAGGAGAACAATTTTGAAGTCTCTTGTAAGAGTGGTGGTGGCATAGTTTACTAAAGCACATAACTGTTAATCAGAAGGTCACTGGTTCGATCCCCACGGCCACCACCATTGTGTCCTTGAGCAAAGCACTTAACTCCAGGTTGCTCTGGGGGGGGATTGTCCCTGTAATAAGTGCACTGTAAGTCACTTTGGATAAAAGCGTCTGCCAAATGCATAAATGTAAATGTAAGAGCCACACTTCATGCGGTGGTGGTGCTACATCACTGACTAAAGATCCAAGATGGTGGCGCGGTAGCATGCAGCGACTGCTCCGGATCCAAAATTATGCTATTTTTGTTTCTTAGCCCAACTTTTACGGCACATGGACATCGGAGCAACAGGTGTTCATGTTTACCATCGCTAGACACTGCTCAAATACAAAAATCATGTAACAACCATGATGATCTGCAGGAGAAGCTATGCGACCTTGGCTTGTGGCGGAGACCAGGCCTCCAGTCCTCGAGATCGCCTGATGCTGGTGTCCGGGGGAGGGGTCATCTTAAGCGGTGTGTGAGGAAGAGAAAGCGCGACAAGAAGGCGGGGGTCCATGCTAGGCTAAAAACAAACTCTAGCTGGCCGGCTCTCCCATGTATCCTGCTCTCAAATGTTTGCTTCCTGGTTAATAAACTGGACTGCATCCGACTCCAGCAGACTAACGCGGCATGAGTTTAGAGATGGCTGTGTCTTTGTTTTCACAGAGACGTGGCTCAGCGTCAGAGTTCCGGACGTCGCCATTCAGCTAGACGGTCTCGCCTCGTTTCGTGACAACAGAAATACTGCTCTGTGCAGAAAGACTCGCGGTGGTGGCTTGTGTGTTTACATCAACACAGAATGGTACAAGAACTCTATGCTAGTCTCTAGCTACTGCTCATCGTTGGTGGAGTTTGTGACTGTTAGATGCAGACCTATTTATTTACCACAGGAATTCACCACTGTCATTATAACTGGAGTTTACATTCCCCTCAGTGCTAATGCTAAGGAAGCGCTCTGTGAACTGTATGGGGCTATTAGCGAACCCTGATGGACTGTTTATTGTCGCCAGAGATTTCAACCATGCAAATCTCAAGTCAGTGCTCCCTAAACTCCATCAGTATGTGGACTTTGCAACAAGAGGGGCGAACGTGCTAGATCTTTTTTACACAAACATCCCAGATGCATACCGGGCGGAGCCCCGCCCCCACCTCCTCTACTCAGACCACATCTCTGTTATGCTAATACCAGCATACAGACTGCTCGTCAGGCCCACAAAATCGCTACAGAAGCAGGTGAAAATCTGGCCAGCAGGAGCCATCTCTGCTCTTCAGGACTATTTTGAGTATACTGACTGGCACATGTTCAGGGAGGCTGCATGATGACTCTACCAACTTGGAGGAATACACAGCATCAGTGATCAGCTACATCAGCAAGTGCATTGATGATGTCACTTTCTCCAAGACCATCACCATACGCTCCAACCAGAGACACCAGACCGTGGATGACTGCGGAGGTGAGTGCGCTGCTGAGGACCCGAGGCAAGGCGGCCCTAAGAACAGCGAGGGCAAATCTGTCTCGGGTCATCAGAGAGGCAAAGCGCGCACACACCCAGAGAATCCACAGTCACTTCCAGGACAGCTGCGACACGCGGCGCATGTGGCATGGCATTAGGGTTGCAACGGTATGAGATTTTCACGGTATGATAACCGTCTCAGAAAATATCACAGTTTCACGTTATCACGGTATACGGTATTACACAATTAGAATTATTAGTGAAAACAGAAGGATTATTTTATTTATTTATTTATTTTTGAGCAAACACTTTATCTTAATTGAAACTTGAAACCATTGATTATATTGAAGTGTAAAAAAAATTATAAACATGATAAAAAATAACATGTAACTATATCATGTTAGTTTACATGTTAAATTAACTACTAAATGAAAAATAACATCAGCTGTGTGAGCTTTTGAAGTAATGTCCTATGATTATTAACAGTTATTAATAATACATATATTGCTCCTGTCTGTCCCTTTAACTCAGTGCTTCTCACAGGACAGATTTTACATTGGAAATCATTTGTCGACCTGCCATAGATTAAACATAACCTGTATTTAATGTATCCTGGGTTGCATTTACTTTTATGTTGCATAGTTTTGTTCATGGTTTTCCAGTACAAGGACATGCATCAAGTGACATAATTTTTGTTGTTGATGTCAAAATCTACAGGAAGTTTTCTCTCCCCCCTTTAAAAATTGAAGAACATATTTACTTATATGAGCCCATTATTATCCCGTTTGTTACCTAATATTACATATTTATACTCATATTACACAGAAGGAAAGGATCCTCATTATCATGGTTATGTCAGTGTGCTAGTCTTAAATAATAGTAATATAATAATAAATTACAATATTTATGAAAAATAAATACTAGCTGAAACACATCTTGAAACGTTAACTACAACAGCACACAGTTGATATAAAATGAGATAAAATAGATTCTACCTTTTGATTATTTCATATGAAACTATAACATTTTGTCAAAATATAACAGTTACTTTTACTTATGTAAAATCATGAAACAAATTTGTAAAGGTGATGGTGTGTAATTTATTTATTTATTTATTTTGGCGCAAAGCACAGTTGCTCTTTTCCTCCTCAGTGCTGTTTGGCATGTCAGGGCTGCTACTGTTTGAGAGGTTCAAATTGACAATCTCCGTAACACTTTAAACTAGAAAAGTCTCACTAGAATTTAAATTGGTCACATCAGTTTTGATGTCTGTGCTCCGCAATACAGGGGGAAGCCCAGTTTTTGCACGTGCGCACCAGAGAGAAGTGCAGATAATGATCGTGAGATTGTTACACTCGTGCGAAAGTGCAGATGAGAAGTCTTTAGCTGTTTGCAAGATTATAATTAAATTTGCCTCGGCAGTCCTAAATAGTCGATCACTTGGGCGGCAGCCGAAATATCTTCAATGGGAGAACCATGGCATTATTCTTTCCCTGCTGTCCGTGACCCAGTCCAAATAGACCAGTTAAGAAACACTGCTTTAACTCAAACAAACACTCATGTCAGACCCCCTCGCCTCACTTCTCTCTGACATTTTCTCTGCTGCATGTTTGTGTGTGTGACGCAAGTTGATGAGTCTGACAGACAGTCGAGAAGGAAAGGAGATGCTCATGTGAGAATCTCCATCCAGTTGCATTTTTTTCTCAATATCGTAGATAAGCAAATGCACATGGTATGATAACCGTCCATTTTCAAACCGTAGTATACCGTGAAACTGGTATACCGCTGCAACCCTACAGGGCATCCAGGCCATCACCAACAACAGGACAACATCAGTTGCCTGTGACAATGATGCCTCCCTTTCAGATGCGCTGAATGACTTCTATGCTTGGTTTGAGGTGCAGAACGGCATGGCAGTGAAGAAGACCATCCCTCCTCCCAACGACCAGGTGCTATGTCTTACCACGGCTGATGTGAGGAAAACTCTACATAGAGTCAACCCACGGAAGGCTGCTGGACCAGACAGCATTCCTGGCAGAGTGCTCAGAGGATGTGCAGACCAGCTGGCAGATGTTCTTACCAACATCTTCAACATCTCTCTGAGCAGCGCCATTGTTCCAACATGCTTCAAGGCCACCACCATTATCCCCACGCCGAAGAATTCTTCAGTGTCCTGCCTGAATGACTACCATCCTGTCGCACTCACACCCATCATCATGAAGTGCTTTGAGAGGCTCGTCATGAGGCACATTAAGACCCAGCTACCCCCCTCACTAGACCCAATGCAGTTCGCATATCGTCAGACAACGCCATCGCCACCACCCTCCATCCCCAAGGGCTGACTACGTCATCAAGTTCGCAGATGACACGACCATGGTGGGTCTCATCAGCAAGAACGACGAGTCAGCATACAGAGAGGAGGGTGCAGCGGCTAACGGACTGGTGCAGAGCATACAACCTTTCTCTGAATGTGGACAAAACAAAAGAGATGGTTGTTGACTTCAGGAGAGCACAGAGTCTCTGTGGAGATCGTCAAGAGCACCAAATTCCTTGGTGTTCACCTGGAGGAGAACCTCACCTGGTCCCTCAACACCAGCTCCATTAATTCATCCAATAATTGAAGAATAGTTGAAGAAAAAACAGCATGAATTTCATTAGGCTTGTTTGAGAAGGGCAAGTTCTGTGCAGAACTGATCACTGGTGATCACCAACAGGTGCATGCTGGGTAGAAATCTGCTGACTTGCTGTGATATCATGACCACATATGTCAAAAATACTTCTGCGAGAATGTGATGTGAATGCTGCAGTTGTACCAGGCAGGTGGAACAGAAATATGATACCTATCACATATCCCATACAGAGATTGCACTGTAAAAGTGGTAGGAATATTCACATATAATTTACACACATAAAAACATTATGTAGAGCAGTGGAGGGTGGGCCCGGCTTTGTTTAAGGTTGTTTAAGCCAATGAGCATTAAGCTGTATCATCAGACAGTCATTTCCTATCGTGCTTGCAGTTCGTGCAACTTGGAAAATGCAACTGCGCTACCTGCCTGCTACAACTGCGGCCACATACATTATTACCAAATCTATACCATTCGTTTGAAAAAATGAACTTTTGTGCTGGTTCAGTGTTTGAGATATTAGACATAATTTTTTTGGCTGTGTGATGTCACTTTCCGCCCCATGTGGTCCAACTCGCTCCAAACCGGTGTTGTTTGTTTGTGCTCTATTTGTGCCGTTAAAAGAAAACTATATATATTTCCATGAATTCTTTAGAAATAACAATTTGAATTTGATAGCAGTGACATCAGTCTCCACCCCATGTCATCCAAATGGCACCAAACAAGTGTCATTTACTTGTGCTCAATTTAAATCAATCTTGTATCTATTGCACTTCCTTAGAAATAACATTAAACTTTTCGGGAGTAGTGATGTCACTCTCCACCCCATGTGGTCCAAATCGCTCTGAAACTGTGTGGTTCGTTTGTGCTGCTAAATGAAACATAACATATTAATTTCTTTGTATTTAACAAATATTACAACCCCATGTCAATCACTCTCACCTGTCTTCATCATTTGTGCTTGCTTCTGCTTTGTGCCTTGTTTGATATCATTGAAGCATTCATTTTTGGCAAGATTGAATCTTTCATCACACCAAACTCAAACACATCTCTCTGTCAGGAAATATCAGATTTGGACTGATATTTAAACCACTGAGGCAAATTATTCGTTAATTATAATTTAATTTGACAGAATTGTTTGGTAAATGTTCTAAATTGTCCTTATTAAAATCACTTTAAGCTTAAAACTAAAAAATTGAAACTCAGTTATCCTCAAATTATCTACAGCAATAGCAAAACGTAGCAAGATACAATACAATCAAATAAAAAATGGACTATAAAATAAAAATAGCCTACACAATCAGTCCAAAGAACACTGACTAAGTTTGTTTCTCATAATCTTAAAACCTTTTGATCTAAAGGATTATGGTCAAATGCTTGGGATTATTTCTGTACTCAAAAATAAATTGTGCCTAATTATAGATGTCTATACAAACCTTTTATTTATTTGTTTATTTTTTTATTCATTTTTTAAAGAACCATAGCCAACAAGTGTCCAGCATATGAAATCATTCAATGCTGTTTAAAAAGCATTGATTTTGATTAAGAAAATGAACTGTGTGCAGAGCTGGAATAGATGAAAGGCTGCACTGAAGAAGTTCAAATGCTCAAAAAAGATTTGTTTTGATCCCTGCATAATTTCCATACTTTTGTTTAACTTAGTTATGATGATGTTATACTCTAAAATCTAAAATGTGCAGTAACAAATCATAAAGAATAGGCAAGTGTGATCAAACTTTTGTAAAGTGTTTGTGGCACGGTGGAGGGCGGGGCCTGGTCGTAACTCAACATGCCCGGTCCCGTATTAGGCTAATTAAGCCTCCGAGAGGGTTAAAGGCCGATTGCGGACGACGTGCGGGAGAGAGAGAGATCGTTCACGGCCATGTCCGCTGTCTTATGTGTTTGTATTTTGAGTTCTCCATTAAACCTATTATTTTATATGTCAAACCGGTTTCTCGCCTCTTCCTTGCCCGTGAACTTGATCTGTTCTACATTGGTACCGAAATCCGGGAAGGAAGAGGGATACGCCGTAGCGGAGTTCTCGCCACTGCCCAGCGGAGCAGCCGCGGCCATCTGCCGGGGGACGGAGGAGCCCAGCCGCCTGGACGCGGAGGAACGGCCGCCGACCGCGAGGGGAAGAGGGGCTCCTGGCCTACCACCTGGAGCGGTTAGGGCCGCTGCCAGGGGCGGGGGGAGGCCCCTTCGACTCCCCAGTAAGCCCCATCCAATGGCCCCTGGACGATAGCATTGCGGAAGCCGCCGCTGCTCCACCGAGCTGCCCCACCAACAAGATCTAGTACCCTCTTCACAATGTCTGACACTCATTGACTCTGTACACTCCTTCTTGGGTACTGGACACACCAATAGGATCCTCTCACTCATCCAGGACCAGTTCTGGTGATCACGCATGGACAGAGATTTCATAAGGTTCATCCTGGGATGTCCGGTTTGTGCTATATCTCGAACACTGCGAAAACTACCATATGGCAATCTCCTACCACTGCTCATCCCGCGTAGACCCTGGTTACACCTAGGGGTCAATTTTATCATGGATCTGCCATCCTCTGAGGTATTCACCTGCGTATTGGTGGCCATTGACTGTTTCTCCAAAGTCTGCAAGCTGATTCCTCTCAAGGGACCACAGAAACCCTCTTTAACCACACGTTCCAAAATTATGGGATCCCAGAGGACATCGTCTCTGACAGAGGCCCCCAGTTCATCTCTAGAATCTGGTGGGCCTTCTTTATTATTATAGGAGTGACCATCAGCCTCGCCTCTGGGTACCATCCACAGAGTAACGGGCAGACAGGAAGATCCAGGAGATAAGCTGTTTCCTCAAAACCTTCTGTCATTGCCGCCAGAGGCATTGGAGTTGTTTCCTCTCCTGGGCCAAGTACACACAGAACTCCCTGTGTCAGCCTTCCACCAATCTCACACCCTTCCAGTGTGTACTCGGCTACCAACCATTGGTCTAGAGAGAGCGAGAGGGTCTGGGACTTGGCTCACCACCACCTGCAACGGGCAGTGCGCCGCCAGAAGAGCCATGCCAATACCCAGAGATTTTCAACTCCTATTTACCAGCCCGGGCAGAAGGTGTGGCATTCACCCTACCTTCCACATCTCCCTTTTGAAACCTTACCACCCATCTCGCTCTCCTCAATTCTCAGAACCTGATCCAGCTGAAGAACTCCCCCAGCCACTAATCCTGGAAGACGGACCAGTCTAAGCAGTCCGAGACATCCTGGACTCCTGATGCCAAAGGGGTCGTCTCGAGTACCTCGTAGATTGGGAAGGCTACAGTCACGAGGAAATATCATGGATACCTCAAGACAACATCCTGGACCCGACCCTGCTCTCCAACTTCCATACCACTCACCCAAACTGTCCAAATCCTCATGGGTGGGGTCGGCCATGGCATCGGGAAGCACGTCCATCTTGAACGGTCTGTGGGTGGGTTGGGGGGGGGGGTAATGTCACGGATCCACCTGACCCTCCTGCCACATACACACAACCCTCCCTCTCTCCTGAATACTGACCACCAGCACCTGCCTCTCATCACGCGTCAGTTAGCTCCTCTACTTAAACCCCATTCTCCCTTCACTCATTGTCTGGTCTCGACTACCTACGATCTCTCCTCAATTCCTCTCCACCGTAACTCCAACGATCTCTCCAAGCCTCTACACCTATGTCTACCTTCCACTGTGTGTTTGTCACCCCAAGGAATGTCACTACCTGCATCAACACAAACCATCATCAGGTTTCAGTTCATCACATCTGCACAGATCTGCTTATTCACCACTTGCCTGTTTTCACTGTTTGTGTTGTGTGTGAATAAATACCTGCCTTCGGGTTCAACACCATCATTCTGAGTCTGGGTTTTTGTGACAGTCATATCTGAATATTTTATGTTTTAACCTAAGCTAAGTTTTGCATTAATTAAGTAATTTTGTTATATTTTACACACTTAAAAGTACATTTAGTGGAAAATAATGCTTTCAATCTAGCCATATTATTAAGGCTGACATTTTCAGGTTTATTAAGCTAAAGTAAATAATTAATTTGGAAAAAGTAAATTTAAGTTGATTTGAAGACAAAATTAAGTTAGACTTATGTAAATTATTTTAGTTATTACGGGATATATTAATTTATATTTATTAATCGTGGGATTGACTGAACTCTGATTTTTAGTAGAAAACATGTTTTATTATTCTTATTTGGGGTCAAACATTGTTTTGGGGTCAAACATTGAATCACATTGTTTCAGTTTGCATTCCACTGCTACATTGGACATTTTACAATCCTAAATGTAATTTTTTTTTTCAGATGCCATGGGATATGGATGTTTTTTTTTCACTTACTTCTTTATTGTGAATGTTTCAAAACCCCATGGCTTTAGTATTTAAGCTTGTGTGTGTTCCTGTGTGGGGGTGGGGGCATAACTGCATTTGTTTATACTGTGTGTGTGTGTGTGTGTGTATATATATATATATATATATATATATATATATATATATATATATATATATATATATATATATATATATATTATATTTTTTTTTTTTCTTCCATATAGTAAAAAAGCACTTCAGATGGTCTTGCTAGGATGTATTTTTACACAATACAATTGTAAAATTGCATCTTTGATGAACATGTATAATTTAGATGTATTAGGTTCCTTGAACCTTCAGAGATATTAATCAACTCCAGAGCATTGCCTTCCGTTTACTTAATAATTTCACTGAAAATAAAAAACAATTTACTTTGTTCATCTTTAAAGCTGAATTATGCATTTTTTGCACCACATAGTGCCACCCAATTGGAGTTTTGCTCTCAGTGGGGCGCATGGTGAATTGTGCATGGATGCTGCAGAGAATAGCATGAAGCCTCCACATGTGCTATGTCTCCGCGGTAACACGCTCAACAAGCCATGTGATAAGATGCGTGGATTGACGGTCTCAGACAAGGAGGCAACTGAGATTGGTCCTCCGCTGCCTGGATTGAGGCTAGTCACTACGCCACCACGAGGACTTGGAGCACATTGGCAATTGGGCTTTCCAAATTGGAGAGAAAAAGGGGAGAAAATAAAACAGCATTCTGAATATGACCCTATCTGCGTTTGGTTGAACAAATAAATAGTCCCACCCCAACTCATGCCATTGGTCAGTGTTAGTGGGTATGGTCTAGAGCAGGGGTCGTGAACCTAAGTGTGGGTTAGTGTTAGGGTTAGGGTTAGGGGTCTCTTAGCATTCACCAACACATGATCGTTTAAAACTTTCTAGAGGTACTTTTCCAACAGAAAGTTTTGGTTTCCATTCTCCCAAATTTTACAGCCTACTTCTAGTGAACAAGGTTTGAAATGAACACCCGCCAAATGCGGATTTTTCAGGCAGAGTATTTTGCTGATGTACTAGCCACTGTTGAAGGTGACATGAAAGACTTGTTGGAGATATATATATATATATATATATATATATATATATATATATATATATATATATATAACAAGAAATTAGACACAAAGACGAAACGTGATTAGATTTTGAAGAACAGACGAAAGAATAGTCGCCGATGCACGTCTGATTTGATGTGTGCACAGTGAGCTCCGCTGTTCACAAGTACAATGAAAGCACTTCTCCAAAACACACACATTCATAGAGTCCTGGGATTTGTTTCCCAATAACTATTGATCTTAGCTGTTAAGAGCATTTTCTACGAGTGATTTTATAAATCTTAAATCTGAAGTGATTTTATAAATCTCGTTATTTTTTATGTGCAACCAGGGTGTGATATACCCGCAAAATGTAACGAGACTCAATCCAGTTCACGAGCTCCTCTCCAAATGAATTTCAAGCACGAGTAATTTTGCTCATCTACCTGCAAAAGGTGTAGTGAAACATGACATAAATGCTGTTTAGTCACAAAGACGCGCTTGAAGAAACACAGTTTATTATATTTTTAAGAACAGACAAAAGAAAAGTTGTCAATGCTTGTGTCTGATTCACTGTTCAAAGGCGTTTAATGGGACCCTGTCTTGTGAAACAAGCACGTGTAAAGCGTTATCACTCGTTTTTCCTCTGTTTCATTTAACTGAAAATTGTTTGCAAGAATAATGTAATCTATGAGAATACTGAAAATGATCTACTCTTACATATTGTGAACGCAACTCTGCAGGTTCAGGTAAACAAAGATGAAAGTGATTAAATCATAAGGAAATACAAGACACGTTCGCCTTGAACCTAAAATTGAGTTCTATTTTTTTTCTTTATGACCGAAAGGAATACAAACACATTCGATAAGAACACACATTTGGCAGCATTTTTTGAGAACACAATCATTTTTTAGGCTTATTATGATAGAAATGTCTTTTGTTCAAGTTTTTCGTGTATCAATACATTTATTTAATTTTTAAAGCGAAATCAATAATGCAAAAATATTCACGGACCCTCAGCAGGGGGATTGACCATATAGTTGGATATTGATATTTTAAATGCAATTATATTTAAAATGTTTTTAAATATAATTAAAATGTTTAAATATAATGTTAAATAATAATTTTTAATAATAATGTTTAATAATGATAATAATGTTTAATAATAATGTTTAAATATAATTTAAATGTTTAAATATATTTAAAATATATTAAAATGTTTTTAAACTTCCCAAAAGGGAAGTAAAATATTTTGTGAAGTAAAATTTTGTAATTTTATGGAGATCCGCACAAATTTGTGTACTAAATTCCATATTGCAACATGTTACCTATTTTTGATTAGTTTGTTTTTGAGTAGTCTATGGGCAATAGAAACTTAAAACTTAAAATAGTAAAATAGTAAATTATTCGTTTGTGGTATGGCTCTTTCTAAAAAATTAATCAACCAAAAATGACAAAATTGGCTCTTTAGTGAAAAAAGGTTCCCGACCCCTGGTCTAGAGGGTCACCCAAAACAAACTGGAATTGTCATAGTGCCACAGAGACAGTGTTTACAATGTTTGAGATCATTAACCTACTAACAGCTTAATTATAGCTGTCTGTGCATATTAACCTATAATAGGAGAAATTAATAGAATAATGAAAAAGGTACATAGTTAAGCTTTAAGGAAAAAAACGTTGTAAAGCATTTCAATGTAAATAATATTTTAATGATAAACTAAAACAATAGACAAAACACATGTAAATTAAAATCCTTTTTGCTATTGACTAGTGATTTTACTGACCCTTTTTGTACTTATGTTAAATCACAATTCTACAGGTCTCCTGTATTTAAAATCACAAAATATTTGCACAATTTAGTGACTTTGGATGCATTTCACAGTAAAAATGCTTCATATTAAGGGTTTAGACAGTGTGGGAGGTCCTTTATAAGAATTGGGCCAAAGTTTTTTCTGCATATTTGAATTCACCTTTCTTTTGGTCTCTGAATTTGAGAAAATCGCAATATATTTGTGTGTTTTGGTGAATTTGGACAAATTTTCCTTCAATATGACACAGTAAATATGCTTCACATTGAGGGTTCAGACAGTGTGGGAGGTCCCTTGCAGGGAAATTCATTCCCATGTCTCTGCAAGTGTTCACGAACATGGAGGTCATTTCCCAGTCATCCAGTACTCTTAGCCTCAAGCCTAACATGGCTCCGCCTTCCACAGCTTTGCCTCTCCAGGCTCAACCTGCCTCTCTCAACCCTTGGCTCCACCCTCTGTGTCTCCTACAGCTCTGTCCATTCCACCACGGTCTCCACCACCTGTGTCTCAAAACCTTGAGCCTCTCTTGGCTCCACCTTCTATGGCTCTGCCCCTTAAGCTGCCACCTCCTGCTACCAGATCTCTTCCTGACCCAGTCCCAGGAAGGACCCAGTTTCTGACCTCTACGGCCGCCTCCCAAGCCTCCTGACCCTGTCCCAGCTTTATGTCCGCCACCCAGGCCTCCTGACCATGTCTCGGCCCTGTGGCTGCCTCCCAAGCCTCCTGACCCAGTTCTGGCCCTGTGGCCACCTCCCAAGCATCCTGACACAGTCCCTGCCCTGAGGTCGCCTCCCAGATCCCCTGACCCAGTCTCTTCCCTGAGGCAGCCTCCCCCAGACCCCCAGACTCAATTCTTACCCTGGGGTGTCCTCCCTAGCCACCAGGTCATCTTCCTGGTCCCCTTCCTCACCAGTATCTTCCTGCCCTCCTCAGCCATCTTTGGGGTATCAGAAGTCGCCCCTTTAAGGGGATATGTCACAGTCTGTCTCCCTCATGTTTCCTAGGACTCTTATTTTGAAGTGTTTCCCATAATGCACTGCCTCATCACTGCCTTCTGTTCCTGATTGTTCACACCTGTTTTCTATTCACTCATTAGCTCATTTGTATATATACCTTTGTTTTGACTGTCACCATTTTTATTAAAGGCTGCACTTAGATCCTCTGTCTCCAGTCTCCGAGTGGGAATTGGGCATTCCAACATTGTGATAATATTTTTTTTTTTTAATGTAGTATCACAAGTATCAATATTTAGTATCGAACCGCCCATCCCTAAATACACAAGAAAAGCAAATGATCCGTGATTGTGTGGAAAAACGCACAGATGGGGAGGGCTCAGCTGCGAGTGCATTTAGTGTGCAAAGTGGAGCTCACAAGCACCCCTCTGAACAATAAAATGTGAAATGGGACACCCTACACTGGTCTCATGGACTTTGCGGGAACAATGAGGCGAGGATAACAGAGGACAGAGGAAGTTTCCAGAGGATACTTGAGCGAGAAAGCACAGGCGCCTCACGGCCTGGCACGAGGACCCGGAAGGCTCCTAAGCATCCCTGAGATAGAGGACCCAGGGAGGGCTACAGAGCTGAAACCCAGTCCACTCCATCTTCCACTGGAGGGCTGGAAGGTAAATCCTTTGTTTCCTTTTGTGTTTTGTTTGCCGCACCCCATACCCACATTGTCAAAAAAAGAGTGGTTTCCAAACTCCTTGGGTCACATAATCGTTGTTCACTGCCACCGTTGTCTTGGCCGCAAGACACCTACGGCCAGCTGGTTGTGATGAGTCTCAAGGACAGTCCAAGAGGCCCTCCTACTCAGTCGCTAACCCGCCCTATGCCGGGTATGCGGAGCAAGGTAATTGCTTTGATGGACACTCAGCGCAGCCACATCATACCTAAGCAACGCTCCTCATTGCCTGCCCACCCCCACCGTGAGGCCCCACCCCCAGGTATGTCAAACGGGATCCTTCCCTTAGTGCCCCTCACCCAGAGCTTGGATGCATGGCTAGCACTTTCCAACTCATTGCGGTGGCTACGCGAATTGCTACGCGATTCAATTCGGCAGACGCCCACCCCGGAACAGCGCCATTCGCTTCACTGAATAACCTCAGTGTAGGGTGAGAATGCCGCCACCCTGCGGGCGGAGATTTCAACCCTTCTGTGCAAGCGCAGTCAGTGCTGAACTGCCTGAACTCATTAAGGTGGAGGACAGCGGTTCCACTGAAACACTTTCAAAGGCTCCTGGGGCATATGGCATCACCAGAATAGGAAAGGAAAAGAACACTGTGAAAGGCCGGAGGGCAGGGCCGGGTGGTGATTATGTTTGTGTCTTTTTGGTTCAGTTTACCATTAAACTATTATTTATATTGTCAAACCGGTTCTCGCCGCCTCCTTTCCTTTGAACTCTTTTACAAACACATTCCCCAGCACATATAATAGTGTTAGATGGCCCCAGCCATAGAGTGGCCCACATGACGTATTGCCACATGTTAACCTCCCCTTCGGGCAGGATGTGGCCTCCGTGGGGTCTTTTCCCCCTGAAAGAATAGGAAAGGAAAAGAACGCATTCTCCGGCACGTATAATAGCGTTTGATGGCCCTAGCCAGATCTAATTATCTGTGGAGAGAAAACATAGAGTGGCCTGCTCCCATGCTAGTTACATCACTTCTCCCCCTCAGGGATGTGGGGAACTACGTGACATCTTTTGGGTCACTGGGGGAGGTTACATCCAGTCTGATGTACCTGCTATTATGCACGCAGCAGCTTGGTTGCGCCTGCATCGGTTGTTCACGTAACATTGTTCAGCTGTTGTGGCGTTTTTGTATAGGGACCCCTAGTGTCACTACATCGATGCAGCGTCAAGCGAGTGACAGAAGGGGAACATCTCGGTTACTGTTGTAATGAGACGTTGTGTCCCTTTGCCACAACGCTGTACTAGCAGCTGAAATGGCCGGGACCTTGTCTTGGCTCCTCAGAACAACACCTGAATGAGAGTTGGCATTCCTTCTCCTTTTATATCAGTATGTCCGGGGGAGTGGCATGCAAATTCTCTCGCCAATTCTCATTGGCCTTTTCTCTAAGACTGAGGTGTTTTAGGGCTCTCAAGAGCGACCCCTAGTGTCACTACATCGACACAACATCTCATTCCCTCCATCAGGGAACGGAGGTTACGACAGTAACGGAGACGTTTTCAGTGGTGTGAACGGCGTAGATTCAACTTGACTTCGATGAGCAAAAAGGTGCGGAATCAACGTCGTTTCGATGCCATGAGAGACATCGATTCTGCATTGATTCTATGTGCGTCACTATCTGGGTTAATACATGCATCAGGTGCTTTGACTAAAAAGTCTTCTGCATTGGAAGCTCCTGTGCTTCCTCGCTGAAGTGTCCTCGGGAGCCATCCTCGAACAAGGAAACTTCGAAGCACAATTAAGAAATGAGAAGTACCCCTTGCTTCAATTCCTCCGTCCTCATTTGCTTTTCTTACATCCTTTCCTCGTTTCCTAAGAGGGTGGGGCTAAGAAACGAGGAAATTATCTTAGTTATATTTTCATATAACAAAATGAGCAATCATTCTGTTAACACAAGCCTTTGTGATATGCATACCATGATATGTAGGTACATTTGCAAAATTTCAATAAATACTGTATATTGTGCAGCCCTTGTAGCGGAACAAGAACGATAAAATGTCAATCATAAAGTATCAATTAAAAGCATTAAACTATGTGAATTGTCTTAATTTTGTTGCATTGGTGCTAAAAAAAATTTTAAAAAATAAATGACAAAATGGGCCTACTAAAATTACTTGACAATTCTGACCAGGTAAGTACGAAGTTGGAGATGAACACAGAATAAACCACAACATAACTGTAATAGTCTATACTAGTTATGTGTTGAACATATGTGAATTTGACATTATTAATTTCAAGAAGAAAAAATGGTCCATAACAAATTGAAACATTGAAGAATGGGCCTGGGCCTTTTTTCAAGCACAAGTGGAACAGTGGGTGACAGTCTTGTGTGCAGTTCCGAGCATCATAGCAGTCATGACAGTGACGAGACATACCAATTTACAATAAACATAAGATTTACACAAAATTTTACATATCTAATGTTCACATAATTACACAGCACAATAATAATATACAATGTACAGTAAACAATACACACAATATAGAATACACATACACATAATGTAGAATACGCATACAAAAAAAAACATGATATAAAGTGTATAAAAAATATACAGTAGGTTGCATTGTAAAGATAATATAATTTATGACATTGTGAGATTAATAAAGTGCAGTGCTAATGTATATTGATCATGAGAGATCAAGTGTTCAAAAGTCTGATTGCTTGGGGGAAGAAGCTGTCATGTAGTCGGCTGGTGCGGGTCCTTATGCTGTGACACCGCTTGCCTGGTGGTACATTTACATTTATGCATTTGGCAGACGCTTTTATCCAAAGCGACTTACAGAGCCCTTATTACAGGGACAATCCCCTGGAGCAATCTGGAGTTAAGTGCCTTGCTCAAGGGCACAATGGTGGTGGCCATGGGGTTCAAACCAGCGACCTTCTGATTAGAAGCCCTGTGCTCTAGCCACTACGCCACCACCACCTCTGTGAGCAGTGAGAGCAGCCCATGGCTCGGGTGGCTGGAGTCTCTGATGATCCTCCAAGCTTTTTTTCCACACACCACCTGGTATATATGTCCTGCAGGGAGGGAAGTTCACCTCCGATGATGTGTCTGGCAGTTCGTACCACCCTTTGCAGGGCTTTGCGGTTGAGGGCAGTGCTATTGTCGTAACAGGCAGTGATGCGGCCAGTCAGGATGCTCTCTACAGTGCTGGTGTAGAACCGTGTGAGGATGTGGTGGTTCATTCCAAACTTCCTCAGCCATCTCAGGAAGAAGAGGTGCTCTTGAGCCTTCAACACAATGGCCTCAGTGTGAACAGACCATGTGAGTTCATCAGTGATGAGGACACCGAGGAGCTTGAAGCTGCTGACTCTCTCTGGTGCTCCATTAATGGTGATGGGGCTGTGTTCTCTATTTTTCCTCCTGAAGTCCACTACAAGCTCCTTGGTCTTACTGATGCTGAGAGAGTGGTTGTGCTCCTGACACCAGCATGTCAGACCTACCACCGTCGTATGATCAGCAAACTTAATAATGGCATTGGAGCTATGTGTTGCCACACAGTCATGTGTGTACAGGGAATACAGGAGTGGGCTGAGAACACAGCCCTGCGGGGCTCCAGTGTTGAGGGTCAGTGATGAGGAGATGTTGTTGCCCATTCAAACCACCTGACGTCTACCTGACAGGAAGTCCAGGATCCAGCTGCACAGCGAGCTGTTTAGGGCCATAGCCCGGAGTTTCTCATCAAGCTTGGAGGGCACTAGGGTGTTGAATGCTGAGCTGTAGTCTACAAACAGCATTCTCACATATGTGTTCTTTTTTTTCCGGTATGCAAACACAAAGCACAATGGTGGACGTTTTGAAGCATGTGGGGACTACAGACAAGGAGAGGGACAGGTTGAAAATGTCCATAAAAACACCAGCCAGTTGGTTTGCACACGCTCTGGACCCGCGGCTTTATGGATGTTCACCGTCAAAAGATCGGGTTACATCCGCAACAGAGATGGAGAGTGAACCAACCTATGTAGCGTCAGCCGCAAGTGCTCTCTCCGCGAGGGCGGTGTTATTTACCTCGAAATGAACATAAAAGGTATTTAGCTCAGCCGGTTGAGAGGCAGCGGTGTTCACGGCGGAGTTTTTATTCTCTTTGTAGTCCGTGATGATGTTAATTCCCTGCCACATGCTTCTAGAGTCGGTGGTGTTGAACTGTCCTTCAATCTTGTGCCCGTACTGGCATTTGCTGTCCTGATAGTTATGCGGAGGGCATAACTGGCTTGTTTATGCTCCTCTGCATTCCCGGAATTAAAAGCAAAGGTCCGCACATTAAGTGTCCGCACATTAAGTGACGCACGAACATCGCTATTAACCCATGGTTTCTGGTTGGGGTAGATCTGTATTGTTTTGGTCGGAACAACGTCCTCTACGCACTTTCTGATGAAACACATTACGCTATCAGCAGAAACCTTGATGTTGTCATCAGAGGCAGACTGGACCAACACCCAGTCCGCGTGATCAAAACAGAGTCTGATTAGTCTGACCAGCACTGGATCATTCTGAGGGTGGGTTCTTCCTGTTTCAGTTTCTGCCTGTAAGCGGGAAGAAGCAGAATGTAAGAGTGTTATGATTTGCCAAATGGTGGGCTGGGGAGGGATTTGTAGCCATCCCAGAAAGGAGAATAGCAATGGTCCAAAACCCGGTCCCCTCTTGTGTTGAAGCTGATATGTTGGTGGTATTTTGGTGCGATTGTTTTCAGATTGGCTTTGTTAAAGTCCCCTGACACAATGAACGCGGCCTCAGGGTGCGTGGTTTACTGCTCACTTATACTCCCATACAGTTCCTTGAGTGCCCAGTCTGTGTCGGCTTCTGGGGGGATGTACACGGCAGTGATAATGACCGCTGTGAATTCCTTCGGTAACCAGAATGGTCGACACAGAAGCATAAGAAATTCCAGATCAGGAGAGCAGAAAGACTTGATGAAATGTACCTCTGATCACACCAGGATTTGTTGATCATAAAACATACACCACCACATCTGCTTTTACCTGAAAGGTCTTTCTGTCCTGCATATCCTCATCTGCATACAATTACCATATGCATTTAACCATCCAGACATGTGATTACTGCGTTTAATGCTGCGAGAAACTGTATTATATGAGATAAGACTGTAAGTGTCACTTGTGCCCAAAGGTTAGATGCTGCACCATAAATAAACATTATTTATTAAGATATGAACTTGTTTTCAAAGAATATATCTTGCATATACCTTGGCAAAATGTTTTTATCTTTGCAGACATAAATTTTGCTTCTCAAATTTTGCTTCTCAAAAAAACATTTAAATCATTTTAAGGGTGTTTTTATTGAAAAGTTAAATATTTAGTACTGTAAACAAAATGAAAATTATTAAAATTCTTTGTGCAGCATTGTATTTATTTATATTGAAAAAACTGCTGAACGGAAAATGTAATTTTCATAATGTTTTTATTAGAGTCAAGTGCGCATCGCAATACATATAATCTTAATTCACGTGCTGTACTTATCTCAGTACATGATTGTAATAGAACAGAATATATCTCAAACTTAGTCTCTGTGTGTTCCTTCTCTATGAAGACACAGGAAAGTTCTCTAAGTGCAGTGCATCCAAACCAATATTTCCCTTTTACAGTTTATTTTGAATGCCTTTTCAATTAGTTAAATAAAAAATAATACAGCATACTATTGGCTTGATAATGATTACTTCTGTTTCAAGTGTTTTACTACATACTATTTAATTCTAAATGTGAATGAAATGAAAATCAGAATTTTATAATTAGTTTGTTCAGTTCATTATTTGTCCAGCTGGAGTCACCAATTCACACGCCAATCTCTACCGCCCCACCTCGTTATGTTCATCTGACTCAGAGTAGCAAGGAGCCATTTGATTTTCACCTTGTTAACTGCATAGCAACCAGATGGGGTTAACCTAGCAACCAAGTAACAAAACATATATCTCTACACTAGAACATCATAGAGATTTCCGGTTTTGTTAATTTGACTAAGAATAGCAAGGAGCCTTTTCAGTATCACCTTAGCAACTGCCTAGCAATCAGAGGAGTTTACCCTAGCAACCACATAACAAATCAAATACCTCTGCACCAGTACATTGTAGAGACTTCACACTTTCACATTGTAGAGACTTCCAATTTCCTTTACTTCACACAGGGTAGCAAGGGACATTTTGTATATTACCTTAACTACCTTGCAACTAAATGGGGTTACCCTAGCTACCAAGTAACAAAACAAATATATCTGAACTAGAACATCATAGATATTTCCAGTTTTCTTTATTTTGAATCAGGCTAGCAAGGAGCCTTTTGAGTATCACCTTGGTATCTGCCTAGCAACCAGAAGATTTAGCCTAGCAACCAAATAACAAAATATATATCTCTGAACTAGAACAGAGTATCTCTTCAACAATATCAAAATATTGTTTTGATTTCCACTTTTGTTTTTTTGACTCAAGGTAGCAAGGAGCCTTTTCAGTATCTCCTTGTTAACTGCCAAGCAACCTGATGAAGTTGTTCTAGCTATCAGGTAACACAACCCAAATCTCTGCAACAGAACATTGGAGAGATTTATGGTTTCCTTCATTTGACTCATGGCAGCAAGGAGCCTTTTGAGTATCAGCTTATTAAGTGCCTAGCAACCAGATGGGCTTACCTTAGCAACCAATTAACAAATCACATATATCTGCACTAGAACATCATAGAGTCTTCAGAATTCATTTCTTTGACCCAAGGTAGCAAAGGCCATTTTGTTATACTACATTGGTGACTGCCTAGCAACCAGATAGGGTTACCCTAGCAACCAAGTAACAAAAAATGTATTTCTGCACAAGAACATCGTAGAGACTTCCGGTTTTGATCATTTGATTCATGGTAGCAGGACTTTTGAGTATCACCTTGGTGAAGAAACTTTTAAGTATCATTTTGGTAACTAACTAGCAACCAGATGGGGTTACCCTAGCAATCAAGTAAAAAAAAAATCACATATCTCTGCCCCAGAATATTATAGAGACTTCTGGTTTCATTAATTTGATTCACAGTAGCAAGGAGACTTTTGAGTGTCACCTTGGTAACTGCATAGCAACCAAATGGGGTTACCCTAATAACCAAGTAACAAAACATATATCTCTGAACTAGAACATCATAGAGATTTCCAGTTTTCTTTCATTTGACTCAGGGTAGCAAGGATCCTTTTGCATACCACATTGGTAACTGCCTAGCAACAAGATGGGTTTACAATAGCAACAGGCTAGAAAGCAGTCAATATCAAGCAGCAAGCAATATCTCCTTGTTAACTGCCTTGCAACCAGATGATGTTACCCCAACAACCAATTAACAAATCACATATCTCTGTACTGGAACTTCATATAGACTTCCATTTTTGTTCATTTGACTCAGGCTTGTAAGCTCCTTACTAGGATATGCATTTGAGTATCACCTTATTAACTGCCTAACTATCAGATAGGGTTACCCTAGCAACCAATTAACAAATCATATATCTCTGCAACAGAACATCGTAGAGACTTACGATTTTGTTTATTTGAGTGAGGGTAGCAAGGATCCATTTGAGTATAACCTTGGTAACTGCCTAGCAACCAGATGGATTTCCCCTCACAACCATTTATCAAATCACACATCTCTGAAAGATAAAATCTTAGAGACTTCCAGTTTCTTTCATTTGAATCAGGCTAGTAATGAGATTTTTTTCACTTTGTTAACTGGTATATCTCTGCAACAGAAGATTGTAGAGACTTAAGATTTCCTTTATTTGACTCAGGGATTCAAGGGTCATTTTACGTATCACCTTGGTAACTGACTAGTATAGTATATTTTTCAATATTATAGTATGTTTTTATATCAAAGTTCTTATATGAGTTTCCTGGCCTTTGTGGGACCCAGGAGAGATCATATGAGGTTACTAAAAGTGTAGATGCTGCAAAAACCACAAAGAGTACCCAGCTGTAACAAAATAATGAGGCTATGGACCTCTGGAACATCTGGAATCCTGGACTCTGAGAGTTTTCTTGAATCTTAGAGAGATTCTTCAAAGATTTTCCACGACACTAGCAACCAGATAGAGTTACCCCAGCAACAATGTAAAAAAAATCACATATCTCTGAACCAGAACATCCTGTATCTTTATTTGAGTCAGGGCAGCAAAGAACCATTTGAGTATTATCTTGGTAAATGCCTAGAGATCAGATAGGGTTACCTAGCAGCCAAGTAACAAATCATATATTTGTGCACCAGATAATCATGGAGACATATAATCATTTGTTCAGTTGACTTGTGGTGTATTTTTTTATCAAGTTAAGTATACATTAATCAAGTATAATCAATGCCATTTTATTTGTTTTACTGTGTGTGAGTATAGAGGCCTGTGAAGATTAGGCCCCTCAGAATGCAATGTATGACCACATATGGTACTCATATATAGTAAAATTGAGTCCTAAGATATGGTACTAAGATATAAGACTCATGCAAAAACCAAGCTGCATGATGAACTGCGGGAGGCGCTTTGCGTACATGGCTTGCTACGGAGACCAGGCCTAGAGGCCTCGGCATCGCCTTATGCCGGTGGCCGGGAGAGAGGACGTCGTAAGCAGTGTGCGAGGAAGCGGAAGCGCGGAAAGAGGGTGGGGGTCCATGCTAGGCTAAAAACAAACCCTAGCCAGCCAGCTCTCCCGTCTATCCTGCTCTCAAATGTTTGCTCCCTGGACAATAAACTGGACTACATCCGACTCCAGCAGGCTACGCAGCGTGAGTTTAGAGACTGCTGCGTCTTTGTTTTCACGGAGACGTGGCTCAGCGACAGAGTTCCGGACGCCGCAATTCAGACGGGCTTGCCGCGTTTCGCGCCGACAGAAATAAAGCTCTCTGCGGTAAGACTCACGGTGGTGGCTTGTGTGTTTACTTCAACACGGAATGGTGCAAGAACTCTGTGCTAGTCTCTAGCTACTGTTCATCGCTGTTGGAGCTTGTGACTGTTAGATGCAGACCTTTTTATTTACCACGGGAATTCACCACTGTTTGCATAACCGGAGTTTATATTCCCCCCAGTGCTAACGTTAAGGAAGCACTCTTTGAACTGTATGAGGCTATGTGCGAACTGCAGAACGCTCACCCCGACGGACTGTTTATTGTCGCCGGAGATTTCAACCATCTCAAGACAATGCTCTCTAAATTCCATCAGTATGTGGACTTTGCAACGAGAGGGGCGAACGAGCTTGATCTTGTTTACACGAACATCCCAGGCGTGTACCGGGCGGAGCCCCGCCCCCACCTCTGACCACATCTCTGTTATGTTAATTCCAGCATACAGACCACTCGTCAGACGCACAAAACCGCTTCAGAAGCAGGTGAAAACCTGGCCAGCAGGAGCCATCCCTGCTCTTCAGGACTGTTTTGAGTGAACTGACTGGCACATGTTTAGGGAGGCTGCAACATATGGCGATTCTACCAACTTGGAGGAATACACAGCATCAGTGACCAGCTACATCAGCAAGTGCACTGATGATGTCACTTTCTTCAAGACCATCACAACACGCTCCAACCAGAAGCCGTGGATGACTGCGGAGGTGCGCACGCTGCTGAAGACCCGAGACGCCACCTTCAGAGCAGGCGATAAGGCAGCCCTAAGAACAGCTAGGGCCAAACTGTCCCGGGCCATCAGAGAGGCAAAGCGCGCACATGCCCAGAGAATCCACAGTCACTTCCAGGATGGCGGTGACACGCGGCGCATGTGGCAGGGCATCCAGGCCATCACCAACTACAGGACAACATCTATTGCCTGTGACAAAGATGCCTCCCTTCCAGATGCCCTGAATGACTTCTACGCTGGGTTTGAAGTGCAGAACGACGTGGTGGCAAGGAAGACCACCCCTCCTCCCAATGACCAGGTGCTCTGTCTCACCACGGCGGATGTGAGGAAAACTCTACGTAGAGTCAACCCACGGAAGGCTGCTGGACCAGACAACATTCCTGGCAGGGTGCTCAGAGGATGTGCAGACCAGCTGACAGATGTTCTTACCGACATCTTCAACATCTCTCTGAGCAGCGCCGTCGTTCCAACGTGCTTCAAGGCCACCACCATCATTCCCATGCCAAAAAAGTCTTCAGTGTCCTGCCTCAATGACTACCGTCCCGTTGCACTCACACCAATCATCATGAAGTGCTTTCGAGAGGCTCGAATGAGGCACATTAAGACCCAGCTGCCCCCCTCACTAGACCCACTGCAGTTTGCATGTCGTCCAAACCGTTCAACGGACGACGCCATCACCACAACCCTCCATCTGGTCCTCACCCACCTAGACAAAAAGGACTCATATGTTCGAATGCTGTTCATAGACTTCAGCTCAGCATTCAACACAATAATTCAACCTAATAATCCAGCACCTGATTGGAAAGCTGAACCTGCTGGGCCTGGACACCTCCCTCTGCAACTGGATCCTGGACTTCCTGACTGGGAGACCACAGTCAGTCCGGATCAGGAACAGCATCTCCACCACCACCACACTGAGCACTGGGGCCCCCCAGGGCTGTGTGCTCAGTCCACTGCTGTTCACTCTGCTGACGCACGACTGTGCAGCAATGCACAGCTCGAATCACATCATCAAGTTCGCCGATGACACAACCGTGGTGGGTCTCATCAGCAAGAACGACGAGTCAGCATACAGAGAGGAGGTGCAGCGGCTAACAGACTGGTGTAGAGCCAACAACCTGTCATGAATGTCAACAAAACAAAAGAGATGGTTGTTGACTTTAGGAGAGCACAAGGTGAACACTCCCCGCTGAACATCGATGGCTCCTCTGTGGAGATCGTCAAGAGCACCAAATTCCTTGGTGTTCACCTGGCGGAGAACCTCACCTGGTCCCTCAACACCAGCTCTATTAACAAGAAAGCCCAGCAGCATCTCTACTTTCTTCAAAGGCTGAGGAAAGCACATCTCCCACCCCCCATCCTCACAACATTCTATAGAGGGACTATTGAGAGCATCCTGAGCAGCTGCATCACTGCCTCGTTTGGGACTTGCACCGTTTCGGACCGCAAAGCCCTGCAGAGGATAGTGAGAACAGCTGAGAAGATCATCGGGGTCTCTCTTCCCTCCATCAAAGACATTTACATAAAACACTGTATCCGCAAAGTAACCAGCATTGTGGAGGACCCCGCACACCCCTCACACAAACTCTTTACCCTCCTGCCGTCTGGCAAGAGGTATAGAAGCATTCGGGACCTCACGACCAGACTGTGTAACAGCTTCTTCCCCCAAGCTATCAGACTCCTTAATACGCAGAGACCGGTTTGACACACACACACATGTGTCCTGAGTTGCACTTTAATAACTGCCACTTTATAACTGTCTGCTACCTCAAATACTGCTATGTGCATAGAACACTATATCATAGCATATCATAGTGGTGGCCCGTACGGGGAACTACGTGCTGTTTCTTTTTGTTATAGTGTTTTTTTTTCTGTGTCCATAAATATGGAGGAAGAGACACACGTAAATGGAGTAATTAATCAGAAACTAAATACTGATGAAAATGATGAAAATGAGTTAAGGTGTAGCTTTGATGAGGCTGATTTCACTGCAGGCCCATTTGTTACCAGACGTAATCCGGCAGCTGAAATAACATCTATGCTGAGTTCAATGTATATTGATGATGATGATGATGGTGATGATGATGATTCTGATGAAAGAGATGTAGTGAATGTAAATATTGTACAAACAATGCAAACAGAGGTTGATAAACTGAAGGTGGATTTATTGGCTCTTAGTGCTAAAATACAACATAATGAACAGGAGTTAAAACAGTCTGTAGATAGTTCCCTTAATAGAGAAACCAGTTTCCGGGAGGCAGTGGACGCTGGCTTAGCAGAGTTAGAAGATCATTTCCAGAGGTCTATAGAGAAGTTGGAGAAAGCGGTGGTTGACTGTTTCCTGCGGAGAGATGCCAGATGGGAGAATCAAATGAAAAAGTTAAGATTCACCAGTACCCCATCTCGCTCTCAAATACAGACTTTTAACCCAGCCCCTTCCATATCTACTGTGAATGATTTGAGAACTCCTATACCAGCATCAAGAGTTAAAGTCACCCCTGCCAATAGGGTCAACACTACCTTTGATGTCGCATATGGAGCTCCACTAACGAAAATGCCTCACTCTACTGGCGTTCCCAGTATCTCGTCCTTCTGTGGGAGACCCCCGATACGGCTGGAATTCCCTTCCTTCGGGGAATCATGTGAGACGTCAGACGTACTCCATTTCATTGAACAGTGTGAAAATTATCTGGACATCAGGCCCCTTCCTAGTGTGGAGCTTGTTGGCACGCTAAGTACAGTGCTCAAAGGACCCGCTTTGAGCTGGTGGAAGGCAGAAAAAGCCAAGGTCACAGATTGGCAATCTTTCAAAGATGCTTTTATGTCTGCTTTTCTCCCAGAGGATTACCTCACGGAAGTGGAAGACAAGTTGAGGTCCCTGGTGCAGCAACCACGTCAGCGATTGAGGGATTTCGCCTATGACTACCGAGCTCTGTGCCTCAAATGGAAGCCTGATATCACAGAAGACGAGATGGTGAGCAGAATTCTGAACAACATCAATCCAAGGGTTGCGGGCTGTCTGAGAGGGATGGTGAAATCTGTGGAACAGCTGGTGAAGGTGGGATCTATGGTGGAGAAGGACTGGATGGGTGCAAAAGATTACTGGCAGAAAGTGGGTAATTTGAATGGTAAAGACAAGGTGAATAAAAAACCACCTGAACGGAATACCTCCAAAGGTCCAGCAGGATTGTCCATTGCACAAACACACCCCATAACTTCCCTTCTGGTAGTCCCTGTAACAATAAAAGGACAAGAGGTGAAGGCGGTGCTGGATACAGGGAGCACGTACACCCTTATTCAGGAAAACCTGTGGAGACAATTAGGAGGGGAAACAAATCCTGACCCTCCAGTTCCCCATCAACGATTCATTATGGCTGATGGAAAAGTGCATCAGGCTATTAGCCAGAAAACCATGTTTTAAGTGGCATGATAAGGTATGCATAGTGGAGACTTATATAATGAAGGATGCTCACCTGGCCTTTCCCATTATAGCTGGCTTGGACTTCCTAAGAGCCGCTGAAGCCATAGTGGATGTAGGACAAGGGAGATATGGCCTGAAAATGGGCAAAGGATACATTTATCATCCCTTCCTAAACACCCTTATCAATCCGGGGCTGTCTACAAATCCGGGAGGTGAAAGAGGATACACTACTACTGCTGTGAGTCTCTATTACGCCTTACCTCCAACCTGGAAACCTCCACTCGATTCCCTGCACCCAGAAGTTGCTCCCAGCTGGGATTCCGACGATCAGGAGGAATTACGGAAGCTGATGAACACTTGGCCTCATACCACCTCAAAGGCGCTGGGTAAAACATCTGTGGAACAGCACAAAATTATCCTATCTGATGAAATGCCCATTAAATCCCGAGCTTATAGGGCCTCACCTTTCAAGAAAAAAATTATTGATGAGCAAGTAGAACGTATGCTAAGAGACCACATCATCGAGCCTTCTTTCTCGCCTTGGTCATCACCTGTAGTCCTTGTCCCCAAACCTGATGGTACCTACAGGTTCTGCGTGGATTATAGGAGGCTGAATAGTAAGACCATACCTGACGCTTATCCAATGCCAATCATTCATGACATCTTGGAATCCATGGAAGGCGCCTCCTGGTTCAGCACATTGGACTTGCAGTCAGGATACTGGCAGGTAGAAATGGAGGAAAGAAGTAAAGATAAAACAGCGTTCATCACCTCTCAGGGACTGTTCCAATTCCGCTCCATGCCATATGGGCTTCGGAATGCTGCAGCCACTTTCCAAAGGCTGATGGAGAAGGTCCTAGCAGAATTGAGAGGGAAGTTTTGTTTTGTGTACATTGATGACATTATAATCTATTCACAGACTTTAAACGAACATGTACAACATCTGAACACCATTCTGCAAAGACTAAACCAAGCATCCCTTACCCTGAACATGAAGAAATGTCACTTCTTTAAAAAACAGTTAAAATTCCTTGGCCACATCGTCTCAGTGAAAGGAGTGGAGGTCGATCCTGAAAAGACCCGGGCAGTTGCTGACTATCCTCCTCCCAAAGACCTTAAAGCCCTCCAACGCTTCTTGGGATTAGCAGGGTGGTACCACAAGTTCATTCCCCATTTTGCAGACATCACAGCTCCGTTAAATAACCTGAAAAAGAAAGGAGTAAAATGGGATTGGACTCCTGAGTGCCAAACCAGCCTTGAGAACATCAAACAAATATTGCAAGACCCACCTGTATTGATGCAGCCTGACCTCAAACAACCTTTCCAGGTACATACAGATGCCAGTGATGTGGGCTTAGGAGCCATTATTACCCAGCAAACTCCTGAGGGGGAACGGGTAATAGCTTATGCATCACGAACATTGCGTGGACCTGAGGTGAACTATTCAACGGCTGAAAAAGAGTGTCTGGCGGTGGTCTGGGCGGTGGAAAAATGGAGACATTATCTTGAAGGAAGACAGTTTGACATTTACAGCGATCATGCTGCTTTAACTTGGGCCTTCAATAGCCCTAAAACCTCCTCTCGGCTGACCCGGTGGACTCTTAGGCTGCAGCAATTCATCTTCCAAGTACATCACAGGAGAGGATGTCTGAACCTGGGACCAGATGCTTTGTCACGAGCCTGTGAATCTAAGGAAAGAGAAAGTGTGCACTGTATGGCCTTAACATCATCGAAATGTGCATCAGACATACCTCATACGTTAGCGGAAATCTCTCAAGCACAAAGTAGTGACAATACTGTTTCTCTCCTACAATTGGCCCAAAAAAACAGAAAGGTACAGGATCAACAGATTACCATCGAAGCCCACCAGGGGGTGTTCTATCGCCGGGTACCTGTAAAAAATAACGGAGATAAATTCCAATTGGTTGTTCCTCAGGCATTAATACCTGGATTTTTACATTACTTTCATGATAACCCGCTGGGAGGACATCTGGGACGACTAAAAACATTGCTGAGGCTCTTGGAGGTGGCATGGTGGCCCACTGTCCGAAAAGACGTTTGGCAATACGTCAAAGGATGCGATACCTGTCAAAAATATAAACACGACAATACTAAACCCAGTGGCTTTCTACAGCATACGCAAGTGACAGAACCGGGTCACACTTTGGGGATGGATTTTATGGGACCTTTTCCTCTCAGTAAGAAACAGAACACTTACCTTCTGGTGATAGTTGACTATTACACCAAATGGGTAGAGATGTTCCCCCTTAGAGATAGTAAAACACAGAATATCGTCAAAATTCTCAGGGAAGAAATCTTTACCCGATGGGGTGTCCCTAAATACATCATATCTGACCGGGGAGCACAATTCACTTCCAACGTACTGTCAGAGCTATGCAAGTCCTGGGGAAGCATCCAAAAGCTTACTACCAGCTATCACCCTCAAACAAACCTGACAGAAAGAATCAACAGGACAGTGAAAACTATGATTGCGTCATATGTGGGACAATACCATCAAACATGGGACCAGTGGTTACCTGAGCTAAGGTTTGCTATCAACACGGCACACCAAGAAACCACAGGTAGAGCTCCGGCTGAATTAATGCTGGGCAGACAGCTTCACGGTCCTCTAGAGAAGTTAATCCTCAAACCCCCCACTCCTGACCAAACCTCGTATAATCTAGTTGAAAGAAGGAGGTAAAGCTCCGAGTAGGGGTACAACAAGCCAGACAAGCTAGATATTACAATGCCCGACGGAAAGATGCGCAGTTTCAGCCGGGTGATCTAGTCTGGATTAAAACTCACCCTCTCTCGTCTTCCTCGAATAAATACTCTGCTAAGCTAGCGCCCAAGTGGGAGGGACCAGCGAAAATAATTAAAAAAATGGGGCCAATAAATTACACCGTTGGTTGGGGTGACCCATATAAAACAGACATTTTAAATGTGGTTAACCTGAAACGCTGGTACGGACTATCTCCTCCTATGCCGATGGCTGGGGGGGGGATCTATGTAGCGTGGCCACATAAGGGGAAGTTTTTATATAAGGTTAATGACAAAAAACTAATTATGTTTAGTCATTATATGCAATTACTTTCATTGCTTTCCTCTGTATGCTGTATTCGCCAAAGCTGTGGTGTATTTGACCCCGATTCCTGTTCGCGCGATACTTCTCATGACTTCGCATCACGTGATGACCTGACATGTAAACAGGAAATTACTACGACTTCACGGTATATAAGGGACGCGTATGCGGTCTTCGGGAGTGCGTACTCTCATTCACATATCTTTTCCCTTCTTTGATGGATTATTGCTGTACTGACTTGGAAGCGCTGGGTCGCCGTTCCTCGGAGGAGTATTTCCGTTAGGCTCGCAGCCTGGATTAACTTTTTTCAGAGGACTAAAGACAGTCAATATTAGATCTTGCTCACGGACTACACAAAGATACCGGTGAGGCTGATCTGAACTCTGCCATTAACTCTGCACGCGGGAATACACTTTACACACACACATACACATCACTTACATGCGTTGGTTTGGTATTATTGTAAATTTTCTTCTGTCTTGTAAATACACTTGGGTTGATTGTTTATTTAACAGTGTTGAGTCTACTTTTCTTACTCCTTAGTTCAAATAGAAACGGGACTTTTGTTCCCTTTATTTTGTTTACACTCTACATTTTAAGATTGTGAAGTGTTACATTATGTTTACATTTGGCATTTAGTAACTGTCATCTTTTGCACTACTGTGTACTGGTCGGCGCTGCACTGTCTATCCCTGTGCCTATTGTAATGTTCATTGTTAGAAATGTATTGTACTGTCCCGTACTTTTGCACACGTTTTTGCACGTGCACTTTATATAGGTATTTTATATAGGTATTTTTATTTAGTCTGTGTAATGTCATGTGGCTCTGTGTTTGTCCTATGTTGTTTTATGTAGCACCATGGTCCTGGAGGAACGCTGTCTCGTTTCACTGTGTACTGTACTAACTGTATATGGTTGAAACGACAATAAAAACCACTTGACTTGACTTGACTTGACTTGGGTAAATCCCTAGCAAGCACATAGAGTTAGCCTAGCAACCAAGAAACAAAACATATCTCTGCACTAGAACATCATAGGGACTTCCGGTTTTATTCATTTGTCTCATTTCATTACTGTTTTAAACATTTGATTCAGAGTAACAAGAAACCTTTTGAGTATCACCTTGGTAACTTCCTAGCAAGCAGATGGGTTTACCCTAGCAGCCAAGTAACAAATCACATCTCTCAGAACCAGAACATCGTAGGGACATACAGTTTAATTTATTTGACTCAGAGTAGCAAGGAGTCTACATAGGTGAGGAAGCTCCTGGATAGTGACAGAGTTAACATTTTCCTCAGAAGAGATTGGGACTACAATGAACATTTTCATTTTGAAGAGTGACTTTACATTTACATTTATTTATTTGGCAGACGCTTTTATCCAAAGTGACTTACAAAAGAGGAAAACAAAAGCGATTCATCTTAAGGAGACAGTGGTACAAAAGTGCCATATTACAAAGTTTCACTAGCATCAGAATAGTATTCAAAACATATAGAAGTGCAAAATTATTATTATTTATTTTTTGTTAGTGATTAGATAAGCGCTCTTGGAAAAGATGGGATTTAAGTCGTTTTTTGAAGACAGAGAGTGAGTCTGCTTCACGGATGAATTTGGGAAGGTCATTCCACCAACGTGGTATGATGAAGGTGAAAGTCAGAGAAAGTGTTATGCTGCCTCTTTGTGTTGGTACAACAAGGCGACATTCCTTATCTGGCCTCAGGCTTCTGGTGGGTGTGTAGCTCTGCAGAAATTATTTTAGGTATGTTGGAACAGACCCAGTGTTTGTTTTGTATGCCAGCATCAGAACCTTGAATTTGATACACGCATCAACCAGTAGCAAGTGGAGAGAGACAAGGAGTGGTGTAACATATGCTCTCTTTGGTTCATTAAAGACCAGACATGCTGCTGTATTCTGGATCATTTGCAGAGGTCTAATTGCAGATGCAGGGCGAGAGCGTTACAGTAGTCCAGTCTAGTTATTACATGTGACTGAACAAGAAGTTGTTTGGCATGTTCAGATAGGAAAAGTGTAAATCTACATGATCTTGCGGTCTTTGAGATGTGGTCAGAGAAATTTAGTTTGTTATGAATGGTTACCCCTAGATTTCTGACCGTTTTTGAAGGTGTTACTGTAGTCGAACCCAGCTGCATGGTGATGTTGTGTTACACAGCAGGGTTGGCTGGAAAGACCAGGAGTTTGGTCTTGGCTGGATTGAGTTGCAGGTGGTGTTCCTTCATCCAGGCCGAGATGTCTGCAGAGGAAACAATTTTGGATGAGTAAGTCATTTAGTTTTACTTACATTAGTAGACATGCTATTTTATATAAAAATGTTCATATTTTACTTGTGGGACTGTTTCCAGGTTTGCCAGCCAGGATTCAGAGTATTGAAATTTGAAATAATAAGCAAGTTTTAGTTACATTTAAATGTTGTTTCGGCTAAAGCAGGCATTTAAATGGTATGCTGTATGATATAAATATGATATGTAATATGGTATAAAAATAAAATGTTTATTAAGATTATATTTTAACTAGTGTTTATGCTGCCTCATTATCATCAACAAAGCTTGTGCTTGCAAATATCTGTTCAGGTGTAAATGAGTAAAATGCACTTTAAATATGCCCATATTAGAAAATCAGCACATTATAATTATTTCTGAAGGATCACGTGACACTGAAGACTACAGTAATGATGCTGAAAATTCAGCTTTCAAAAATTAACAATTAATTAATTTACAATATATTCAAATAGAAAACTGTTCTTTTAAATTGTAAAAAGAGTTCACAATATCATTGTTTTTACTGTATTATGGATCAAATTTTGTGGCCTTGGTGAGCAGAAGAGACTTCTTCTAAAACATATAAATGGTAGCGTAGATCTAAAATTTTTCATTAAAGTCTTTATGTAAAGAAAATGTATAGTCAGATTGCTTCTTTTAATTTAAAACCTGATTTTGATCATTAAGTCTCCCCACATACATCATTGATAGGCCCAAGGGAGAGGTCTTTGTCTCCTAAGGTGTGAATCACATCAATATTCATGATAATTCATGCCTCCTCCAAATTACCTTTCTAACACTAAAAGTGTCTTACAAAACTTAGATATCTATATTGTTTGTATGAATGAGTGATCAGGATGGTTTTCTCATTATTTTGTAGCCAAAACTGTAGGCTACAAGATCCAGTTCTCAAAGGTCTTGTGGAAAAATGTTTAGTTTGTGTTATATGGTCTTATTTCAATGACTTATACACATAAATGTTATTTTCTCAAAAATACAAACATGTACATACATGTTGCTCACATTTTATTGTAGCCCAGTTTGTGCTGAATACAGTGTTATCAGACATTAGTCATTAATATGTTTTTAAACAACTGAAAAAACACAAATGTCAAGACATGTCAAAACTTCTTCAGGGCCCAAAACACCCTCAGACCCCAGAAGGTTAACCTAGCAAGTAACAAAACATATATCTCTTCACTAGAAAATCATAGAGACTTCCGGTTTCATTCATTTGACTCAGAGTAGCAAGGATCCTTTTCAGTATCACCTTGGTAACTGCTAAGCAACTAGATAGGGTTACCCTATCAGCCATGTAAAAAAAATCACATATCTCTACACTAGAAAATCATAGAGACTTTCTGTATCTTTATTTTGAGTCAAGGTAGCAAAGATACATTTAAGTATTATCTTGGTAACTGCCTAGCAACCAGATAGGGTTACCCTAGCAACTAAGTAACAAAACACATCTGGTTTCTTTCATTTGACTCGAGGTAGCAAGGAACCATGTAAATATCACATTGTTCACTGCCTAGCAACCGGATGAGGTTACCCAAGCAACCAAGTAACAAATCACATATCTCTGCATCATATTGTCATAGAGACTTCCAGTTATGTTCAGTTGACTTAGAATAGCTAGAATCCTTTTGAGTATCACAGTACCAGAACATCGAAGAGACATACGGTTTCACTTATTTGACTCAGGGTTTCAAGGACCCTTTGAGTATCACCCTGGTAACAGCCTAGCAACTAGACCGGGTTACCTTAGCAACCAAGTAAAAAAATCACATATCTCTGCACCAGAACATCATAGAGAATTCCTGTATCTTTATTTTGAGGCAGGGTATTAAAGTTGCAGTTGGGGTTGCCCTAGCAACTAAGTAACAAAACACATCTGGTTTCTTTCATTTGACTCGAGGTAGCAAGGAACCATGTAAATATCACATTGTTCACTGCCTAGCAACCGGATGAGGTTACCCAAGCAACCAAGTAACAAATCACATATCTCTGCATCATATTGTCATAGAGACTTCCAGTTATGTTCAGTTGACTTAGAATAGCTAGAATCCTTTTGAGTATCACAGTACCAGAACATCGAAGAGACATACGGTTTCACTTATTTGACTCAGGGTTTCAAGGACCCTTTGAGTATCACCCTGGTAACAGCAGTAGTAAATATAATATACATTGTGTCAAAATGACTGATAAGCGATGATTGATGACTTAATTGATAACCTTTGACCTTTCCCCCCACCCCGCCCCTCCCCATTCCCACACCACCCCTTATACTTTGTGCTAAAAAAGATTGATGGTCTATGATTGATGACATGTTTGGTGCCCCCCCCCCTTTGACCTCCCTCCCCTCCCCTCCCCACCCCAGCCCACCCCGCCTCACCCCTCCGGCAGTTGTACAGGCTGTGGTATGAATTGGTTGGTCAGCTGTTTTGATGCCCCCCTGCGCTGTAGCCGATCCCATCTGTGTATTTAAAAGAGTAGACAAATTATTAATCTTTAATGATGTACAATGTTAATGGAAACTGAGATGATAAAAATATTGTTATAAGAATTGTTTTCCTCATCTGTTCAATTAAATAATTGATGTAATCATTGAGATGTTTTTCAAAAACATGATAAGTAATGCGGGTGGTGTTATTGTATTTATTGTTATTATTGTAGGGGGTAAAAAGTGGTCTCTGGTAAAAAATGTCTCTTTTAATGTTTGCAATGCTTGGTGGTAAATCACGGTGTGGCGGTACTTTTACAGAGGTTAAAATGTGTTTCTAAAACATTGGATATTAGTTGAATCAAAACTCATTCAGACACAAAGTGATGAAAATGTGTATCTAAAACAGTGGATACTGGCATTCAGATGCAAAACTAAGACTTTCTTTATTTTTAAACAAAGTGTATCATATTCCCATATGGTCTAGCGGTTATGATTCCTGGTTTTCATCCAGGCGGTCTGGGTTCAACCCCCGGTATGGGAATCTGTTACGCGTTCGCTCCTGGTTAGTTGGGATATGCGAAAACAATTGTATTTCACTGACTCTGTAAGCGTACACGGTACAATGACAATAAAGCTGATATAATAAAAAACTTTTATATAAACATGTTTAACAGTTAATTTCAACAAACACCATTTCATTGAAATAGTAAAATGCCTCTTTAAAGAAAGAATCTTACATCTCTCGCTCAAAGTCCTTTCACGAGCTCATCCAAATGAAAATGAAGAAACAGACAAGAAAGAGCCCCAGCCGCTGGGTGCTGTGTAAGAATTCATTCACAAGAGTTAACAAGTGTGTGTGTGTGTGTGTAAACAGAGTGTCTTGAGGGGATCATTTTTTATTTATTATCCTGTATGCATTGGATCGTCACGGTGGGTGGTCAATGGGGAGCATTGACCATTCTATCATCTCACAGGTGTAAGTTAATGATCTCCCTGAATGCATAGGCGTAAGAGACAAAGCATCATTGTTTTCGGACAATGGTTGTATATTCAACCAAGCGTGTGAAAGGTGTAAGATAAAACTCTTAAAGTTATTTCACATCAGCAATTCTTCATCCTCATTCGTCAACTAAAAATAAATAAAAAGAGAGACTGTCACGAATATTTACGATCAGATAAAACTGTTAAGGTTATTTCGCATCAGCATTTCTCATGCTCATTCGTCAACTAAAAATAAATAAAAAGAGAGAGTGTCACGAATATTTACGATCTAGACAATCAGGCGCGGATCAATATGTAACCTATGTGAACCCCCCCCCCCCCCCCCAGAGTAGCGCCGCCCATTTAAACAGATTTTTCGGGTGTTTGTGGCCATGTAAGATAAGCCATTCTGGTATTGTGTACGAAGCGAGAGCATCTGTGTAACACGTTGCATTATTCTTTAAAATGGCTTTTATTTCCAGAAGTATGTGGTGCATGTACGATGATTTTAAATATGTGTACTTTACAGGTAAACGTACATTTTGGTAAATTGATGTTTAAACATTTTTCTACGTAATTCAGGACCAATAGATGAACATGAAAATTTGAACACCATCGATCAACTGTGTAAGTTACGTAAAGATTTTTAATGTAATTATTTATATATATTAGACGTGTTTAAATATTATGTGACTATATTCTTTTATTTTCAGTGACTGAACCGTTAATTAATAATCCAACGAGGGAGTGCAATTCAGGAATCCGATCGGCACTGCAAGGTATACACAATATTTGAGAGCTAGCTTGATCATGCAATATTGATTATAAATAAAAAAAAAATGTATTTTCTGGTTGCAGATATTTCAAACTTTGACGTGGCCACGCTTATCACACAACCCGGATTCACCACGCCTAAACTGTCGCTCCGTTCACCATACAGCAAGAATAATATTCCGGGGGATCAACGTAAACCCCGCTTACATATTGTATCTCCAGCTGGAAATGGTACAAGAGGGGATTTTGGTGAAAAACAGACTTCGGTGTTAAACGAGTCAGTTGGTGAGTAGGATTTCACGCTAACATTATTTAAAATAAATAAATGACAAATCCTCGCTAACACACATATTCTATACACATTTTTATTTTTATATAGATCTGTACACTACCAGTTTGCAGACTGAGGAGGACCCCGCATTGATATTCGATGATACATTTTTCATGAGACGCTGGGAGGCCGGTAGTTTCAGCAACGAATTTGTTCCAGACAACACCGATAATGCAGTCTCATCTCCCGTGATACCGGCGGTGCCAGATGAATATCTCGAACGCGTAACAGGGGATGTGCTTTCGGCGAATAACACAGTCTTGGATGTCACGGACGGTGATACGACCCGTCAGGAGTTTGAGGAAGAGTCGGCGTTGACTGGTGGTGGATCTATCCCCTCAAATCAGCAGAACTTTCATCATGATTTGTTGATTGAACTGTGTGAACGGATTCGAAGGAGTGATGAGAGATTGGATATCATTTCAGATAAAGTGAATATCATTTCAGATAATGTCAAACGCCTCTGTGACTGTTTCCATATGGTTATGACGAACTCAGAAGAGCAAGGAACTCTTACAAGGATTATGCTTGATCGTGTTGGAGCAAATCGTGAGATATTAAATAAATGTGATCGTGTTCTTCAGAATTCCTACAGAGAAAACCAACTAATGGTAACTGCATTATCCAATATTAATAACACTGTCAATGCTGGTAGATGATAACTGATTTATGTTAAAATGTGTTGTTTTGGGTTATCTAGTTGATTTGTGATTGTTTTTCATAAAGTGTTTTGTGTGGTTGGTGTATAATCAGTGGAGAATAAATCTAAATTGAAAAAGATTTTCAAATATGGCTAGTGAAAAAAAAAGATTACGTTCAAACGATGATTTACAAGATTGTCAACCAGACTTTGAACAAAACCCTTCTGCAAGAACTAGATATGACCATTTGTCAAATATTGAACGGTTACAAAATATTATAGATGGTCAGATGGAATTTTTAGGACCTGCCTATTTGGATTTAAATGGTAGATTAGAGGCTATTATTCCCGCGACGTAGACATCCACCATGCCCTAAATCACGGTGAGGTAAAATTTGGAAGTTACTTTGTTGATGGATATTACGAAAAAGATGGGGTGCGAAGAGCTCTAGAATTTGCCGGCTGTTTTCACCATGGTCACGAGTGTCGTTACAGACCTGACTATGCAAACCCCCTGTCAAATGTTCCTTTTGGAGTACTCAGGAGAATGTTTAATGAAAAGCTTGATGTGTTGCAGAACGCATACTGTTTAGACGTTGAGGTGATGTATGAGTGTGCATGGAAGACTCTTAAACAAACTGATCCTCATGTAATTGCGTTTATGGCCACTTATTCGGCTCCCGAGAGACTGAAACCGCGTGATGCCCTCTTTGGGGGTCGTACAAATGCTTACAAGCTTTACCACAAAACTACAGAAAATGAGAAGATCAGATATGTTGATTTCACAAGTCTTTATCCTTACTGTCAGGCTCGAAAAAGCTACCCTGTTGGACATCCTGAAATAATCTTCAAGGATTTTGAACCCCTTGAAAATTATTACGGACTTATTAAGGCAACAATGATACCACCTCGAAAGCTCCTACATCCTGTACTCCCTTATAGGTGTGCCGGGAAACTCATGTTTCCTCTATGCAGATCATGTGCTGAGAAACAAATCAATGCTCCTTGTACGCATACAGATGAGGAGAGATCTATCTCAGGCTGCTGGGTGAGCATTGAATTGTTAAAGGCGATTGAGAAGGGGTATCTTGTAATGGAAGTCTCAGAGGTTTGGCACTTTGCGGAGAAATCTGAAACTCTATTTTCCGGCTATGTAAAGACCTTTCTGAAGTTTAAACAGGAGGCATCAGGCTACCCCTCTCATGTAGTCACCGAGTTAGACAAAAAAGCCTATATCGATGATTACTTTGAAAAAGAAGGGGTTAAACTCGATCCTGCAAAGATCTGTCACAACCCTGCACAGAGGTCTATCAACAAATTGCTGCTGAATAGTCTGTGGGGGCGTTTTTCAATGAGAGAAAATCTCCCCACTTCTAGACTTTTGAAAGACCCAGAAGACTTTGCTCACATCATATTTGGCTGTCAGTATGACGTTAAATATTTCACATTTGTGTCTGATGAAATTGCGCTGGTACAGTATCGTCACGATGATGGTGCCATGTACAACACCCGGGATGTGAATATATTTCTGGGGGCCTTTACAACAGCACACGCACGGCTAGAATTGTATGATCTTATGGATAAACTGGGAGATAGATTGTTGTATAGCGATACAGACAGCGTTATCTTTATCTCTAGAGACGGTGACTGGGAACCACCTCTGGGTCCTTATTTAGGAGATCTTACTGATGAAATTGGCAATGATGATCACATAACAGAGTTTTGCTCAGGCGGTCCTAAAACATACGGTTATCGCACTGCTAAAGGTAAAGTGTGTATGAAAGCAAAGGGTATAACTTTGAATGCCGAAAATTCCACGGCTATTAGATTAGACACATTGATCGGTCTTGTTGACAGTTATGTAAAATCGCATGACACCCGACACATACTAGCATACACAGACAACATCGTGAGGAATAAAAAGAACTTTACCTTGCAAAACAAGTCAGTTGTTAAAAAGTTTCAAGTGGTGTATAATAAAAGACAGCTATTCCCTGATTATACAACACTACCATATGGCTACTAATAATTTTTTGAACCACCGCAGTGTGCGGGAGGTTGATGGTTTTGATTTTAGACTTCAACATCCTTTTTCATGTGTGATAAGCGGACCTTCAAATTCTGGAAAGTCTTATTTTGTAAAAATGTTGTTGGAAAATGCTGTAAATATGATTTCTAAAAAGATTGAAAACATTGTGTACATTTATGATTGTTGGCAACCGCTGTATGATGAACTGTATAAAATGTATAACATTAAATTTGTGGAAGGAATACCGCAATCTCTGAATGACGATGATTTATTACCTGTCAATAAAACTAATCTGTTGATAATTGACGACATGATGAAGGAGGCGAGTGGAAACTCTGAAGTGGAAAAGCTGTTCACTCAATATGTTCACCATAGAAACCTCAGTGCTATTTATATTGTGCAGAATTTATTTTTCCAAGGTAAATCCAGCAGAACCATCAGTTTGAATACAAATTATTTAATATTGTTTAAGAATCCTCGTGATAACAATCAGATTAATGTGTTGGGAAAACAAATGTACCCCGGAAATACAAAATATTTTATGGAATGCTATCAAGATGCTACCAACCAGCCTTTTGGATACCTCATGATAGACTATAAAGCAAAAACCCCTGAACATTTTCGTCTCAGAACGGGGTTACTTTCAAACCAACCAGCAGTTTACATTCAAAAAAGAAAGCAGTGATTTTGGTGAAATGTCTACTAGACTGTCTAGAAACCTCCCCCTGTTAAAAATGCTATTTAAAGCAACCCCGATGCAAAGACGTCTTATTATGCAATCAGCATCTGACGATCTCATTTTAACATTGTGTGAGGTAGCGCTTAATGTGCTCTATGGCACAATACCGCTAACGACGCAGCAACATCGCCGGTTGAAGAGGAAAAGGACTGAGATTAAATACATAGCCAGTAAAAAGATTGGTGTGTCCAGAAAAAAACGCATGATCAACCAGAACGGAGGATTTCTTCTTCCGCTCTTGAGCATAGCAATCCCCTTTATAACCAGTCTGATAACGTCTAAACAAGGTTGAAGATGGAGTACGCTGAGAAGCTGTTTTTAGTCCCTCAAAATCAAATAGATAAACTAAAGATGTCCAATACCCGAGAATCTATTCAACAAACAGTGGAAGACGATCTGGATCTTGCTATAAGAAATATTTTGAATAAAGACAATTTGGCTGCTCATGAGAAGGCCAAACTTTACACCTCAGTTTTACAAAGATTTTTGACAGTAGTTAAACAAGGGGATCGAGCCAGCAACACATTAACGCTTGCATTTCCACCCCCCGATGCGTCTCACAAAGAGTCCTTTGGACCCCCTGTTGAAGATGGTGGGGGCGATGATATTGTCGATGAAGTGTTGAAAAATGTACCATTGAAAAGTGTGAAAAATGCAAGATACATCATGGATAAAATGTCTAAAGCCAAAGAAGTTTCATCTTGGAATGATTCGGGAGAGTTTGTATTTAAAGGCGTCACTATACAGGGATCACACGTGTTGGATCTTGTGAAGAGTATAACATCCCCACATAAAATTAGGAATGACCGTAGGCCTCATGGATGGACTGAGTTTTTGCAGGCAATTGCTGTTTTAAACATACCCTATTCAACAGTCCCAAACCACACGGTTAGACATGTAATAAGTTCATTTAAAACCAAACCGTCTACATCGTCCTCTATGGCACAAAGAATGTATTTAAGTACACCTTCTTCTAAGGGGTCGGAGGCGTTTAAATCGCCATCTCGTGAACAAAACCAGTGGTTGTCATTTTGATGTTGTATAATATATTGGTCATATTTTTTGTACAAATTAATCATGTGATATTCAATAAAGCAGTGACATTGATACATTTTGACATTGTGCTCTTTTTATTTATTAGAAACAGTCGTTTTACAAATCATGTATTTAACATAAACGTTTCACCCATTTGAACACATTGAATACACTTAAATACAGTACTATTACAATGAGTTATCCTTAGTTTTTTCACAAAATGCGATACAAGAACATCATTATTAATTAAATCGTCGCTATAAAGCATCATAACATCATCATAATCACGACCTCGAATCATATGATATAGGAAGAAAACACAATGATGACCACATGTGACAGACATAAAAGGCTGAACTTGTTTAGCCGAATACTGAATGCGTGTTGAATTCCTTTTTAGAAATTCAATGATTGATACAGGAAAACGAATAAAATCAGGACTATTACCGAAACTGTCAAAGAAAAATGCTGAGCCATACTTATTTATGTAAATAGCCACCCAGTGTTCCCCGGGGAGGTGCGAAGGATGTGTGTTGATTATGACAGCTGTGGGTAGTGTTCTTATCGGATCCTTTGGTAAATAATCACATGGTAGTACACCAAGAAAATGCGTGTTTTGTGTGATTCTCTCCATAGCTACGGTAAGTTGTACGGTGTTCATTTTTTTAATTAATAGTAGTCAACAAGCACCTGTCTTCGGTTAGAAACTTCAATGATGTTGTCAAAAACAGCATAAACAATCAGATTAATGGTTCTTGGAAGCGGTTGTCTGAACCGCACTTCTAGTCTGATATTCCCAGACTTAACAAGCGAGATGTGTTGGCCACACTCTTCGTCTGGTGTGAGGTTAAAACCATAAAGTGTATAACCCTGCAGAAAATCTTCTCTGTCGATTACCAATGCTTGGTTTTTTAGATGTCTTCCAGACGAAAGCGCGAGCTGGTAAAACTCTCGTACGGCTGTGCCTGATCCAAAGTTGGGTTGTAATGGTTTGGCGGGGTGTTGCTGCCCATCCACATAAACAGCTAGAAACTCCAGATCGTAATGTTTAAATGCAAAAGGGTTTTTATCGTATGCCCCTGTAAAAGCATCATTATCGACCATGCCCAATATGATAGATTTGGGGAGTGTTCCTAAGAATAGGTTTTCCTGGTTTGATACACGGCTTCCAGCTGGTATGGAAAAATTTTTCAGACAGACTCTATCAATTGGATATTTAGCGGTTGTTGAGAGAAGTGCTTGAGCGTGTCCCAGTCTCACTCCTGGTGAAACTGATACTTTTTTGACAAACAGAGACGCTGATAAAATATTTAGTTTGTATGCTATAGCGTCACTCCTCATTAGACAAAATTCATCTTTGCCTCTTGTCAACCGGATTTTAATGTCCACCCCGTTAAGCATGAGTTTTTCTTGAAAGAAAATATCACTGTGTATGGGTGATAAAAGTTCGACTACGGCACTTTCTTTGCTAAAGGCAGCCCTCTTTGTCAGACCAATGTTAGCCCCTGCCGGGTCGCCTACATCCATATGTCCTGCAGAGTCTTTGTAAAATAATCCTGCTGAGAATACGCTTTCCAGGGTATCTTTACCGTAGTTTAAAAGGCATTCTATAATACATCGATAAGGGTATGTGTTTGTACTCTGTGAAATTAACCTATCACCAAGTGATACATCAACCTGTGAAAAAATAGTGTTTCCTGGATAATTGATCAGTCCAACAGGGGTCCCATCTCTGATATTTGTGCCGTCCGGATTTGTGATTTTAACACGCATGTAAAGCAGTGTATTATTCAAATCTACATAATCTTCACCATTCCCCGCTATGAAAAATTCCAAGGGGGTGGTGTCCGATATTGCAGATAGAGGAGGTATTTCAATGTATGTGTGTTTTTCAATAGCCGTCTGAGTCATCGGTACCGTAAACAGATCCAGCTCTGATTTAATACATTCTTCGGACATGGTATGTAGCAGAGCCATGGTTTAGAATATCGTTTTAACAGAGCTCTTCACCGATCCAGATGAGCCACGCTTCACAGCTCTCTTTCGTCTTTGTTGTCTAACTGCAGTTATCTTAGGTTGTTTCCTGGTTTTATTTACTGCTTGACCACTCCTCCCCATCCTCCTCACTCCTGGTGGTTTAGACCTCCGTTTACGTGACATAACCATTAACCCCGACCCATCTTGGGCTTTATTGTTATTAAAGGTATGTGACATGGCATTGGTGACAACATCGCTGACTATGTTTTTAGCAGCATTTTTAAGATGTGGTTTGGCAATGCTGAAACCTCTTTTTAACAACGGAAGAGCCATTCTAAACAAACCCCTGAAAAGTCCTCCGAGACCTGCCCCATACATAACCCCTCCACCCGCATACCCCGGCAGGCCACCGCCTGCTTGATTTTTATAATAGTTTACATAATGAGCAGGATCCATTTGGTACGGGTTATAATAAACCATTTTAAAGGATTGGTTGTTTCACAGGTCTGAAGTGTAGTTTAACGATAACTTTACCGTAAGCAAATGGCACCCCCCTGTTTCTGTCGTCTTTGAGTTCAATACAAATCTCTCCAATAGAATTTTTATTCACTGACACGTAGTGCGTTCTGTCATATGTCACACTGACCATTTCACGACCCGACCCGGTTATATGTACACATCTCAAAAGCGGAACGTGTGCATCCCCCACAGTTTGATATTCGATAACATCTGTGTACACGTATATGCTGTAAAATCCTCCGTTCATGTCGGTTTGATGTGGTGCATACACTGTTGTAAAAGTGGTTTCACTATGATCGTTTACAGCTTCCCATGGCTTCTCCGGTATTACACCCAAAATAATGGCTAGTTTACCGTAGAATGTTAAGGCTACTCCTAGTGGCGCTGTCATGTAAACTTTGTTTTTCACAAGGTCGTAACCGAAACGTACATGACTAGGTAGAGAAACATTTAGCTCCCTAATTACAGATGCTATTTTGTCATAATATCCGGTTTTCAGATTTATGGTCACAAAATTTTTGTTGTCGACAACATCTCTCAAGATGATTTTCGCATCATCATCAGCAATAGTGTACCACGATCTAGGGTATTCAATTTCAGCCAGACCCACCTCCCAATTACCTTTTAAGTTTATAGGTCTGGCTAATCTTGTTCTGTAATTTGAAATTTGGTTTTCGGGGTAAAGAGCTAATGAAGCATTGCATGGCAATGTGACATAAAACCCTGCATCATCCATGACCGTTCACTGTAGAAATGAACTCAGATGTCAATTGTATTTTCTTTATAGACTTTAAGAGCTCTGTAGATCTACAACATCTTTTTCATTAACCCAACTGTCAAACTTCGGAGGCCATCCCACCCACCGTACGAGAACCATGTTTTTTTTACCACGCTTCTTCTTGTCTAATATTTTTTCTACTTTAAAAGCATTGTCCTTGTCCATAATAATTTTTTGTAGCTCCTCTTCATAAAATGAGCCGTCGATAACCTCCCCGTCATAATCAGATAGCTTGTAGACTGGTGGTTGACGTGGCATACATTCGGTTATAGTGAAAAATTCATCCGTGTAGTTTTGTTCATACCCCTTGGTAAAAGCCCCCCTCATCTTTGATATTCTAACCATGTCGCCGATTTTGTATTTAAATACAGGCTTCTTCTTACACACATTACCATACAAATTGTCATAGACGACCGGTTCATTTTCTTTGTTGACATCTACAGGGCGCATTTTAATACTTCTGTGATAACTACTGTTGTATCCTTGAATAAAGTCTTGTAAAACGTCGATGTAGCGTTTAGAGTTTATAGCCGTTAAATATCGCCACATCCGTCCTTTTAATGTTCTATTAAAGCGTTCAATAACGCTCGCCTTCAATTCACTCCCTGTGCTGAAATGGTAAATGTTGTGCTTTTTAGTTAGTTGTTGGAAATGCTTGTTAAAAAACTCCTTCCCCTTGTCAGTCTGAATTTTCTGAGGGACTCTACCCTCTTGTAGTATTGAATTAAACGCATTGGTCACAGCCAATCCAGTCTTGTTCTTTATACAACGCACCCATGCATATTTGCTAAAGACATCTATACATGTAAGCAGAAATTTAGTATTGTCATTTTCCATAGAATATATTGACATATCTACCAGATCCATTTGAAACTGTGTGTCAATACCATAAACAACGACTCTATTCCTTTTAAAATTGTGCCGTAGTGGTTTGTGGAGTGTATAAGCATCTTGACTGGCTAACCAGTCTGAAACATCTTTACCACTTAGCAAATCACCACTTTCCTCTAATACACCACGTTTTAATCTATTTACACCCCCTAAAGAGCCGGGGTTAGATGGTGTGTAGTACACCTTATGCAGTTGTTCGGTCATGTTACCAGATCAGACACCGTGTAAATAATGAGACAGTGATTCTATAAAACCCCCTTTTATTTTAAATCAGGGTAATCACACAGTACAATGCATACTTATACAGTTAAAATAGAAACACCAACATCATGCATTGTCGAGATATTGTAGGAAATTAACACATGTATCAGAATTTTTATCAATCAGGTGATTTACCAGAATATTAACATTTTCAAAGACATGTCTAGAACACTGATCGTTTCTTGACAATAATATCACACACATATCAGTTACATATGTACATAAACATATTATATTGCCAATTTTACAATCATTATTGCATTCAAACAATGAATTTAGAATGTTTTTAAGAAACACACAGGATGAATCATTCTGACAGACACAGCGTTGTATCATTTCAGTCCATTCGTTTGATATGCCTCTGACTATATCCATGTGCTTCTTTAGACAAACCACTCGTTTGTTTTGTTCAGAACTATCATCGTCATTAATGATCTTACACAGCATATCAACTATTTCACAATGAAGACGATGTCTCAGAATAAATTTAAACAGACAGGTAACACTGCAGCAGATCCCCATGTTAGCGTCAAAATAAGGAGCCAGTCGGACTGTCTTTCCACCAGTCCACTGTGTCATAGACAGCCTGTTCACCGCTATCATTCACCAGATTCTCACGGATTTCACGCAGTCTCTGTAGAATGTGTGGCTCGTCTCTTAGTTCACACAACACGGTTTCGATAATTCCACGGATTCTCTGAGGAGTCAGTATCAGTCCAAATGATTTCAAAGCAGTGCCGATGACTTGTTTTAACATCGGTTTAAACACTTTACAGGAAATTTCTTCAAAATGGATGAAAAAGAAATACTTGTCAGGATCATACAAACACGTGTGCTGTACCTGACTGGGGTGATCCACTTCACAACCGTAGCACAACTCTTTTAACTTCAAGCCGAGGAGATGCTCCAGAATGACCACTATGACTGCTTTTATAAAATTGATGCTCTTTACATCAACAACGCCATCAGTATCATCATCCCCCTTCAGAGACGATGCATCTGGAAGTGTGTGTCCTGGACCGTGAGATGAAATGAACGTTAGATTGTGATAGCCAAGATTCATGCAAAACTTGTCGAGCCAATGGCCGGTTATAGGATCACCTCCAGGGGGGTTACACCTTGCTGAAGTAGATGCGTCATCGGATGATGCGAAGACCCCAGCAGATTCTGTAGTATCGTGTTGAGACATGATGATTCGCGCTTTTGTTTTGAAATGTGAATGGGGACCAGCCGCTTTTAAGGTCTATAGAATGTGGGCGGTGTTACAAGGGGGCGTCCTGTGAACTTCCCCACACTTTTCGGGGTCAAACAGTCTGACCTTAATTATATTGTATTGGTCATATGCATCATTCCATTTAAACAGTTTGTCTATCTTTGAAAATACATCATTCAGGATAGGCACATCTTTCCATTGAAACAAAAACTTCATGTGATCTGTCTCTGTGGAAGGACACACTCCGTCACTGGTAAGTATGTATCCATGGTCATCCAGCCTCTTGATAATATGGTCACCAACAGCCTCTGCAATGAATAAAGGTGCATCTCCAGAATCATTCAGACCCCTCCAAACACGATTGTAAAACACATCCCAGTCCTTTTCCGTGAAATACATTGCATCGCCCCTGTTGAATAACTTAACAGAATGAGATGTTCTGTCAAAGTCGTACACGCACAAACGACCATCGTCTAGATGAAATTCATATTTCAGAGCTCCTAAAGGATCATGGAGATCCCTGGTTATGCATGGTCCATATCTTTTCCTCGGAGCCCAATCTAGCTTAGCATTTGTTTCTACATCATTTACCAACGGGGTTTTAGGACTTCTGGGGGATGCCATTGCTCAAGTGGAAATCACAAAATACGTACTTGTTGCAATGAACAGACCTAACCTCTTTTAAATACACAGATGGGATCGGCTACAGCGCAGGGGGGCATCAAAACAGCTGACCAACCAATTCATACCACAGCCTGTACAACTGCCGGAGGGGTGAGGCGGGGTGGGCTGGGGTGGGGAGGGGTGGGGAGGGGAGGGGAGGGAGGTCAAAGGGGGGGGCACCAAACATGTCATCAATCATAGACCATCAATCTTTTTTGGCACAAAGTATAAGGGGTGGTGTGGGAATGGGGAGGGGCGGGGTGGGTGGGGTGGGGGGGAAAGGTCAAAGGTTATCAATTAAGTCATCAATCATCGCTTATCAGTCATTTTGACACAATGTATATTATATTTACTACTAACAGCCTAGCAACTAGACCGGGTTACCTTAGCAACCAAGTAAAAAATCACATATCTCTGCACCAGAACATCATAGAGAATTCCTGTATCTTTATTTTGAGTCAGGGTATTAAAGTTGCAGTTGGGGTTGCCCTAGCAACCAAGTAACAAATCACATCTCTCGGTATCAGAACATTGTAGAGACATATGGTTTAATTGATTTGATCCAGGGTAGCATGGAGCCTTTTTAGTATCCACATGGGGCTACCCTAGCAACCACTTATCTATACACAAGAAGATCGTAGAGACTTCTTGTATCTTTTTTTGAGTCATGGTAGCAAAGAGACATTTGAGAATTACCTTGGTATCTGCCTAGCAACTAGATAGGGTTACCCTAGCTACCAAGTATAGTAGCTACCAAAATATATCTCTGCACTAGAACATCATAGAGTTCTGGTTTCATTAATTTGTCTCAGGGTAGCAAGGAGCCTTTTCAGTATCACCTTGGTAACTGCCTAACCACCAGATGTGGTTATCCTAGCAACCAGGATTCAAGACATTTCTCTCTTCACTAAAATATCGTAGAGCCTTCTGGTTTCTTTCATTTGACTCAAGGTAGCAAGGAACCATATGAATATCACATTGGTCACTACCTAGCAAGCAGATGGGGTTACCCTAGCAACAAAGCAACAAATCAAATATCTCTGCACCATATTATTGTAGAGACTTCCAGTTTTGTCCAGTTGGATCAGAGTAGCAAGGAGCCTTTTAGTAAAACCTTGGTAACTGCCTAGCAACCGGATAGTGTTACCCTAGCAACCAAGTAAAAAAATCACATATCTCTGCACCAGAACATCATAGAGACTTCTGATTTCATTAATTTTTCTCAAGGAACAAGGAACCTTTTTATTATCTCCTTGGTAACTGCTTGTTGGATCTCATGTATACAGACACAAGACAAAGGCAGGCCTAACACAGTTGTAAAGCCTGACTGAGGCCCACAAAAACAGTCATAAATCTTACTAATAAAAACCGCACCAAAATCAAACAAAGGGAGTACAAAACTGACTACAAATCCCAAGAAGCCTTGCTCACTTTACAACTGTGTGAAATTCCAAAGGCTCAAACTCTGAGCTCCTATTGGATGAGGCACTCAACAGAATGCACCTCAACTATGATGTCATCAGGAGTAGAAATACCTTGAAAATCGTTCTATACCTTTCTTCCAGTGACTTTGCTTGCCGTGCGTAGACGCAGTCATCGCTGCTCTCAGGTGTTTCCTCATTGCACAAGGAAGTAACGTACAACATGAAACTGCGGCCATACAATCTCCATCTGCGGCCATACAAAAACAAGAGTGTTTTTTGGTTTCCTTCTCAGTAGGAAACCGATGGAGTGCGTACTCCAGGTAGGGAAGGAGGTATTGCCCCAAGTGAAGGAGTTCAAGTACCTTGGGGTCTTGTTCACGAGTGAGGGGACAATGGAGCTGGAGGTTGGCCGGAGAATCGGGGCAGCGGGGGCGGTATTGCATTCGCTCTATGCCACCATTGTCATAAAAAGAGAGCTGAGCCGGAAGGCAAAGCTCTCGATATACCGGTCAATTTTTGTTCCTACCCTCACCTATGGTCATGAAGGTTGGGTCATGACCGAAAGAACTAGATCGCGAGTACAAGCGGCCGAAATGGGCTTCCTCAGAAGGGTGGCGGGCTTCTCCCTTAGAGATAGGGTGAAGAGCTCAGTCATCCGCGAGGAGCTCGGAGTAGAGCCGATGCTCCTTTGCGTGGAAAGGAGTCAGTTGAGGTGGTTTGGGCATCTGGTAAGGATGCCCCCTGGGCGCCTCCCTAGGGAGGTGTTTCAGGCACGTCCAGCTGGGAGGAGGCCTCGGGGAAGACCCAGGACTAGGTGGAGAGATTACATCTCCACACTGGCCTGGGAATGCCTCGGGGTCCCCCAGTCAGAGCTGGTTAATTTGGCTCGGGATAGGGAAGTTTGGGGCCCCCTGCTGGAGCTGTTGCCCCCGCGACCCGACTTCGGATAAGCAGTTGAAGATGGATGGATGGATGGATGTTTTTTGGTTTGTTTTGCATACAACTGTGTCAAAGGCTGGCAGGGGAGGCCAGTGCTTGAATTCAAACCTTCGTTGTTTGCTTTTGAATTTTGATATACGGACATCGATTTTCCTAAGAGAACAATATAATATTGAGACTGTTATACTGTCTAGTTATTAGTCCCTGATTCCAGGGTGGTGCCCCGTTGACATTAATCCTTATTAATATTCTATTGATTTTAATAATTGACAATTATCTTTGATGATTGTTGAATTTGAAGGATCAATAAGCTAGTGTTAAGTTTAATCAATGTTCCATTAATTTTAATAAATAATGATTATCTTTGATAATAATTAATATTCTGTTGAATTTGATGATTGTTGATTTGAAGGATTAAAAAAAGCTAACATTGATTTTAATCAGTGTTCTATTGATTTTAATAATTGAGAATTATCTATGATAATTATTAATTATTGCTAATAACCAATATTCTTCAAATCAATTCAAATGATTCAAATCAATATTCTATTTATTTAAATAAATGTCTTTGACAATTATTAATTATTGCTAATAACCAAACCCACTCCTGAAAGTAGCGCACAACGTGTATATTAGATATGTAAATTGTGTTGTGTAAATCTGATGTTTATTGTAAATTGGTATATGTCTCATCACTGTCATCACCCATGGTTGCATTTGCATATTTGGTTGAGTGACTATAAAGGGATTAGATTTGAAGAGAGTGGGGACAAATTTTCTTACTTACATGCGAGTAGTGTTCCCGAGTCAAAGGGGGAACATATTGCGTCATTTTGGGGAAGCCAGATGTGGAAGGGTGTGGGTGTTCTAAGTTCTGGGAAGTTCTATATGTGGGTTATTTATGTGATTTTGTATTTTTATTTATTTTTTGTTGTATTGACAGCCTCATTTCAATTGTTCTACTTTTTGCAGAGATCGATGAATAAAATTAGTGGGGGAAATTTTACATTGGCTTCTTGGAATGTATGAGGGCTTGCCCATATAATTAAAACGAGTAGAGTATTTGCACATTTGAAATCACTCATGGCTGATATAATATTTATTCAGGAAACTCACCTTGGCATAATTCATAAATGTAGACTTGGATATCCAATTGGATATCTCAGGTTTACCATTCCCCATTTAATGCCAAAGCTAGAGGTGTGGCTCTTTTCCATAAAAGTGTTTTTTTTGGCTCTCTTCTATGGTTGCTGATCCACAGAGTAGATATATAATGGTATCAAGGTATATTAACTCTCTCCCCATAACTGCTCAATATATTCGTTCCAATTTTGATGACCCAGAATTATTTTGCAATGTTTATAGCATAGTTCCAGATACAAATGCCACAAATGTTATAGTGGGTGGAGATTTGAACTGTTACTTGGATCCCTACATAGAAAGACTTTCCTCAAAACCACCACCCAAGATTACCTTAGTACAAATGCTTAACAACTTAATTAAATCTAGAAAAATTGTAGATACATTTACATTTATTAATTTGGCAGACGGTTTTATCCAAAGTGACTTACAAAAAGATATAGATATTTGGAGACTACAGCATCCAACGGATAGGGATTATTCATTTTATTCTCATGTTCACAAATCATACAAGAAGAAAATATTATATACATTGTGAAAAAAATATTTTTGACCTATGAGTTATGACCTAACAGGTGTACATTTGAGCTTTGCTTCCTCTCCCCCCCTCCCCTCCCTCCGGCTGTTGTACAGGATGTGGTATGATGTGTTTGGTCAGCTGTTCTGATATTCCCGTGCTGTAGCCGAAACCATCTGTGTATTTTAAAGATTAAAAATAATTAATCTTTAATGATGTACAATGTTTAATGGAAAACTGAGGTGACAAAATAATGCATGGTATAGGACTTTTTTTTCTCAACTCAAACTAAAAAAATAGTAATTGATTAAACAATTCATTGATGTAATCATTGAGATGTTTTTAAAAACATGATAAAGTAATGTGTGGGGTATTTTTTTATTATTATTGTAAGACATAAAAAGTAGTATTACATTTAAAAAGTGTTTAAATGATGTGTCTTTAATGGGTTGCAATGCTTTGGTGACAAAACGTCTCGGGTTATGTGTTGTAACCCTTGTTCCCTGAAAAAAGCGGAATGAGATGCTGCGCTGAGGAAAGCGCTTTGGGAACAATCCTGCATTGAGACCAGCTGTGAATATGTGTGTAACACGTCAATGAACATTGACCGGAATTTGTAGCCTCGGCTGGTGAAATCAATAGATGCACCTGTGGCCAGGCTATAAATAGAGGCGTCACCAGTGTGTCGTCAGATCTTTTTTTTTCTGAAGAGCAGTCCTGGGACGTCCCGGTGCGGCAGAGAAGCGCAGCATCTCGTTCTGCTTTTTTCAAGGAACAAAGGTTAAAACACGTAACCCGAGACGTTCCCTTTACAAAAAGCTTCACTAGGATGCTGCGCTGAGGAAAGCGCTTTGGGAATGAGAATACCAATGCCACCGCACTAGGGGTGTCCGAACACCTACGGCTGTGAAGCGTGCTCACAAGAACGCGAGAGGTCTCAGACATGAGCTTGAGATGTCGACTCAAGGATGTAGGAGCCCGGAGTAGCACGAACATCCAAACTATAAAACCTAATGAATGTGTGCGGAGAGGACCAGACTGCCGCATCACAAACTTGCTGCAGAGGGACCCCTCTAGCCAAGGCTTTAGAGGAGGCGACTCCTCTGGTGGAGTGAGCCCTGATACCTACTGGCGAAGCTTGACCACGTGCCTCGTAGGCCAGGGCAATGGCTTCCCTCACCCAATGCGACAGTCTGCTTGGTGGTTTATGATTTATGCCACTGGCTAGTGCGGTGGACGTAAGTCTGAAGGGCACTGACTGGACAAAGTCTGTGAAGACTTTCCTGCTCCGGCGTTACAAACGGCTTTTGTAACAGCTTCATGAGTGACAGGATGTAATTTCGAAAAAGGCACCTTAGGAAGGTAGTCGGGAGAGGTTTCATAAGGGTATCAGGATGGCCAAAGTGGATGATACACGCGCCCCATCCTGAGGGGGACTACCCCCACAAGGCTGGGTACAAGACCGTCAGGGTTTCTTTCTCTTAGAAATCACGCCCCTGAGGTCTTGCATTGGGGGGCTGCTGAGGGTGACGAACTGGACTCCAGTCTTAACGAGGGGAGCACGATTCGCCATGTTTTGTTTTAGAGCCTCCCGTCTAGAAGGACCGGGGCAGGGCTTGGTGGCCGACGGCCCCTCCCCCCTGAGTGAGGTGCCCACACTCAGGTCCTTCAACAGATTTAGCCTAGTGCACCTGTAACAATGCCATAGTGTACAGGGCAACACCAGCCTGACCTGCTGCCTGATAAGCTTTCCCCACAAGTGTGGAGGTGGTCCTGCACAGCTTTGTGGGGAGAGTAGGTCTCTTTAGCAATGATGCCGAGCCAGGCGAGAGAAAACCTGCAGGTGTCTCTTCTACCGGCGGCATCACCAAATACCACCGAGCTTCAGCACCCACGATAGTTCAATACACCAACGTCGAGGGCACGAAGACACAGGAAGTATAAATTTCCTCCATAAAGAAAATGCTTGTTATGGAGGTCATAGAAGAAAGGAAGGGACTGATATAGAGTTCCCTTCCCTCTTTTATTTATTTAATTATTTTGGCCACCAGACAGAAATTTGTCTTCTAGTTTGGAGTGTTTGGGGGAGGGTCTCTTGTTCGCATGGCCAGTCTAGTTGTAGTCTGGCCACAGCCCACGTAATCACCTCGAGTCATTTCTCAGCCACTTTATTAGTGTGCGTGGAATGTACAGAGGTTCAGCGCCTTGCCCCCCTCGTGAACCAAAGAGGTGCCGAAGCGCGCTTCAAGATCACAGTAAGGACCAGCTGGGTCTGGGGAGAGAGTGAGGGAAAGGGACGAACCCGTCTCTCGCTCCTCAGCCAGATCCATGCGAGAGCCCCACGAATGAAATCTGGGTGTTGATTCCCGGAAGTAAGCAAGGCGAGTGCAAAGCATTTTGCCCGAAAGCAGATCGCAATGCTCGCATTTGTTTCTTAATTTCACAGCCGCTTTATTATTGTCCACGGGATTTACAGAGGTTCAGTGTCCTCGTGAACCGAAGATGCACCGAGGCGCGCTTCAGGCTTACAAGGATCAGCTGGATCTGGGGAGAGAGCGAGTGAAAGGGACGAACCCGTCTCTCACTCCTCAGCTAGATCCATACGAGAGCCCCACAAATGAAGTGTGGGCGCTGACTCCCGGAAGTAAGCAAGGCGAGCGAGAAGCATTTCGACTGTAAACAAATCGCAAGGTTCACACCTACACTGCCCCAACGCAAGAGCAGCATGCTCTTCCCCAAACACACAAAACAAAAACTGGTGTGTGTTCGTTTCAGCCATAGAGCGTAAACATGGGAACACACATTGTTTTGTTTATCAATCAACATCTTTTTTTTTCTTTTTCTTTTCAGAGAAAATAGAAAGGAGAAAAGGTTCATTGCGCACTGCCGAACAGAATCTAACTCCTAACAGAGGAAAGAAAGTTTGACAGGCTTTTGAGACACACAGCATAGAATGACTCTTGAAAAAGAAAAAGGATCTGACGACACACTGGTGACACCTCTATTTATAGCCTGGCCACAGGTGCATCTAATGATTTCACCAGCCTAGGCTATAAATTCTGGTCAATGTTCATTGACGTGTTACACACATATTCACAGCTGGTCTCTATTGCTGGACTATTGTTATGCAGCAAAACACACATCCGATTTAAATATGAATAAATGGCTTAACAAAAATAAAATATAGTCTTACATTTTTATTTTTAATGATAATGATAACGATAACGATAATGAGACGATAATGTGTTTTTAAACATTAGGTTGTCCAACACATCACTAACATTGTCACTTTAAAGATAATGAACAAATGCCTTAACAAAAATAGAAGTTTAGCATTCCATTTTTTTTTTTTTAAAGTCAAGTTTTGTGTTATATTACTAAAACACAATGTAACGGTGGCAGCCCCCAAAGAGAATTTAAATCAGCACATTAAAAAGATTCTAAATTAATAAACAAATTAACAAACTGATTTACTTTGTTCAGGCACCAGATAAGGTTAATCTTGTCAAAATAATACTGTTTTCACCCAGAATAGCTCGCTCGTTAAGCCACCGGTTACAAAACATGAATCAGATTCACACAAAGTTCATTTTCTCAGTTATGTTTTCAGCAATCAATAAGGAATCAAACAAAAAACATAGAAACTGGCTCTTTGGCTCAAGCAAAAAATCAATTTCACAGATTTTCACCAATAAACAAGAAAAATCTAAACAAAATAAAAAACATTGAAACTGGCTCAAGTTCAATTACAGTCGTTCCACCATTTTTGTTGTCCAACAATAAAAAAAAACCAACAACCTTAAAGTGAATGAAAGTTGGTGCCTCGAAGGTAGAAGTATCTCTGAGGATCGAAAAACTCGGCAGATTCAACACTCACCAATATGGCGAGAGTAGTAATGAGATAGAAAGACAAAATAGAACAAACAAAAAGAGAACATTAAATTGTGAATTCTGATCACACGTTAAACATTATTAAAGAATTGTTCTTGTGCATTGAATCACACCAAACCGCACGTTCACAAAGTTTTTCATGAAAGTGGGTGCGTGAATGTTTGGGGAGGTTTGCATGTGGCAAAAATGGTGTGTGTATGCGAGTTGAGCGCTGGCCAATAATGCCAGGGAGGAAAGTTTTGAAGGAAAGAGTTTTAAAGGCTGTAAAACAGGAATTCACCTGGTGAACTTGCTCACTCTCGTCAGCACCAAACATTTGCTTCGCTCTTCTGCCGGCATCCAGAGGTGCAGCACGCAACACTCAATCGATCACCCCGGCAACTCATGCTCACTCTAGCAATCCACCCGGGCCAAAAACACAGCGACGTATCTCTCTCATCTCAGGTAACCTGCTCCTTTCTTTTACTTCTCTCTATTCCTTCTCTAACAACTCCACCCTATATACACTTATTTCCTCACTTGCAGATGATTAGATCATTGATTTCTTGCCACTTCTTTCTCTCTATGTCTCTCGCATACAGTGTGAAGCGGCTGGGGCTATCTTAGCGCTATGAAATGCGTCAGGTAAGGCAGTCTTTCCTGGTCCTTTCCTGGAAGGCTAGGGAGGAGAACATCCAGGAAGTGACGCTTATTGGCTAACCTGGGAGAGAAGGCACACTGGATCAACTTGGTGAAGGGCACTGTGTGCAATTGGGTTGTGCTGCGTTACCGAGTTCTGACCTGACAAAACACGGGACGAGACCAACTCAACCCTGAGATTGTAAAATATGGCGAAGGTATTGGGTGTTGCCCAGCCCACTGCTCTGCAGATGTCTGCTAGGGAAGTGCCATTGGCCAGTGCCCACGAGGATGCCACACTTTTTGTTGAGTATGCTCGAACCCGCAAGGGGGCGGGCACGGACTGGGTCTGGTAGGGCAGTGAGATGGAGTCAATGACCCAGTGTGCTATACTCTGTTTGAAGACAGCGTTCCCTTTCTGCCGTCCACCAAAGCAGACAAAGAGCTGCTCAGAATGTCTAAAGCTCTGCCGTCATCAGGGAGAGGGCCTTGAGCTCAACTGAATCAAGCGGCTCAAAGGGGGGTCTCTGAAGGCCTGTGAGAACCACTGAGAGATCCCAGGAGGGTTCAGCCTCTGAGCACCTTTAAGGAACCTGATAATCAAGTCGTGGACTTGCCATTTACTGCATTGCGGTGGACCAATTCGCGAACGAGCACAACTTTGGCTGGTGGTAGACCAGCTAGATCTTCTGTGTCCCATCCCGGGGCTAGACGTGGAGGTTCCAGAGGTCTGGGCATGGGTGCCAGATGGTGCCCCGTCCCTGAGAAAGAAGGTCTTTCCTCAGGGGAATTTTCCAGGGAGGTGCTGTTGTGAGGAGTGTAAGATCCGAGAACCAGGTCTGGGGTGGGCCAATAAGGAGTCACCAAGGTGACCTGTTCCTCATCCTCCCTGATATTGCACAGCACCATTGCAAGGAGGCTCACTGGGGGAAATGTGTATTTGCTGAGAGCCAGCACGTCTGTCCTGATAGGAGCTTCAGTCAGCACTGCACTGGTCATAAAGCACTGGCTTTCTCGGCGCGTTTGGAGGTGGAGCTAATACCACCGAAACGCGGCGGGAGCCGGCCAAACTGATCGCGCAGCAGAGTCTGATGGTCCTGGCCAACCAGCGAGATGGGTTGGGCAGCGAAAGCCAAAAACTCTGAGCTAGTGACTGTTAGATGCAGACCTTTTTATTTACAATGGGAATTCACCACTGTCATAATAACCAGAGTTTAGCACTAAGTGAACCTTATGGGGCTATTAGCTAATTGCAGAACGCTCACCCTGACGGACTGTTTATTGTAGCCGGAGATTTCAACCATGCAACTCTCAAGACAGTGCTCCCTAAATTCCATCAATATGTGGCCTTTGCAATGAGGGGGCAAACATGCTTGATCTTGTTTACACAAACATACCAGGCGTGTACCGGGCGGAGCCCCACCCCCACCTCGGCTACTCAGACCACATCTCTGTTATGCTAATTCCAGCATACAGACCGCTCGTCAGGTGCAAAAAAAACGCTTCAGAAGCAGGTGAAAACCTAGCCAGCAGGAGCCATCTCTGGCACATGTTCAGGGAGGCTGCAACATATGGCAACTCTACCAATTTGGAGGAATACACAGCATCAGTGATCAGCTACATCAGCAAGTGCATTGATGATGTCACTTTCTCCAAGACCATCCCCACACGCTCCAACCAGAAGCCGTGGATGACTGCGGAGGTGCGTGCGCTGCTGAGGACCCGAGACTCTGCCTTCAGAGCATGCGACAAGGTGGCCCTAAGAACATCGAGGGCCAAACTGTCACGGGCCATCAGAGAAGTACGCACATGCACAGAGAATCCACAGTCACTTCCAGGACAGCGGCGACAAGTGGCAGGGCATCCAGGCCATCACCAGCTACAGGACAACATCAATTGCTTGTGACAAAGATGCCTCCCTTCTACGCTTGGTTTGAGGTGCAGAACGACGTGGTGGCGAGGAAGACCACCCCTCCTCCCAACGACCAGGTACTCTGTCTTACCACAGCCGATGTGAGAAAAATTCTATGTAGAGTCAACCTACTGAAGGCTGCTGGACCAGACAACATTCCTGGCAGAGTGCTCAGAGGATGTGCAGACCAGCTGGCAGATGTTCTTACCGACATCTTCAACATCTCTCTGAGCAGTGTTGGGCCTCATCTATTCAGATACAAGACAAAGGCAGGCCTAACACAGTCGTAAAGCCTGACTGATTCCAAAGGATCGAACTCTCAACTCCTACTGGATGAGGCACTCAACAGAACGCACCTCAACTATGATGTCATCATGAGTAGAAATACCTCGAAAATCGTTCTGTACCTTGCTTCCAGTGACTTTGCTCGCCGTGCATAGATGAAGTTAATCGCTGCTCTCAGGTGTTGCCTCGATGCACAAGGAAGTAACATGCAACTTGAAACTGCGGCCATACAATCTCCATCTTGCTGGATGAGTTGAGATTACATTGTGTTCCACCGAACACTTTAACGGATCCAAAGGAAACTGCCGTGCAATCCGCATCTCCATCTGTTTGCATGCAGAAGTGAAGAAAGAAGGATCCCCTTCCCTCTTCAATCAAGGTGACATCGCTGATTTCTCCGCCAGCCCGCCGAGAATTAGCAGCCGCCCACCGAGCGAGGAAATGGCCTCCCGTCATCACCCGAGCCTCGAGGAACCGAGTCGGAGTCAAACGACGGATGAACACACGTTCTACATGCGTCCTCACGCGATCCAAGTAAGAGGTTAACGTCTGGGCAGAGATAGAATATTTAGGTGTGTTATTCTTGTGGATCAAGTTTATTGTTTGTACAGTTTACGGACCGCCAAGTCCGCTCATTGTTGCTAATAATACTCAAGCTATTGATGTAACAAACTTATCACAAAAGAGAGTTTGCTGTGTTGTAATCCAACCACGTTGGACTGTTGTGTATTTACGCCATCGCGGATGAGACCGGCACACTGTGTTTATCCATTAAAGAACCAAAGGCCGCGGGATGAGTTACGCATTCACCACGAGCCGTTCACCACGTCTCTGAGTGATAAACTTGAAGTTGCCTTCTCTCCCACGATCACGAAACAGGCTTCGGCAACGCCACTTTCTCTCTCTCTCTCTCTCTCTCTCTCTCTCTCTCTCTCTCTGACGTACTAACCACACACACACACACACACACACATACACGGACCCCTCACAAACATTTGTCTAGTTGATAACTTTGTGATAAAGCTCAGCTTGTTGAATTTGAAGGATCAATAAGCTAGTGTTAAGTCTAATCAATGTTTAATTAATTTTAATAATTAATTATTATAAATTGTATGATTGTTGATTTAAAGGATTAAAAAGCTAACATTGATTCTAATCAATGTTCTATTAATTTTAATAATTGATAGTTATCCATGATAATTATTAATTATTGCTAATAACCAAACCCGCTCCTAAACTGTGAGCCCTACAGCAGCGGCGTCATTCCAACGTGCATCGTCTCCATGCCGAAGAAGACTTCAGTGTCCTGTCTCATCAACTACTGGTCTGTCGCACTCACACCCATCATCATGAAGTGCTTCGAGAGGCTTGTCATGAGACACATTAAGACCCAGCTGCCCCTCTCACTAGACCTACTGCAGTTTGTGTATCGTCACAACCGTTCAACAGACGACACCATCGCCACCACCCTCCATCTGGCTCTCACCCACCTAGATAAAATGGACTCATACATTCGAATGCTGTTCATAGACTTCAACTCAGCATTCAGCACAATCATTCCTCAGCACCTGATTGGAAAGCTGAACCTGCTGGGCCTGGACATCTCCCTCTGCAACTGGATCCTGGACTTCCTGACTGGGAGACCTCAGTAAGTCCGGATCGGGAACAGCATCTCCACCACCACCACCACACTGAGCACTGGGGCCCCCTGTCAACAACCTGTCTCTGAATGTGGACAAAACAAAAGAGATGGTTGTTGACTTCAGGAGAGCACATAATGAACACACTCCGCTGAACATCAACGGCTCCTCTGTGGAGATCGTCAAGAGCACCAAATTCCTTGGTGTTCACCTGGTGGAGAACCTCACCTGGTCCCTCAACACCAGCTCTATTACCAATAAAGCCTAGCAGCGTCTCTACTTTCTTCGAAGTCTGAGAAAAGCACATCTCCCACCCCCCATCCTCACTACATTCTATACAGGGACTATTGAGAGCATCCTGAGCAGCTGCATCATTGCCTGATTTGGGGAAGCCCTGCAGAGGATAGTGAGAACAGCTGAGAAGATCATAGGTGTCTCTCTTCCCTCCATCAAAGACATTTACATAAAACGCTTCATCCGCAAAGCAACCAGCATTGTGGATGACCCCACACACCCCTCACACAAACTCTTCACCCTCCTGCCAGACGGCAAACATTCGCAGTGCGGCGGCTTGGGTATTCTCGTTCCCAAAGCACTAAATCAAGCCCAGCATCATAGTGTAGCTTTTGTGTCATGGATCCGTCTCGGTTACTTAACTGTAACCCTTGTTCCCTGAAAAAGCGGAATGAGATGCTATGCTTCATTCCTGTACTGAGGATGTCCCAGGACTGCTCTTCAGACAAAAATACTTGCCTGTGGCGCATCTATTTATAGCCCCTGGTACCGGTGCAACCTGATGATGTCACCAGCAGAGGCTATAAATTCCAGTCAATTTAACCCTCTGGGGTTGACGGACGCATTTCCACATCTGTTTGTCTTGGTTTGTCTCGGCAAGAGGTACGGAAGCATTCGGGCCCTCATGGCCAGACTGTGTAACAGCTTCTTCCTCCAAGCCATCAGACTCCTCTGTACTCAGGGACTGGACTGACACACACACACACACACACACACACACACACACACACACACACGCACACACACACACATACCTGTAGACCATCCAACTTTTGCATATGTCCAGATTTGCACTTTAATTCATTGTCACTTTATACCTGGCTTCTACCTCAATAACTGTCGTGTCCATAGAACACTATTTCATAGTATGTTATTTTTACATTTAGTATTTTAGAAAGTGTCATCTTTTTGCACTACTCAATTACAAATGTGTACTGGTTGGCAGCGCCGAGTGTCTGGACCCCTTACAGTTTTGTAGTTTGTGCTCACAAGAACGCGTGAGGTTTCAGACATGAGCTTGTGATGTTGACTCAAGGACGTAAGAGCCCGGAGTGGCATGAACATCCAAACTATAAAATCTTATGAATGTATGTGGAGAGGACCAGCCTGCCGCATTATAAACATGCTGTAGAGGGAAACCTCCAGTCAAAGCTTTAGAGGAAGTGACCCCCCTGGAGAATGAGCCCTGTTACCTACTGGCGAAGCTTGACCGCGCGCCTCATAGGCCAGGGCAATAGCATCCCTCACCCAATGTGACATTGTTTGTTTGATGGCGGCCGCCCCCCTGTTACGGCCCCCAAGACAAACTAATAGTTGCCCTGACTGATGCCACTGGCTAGTGAGGTGTATGTAAGCCTGAATGGCATGGACAGACACAGTCTGTGAAATTTCTCCAGATCTGGCATTATAAATGGAGGAGGACAGGAGGCCACAAGAGTGACCGGATATATTTTGAACCTTAGGCAGGTAGTCAGGTTGAGGATGCAATATCGCTTTCACCATTCTTGGGGCAAAGTCTAAGCAGGATGGCAAGAAGGACAGAGCCTGCAAATCCCCAATTCTTCTTAAAAAGTAACAGCCATAAGAAAACCATCTTAGAGTCAGAAGCTTCTAAAACGCCTAGAGGTTCAAAGATTCAAAGAGGATCTCAACCAGACAATCAAGAACTATAGGCAAATCCTATAAAGGGATCCTGGTTCTAACGGGAGGCCTCAGTTGCATTGCCTCACGAACAAAAGTTCAGGCAGGCAAAGGATGTTTCCCTAGTGGTACTGCGCAAGCCGACAGAGTGGCCACATAAACCCTGAGAGTGGCGGGGTGTGTGCCTGCTGATCATTTCTCCTACAGGAAGTCCAGAACTGAACCAATCTGGCAGTTAACTGGATCTGCATTACGTGCAGTGCAACACATTTCAAAGACACCCCATTTATTGGCATAATTTTTCCTAGTGGATGGAGCCCTAGCACTGAGAATGGTCTCAATAACTTTAGGTGAATGCCCAGTGTCCCTCAGTTGGTACCTTTCAGGGGCCAAACATGAAGGTTCCACAACTTGGGCCAGGGAGGAAATATTGTCCCCTGTGCCTGGGACAGAAGGTCCCTCCTGTCCAAAATCACCCAAGGCGAGCTGTCAAGGAGAGATATTATCTCCGAAAACCATACCCTGTTCGGCCAACACGGCGTTATCAGTAAGAGGCAAGATCCTAGCTGGCGAACTCTAGCCAGAACTCCCGGGAGCAGAGAAACTGGAGAAAATGCATACAGGCATATTTTGGGCCATGTATGTGCCATCGCGTCCAGACCCAGGGGGTTGGGTGACTCAGGGAGAAGTAGAGGGGACATTGCGCTGTCTGTTGGGAGGCGAAAAGGTCCACTTCTGCCTTGTAAAATCTTAACCAGATTTGTCTCACTACCTCAGGGTGGAGTTTCCACTCCCCCGTTGTATTTCAGGGCCAGAAATACAGCCATCAACTCGAGACAGTTGATGTGCCAATCAGGCTGATAACCCTCCCATTCCCTTTGAGCTGGATGATCACTTAAGGACTGGAGGACGGCGAACAAATGTTATTCTGTAGCCTTTTTCTACTGTCCTTAGGACCCACATAGAAACACCCAGCAGTAGCTTCCACGCTGCCATGTTCTCTGAGATGGGTATCATTTTTGACACTATCTGTTGAGGGAATGTCGAGTGTTCCGTGTCTTGGACTACGGCAGGATGCAATGGAACACCCGACATTTCACTGGAAACCGCTAACTCCCGAAACAGCAGAGGCGGTGGGAATGGAGAGGTTTCATGGGGTATCGGGAAGGAGCAGGTGAATGTTTCACGCATACCCCCACAAGGCTGGGTGCAAGACCGTCAGGACTTTCTCTTTCTGGAGAAAATGGTCCTGAGGTCTTGCTTTGGAGGCTGCTGAGGGAGACAAACCGGTCCCCAGTCCTTACGAGGGGGAGCGCGATCCGCCACACTTTGTTTCTGAGCCTCCCTTCTAGAAGGACCGGGTTGGGCTGGGTGGCCGGTGGCCCCTCCCCCTGAGTGTGGCGAGGAAGGAATTTCACGAAGGCTTCCTCATGACTCTTCACCTCCTGAAACCTGATGATGACTGTGTTCATCGAGTCACTGAACAGGCTAGAAGGTGAAACAGGGGCATCAAGAAGGAACACTTTGTCCTTATCTCTGATGCCCAAAAAGTTCAGCCATAAATGTCTCTCCATGCTAACCAAAGCAGCCATCGACCGCCCAGTGGTGCAAGCCATCTGTTTGGTGGCATAGAGAGACAGATCCATGGCTCAACGAAGCTCTGAAAAAGCCTGTTCATCGATCGTACTGCCTTTACTCAGGTCTTTCAACATATCAACCTGGTATGCCTGTAACACTGTCATGGTGTGTAGGGCAGCACCAGCCTGACGTGCTGTCTGATAAGCTTTCCCCACAAGTGTAGAGGTTGTCCTGCATGGCTTTGTGGGGACAGTAGGTCTTTTTAATGACAATACCGAGCCACCCACGATGGTCAAATATGTTGACGTCGAAGGTACAAAGATACGGTAAGTATAAGGTTTCCCCCATGAATGAGAAAGCTCATAATGCAGGTCATCAAAGAAGGGAAGGGACTAATTTTGCATTCCCTTCCCCTGGCCACCAGACAGAAATCTGTCCTCTAATTTAGAGCATTTGGGGTCTCTTGTTCGTGTGGCCATTCTAACTGTAATCTGGCCACCGCACAAGTAACTACCTCGAGTAATTCCTCAACTGCTTTACTATCATGTCAGGAATGCTCAGAGTTAGGTAACTACAGACTCATGAGATTCAACGTCCCCCTCATGAACTGAACCAGTTGGATCTGGAGAGAGAGCGAGCGATAGGGATGGACCTGTCTCTCGCTCCTCAGCCAGACCCATACGAGAGCCCCACAATGGAAGGGTGGGCGCTGGCTCTCAGAAGTAAGCGAGACGAGTGCGAAGCATTTTCACTGTAAACAGCTTGCAATGCTCACACCTGCCCCGCCCCAACGCAAGAGCAGCATGCTCTTCCCCCAAACACACAATACAAACCTAGTGTGTGTCCACGTCAGCCATATGGCGTAAACATGGAAACACACACCGTTTGCCTTGCTTATTGCTCATATTTAGGAAGAAAAAAGGTTTTCTGCACACTGCCTAACAAATCTAACTCCTATCAGAGGAAAGTAGAAAGTTTAACAGGCTTGAGAAGCTCAACACACACACAGAATTGTCTGAAGACAAAAGACTCTTCCAAGGTTTCTTTACCTCTTCCAAAATCTCCCTATTTATTTATGGGTAACCTTTTTTAAACAACTAGATTCAATTATTCTCTCATTTATATGGAATTAAAAGATACCTCACATAGCAAAAGGCATTCTAGATGACATGTCACCTGAGACTTTTCCATTATGGGTCCGAGCGGACACCTTGTCAGTGCCGGGGTCATCTCTCCCAGCTTTGATCTTTACAGAGAGCAAAACTGTTAATAAGTTGATGTAATTTTGTGCTGAGAAATTCCTTGAAGATCTTGAATCAAAATCTTTAATCAATACACAAATATAATGTAATAATGGTAATTCATCATTTGAACCGCCACAGATTAATGGAGTTTTCTCAGCATGGAGGAGAAAGGGACTACATTGTATAGGAGATCTCTATAGAGGATCAGTTTGCATATTTTTTACATCTTAAGTTTACGCTCCCTCAGTCTAACTTTTCCATTATTTGCAAATCAGAAATTATGTACAGAAAAATATCCCACAATTTATAAATAAGCCTGTAAGTCATATTTTCATGATCTTCTGATCCTGAAACCAGACATTTGTTATACTGTTTTGTTCGTGCTTTTGCATCAGCAAAACCTGTATGCACCAGCCACCTTAAGGTAGCTTGGTCCTTTGGGCAGAACGATGAAGAGTCTGATGTGATCTGGGAAGAGGGCTTGTTGAGAATAAAGAGTTGTTCAATAAATTCTAGGTATAAATTAATTCAGTTTAAAATTATGCACTGCTTCATATTTTATGTAAAACCTATATTACATCAAATATGTCCCTTCATATCATTCCAATGTGATATGTGTAGTATGGCGGAGGGGACATTGGCACATTTATTTTGGTTTTGCCCTATTTTTTATGATTTCTGTTTGAACGTTTTTGAGCATACGGAATTGATATTCAATCTGACCACAGATTCAATCTTGTGGGACACATGCAAGGCCAAATTATATCGTTCGAATCCTCCACGAAACGGGCCCTGAAAAGTCGACTTTGTAAGATAGAAAAATTGCTGCCAGTACTCAAGCATATAGAGCATCTCTCTCAAAATCAGACTATAATGAAATCCTAAAGTTAAAGTATGAACATAATTCTATCCTTATCCGACAAATAAATAACCTTAAACTTAAACAGAAGAATTTTGAGCTGGGAGACAAGCCTGGGAGGTTGCTTACAAGACAACTAAGGGGAGAATAATCTAAGAATACCAATCTGGCCATTTTTGGCTACTCTGATCTGACTGGTGCTCTCCCTCATTTCCATCAACAGGCTTTAATGGTGGGCATGATTGCAGCCAAAAAGGTAATACTTCTTAATTAGAAATCTTCACAAGCCCCTTGTCTAAGAGATGGTTAAATGAGGTGCTCTACATTATTCAAATGGAGTGACTCGTTTTGGTGAGCTCAGCTCACAAAAAGATTTGAAGCCACATGGAGACCCTCCTTTACTTTTTTTTTTCCTTTTTGTGGGTGTTTCTGTTTTCCTCCACTGTTATTTGGTTTATAAAACATAATGTTCATATTTTCAATACCTCTGTATGTGCTGTTAACTGAGACAGACCAGGTTTGTTGTTGGGTTGTTTAATTTTTTTTCTTTTGTTTTTGCTTTTGTTAAAAAAACTTCAAAAACCATAAATAAAATAATAATAATAAACAAATTACATACAATTTAAATAGTACACTGTTACAGGTGGTGGGGGTTGGGCAGCCTGCTCAACTCTCTCAACTCAATAACTTTCCTTAAAGTGTATGCAAGGGATGAGGAAGATTAAAACTAAATCAGGAATATCTGTACACAACATAGACCTATCTTCCATCATCTTGATTACTGATTCTCTTAAATGCCATTTTGTAATTAAACTATATACTAACTATATACTTAAAGGTGGTTTTCACAATGAGCAAGTTTGCTGCGGTCCAAACTAGAGTGCAATTGTTCCCGGTGCCCCCCCGAGGGTTGGTCTGGTTCCCTATCAAAAAGCTATACTTTGATGCTGTGCTGATTTAGTGCTTTGGGAACATCTTTAGGAGTGACCAGCTGTTAATATGTGTGCAACACGTCAATGAAATTGATAAAATGTATAGCCTCCGCCGGTGACATCATCAGGATGTGCTAGTAAAGGGGCTATAAATCGATAGTGCCACTTTCTATGGCTGAGAAGGACACACGCCAGTTTTGTTTTGTGTGTTAGGGGGAAGAGCTTGCTGCTCTTGCGTTGGGGCGGGGCGGGTGCGAGCATTGCGATCTGTTCTCAGTCAAAATGCTTCACACACGTCTCGCTTCCGAGAGACAGCACCCACTCTTACATCGTGGGGCTCTCCTATGGATCTGGCTGAGGAGCAAGAGACGTGTCCGTCCCTATCACTCGCTTTCTCCCCAGATCCAGCTGATCCCTCCCGTGATCCTGAAGCACGCTCCGGCACCTCTTCGGTTCATGAGGGGGACCATGAATATCTTGAGTTTGTGGACTTTGAGCTACCCACCTCTGAGCATTCTGCGCATGATAATAAAGCGATGGAGGAATTACTCGAGGTGGTTACTCATGCAGTTGCCAGGCTTCAATTAGACTGGCCACGCGAACATGAGACCTCCAAGCGCTCCAAACTGGAGGACAGATTTCTGTCTGGTGGCCAAGGGAAGGGAACTCCTCATCAGTCCCTTCCTTTCTTTGATGACCTCCATGATGAGCTCTTTCATTCATGGAGGAAACCTTATACTTCCCATGTCTTCGTGCCCTTGACGTTGACATATTTGACTATCGTGGGTGCTGAGGCACTGGGGTAATCAGTGATGCTGCCGGTAGAAGGGACACTTGCGGGTTATCTCTCGCCTGGCTCGGCATCGTCGCTAAAAAGACCTACTATCCCCACAAAGCCGTGCAGGACCACCTCTACGCTTGTGGGGAAAGCTTATCAGGCAGCAGGTCAGGCTGGTGCTGCCCTGAACACTATGGCAGTGTTACAGGCGTACCTGGCTGACCTGTTGATGGACCTGAGTGCGGGCACCACAGTCGACGATGATTCTTTCTCAGAGCTTCGTTGACCACAGATCTGTCTCCCCGTGTGACCAAGAAGATGGATCGCGCCATTGGCCAGTCTATGGCTGCCTTGGTCAGCACTGAGAGACACTTATGGCTCAACTTATTGGGCATCAGAGATATGGCCTCAAACCCATAAAGGGGCGGTCATGGCCTGGTTGTGATAGATCAATTCTATGGCATCAACGACCCAGTGGGAAAGCCTCTGTTTGGAGACACCGTTCCCTTTCCGCTGTCCACCAAAGCAGACAAAAGAGCTGCTCAGAATGTCTAAAGCTCTGCGTGCAGTCCAAATAGATACGCAAAGCATGTACCGGACACAGCAACGAAGGGGCTGGGTCTGCTTCCTCCCGGGGCAGCGCTTGCAGGTTCACTACCTGGTCTCTGAAGGGAGTCGTAGGAACCTTGGGCACGTAACCCGGTCGTGATCTTAGGATCACATGAGTGTCTGCCGGACTGAACTCCAGGCAGGTGTTGCTGACAGAGAACGCTTGCAAGTCCCCGACCCTCTTGATGGAGGCAAGCGCGATCAGGAGGGCCATCTTCAGGGAGAGGGCCTTGAGTTTGTCTGATTCTAGTGGCTCAAAGGGGGATCTCTGAAGGCCCGAGAGGACCACTGAGAGATCCCAGGAGGGGAAGAGTCTTGGCCGGGAGGGATTCAATCTCCGGGCGCCTCTTAGGAACCTGATAACTAGGTCGTGCTTACCGTCTACTGCGTCGTGGTGGGCCGCGATAGTGGCTACATACACCATCATGGTGGAGGGGGACAGACTTCCCTTCAACCTCTCCTGCAGGAATGAGAGCACTGACCTGACTGCGCACCTCTGTGGGTCTTCAGCCCGGGAAGAACACCAATTCATGAATAAGCGCCACTTCAGGGTGTAAAGTTGCCTGGTAGAGGGAGCTCTGGCTTGGTTGATTGTGTCTACAACAGCAGGTGGTAGGACAGCTAGATCTTCCACATCCCGTCCAGGGGCCAGACGCGGAGGTTCCAGAGGTCTGGGCAAGGGCTGCCTCTGTGACCTTCATAAAGACACGAGGGTACAAGGACATGCCGAAGGGGAGGACCTTGTCCTGCTACGCCTGGCCACTGAACGCGAACCGTAGAAAGGGTCGATGTCAAGGCAAGATTGAGACGGGGAAGTATGCGTCCTTCGGGTCTACCGCTGCGAACCAATCTAGATGCCGGATGCAAGTTAGGATATGTCTTTGCGTGAGCATTTTGAACGGGAGCTTGTGCAAGGCCCGGTTGAAAACTCGCAAGTCCAAGATCGGTCATAAGCCGCCACCTTTTTTGGGTATGATGAAGTAAGGGCTGTAGAAACCCTTCTTCATCTTGGCTGGAGGGACAGGCTCTATCGAGTCTTTGAGTAAGAGAGTCACGATTTCCGCGTACAGTAATACTGCAGAAAAGCGGACACCTCCGAAGGGGGGAGGAGGCCTGGCAAACGAATTGCGTAAACGAGTCAGATGGTCCTGGCCTGCCAGCATGACGGATTGGGAAGTGAGAGCCACGTGTCCAAGCTCCATGCTAGGGGCACTAAGGGGACGATTATGTACCCCCGGCGGGGCTTCGCAGCAGGGCGGAGCAGGTAATACGGCATCGGGAGGCAAAAGCGCGTCCCAAGGCTCTGGTGCTGAGAGAAGACTTGAAGCACTTACATTGCTCCACACACCTGGCAGGGGGTGGGTCAGTGACTGAGGAGGAGGTCCCGTGGAGGCGTCCTATAGACTCGTCAGGACCGGCCGGCCGGGGGGAAACAGTCATGAGGTTGGAGGCGAAGGGTCTGCATTCAATGTGCTGGGACTGTTGAGGTGTGGCACCTGGGTGCCGTGAGAACGGCATTTGCGGGACAGGTGACCCAGAGAAAGAGGAAATTGCTCTTTTATTGCGAATGTGGGTACCGCAGCCCAAAGGGGGTGCGGCAAAGAAAATAAACCCAACTGAGGATTCTCCTCCCGGCCCTCCACCGGGGGATGGAGTGGTCTGCGTACCAGCTCTGGAGCAAACATCTTGGTCTCTGGGTCATCCATCTCAGGAACACTTGGGAGCCTTCAGGGTCCTCGAGGGGGTTCGTGAGATGGGGGTGTGTGCTTCCTGAGGTGCGCTCGACGCTGAGGCTGAGAGCTGGGCCCAGGCTGAGGCTGAGGTGGAGCTGCATGCTTCTTGGAAGTCGCAGGAGGACGCCCTCAGTGGGCAGACGGGGCACGGCCCAGCTGTAAGTGCGACGGCGCATGATGTGGGAGATGGCCTCCATCTGCTTCTTCACCGCTGAGAAATGTTGGGTGAAGTCCTCGATGGTGTTGCCGAAAAGGCCAAACTGGGAGACGGGTGCGTTGAGATAGCGTGCTTTGTCCGTTTCACACATCTCGACCAGGTTCAGCCACAGATGAGGTTCCTGGACCACGAGGATGGCCATCGCCTGCCCGAGTGACCGCGCTGTGACCTTCATGGCCCTGAGGGTGAGGTCGGTCACTTAGCGCAGTTCCAGCAGCACGCCGGGGTCAGGAATACCCAAGTGCAGATCTTTAAGTGCCTTGGCCTGGTGAACTTGCAGGAGGGCCAAGGCATGCAAGGCGGAAGCGGCCTGTCTGGTGGCGCTGTAGGCTTTGGAGGTCAGTGAAGACATCATCATACAGGCCCTGGAGGGGAGCACCGGGCAATCCCACTAGGTGGTGGCATTTTCGGGACACGGGTGGATTGCAACCGCTCTGTCCACCTGAGTAGTAAGGGCGGATGAGCAATAGGATCAATTACGGGTGGTGAAAGTTGCCTTCCAGACCTTGTCAGCTCGTCATGCACTTCCGGGAAGAAAGGAACGGGGGTGGGGGCGTGGCTGTGAGTGGCGCGCAGACCCAAGGAACCAATCATCCAGCTGTGAAGGCTGCTGGGAGGATGGAGGATTCCAGTCCAGCCCAACGTGGATGGCGGCCCGGGCAAGCATCTCAGCCATCTGGGAGTCAGCCTCTGACTGGGTGTGCTGACCTGAAGGTGGCAGCACAATCAAGTCTTCCACGTCAGATGCCAGAACACTCTCCGATGCAGCGGCGAGCTCATTGTCCAGCTCAGAGGGCTCAAGAGGATAGGTGGACTGGTTGTGAGGTGAGCCACTGTCACCCCGAGCCCGGGCAGAAGTCAACGAGCGTGCCGGGGGGGCGGGTGGTTCATGGGGAAAACCGAGCCTGCTGCCATCCCCAAATCACCTCCTCAATCCCGTGGGAAGAAGGAACGATGTGGGGGGCGGCTGGAGTGGCGTTCCTTCTTAGGAAGGAAAGCCACGACCGCAACATTGCCATGGTAAGGTTCACACAGTGAGAACACGAACCATCCAGAAACGCTGCCTCGGTGTGATCGCTGCCCAGACACACTAGGCAGTGCCTGTGGCCGTCAGGAGCAGAGAGAACTTGACCGCATCCAGGAACTACACAGGGGCGGAAAGGCATCTTAATAAAGATGCGACGTTCAACGCCGCTGTGTATTGCTCTTTTAGAGAAAATACTCTTTTAGGGTAAATTTCTCGTTTAGCAGCGCTGTCGAAGCACCCAGGGGCAAAGCTGCACTGTCGTGCAGAGGAGAAAGCCGCTGATATGCACCGTAGATCCAACAGCATACGCTGATACCAGAGAGAAAACCAATTGGGACTTGCAGCTCGCTGCTCACACAACCGGTCGGCTCTGAAGAAAATTTCTGAATGAACAGATGCATTTCCCTCCCTATATACCCGTATGTAATGCAAATTCTATCTGCCAATTTCTCATTGGCCTTTTCTCAATGTTCAGAGATGCTTAAGGCTCTCAAGAGAGACCCCTAGTGTTGCTTCTTCGACACAACGTCGAAGTGAGCGACAGACAGGGAACTACTTTTTTCAAATAGTTATGGTGCTGTTTTCTAAATCAGTAATGTCCTAACTATACTTTGTGATCAGTTGAATGCCAATTTGGTGAAATAAAGTACCAATTTCGTTCTGAAACAGCAAAATTCATTATGCATATTATTCCAAACTGCATATCCTTAGTACCGTAATTTAGATATTAGTTTATTATCCAATTGACTGTCCTGCATAATTTGTGCCACTGAGGGTGCTGTGTTGGCAATGTTCTTCCAGGACTCTGATTGGTCAGATTCCACAAAGTGTTTCAAATCGGAAGTGCAGTTCTTCCAGGGGGCGCTGTGTTATACACAAATTTTGGGGATTGGATATCACAATATATATACAGGTGCTGGTCATATAATTAGAATATCATCAAAAAGTTGATTTATTTCAGTAATTCCATTCAAAAAGTGAAACTTGTATAATGTATACATTCATTCCACACAGAATCATATATTTCAAGTGTTCATTCCTTTTCATTTTGATGATTATAACTGACAACTAATGAAAACCCCAAAATCAGTATCTCAGAAAATTAGAATATTGTGAAAAGGTTCAATATTGAAGACACCTGGTGCCACACTCTAATCAGCTAATTAACTCAAAACACCTGCAAAGGCCTTTAAATGGTCTCTCAGTCTAGTTCTGTAGGCTACACAATCACGGGGAAGACTGCTGACTTGACAGCTGTCCAAAAGACGACCATTGACATCTTGCACAAGGAGGAGGGCAAGACACAAAAGGTCATTGCTAAAGAGGCTGGCTGTTCACAGAGCTCTGTGTCCAAGCACATTAATAGAGAGGTGAAGGGAAGAAAAAGATGTGGTAGAAAAAAAGTGTACAAGCAATAGGGATAACTGCACCCTGGAGAGGATTGTGAAACAAAACCCATTCAAAAATGTGGGGGAGATTCACAAAGAGTGGACTGCAGCTGGAGTCAGTGCTTCAAGAACCACCACGCACAGATGTATGCAAGACATGGGTTTCAGCTGTCGCATTCCTTGTGTCAAGCCACTCTTGAACAAGACACAGCGTCAGAAGTGTCTCGCCTGGACTGCTGCTGAGTGGTCCAAAGTTATGTTCTCTGATGAAAGTACATTTTGCATTTCCTTTGGAAATCAAGGTCCCAGAGTCTGGAGGAAGAGAGGAGAGGCACAGAATCTGCGTTGCTTGTAGTCCAGTGTAAAGTTTCCACAGTCAGATGGTCCACAGATGGTTTGGGGTGCCATGTCATCTGCTGGTGTTGGTCCACTGTGTTTTCTGAGGTCCAAGGTCAACACAGCTGTCTACCAGGAAGTTTTAGAGCACTTCATGTTTCCTGCTGCTGACCAATTTTATGGTGATGCAGATTTCATTTTCCAACAGGACTTGGCACCCGCACACAGTGCCAAAGCTACCAGTACCTGGTTTAAGGACCATGGTATCCCTGTTCTTAATTGGCCAGCAAACTCACCTGACCTTAACCCTATAGAAAATCTATGGGGTATTGTGAAGAGGAAGATGCGATATGCCAGACCCAACAATGCAGAAGAGCTGAAGGCCACTATGAGATCAACCTGAGCTCTCATAACACCTGAGCAGTGCCACAGACTGATCGACTCCATGCCACGCCGCACTGCTGCAGTAATTCAGGCAAAAGGAGCCCCAACTAAGTATTGAGTGCTTTACATACTCATACTTTTCATGTTCATACTTTTCAGTTGGCCAACATTTCTAAAAATCCTTTTTTTGTATTGGTCTTAAGTAATATTCTAATTTTCTGAGATACTGATTTTGGGGTTTTCATTAGTTGTCAGTTATAATCATCAAAATTAAAAGGAATGAACACTTGAAATATATCAGTCTGTGTGGAATGAATGTATACATTATACAAGTTTCACTTTTTGATTGGAATTACTGAAATAAATCAACTTTCTGATGATATTCTAATTATATGACCAGCACCTGTATATATATATATATCTATATATATACATATCATTTTGCGTATGAACAACTTTGTATAAATGTTTATGAATCCTTAAATGTGCTATATTTTTAAAATGTCATGTAATATTCACCTTTTTTTTTTGCCAATGCCAATTTAAACAAATTTGCCCTTCCCGGACTTCCTAGGTTGCCAATTAAAGCCTGTAGACTGATTTTCATGCAAAGGGAGCAGGTCGCTTTTGCTGGGAAAATCCAAAGGATGTGACGTTTATGTGCCTTGAGAGAGAGCCTTTTCCTGTTTCATTGTCATGTGTTTCCCATTTTCATCTGTCTTGTTCCTATTGGTTCACAGCCTTGTTATTAGTTCTGTTATGTCATTGGTTCATGGTCATTTGTCTTGTTAGCTTGTTTATAGTTCTGTCTGTTCATTGGTTGATGTTTCCCGTGTCCATGTATTTAAGTCTCATGTTTCCTTTGTATCAGGTTCAGGTATTGTTTGTGAATGAAACTTTGTTGGTGTACAGAATTCATAGTTGTTTCATAGTCAAGTCTCATAGTCAAGTTTAGTCTAGCCATTCATGTTTATCTTTGTTTTGTTCACGTTTAAAATTATGGTTTTTGGATCTCACTTTTGTTAATAAAACTGTACTTGGGTTCAACACTTCACCCTTGTCTTCATCTGCATTGTCATTGCCAGTGCCACCATACATTACAGAATACCTGACCGAACAAAATGAACCCAGCGGATATCCTTACACATCTACGTCAAGGAAAGCAATCTGTGGAAGATTACGTGGAGGACTTCTGTATCCTGGCAGACGAGGTAGGCCTAAATGAGATCGCCCTCAAACACTTCTTTCATGCAGGCTTGAATGAGCCGGTCCACTCCTGGATGCTTGGCAGTTGGAGTACCTTCAATCTGGCTTCAATCTTGCTTTAGCCCTGTTCCAGCACTGGAGAGTCAAATATAATATCCAGTCTCAAAGTTTGTAGTAAATCAATCATAACTGTGTAATTTGAATTATGCTACCTCGTCTGTCAGCATGATGCAGGTGAATCCCATTCAGTCTCTTTGTATGTTATGTCATTGATTTGATAGATGCTCGCTTGCTATGGAGACTATGACTATGGAGTCTGCACGAGCACAAGCAAGGTTAGGAGATGAGTCTCTGCTCCTATCCCAGTTGTGTTTTTCTTGGCTTGTGTGGTGGTGAGTGGTGATGAACAAAAGACTAAGCTACCAGTGCCTTGACTTTACAGCTAATTAGCCAAACACCAAATATAGTTACATTTACATTTATGCATTTGGCAGACGCTTTTATCCAAAGCGACTTACAGTGCACTTATTACAGGGACAATCCCCCCGGAGCAACCTGGAGTTAAGTGCCTTGCTCAAGGGCACAATGGTGGTGGCCATGGGGCTTGAACCAGCGACCTTCTGATTAGCAGCCCTGTGCTCTAGCCACTACGCCACCAACTTCAGTTAGTTAACTTGTGTCTTGTTAACATGCATGACTCATGAGCTACAATGTAATAAGTTAGCTAAAGTTTAACTAAGGCCATACAGGCTAATGTACTGTACTTAATGGGGACACTACTGGTGAATACAGTAAAATTTGTCATAACAATTGCCACATTGATATGCAAAGTAGGCATTATCTAATTAAAATGTGCTAATTTGCATATATTTGACAAGGCACTGCAGGTGAATAGGATAAACTAAATCATATCACCCATAAAGCATATGGTGTATTCCAATAACACCAAAATAATTAAAACTATTTATTTCCTTGTGCAAAATAAACAAATTATTAATGAAACCATGTCCTTGGTGCATCATTTATTCTAAATATATACTTAAAACTAGTAGCATAGAAAACATGCACATTGTGGCATAGTTTCCTTTGCTGTTGCCTGCTCTTGTGATAAACCTAGTGAAAACTAAACAAGACCATGGTTTCTGAGTGAACTGATTATTTTGTAGAAATCTGTTGAGTATGAAACAATTGTGTGAGTGTGAGGGAATTACAATAAATTGGTAAGGAAGTCAGAGTTGTTTGAATATATTTAATGTTTTATTTAAAAAACATTTTTTTTAAATAAATAATTATGAGAAGAGCCATTTTTTTCCACTTGAGCCCCTGCCCCCCAAAATGTCTGTACACATCCATGAATCCATGAATGTTGAATTCATGGAAGGTTGATTTTTTTTCGTAGATAATATTGGTAACATTAAATAAGGTTTTATTTGTTAACATTAGTTAAAAGGAACAATGGACAAAACTTTAACCATGATTATTAAATGCTATAAATGTTTATTTCAACATTTAGTAATGCATTTTTAAATCAAATGTTGTATGTTAACATTTGTTAATGCACAATGAAATCACATGAACTAATAATTAATAATGTTTTTTTTATTAATTAACATTAACAAAGATTAAAAAATGCTGTAAAAAAAAATAAAAAAAAATATATATATATATATATATATATATATATATATATTGTTTATAGTTAGTTCATGAAACTAATGCTTTAACTAATATTAACTAATAAAACTTTATTGTAAAGTGTTACCATTTTATTAGATTAGATTAGATTCAACTTTATTGTCATTGTGCAAAATACAAGTACAGAGCCAATGAAATGCAGTTAGCATCTAACCAGAAGTGAAAACAGCAATATGTATATATAGTATTGTGGCACGGTGGAGGACGGGGCTGTGTCGTGACTCAACACGCACGGTCCCGTATTAGGCTAATCAAGCCACCGAGAGGGATAAAGGCCGACTGCAGAGGGCGGTGCGGGAGAGAAAGATCCTTAGATGTCCGTCGTCCTATGTGTTTGTCTTTTGAGTTTACCATTAAACCTTTAGTTTGAATGTCAAGCCGGTTTCTCGCCTCTTCCTTGCCCGTGAACATGAACTTCTTTACAAGTGTGTGTATATATATATATATATATATATATATATATATATATATATATATATATATATATATATATATAAATATGTAAGTATATACAATATGGGTTTTTGAGTGCAAAGTTATGATGTAGAGAAGCAGAGACCAGCTCATGCAAATGTCTATAATACAGTACAGGGTGCAAATGAAGAAGCATAAACTGAAGGTGCATTGTACAGAACCACAATTAAACTTTAAAATAATAAAACAAATACAAATTCTGTAAATGTTTAATCATTAATTAATCATTTAATTATTATTGTGTTTGCAATGAGACGCAAAATGAGTTTGTGACCAAATATAATGTGGCTTAAAAAATTACCACAAAACAATACTAAAAGTAATTCATTTTATTTGTGCACAACAATCCAAGTCTTTAGAGGCCATATGATAGCTCTGTGTGGAAATTGTAACAGTCAAATTCCATAATCATATAAAGATTCAAAAATTTCTGCCCCAAGAAGAATTACAACATGGATTTTATGACAGTGATGTCAAATGCAAAACCCTTAATTTAAATTATTTTCACCATATTTACTGCATGTAACTTTCTTTGTTGTTTTATTTTTCTGAAAAGTGGTTATGTTTAGGGGTAAAATATCTAAAATATCAATACAATTGTAAAAATAACTATAAAAATATATTTTTAATATAAGTGATTCTTTGTTGAAAACATGCCAATATTGTACATTTCAGTGTCTATATACACTAAATGCACAAAAATGTGTTTTTAAATGTTACGTTCGAATAGCTACATATAATAATGAGATCAGGCTGGTTTGTTTATTGAATAATTTAGCTAATTTGAAAATGCTTTCAGGTATCAGCAAGTGTAGTACTCTCAGCTTAATTTAAAACATTTCACTGCAGAAAATCCAAAAAAAGTCTGCAGATTCCATGTGGATCTGGGTATGGGGAACTACATGGGTAATTAGTGTAGGCTATCTAGGCTACTCAACATTATATACTGTATGAACTCAAAAATAAATGTTTCTCAAAATATTTTATTGACAGTATTTACTGTAACTTTTATCGTATTATATTTTTGTGACAAGCAATCCTGCTCGTTTAGTATGTTAAATGCCCTTTACCTTTATTTCCTTTTCCTCACACGAAGGGCAAATTAAAGAGGAAAGCCTGTGTGGTCAGTAACAACCAGCTGGCAAAATATGTGCAGTCTAATCTCTACTTGACATGATAGTGTAATCATTATTAATCATTATTAAAAAAGCACATTTAGTGTTTTGTTTCATTTGCCAGCACAGGAGCTGTTTCATTTTACAAACCTTAAATGGATTTAAAGGGAATGTCACAATGTGGTCTGTGTCTATGTGTCAATAAAATTCATGGAGACACGAATCCTGTTTAAATGTCAGAAACATTCCTTTCACCCGACTCTGGAATAGTTGCCTCTCGGGGGTATTGCAGCCCTGCAGCGTCACACACTAATAAATGCAGTATTGTTGGGGACAGAGGTTGGAGAAAACAGAAAATGAGCATTTAGACCTGCTGGTCTGTACTGTTTGCATGGAGAAGAAAGATGTGAGTGTGTGTGTCAGTGTGATCAGACAATACAAGCTCTGTTTGCTCTCCTCCAGAATGTATGAGGAAAGCACAGAAGACGGGTGCTGGTCAGTGGAGGGATGAAGCACTGAGAAAAACAGCACTGAAGTCTGTCACCAGTTAACACGTTAAAACTGTTTAGAAACTACTGAGAAAAGTTTGATGGTGATTTTTGGGGAATTACAAGAGGATTGTTCAGAGATACAGGTAAGCTGCTTTAGCCTAAAGTCAATCTAATGCTTTTGGTGCCATTTTGGCAGTAGTACATTTTATTCAGCTTTTTTAAATTTTAATTTGTTAATTTTTTAAAAATATTTTCCATTTTGGACTTGGTGTTCCAAGACAACATGGCATACTGACTGACCTCTGGAATTTTCATATGATATTACACTTATTAACAGCTCTTCTTTATAATCATACTCAATTGCATTCAAACTCAGAATGTGCCAGTCAATTAGATAGCCTACAACATTTTCAAAATCAGCTTTTTTCATTACATTTCATGACAAGACACTCAACATTGCTTTCAAGATGTATAGCAAAACTTCAATCTTCTGATTGCACTATAAACAATATTTGAATGTAAATTAAAAAAAACTTTCCAAAAAAAAACTAAAACATTATGTGTCGTAACCCATCATGCATGATGGTAAACAACATGATTTCCCTAATGAGCAATTAAAGTGCACTAAGGGTTTAACCTGTGGGATTGGGACAAAGATTGACTTCCTCTGTGTTTTCATGGTCTCTTCACAAAAGATTCAACAAAAACTTGTGTGCAGTAATAAGGGGTGCCTTTGACCTAATTGTACCTTACTTAAGGAAAATTAGCTTTTTTTCTGGTCACAACTGTATCAAGATTGACATTTTTCATTGAATATTGATAAACCAACATAATTTGTGTGTAAATAAAGAAAAACAGAAGGTTATTCAAGTTACCGCAAGATGCTTTTTTTGAATATCAAATTAAGATAATGATTATTAAAGAGGACCTCTTTAATCAAAAACAGTGTGTCAAAATTAACGGTTTTCGTTTCTGCTCTAACGTGACGTCACCCAGACTGGTGATGAACTTCACCCTATTTACATAGATCCTCCCCTGTGTGATCTACACACAGTCTGCCATTTTTTCCACGCTGGAGCATAAGTGTTCTGGGAGTCTTCATGTTCTCCCAGCATCTAACCCACTGAAGACACAGTTATGTTTTTGAATGAAATGTAACCCAGAACATACAAAAATGTGTTTGTTTGTGCAAATCAATTTACACTGGACTGCTTTGTGAATGAGTGTCAATATAAAGCAGGATTTTTAAAAAAAATTATTCTCAAGCATGGATTAGTACCAACTGTTTGTTGGTCTTACCTCTGAACTTGAGAAATGGCCAATGAGAAATTTGCAGACAGAATTTGCATGTCCCACCCCCAGACATACGGGTATAAAGGGAAGCGGGCGTGTGTCTGTCAGTTAGGTTTTTGCACTGAGGAGCCGTGAAGAAGTTATGGCCATTTACAGTGGTAGGTCCAGTGTCGTGGCAGAAGGGACACAACGTCTCATTCCCTCCATCAGGGAACGGAGGTTACGTTATCCATGACGTTCCCCTTCTGTCACTCACTCGACGTTGTGTCAAATGAAGTGACACAAGGGGTCCCGTTCAAAAGCGTCAGGCACTAGACTGTGTTACATGAACTGCTGACACAGGTGCAAGCAGGCTGCTGCGTGCTACAAGCAACTGTATCGGGCGCACATAACCCTCGCCAACGCCCCATAAAAGGTGTCATATACAGATCCAGCACCCCTGAGGGGAACAGGTGCTACGTGACCTGCATGGGAGCAAACCCGGCAGCTACGGCCTTTTCTCTCTCTATGTCTCTCGCATAGAGTGTAAAGCGTCTGGAGCTATCGTAACACTATGAAATGTGTCTGGGAAGGCGGTCTTTCCCTATCCTATTCTTTCAGGGGGAAAAGACCCTGCAGAGGCCACATCCTGCCCAGACTAGAGGGAGGTGATATGTGGCCAATACACCACGTGGGTTGTCAACCACAAGTGGGAGCGGCATGGTGGTAGGTCCTACCTAAAGAGGGAGGAGCTCTACAAACACAGTGACCGCGGCAGGGAGACCAAGGGAGACACAGAGGGGGGCGTACCGTGGAAAATACATCACAGGGAGTTGCCTGAAGAGGGAATTAAGCCTGTGGAGCCCTACCCCAGTACAGAGCAATTGCGGCTCGTTTCCTCTGCTGAATTCGCAGGCCAGAAGGCTAGGGAGGAAGAACATTCAGGAAGCGAAAGCTTTGTGGCTAACCTGGGAGCAACTTGGTGAAGGGTGCTAGGTGCAAGCTGTAGGGCTTTGTCCAACTCAAAATGGCAGCAGAGACAGCATGGCCCTTGTTCTATGATCAAAGGTGAGACATTGAACTCGGTTTCCCAGAATGCTTCACAGCTGAATGGGAAGTCCCGCCATGGACCCAATTTCAAACGTCATTGGTCAAATGTCATCTTCTTAACAAAACCAGCGGTAAGATTTGATTTTGCTCTCTCTGCCTACAGCTGCACCAGCCTGTGGTCTAAAGAGACTGTATCTGGACAAAGAGAGACCACATTTTTCTAACCTCACCACTTGGCCACGGTAGAGTATGATTAACTTAATTCATTTTAACATGTACACAAACAACATAAAAGAATGGCTCACATCCGTTTGGGGTTATTCAGTCAGAAGTGGACAAGCGTAACACATCACCGTTACAACTGGTCATATTATGCTTCTTTTTTGATCATTGACACATTAATCATTAGGGCTATGTCAGTGCATTACTGCATGATATATTGTAGCGCAAAAAGTAAAAGAAGAAAAAGAAAGCTCTTAAAATGTGCACCATTTCTCTTATTTATACTTGTATTTAATCTAAGCACAAATATGATATATCATGATATCTGATATTTACGAGCATAGTTGGAAGTAATTTAATGTGATACCTGAGCAGAGCTTCAAATGTGCGTGCTTAGAGATAAGATGAGCTGATTTTTCCAATTTATTCGGCAAACTTTATCCTTTCTGGAAACTGGCCAAATGGCCAAATGGCCTCTGCATTTATGTTACAAGCACTATCTGTGTTTTTTATGTACTTACTTCATTCTGAATGTTCCCTTGCTTTGCTACTAGGGGTGTGCAGTGAAGACATTGTCTGTATTTGTATCTGTTCATATGTATTTGTCTCTGAATTCAATAGAACTGGGTGTGGATGGGGCTTAAACCGGAAGTGAGTCAAAACTAATTTTCTTTTTCATAATTTTTTATTAATTAATTTCAAAAATACAAAACAATTCAACAAGTTTTCAGATATTTGACACAAGCAGTACAAAAACAAATTAAAACACAACAGAAAATAAATAAATCAAAACTAAAGGGCGTCACAAACATATTTTAAATGAATTTAACAAGGGCACAGTTTGTCAGGTTTTTTAGTTTTTTTGAAAATTTTCAAGGGCTGTTTGGAAATAAACAAAGATGGGTTTTAAATCACTCCACATTGATGAATATAACATTTTCTTATAACAACAGCAAATCAATAAAATTTTTCCCAAACACTGTGCCGTGAAAGATTAGAAGTCAGAAGTGCTGTGGAAAATTATAAAATTTCACAAAATATTTGTTTTTTTTCCAGGATGTATATCATAGTTTTTTAATCATCTGGAAGGTCCTGCGACTTCTAGTCCAAAGCAATTTAAATACATTATTTATACGTTACTGATGTCGGCTGGTCAAACACACCAAAACAGATGAAAAACATATAGAGACAGCATAGAGTTGGTAGAAGCATTTAAAAGTTGCCAATTCTGAATATTTTGCTTTTACAAAGTATTTTATGCAACCAGTTTAAATATTCTGTGCAAACCGCTGTCAAACGCTACTCCTCACAAAAAATGAATGAATACATTGCAAAGATCAGAAATGTCGCTAACATTAATGAATGGACAGAATACAACAGGTGTATTGTTTTTGTAAAGATTGCAGGAAGTAAAGAGAACAGGATCTAAGTGCAGCTTATATTTAATAAGAAAAACCAGATACATAACTTGGAAAACACAGGAACAAACCCAAAACTCAGGAACAGAACAAACATTACATCTATGAAGGTGAACAAGAACAACAACTAACAAAGAATATAGCTGCAAGCAGCCATTACCGGGGCCAAGAGCAAAGAAGATGACATGCCAACATGGCTGGAATGGTCAGACCAACTGCAGCAAGTAGCAATTAAAGTCATGTAAAGATGAATTTAGGCAAATGGATGAAAAATCATATACATTAACTAAAAATATGATTTAATTGATTATCACTTTCGACAAATAGGTGGTGCAGTTATGAAATGTATGTGGTGTAGTCAGAGTGAGGTGACAATGAGACATATAATGTTTGGTGTCAAAATGTCAAGGCATTGCAGAGATAAAGCCTGAATAGTAATTTTGGCAGCATGCGTAGGCTTTGATCCGGCAGTTTACAAAAACAGTTTTGTCTATCGTCACGAAATCCATAAATTGTAGTTGGCATGGTCTGGAGATGATACGATTCGATTTTGGTGAAAACCATAACCCTAACGGTCTAGGAGGAGTTTGAAAAAGTAGGCATTGAATGAAAATCAAGATGGCGGACAGGAAGTTTGGCTGATTATGGGAAAATTGTTATCTATGTTTTTGGCAAAACCCAAAGAATCAATTGAGAACAGTGTGATTACAATAGGTAAATTTATACAAATGTTACTAGCATTTTTGGAAATTTAGTTATAACTTTTGACCAAAAGGTGACGCTGTCTCAAAATATTTTGAGTACCTTCAGGACATGCTGCTGATGGCATACTGAGTTTTGTAATGTTACACCAATGCATTTGTTAAGTATAGCATTTTAATCACAAAATTGTATAAGTCAATGGCAATTTTGTGTTTTGTTCTATTATAACGCCAACAAGTGGCACAATACCACCATTTTTTTATGTGTCCTCTGAGTGAGCCCATACATGTGTGTGTCAATTTTGGTGAAAATATCTCAATTTGCTTCGGAGTTTATGTGAAAGAACAGGTCAAAAATGACTGACACGTGACTTTGATTGGATTTTACTACCCCTTACTATCAATATTTTGAGATTTGGGCATTGGCATATTGCCAGCGACCTATTTTTCCAAACTTCTGACGGTGGTTTCGTTACTGCACAAACCATATGCCGAAACCTGGCAAGTCTGGTATCGTTGGACTCGGCAAGGATTCAGGAATCTAATAATATGACTCCCGTGAAAATAAGTCAACCCCAGCCAGAGTTATAAGCATTTGAAAATGTAATTTTACCACTAGGAGGCGCTGTTTCGAAACTTCTCTGGCTCCTCCAGGGCATCGTACTGATGTTTTGTAACAATTCATTCATGCGTTCAAAAAATACAGCATTTTAGCACATAATTCAAAATGGCCGACAGCCAAAATGGCTGATCTAAGAAAATTGGATATCAGTCGACTCGGCATGATGCCCTGAATGTAACGAGACCACTTTTATGATTTTTGAACAAACCGTTCAGAAGTTATAATCAAAAATAGCCATTTTTTGTATCTCCGGATCAGTAGGTGGCGCTGCGCCGAAACGCAGCATGTAGCCTCAGGTCATGTTTGTGATGACATGTACCAAGTTTGGTCTGAATACAATTAAGTGTTGCGGAGATACAGACTTACGTTTGTGTGTTTATAAAAAACGGTTTGACGAATCAACTTGAATTCCATAACTTTTTGTGGGCACTGCTTGAAGATGATCTGGTGCAATTTTGGTGAAAATCGGACAAACCGTCTAGGACGAGTTCGCAAAAGTAGGTTTTTTGGACAATTCAAAATGGCGGAAAAATTTTTATGACGGAAAATGAAGTCATATAGTGCAATCGAATCGTCATGAGCTCAGGAATCAGAGGAAAAAAGAATTTTGTTGATAGGCCTTACGGTTCAAAAGTTATTAGCATAATATTTTTGAAACTTTGGACAGGTGGTGGCGCTAGAGGGAATGAGTTAGAGACACCAAAATTGGTCTATTTTATGTTGGGACTGTCTTCTATCAGAATGTCAAACCGTTACAACTTTCCCGCATACGCTTCTATGGGCTGCCATAGACGCCCAGTCGGAAGAAGAATAATAATAATAAATATAGCTGCAAGCAGCCATTACCGGGGCCAAGCGCAAAGATGATGACAAGACATGCCAACATGGCTGGAATGGTCAGACCAACTGCAGCAAGTAGCAATTAAAGACATGTAAAGATGAATTTAGGCAAATGGATGAAAAATCATATACATTAACTAAAAATATGATTTCATTGATTATCACTTTCGACAAATAGGTGGTGAAGTTATGAAATGTATTTGGTGTGGTCAGAGTGAGGTGACAATGAGACATATAAAGTTTGGTGTCAAAATGTCAAGGCATTGCAGAGATAAAGCCTGAATGGTAATTTTGGCAGCATGCGTAGGCTTTGATCTGGCAGTTTACAAAAACAGTTTTGTCTATCGTCACAAAATCCATAAATTGTAGTTGGCATGGTCTGGAGATGATACGATTCGATTTTTGGTGAAAACCATAACCCTAACGGTCTAGGAGGAGTTTGAAAAAGTAGGCATTGAAGGAAAATCAAGATGGCGGACAGGAAGTTTGGCTGATTATGGGAAAAATGTTATCTATGTTTTTGGCAAAACCCAAAGAATCAATTGAGAACAGTGTGATTACAATAGGTAAATTTATACAAATGTTATTAGCATTTTGGGAAATTTAGTTATAACTTTTGACCAAAAGGTGGCGCTGTCTCAAAATATTTTGAGTACCTTCAGGACATGCTGCTGATGGCACATTCTGAGTTTCGTAATGTTACACCAATGCATTCGTTAAGTATAGCATTTTTATCACAATACTGTATTTAAGTCAATGGTAATTTCATGTTTTGTTCTTTTATAGCGCCACCAAGTGGCACAATACCACCATTTATTTATGTGTCCTCTGAGTGAGCCCATACAATTGTGTGTCAATTTTGGAAAAACATCTCAACTTGCTTCGGATTTATAGACATTTATGTGAAAAAACAGGTAAAAAATAACTGACACGTGATTTTGATTGGATTTTACTACCCCTTACTATCAATATTTTGAGATTTGGGCATTGGCATGTTGCCAGCGACCTGTTTCCAAACTTCTGATGGAGGTTTCGTCTCGATCGGACTAGCACTTTCGAAGATATCAGCAAATGTTTTTTAAGCGCTAAATTACAACGCTGCACAAACCATATGCCGAAACCTGGCAAGTCTGGTATCGTTGGACTCGGCAAGGATTCAGGAATCTAATAATATGAGTCCCGTGAAAATATGTCAACCCCAGCCAGAGTTTTAAGCATTTGAAAATGTAATTTTACCACTAGGAGGCGCTGTTTCAAAACTTATCTGGCTCCTCCAGGGCATCGTACTGATGACCCATACCGAGTTTTGTAACAATTCATTCATGCGTTCAAAAAATACAGCATTTTAGGACTTAATTCAAAATGGCCGACAACCAAAATGGCCAATCTGAGAAAATTGGATATCAGTCGACTTGGCATGATGCCCTGAATGTAACAAGACCACTTTTAAGTTTTTTGGACAAACCGTTCAGAAGTTATAATCAAAAATAGCCATTTTTTGTATCTCCGGATCAGTTGGTGGCGCTGCGCCGAAACGCAGCATGTAGCCTCAGGTCATGCTTGTGATGACATGTACCAAGTTTGGTCTGAATACAATTAAGTGTTGCGGAGATACAGCCTTACGTTTGTTTTTGCAAGCTCTACGTAAAATTTGATTGTGCGTTTATCAAAAACGGTTTGACGAATCACTTGAATTCCATAACTTTTTGTTGGCACTGCTTGAAGATGATCTGGTGCAATTTTGGTGAAATTTGGACAAACCGTCTTGGACGAGTTTGCAAAAGTAGGTTTTTTGGACAATTCAAAATGGTGGAAAAATTTTTATGACGGAAAATGACGTCATAGGGTGCAATCGAATCGTCATGAGCTCAGGAATCAGAGGAAAAATTAATTTTGTTGATAGGCCTTACGGTTCAAACGTTATTAGCATAATATTTTTAAAAATTTGGACAGGTGGTGGCGCTAGAGGGAATGAGTTAGATGCACCAAAATTGGTGTATTTGATGTTGGGACTGTCCTCTATCAGAATGTCAAACCGTTACAACTTTCCCGCATACGCTTCTATGGGCTGCCATAGACGCCCAGTCGGAAGAAGAAGAAGAATAAATATAGCTGCAAGCAGCCATTACTGAGGCCAAGCGCAAAGAAGATGACAAAACATGCCAACATGGCTGGAATGGTCAGACCAACTGCAGCAAGTAGCAATTAAAGACATGTAAAGATGAATTTAGGCAAATGGATGAAAAATCATATACATTAACTAAAAATATGATTTAATTGATTATCACTTTCAACAAATAGGTGGTGCAGTTATGAAATGTATGTGGTGTGGTCAGAGTGAGGTGACAATGAGACATATAAAGTTTGGTGTCAAAATGTCAAGGCATTGCAGAGATAAAGCCTGAATGGTAATTTTGGCAGCATGCGTAGGCTTTGATCTGGCAGTTTATAAAAACAGTTTTGTCTATCGTCAAAAAATCCATAAATTGTAGTTGGCATTGTCTGGAGATGATACGATTCGATTTTGGTGAAAACCATAACCCTAACGGTCTAGGAGGAGTTTGAAAAAGTAGGCATTGAAGGAAAATCAAGATGGCGGACAGGAAGTTTGGCTGATTATGGGAAAAATGTTATCTATGTTTTTGGGAAAACCCAAAGAATCAATTGAGAACAGTGTGATTACAATAGGTAAATTTATACAAATGTTATTAGCATTTTGGGAAATTTAGTTATAACTTTTGACCAAAAGGTGGCGCTGTCTCAAAATATTTTGAGTACCTTCAGGACATGCTGCTGATGGCACATTCTGAGTTTCGTAATGTTACACCAATGCATTCGTTAAGTATAGCATTTTTATCACAATACTGTATTTAAGTCAATGGTAATTTCATGTTTTGTTCTTTTATAGCGCCACCAAGTGGCACAATACCACAATTTCCATATGTGTCCTCTGAGTGAGCCCATACATGTGTGTGTCAATTTTGGTGAAAATATCTCAATTTGCTTCAGAGTTATAGACATTTATGTGAAAAAACAGGTAAAAAATAACTGACACGTGAATTTGATTGGATTTTACTACCCCTTACTATCAATATTTTGAGAGTTGGGCATCGGCATATTGCCAACGACCTGTTTCCAAACTTCTGATGGTGGTTCCATCTCGATCAGACTAGCGGTTTCGAAGATATCTGCAAATGTTTTTAAGCGCTAAATTACAACGCTGCACAAACCATATGCCGAAACCTGGCAAGTCTGGTATCGTTGGACTCGGCAAGGATTCAGGAATCTAATAATATGACTCCCGTGAAAATAAGTCAACCTCAGCCAGAGTTATAAGCATTTGAAAATGTAATTTTACCACTAGGAGGCGCTGTTTCGAAACTTCTCTGGCTCCTCCAGGGCATCGTACTGATGTTTTGTAACAATTCATTCATGCGTTCAAAAAATACAGCATTTTAGCACATAATTCAAAATGGCCGACAGCCAAAATGGCTGATCTAAGAAAATTGGATATCAGTCGACTCGGCATGATGCCCTGAATGTAACGAGACCACTTTTATGATTTTTGAACAAACCGTTCAGAAGTTATAATCAAAAATAGCCATTTTTTGTATCTCCGGATCAGTAGGTGGCGCTGCGCCGAAACGCAGCATGTAGCCTCAGGTCATGTTTGTGATGACATGTACCAAGTTTGGTCTGAATACAATTAAGTGTTGCGGAGATACAGACTTACGTTTGTGTGTTTATAAAAAACGGTTTGACGAATCAACTTGAATTCCATAACTTTTTGTGGGCACTGCTTGAAGATGATCTGGTGCAATTTTGGTGAAAATCGGACAAACCGTCTAGGACGAGTTCGCAAAAGTAGGTTTTTTGGACAATTCAAAATGGCGGAAAAAATTTTATGACGGAAAATGACATCATATGGTGCAATCGAATTGTCATGAGCTCAGGAATCAGAGGCAAAAAGAATTTTATTGATAGGCCTTACGGTTCAAAAGTTATTAGCATAAATGTTTTGAAAATTTGAACATGTGGTGGCGCTAGAGGGAATGAGTTAGCGACACCAAAATTGCTGTATTTGATGTTGGGTCTGTCCTCTATCAGAATGTCAAACCATTACAACTTTCCCGCATACGCTTCTATGGGCTGCCATAGACGCCCAGTCGGAAGAAGAAGAATAATAAATATAGCTGCAAGCAGCCATTACCGGGGCCAAGCGCAAAGATGATGACAAGACATGCCAACATGGCTGGAATGGTCAGACCAACTGCAGCAAGTAGCACTTAAAGAGATGTAAAGATGAATTTAGGCAAATGGATGAAAAATCATAAACATTAACTAAAACTATGATTTAATTGATTAGCACTTTTGACAAATAGGTGGTGCAGTTGATGCGGTTTATGATTTTTGGACAAACCGTTCATAAGTTATAAACAAAAATAGCCATTTTTTGTATCTCCGGACCAGTAGGTGACGCTGCACCGAAACGCAGCATGTAGCCTCATGTCATGCTTGTGATGACATGTACCAAGTTTGGTCTGAATACAATTAAGCGTTGCTTAGATACAGCCTTACGTTTGTTTTTGCAAGTGCTACTTAAAATTTGTTTGTGCGTTTATCGAAACGGTTTGACGAATCAACTTGAATTCCATAACTTTTTGTCGGCACTGCTTGAAGATGATCTGGTGCAATTTTGGTGAAAATCGGACAAGCCGTCTAGGACGAGTTCGCAAAAGTAGGTTTTTTGGACAATTCAAAATGGCGGACATATTTTTATGACGGAAAATGACGTTATAGGGTGCAATCGAATTGGCATGAGCTCAGGAATCAGAGGAAAAAAGAATTTTGTTGATAGGCCTTATGGTTCAAAAGTTATTAGCATAATATTTTTGAAAATTTGGACAGGTGGTGGCGCTAGAGGGAATGAGTTAGAGACACCAAAATTGGTGTATTTGATGTTGGGACTGTCCTCTATCAGAATGTCAGACCGTTACAACTTTCCCACATACGCTTCTATGGGCTGCCATAGACGCCCAGTCAGAAGAAGAATAACAATAATAACTAGGTGGCGCTGTTTCGAAACTTCTCTGGCTCCTTCAGGGCATCGTACTGATGACCCATACTGAGTTTTGTAACAATTCATTCATGCGTTCAAAAAATACAACATTTTAGCACTTAATTCAAATTGGCCGACAGCCAAAATGGTCGATCTGAGAAAATTGGATATCAGTCGACTCGGCATGATGCCCTGAATGTAACAAGACCACTTTTACGATTTTTGGACAAACCATTCAGAAGTTATAAACAAAAATAGCCATTTTTTGTATCTCCGGACCAGTACGTGGCACTGCACCGAAACGCAGCATGTAGCCTCATGTCATGCTTGTGATGACATGTACCAAGTTTGGTCTGAATACAATTAAGCGTTGCTTAGATACAGCCTTACGTTTGTTTTTGCAAGTGCTACTTAAAATTTGTTTGTGCGTTTATCGAAACGGTTTGACGAATCAACTTGATTTCCATAACTTTTTGTCGACACTGCTTGAAGATGATCTGGTGCAATTTTGGTGAAAATCGGACAAACCGTCTAGGACGAGTTCGCATTAGTAGGTTTTTTGGACAATTCAAAATGGTGGACATATTTTTATGACGGAAAATGACGACATAGGGTGCAATCGAATCGTCATGAGCTCAGGAATCAGAGGAAAAAAGAATTTTGTTGATAGACCTTACGGTTCAAAAGTTATTAGCATAATATTTTTGAAACTTTGGACAGGTGGTGGCGCTAGAGGGAATGAGTTAGAGACACCAAAATTGGTGTATTTGATGTTGGGACTGTCCTTTATCAGAATGTCAGACCGTTACAACTTTCCCGCATACGCTTCTATGGGCTGCCATAGACGCCCAGTCAGAAGAAGAATAACAATAATAACTAGGTGGCACTGTTTCGAAACTTCTCTGGCTCCTTCAGGGCATCCTACTGATGACCCATACCGAGTTTTGTAACAATTCATTCATGCGTTCAAAAAATACAGCATTTTAGCACTTAATTCAAATTGGCCGACAGCCAAAATGGCCGATCTGAGAAAATTGGATATCAGTCGACTCGGCATGATGCCCTGAATGTAATAAGACCACTTTTATGATTTTTGGACAAACCGTTCAGAAGTTATAAACAAAAATATCTATTTTCTGTATCTCAGGACCAGTAGGTGGCGCTGCGCCGAAACGCAGCATGTAGCCTCAGGTCATGCTTGTGATGACATGTACCAAGTTTGGTCTGAATACAATTAAGCGTTGCGGAGATACAGCCTTACGTTTGTTTTTTCAAGTGCTACTTAAAATTTGTTTGTGCGTTTATCGAAACGGTTTGACGAATCAACTTGAATTCCATAACTTTTTGTCGGCACTGCTTGAAGATGATCTGGTGCAATTTTGGTGAAAATCGGACAAGCCGTCTAGGACGAGTTCGCCATAGTAGGTTTTTTGGACAATTCAAAATGGCGGACATATTTTTATGACGGAAAATGACGTCATAGGGTGCAATCGAATCGGCATGAGCTCAGGAATCAGAGGAAAAAAGAATTTTGTTGATAGGCCTTAAGGTTCAAAAGTTATTAGCATAATATTTGAAACTTTGGACAGGTGGTGGCGCTAGAGGGAATGAGTTAGAGACACCAAAATTGGTGTATTTGATGTTGGGACTGTCCTCTATCAGAATGTCAGACCGTTACAACTTTCCCGCATACGCTTCTATGGGCTGCCATAGACGCCCAGTCAGAAGAAGAATAACAATAATAACTAGGTGGCGCTGTTTCGAAACTTCTCTGGCTCCTTCAGGGCATCGTACTGAAAACCCATACCGAGTTTTGTAACAATTCATTCATGCGTTCAAAAAACACAACATTTTAGCACTTAATTCAAATTGGCCGACAGCCAAAATGGCCGATCTGAGAAAATTGGATATCAGTCGACTCGGCATGATGCCCTGAATGTAACAAGACCACTTTTATGATTTTTGGACAAACCGTTCAGAAGTTAAAAACAAAAATAGCCATTTTTTGTATCTCCGGACCAGTAGGTGGCGCTGCGCCGAAACGCAGCATGTAGCCTCAGGTCATGCTTGTGATGACATGTACCAAGTTTGGTCTGAATACAATTAAGCGTTGCGGAGATACAGACTTACATTTGTCTTTGCAAGCTCTACGTAAAATTTGATTGTGTGTTTTTCGAAAACGGTTTGACGAATCAACTTGATTTCCATTACTTTTTGTTGGCACTGCTTGAAGATGATCTGGTGCAATTTTGATGAAAATCGGACAAACCGTCTAGGACGAGTTCGCAAAAGTAGGTTTTTTGGACAATTCAAAATGGCGGAAAATTTTTTATGACGGAAAATGACGTCATAGGGTGCAATCGAATCGTCATGAGCTCAGGAATCAGAGGAAAAAAGAATTTTGTTGATAGGCCTAACAGTTCAAAAGTTATTAGCATAATATTTTTGAAAATTTGGGTGGCGCTAGAGGGAATGAGTTAGAGACACCAAAATTGGTGTATTTGATGTTGGGACTGTCCTCTATCAGAACGTCAGACCGTTACAACTTTCCCGCATACGCTTCTATGGGCTGCCATAGACGCCCAGTCAGAAGAAGAATAACAATAATAACTAGGTGGCGCTGTTTCGAAACTTCTCTGGCTCCTTCAGGGCATCCTACTGATGACCCATACCGAGTTTTGTAACAATTCATTCATGCGTTCAAAAAATACAGCATTTTAGCACTTAATTCAAATTGGCCGACAGCCAAAATGGCCGATCTGAGAAAATTGGATATCAGTCGACTCGGCATGATGCCCTGAATGTAACAAGACCACTTTTATGATTTTTGGACAAACCGTTCAGAAGTTATAAACAAAAATAGCTATTTTCTGTATCTCCGGACCAGTAGGTGGCGCTGCGCCGAAACAAAGCATGTAGCCTCAGGTCATGCTTGTGATGACATGTACCAAGTTTGGTCTGGATACAATTAAGCGTTGCGTAGATACAGACTTACGTTTGTTTTTGCAAGCTCTACGTAAAATTTGATTGTGCGTTTTTTGAAAACGGTTTGACGAATCAACTTGATTTCCATAACTTTTTGTTGGCACTGCTTGAAGATGATCTGGTGCAATTTTGGTGAAAATCGGACAAACCGTCTAGGACGAGTTCGCAAAAGTAGGTTTTTTGGACAATTCAAAATGGCGGAAATTTTTTTATGACGGAAAATGACGTCATAGGGTGCAATCGAATCGTCATGAGCTCAGGAATCAGAGGGAAAAAGAATTTTGTTGATAGGCCTTACGGTTCAAAAGTTATTAGCATAATATTTTTGAAATTTTGGACAGGTGGTGGCGCTAGAGGGAATGAGTTAGAGACACCAAAATTGGTCAATTTGATATTGGGACTGTCCTCTATCAGAATGTCAAACAGTTACAACTTTCCCGCATACACTTCTATGGGCTGCCATAGACGCCCAGTCGGAAGAAGAAGAAGAAGAATAAATATAGCTGCAAGCAGCCATTACCGGGGCCAAGCGCAAAGATGATGACAAGACATGCCAACATGGCTGGAATGGTCAGACCAACTGCAGCAAGTAGCACTTAAAGAGATGTAAAGATGAATTTAGGCAAATGGATGAAAAATCATAAACATTAACTAAAAATATGATTTAATTGATTATCACTTTCGACAAATAGGTGGTGCAGTTATGAAATGTATGTGGTGTGGTCAGAGTGAGGTGATAATGAGACATATAAAGTTTGGTGTCAATATATCAAGGCAATGCAGAGATAAAGCCTGAATGGTAATTTTGGCAGCATGCGTAGGCTTTGATCTGGCAGTTTACAAAAACAGTTTTGTCTATCGTCAAAAAATCCATAAATTGTAGTTGGCATGTTCTGGAGATGATACGATTTGATTTTGGTGAAAACCATAACCCTAACAGTCTACGAGGAGTTTGAAAAAGTAGGCATTGAATGAAAATCAAGATGGCGGACAGGAAGTTTGGCTGATTATGGGAAAAATGTTATCTATGTTTTTGGCAAAACCCAAAGAATCAATTGAGAACAGTGTGATTACAATAGGTAAATTTATACAAATGTTATTAGCATTTTGGGACATTTAGTTATAACTTTTGACCAAAAGGTGGCGCTGTCTCAAAATATTTTGAGTACCTTCAGGACATGCTGCTGATGGCACATTCTGAATTTCAAAATGTTACACCAATGCATTCGTTAAGTATAGCATTTTTATCACAATACTGTATTTAAGTCAATGGTAATTTCATGTTTTGTTCTTTTATAGCGCCACCAAGTGGCACAATACCACAATTTCCATATGTGCCCTCTGAGTGAGCTCATACATGTGTATGTCAATTTTGGTGAAAATATCTCAATTTGCTTCGGAGTTATAGACATTTATGTGAAAAAACAGGTCAAAAATAACTGACACGTGATTTTGATTGGATTTTACTACCCCTTACTATCAATATTTTGAGATTTGGGCATTGGCATGTTGCCAGCGACCTGTTTCCAAACATCTGATGGTGGTTTCGTCTCGATCGGACAAGCGGTTTCGAAGATATTCGCAAATGTTTTTTAAGCGCTAAATTACAACGCTGCACAAACCATATGCCGAAACCTGGCAAGTCTGGTATCGTTGGACTCGGCAAGGATTCAGGAATCTAATAATATGAATCCCGTGAAAATAAGTCAACCCCAGCCAGAGTTATAAGCATTTAAAAATGTAATTTTACCACTAGGTGGCGCTGTTTCGAAACTTCTCTGGCTCCTTCAAGGCATCCTACTGATGACCCATACCGAGTTTTGTAACAATTCATTCATGCGTTCAAAAAATACAGCATTTTAGCACTTAATTCAAATTGGCCGACAGCCAAAATGGCCGATCTGAGAAAATTGGATATCAGTCGACTCGGCATGATGCCCTGAATGTAACAAGACCACTTTTATGATTTTTGGACAAACCGTTCAGAAGTTATAAACAAAAATAGCTATTTTCTGTATCTCCGGACCAGTAGGTGGCGCTGCGCCGAAACGCAGCATGTAGCCTCAGGTCATGCTTGTGATGATATGTACCAAGATTGGTCTGAATACAATTAAGCGTTGCGGAGATACAGACTTACGTTTGTTTTTGCAAGCTCTACGTAAAATTTGATTGTGCGTTTTTCGAGAACGGTTTGACGAATCAACTTGATTTCCATTACTTTTTGTTGTCACTGCTTGAAGATGATGTGGTGCAATTTTGGTGAAAATCGGACAAACCGTCTAGGACGAGTTCGCAAAAGTAGGTTTTTTGGACAATTCAAAATGGCGGAAAATTTTTTATGACGGAAAATGACGTCATAGGATGCAATCGAATCGTCATGAGCTCAGGAATCAGAGGAAAAAATAATTTTGTTGATAGGCCTTACGGTTCAAAAGTTATTAGCATAATATTTTTGAAACTTTGGACAGGTGGTGGCGCTAGAGGGAATGAGTTAGAGACACCAAAATTGGTCAATTTGATGTTGGGACTGTCCTCTATCAGAATGTCAAACCGTTACAACTTTCCCGCATACGCTTCTATGGGCTGCCATAGACGCCCAGTCGGAAGAAGAAGAAGAAGAAGAAGAAGAATAATAAGAACCGGAACAGACACAATAGGTGCCTCCGCACCTTCGGTGCTTGGCCCCTAATAAGAACCGGAACAGACACAATAGGTGCCTCCGGACCTTCGGTGCTTGGCCCCTAATAAGAACCGGAACAGACACAATAGGTGCCTCCGCACCTTCGGTGCTTGGCCCCTAATAATAAGAACCGGAACAGACACAATAGGTGCCTCCGCACCTTCGGTGCTTGGCCCCTAACAATAGGTGCCTCCGCACCTTCGGTGCTTGGCCCCTAATAATAAGAACCGGAACAGATACAATAGGTGCCTCCGCACCTTCGGTGCTTGGCCCCTAATAATAAGAACCGGAACAGACCTTCGGTGCTTGGCCCCTAATAAGAACCGGAACAGATACAATAGGTGCCTCCGCACCTTCGTTGCTTGGCCCCTAATAATAATAAGAACCGGAACAGATACAATAGGTGCCTCCACACCTTCGGTGCTTGGCCCCTAATAATAAGAACCGGAACAGATACAATAGGTGCCTCCGCACCTTCGGTGCTTGGCCCCTAATAAGAACCGGAACAGATACAATAGGTGCCTCTGCACCTTCGGTGCTTGGCCCCTAATAAGAACCGGAACAGATACAATAGGTGCCTCCGCACCTTCGGTGCTTGGCCCCTAACTAAGCAAACACAAGGACATTATATATATATAGGGACAAACAAGCTAGATGAGAAACAGCTGGGAATAATCAGGGCAAGAACCATGAACAGAGATGCAAGGTAAACACAAAAATTCAAACTAAAAGTCACTAAACTCCTAGTGACATCTGGTGGCCTCTAGGGCAAAAGTCTCAGGTGTTACATAGCCCCCCTTTAACCCTCTGGGGTCTGAGGGTGTTTTGGGCCCTGGAGAAGTTTTGACATGCCTTGACATTTGTGCTTTTTTCAGTTGCTTAAAAACATATGAATGGCTAAAGTCTGACAACACTGTATTCAACACAAAATGCGCTACAATAATATGTGAACAACATGAGAGAATAATGTTTATGTGTGGTTTTTGAAAAAAAATAAAAAATTTAAGTCACTGAAATAAGGCCATATAACACATACTCAACATTTCATGACATACTCACATGACATTTGAGAACTGGATCTTGTAGCCTAGAGTTTTTGCTACAAAATGATGTGAAAACCATCCTGATCACTCATTCATACAAAACAATATAGTAATTGAACTTTTGTAAGACACTTTTAGTGTTAGAATGGTCTTGTGTGTGGAGGCATGAATGATCATTAATTCTGATTGTAATTCACACCTGAGGAGACAAAGACCTATCACTGCGGAATGTGACAGAAAGAGATTGAATGAGAGGAGACTTAATTATCAAAATCAAGTTTTAAGTTAAAATAAGTAATCTGACTATTCATTTTCTTTACATAAAGACTTTATTTAATTTTAGACCTACAGTACTGTTTAAAAGAAGTCTGTTCTGCTCACAAAGGCTGCATAAATTTGACCCAAAATACAGTAAAAACAAGTGATATTGTGAACCCTTTTTACAATTTCTATTTGAATATATTGTAAAATGCTATTTGTGATCAAAGTTGAATTTTCAGCATCATTACTGCATTCTTCAGTGTCACATGATCCTTCAGAAATCATTATAATATGCTGATTTTCTAGTATGGGCATATTTAATGTGCATTTTTACTAATTTAACCTGAACACATATTTCCAAGCACAAGCTTTGTTGATGATAATGAGGCAGCATTAACACTAGATAAAATATAATCTAAACATTCATATTATTTTTATATCATATTACATATTATATTTATATCATACAGCATACAATTGAAATACCTGCTTTAACAGCATTTAAATGTAACTAAAACTTGCTTATTAGGACATATTTCAAAACTCTGAATCCTGGCTGGCAAGTCTGGAAACAGTCCCACTAGTAAAATAAGTACATGTTTATATAAAATAGCCTGTCAACAAATGAAAACTAAATGACTTACTCGTCTGAAATGGTATCCTCGGCTGGATCAAGTCTCTCTTCAAAATACAAACGTTCATCGGAGTCCCACTATTCTTCTGAGGAAAATGTTAACTCTTCGTCACTATACAGGAGTTTCCTCGCCTGTGTATCTTGTGATCTTTCAAATGCGCAGAAAAGTGAATGAAATTTGTTTTTAAGGCACAGTCGGGGGCTCACTCTGCCCGTGGATGTGATCACATTAGGGATAATTAGCTGAGCCAGGTGAAACTGTACATCACTTTGTTTCATACAGATTACAAATAAATTTGAATTGTTTTATTTAAAATAGACATATTAAGCTTTCTTTAGACATATGTTTAATGTTTGTGTGATAAGTATTCGCGGAGTTTCAGTTCATTTTTGTGACGTGTTTCAGATGAACATAGAGACTGCAGTGAGCTCATCCTTTTTATTTTCTTTATTTTACAAAAGCACAAGGTTTTGTTGTTATTGTGAGGGTACACAAATAAAAGTAGACCCTTTATAGTCTCTAATGATGTCTAACACTTATCTGTATGCCCCAAAATTATGGAGTATTTTATGTTGTTTCTGCTGTAATGACGAAAAAATCCAGCAGGATGTGCCAGTGCATCCGTCGACCTCAGAGGGTTATTTCTTAAACATAACACCAAAAATAATTGTTAATGGGAGCAGGACATTATGGGACCAGTAGTCCAAAAAAAGCACAGGGTAAACGAGAGGGTCTGAAGGCCACCAGTGAACCCAGAGAGACCACCAGAGGTCAAGATAGACCAGGTGGCCAAGGCAGAATGGACGGGGAGTCGGAAGACCGACATGGACCAGGAGACCAAACAGGCCAGGGTGGACCAAGTGGACAGTCAGGAGACCAGGATACCAGGACAGATCATGCAGAGAGTCAGTAGAACAAGGAGACCAGAGCAGATCAGGTGAATGACCAGAAGACCAAGGAGACCAGAGCAGATTAGGTGGACAGGCCGGAGAACAGAGAAGATCAGGCAGATGGCCAGAAGACCAAGGAGGCAAGAGCAGATCAGGCAGACAATCAGGAGTTCAAGGAGGAGCATGTGGATGATCAAGAGACCAGGGAGGCAGCCACAGAGCCATGACTTGGTCAAGAGGCCTGGGAGGTGGCCACAAGGTAGGGACAGGGTCAGGAGGCCTGGGAGGCAGACACAGGGCCAGAGCTGGGTCAGGAGGCCTGGGAGGCAACCACAGGGCCAGGACAGGGTCAGGAGACCTGGGAGCTAACCACAGTGCAGGGACTGGGTCAGGAGACTAGGGAGGTGACCATACGGTCAGGTGAACAAGGAGGTGTCCACAAAGTAGGGACAGGGTCAGGAGGCCTGGTAAGTGAACACAGGGCTAGGACAGGGTCAGGAGGCCTGGAAGGTGGACATAGGGCCAGGACAGAGTCAGGAGGTGGAGCCACTGGAGGAGGAGCGGATAGAACTGCAGTAGGAGGAGGAGTCTCTGGGAGAGTGGACAGGTCCGATGGAGGAAGAGTCTCTGGGAGAGCGGGCAGTGTCATGGAAGAATCTGAGGGTAGAGTCACTGTAGTCTGGAGTGCTGGCAGCAACTGGGGAACAACATTCATGGTTGTGAGCATGGGCAGTGACAGGGGAACAACCTCCATGGTCATGAGCATGGGCAGTGCCTGGGGAGTAGGCACTGCCCTGGGAAACTGCATTCATGGTTGTGAGCATGGGCAGTGACAGGGGAACAACCTCCACGGCCATGAGAACAGGCTTGTTAGCCGTGGCAGGTGTGGCCATGGCTCGTTGGACGTGGCATACGTGGCCATTTGCTGGTTGGCCGTGGCAGGCGTGGCTGTTGGTTCATTGGCCGTAGAAGCTGTGGCTGTTGGCTCATTGGCCGTGGCAGCCATGGCTGTTGGCTCGTTGGCCGTGGCAGCCATGGGCACCGACTCGTGGATAGTGGCAGGTGTGGGTGCTGGTAGCGGCATGTGGTTCCCACCATAACCCACTGTGTAAGGGGAAATGAGTGCCTCAAAGCATAGTCTATGAATTCTATTAAAGAGTGTTCACACTTGCCTCGAGGCAGTCAGGACTTCATCAGCTCATTGAGTCAAAAGTGATAGATGTCCTTGAAACAAAGATCTCCCCAATCAAAATCCTGGGCGAGACTGCAGAAATGCTCAGTATACTGCTCGACCAGCACACAAAGAGCACTGGCCGCAACGTGAGCACCACAACATGAAGGTGAAGGTGCCACATCTTTTTGGCATGAGATGTCACAATTTCTGAGTTTGAAAATGAAATTTTAATTAAAACAGTTGATAGATTTAGGTCTATGACATTTCAAAAGGAAAAATTTTATTACTGAGTTTTCTGCCGCGGCACACTTTTACGATTCAAAAATCCCACGACACACCACTATCCTTCATAATTATCTTTGATAGTTTTCCTTTTCAAGAACTTGTCAATGTTTCTGTCTGTCTAAGTAGCTTGTTAACTTGTAATGTTGAAATTTGGCTATGCAAAAAAAGACTGTACTTGTATTTTGCACAGTGACAATAAAGTTGAATCTAATCTAATCTAATCTAAAATTAAGTATTTGGGTATTTTATTCCCAACAAATTTGTGTGATTTATTTAGTTAATTTTGACCCTTTAATAAAAAGGTTTTCGAGCGATGTGGGCAGGTTGGCTTCATTACATTTATCTATGATTGAGAAGGTTAATGTTATTAAAATGAATTGTATTCCAAAATTCAACTACCTGATACAATCTCTCCCTATAGATGTCCCCCTCTCTTATTTCAAACAATTTGATAGCATAGTGAAGTCCTTCATTTGGAATAGTAAACATCCAGGATTACATTTCAGTAAATTGCATAGGCAGATTGACAAAGGTGGGCTAGGCCTAATTTAATATTATGCATTCAGTCTCAGATATTTGGCTCATTGGTTGATTCCACCTGCGAGAGCCCCTCCCTGGTTTTGTACTGAACAGGAAGTTTCTGCCCCTATTTCACCAATGCAAAGCCTTTCTATCAAACTAGCCAGAGAAGTTAAGTTACACCCTGTTGTATTGCATTTGCACTCAGTATGGACAAAATTGTTCAGAGTGTTTAATTTGGACATTTATTTAAATGTAGCCTTGAGCATATGGCTGAACTGAAAATTATGTATTAATAAGTCCCATTTCTGCTGTACAAAGGTTAATAAGTGCGGTGACCTATATGAGAGTGTTGAGATCTGGGAATCCCAAAATGTTAAACCATATTTTCAGTTCTTTAGGTATTTACTGCTGCACCACCTGCTTTGTACTATTTTTGGGAGTAGCATACTGCCCCCTAAAGAGGCAGATACTCTGAGAGTGGTGATTCTTAGGGGATGGAAGTTGGCTGGAGACCCTCATTTAAAGAGTCATGCACAGAGACGGGGAGGGTGGTAGCATTGAAGGAAATGTCATGTAGAAAGCTAGGCAATTTGGATTCATTCAATAAAAAATAGGGCAGCTATTTGGCCTTCTCAGGGAGGGGCAGTGGAGAGAGTGTAGTGTTTTATTTTTTATTTATTGTTTCCTTTTCTTTGTGTGTATACTCAAGTGTTTTTTGTGAGGGTTAGGTTTAGGGGTAGGGTTAGGGTTAAAATCTATAGTTTGTACAGTTTAAAAATAATTATGTCTATGGAGAGTCCTCATAAGGATAGCCGCACCAATGTGTGTGCGTGTGTATTTGTAGTGTATCAAATTAATTTTTATTTGTATAGCACTTTTCAAAACACACAATTTCAAAGTAGCTTTATAGAAAAGCATGCATTAACAGAAAATGAAACTTATATATATAAAGTCTTAGATTCATCATAGTGTAAATTGTATTAAATGAAATATGCTACCTGTAATTAAACAATAATATTATATAAAATAATTTGTTTTATATAAAATTAAATACTTCTTCTTAATTCTACTTCCCAGCCCCACCCCTTGCTTAAACATTGTCTGTCTGCTATTTCTGTCTGCTTTTATCTTTAACTTCACATCAACAGTAAACATTGCACTGGTATTGTCCCACTAAAATATAGTTTTTATATTAGTTCTGCATTTTACACCATCTCAGTTTGCATAACATTTCTGTACTGGCCCTGTTTCCATTACTCAGGGTTCTGTTCTTGGTCAGCTGCTTTGCTTCACCGATTTCTTTCCCTTGGCCACATAATTTGCTAACTTAACTAACTAAACTTTCACTGCTATGCTGATGATACACACGTTTACATTTGCTCCAAACCCTCTACCCCCTACCAGCTCATTTGTGGTGGTGAATTTGATAAATTTCAGTGACTCGATTATTTTGTTTCTGCTCACCAAAAAGAATAATTAAGATTTATTAATTGATTTGTTCACTGCCCATTTCTTCAAGTTACACCTTTTATCTTGAGAATTTCGTTTTTAAAAAATGTACAGTAATTTTACATCAGATGATTGCAACACACTCCAAAAAAGTTGAGATAGGGGCAATTTAAGACTAATTACAATTTTAAGTGTTAAAATAACAAGGCAGTGTGAAACAAGAGATGTTAAACAGGCGAGGCAATCATTTCAAAGTATATAAGAAGCCTCCAAAAACAGCCAGTCCTTTCAAGAGCAAGGATTATTCAAAATTTGCCAGTTTGCAAACAGATGCTTCAGCAAATAACCACAGACAAATTGGAAGGATTTTGGGCACTTCACCCTCTAAGATTAAAGGAATCTGGTCAAATCTCATTGCGTAAAGTGCAATGCCGAAAACCACTTCTGAATGCATGTGATCCCTCAGACATCACTTTTTTATTATTCATCTGTAATGGATATCATGAACATGGGCTGGGATTACTTTATTAAACCTTTGTTAGTCAACACCATTCGCTGCTGCATCCACAAGATGCAAGATAAGACTTTACTATGCAAAGCAGAAGCCCTACATCAACACTGTCCAGAAGTGCTGCTGACTTCTCTGGGCTCGGTCTCATCTTTGATGGAAAGTAGAACAGCGGAACTGTGTTTTTTGGTCCGATGAGTCTACATTTCAAATAGTTTTTAAAAACACAGCCGTCATGTTCACCGGGCCAAAGGAAAAGGACCATCCAAGCTGTTAGCAGCATCAGGTCAAAAAGCCAGTGACTTTATGGGCCAGGGTTTGAGGGCACCATGGCATGGGTAACTTGCACATCTGTTAGAGCACCATTAATGCAGACAGATATGTACAAATTTTGGAGCAGCATATATTGCCATCTTGCACGGTCTTTTCCATGGATGCCGCAGAATTTTCAGCAGTACATCTTCAAAACCACATACTGGCCGAATAAACAGAGAGTGCGGGTTCTAGATTGGCCTGCCTGCAGTCCTGACAATTTCCAATTGAGACTGTGTGGTGCATTATGAAGTGCAATACGGCAATGAAGACCCCGTAGAATTGTGCAGCTGAGGGCCTACATAATGAATGAATGGGGGAAAATTGCACTTTTTAAACTTAACAAACTTGTGTCTTCAGTGCCTAAATGCTTAATAAGTGTTATTAGAAGAAATAGTGATGTTTCACAGTGTAAACACTTGACTGTCCCAACTTTTTTGTAGTGTGTTGCAATCATCTGATTTTAAATTACTGTACATTTTCTAAAAAAACAATGAAGTTCACAAGGTAAAACATATAATGTTCCCCGTCTGTCGCTCACTTCGACATTGTGTCGAAGAAGGGACACTAAGGGTCTCTCTTGAGTGCAGAATATGCCTCCGGTCTATGAAAAAGGCCAATGAGAAGTTGGCAGACAGTATTTGCATACCCCGCCCCAGACATTCGGGTATAAAGGCGGAGAAATACGTCAAGTTCATTCAGAAATTTTCTTCGGAGCCGATGGTTGTGTATGCAGCCAGCTGCGAGTGACACTCCTCTGACGCTCTGTCTGCTGTTGCATCTACAGCGCACTTCAGCGGCTTTCTCCTTCTCTGCACGGTAGTGTAGTTTGCCCCTGGGCGCTTCGACAGCGCAGAGTATTTTGAAAGAGTTGTAAAAGAGTGATTTTCTCTATAAAAGAGTTTATTTCTCTAAAAGAGCAATACACAGCGGCGTTAAACATCCTTTTGAGGACGCATCTTTTTAAAGATGCCATTCCGCCCCTGTGTAGTTCCCTCCGCTTCAGACGGCCACAGGCGGTGTCTCGTGTATCTGGGCAGCGATCACACCGAGGCAGCGTTTGTGGATGGTTCATGCTCTTACTGCGAGGGCATGACCATGGCAACGTTGCGGTCACGGCTTGCTTTCAACAGAAAGCACACCACTCCAGCCACCCCCCGTGTCACTCCTTCTTCGCACGGGATTGAGGACGATGCGGCTGGCAATGGAGGCGATTTGGGGAGGGCAGCGGGTGCAGCTCCGTCGGGCATGCCCCCTCGGACCACCCGCCCCCCCGGCATGCTTGTTGACTCCCGTCCATGTTCTAGGTAACAGTGGCTCGCCTCACGGCCAGTCTGCCTATCCTCTGGAGCAAGAAGGGGGATGAGCACGCCGCTGCATCGGAGAGCGCGGCGTCTGATGCTGATGCCTCCCCTGGGCTGCCGCCTTCGGACCAGCATGCCCAGGCTGAGGCTGACGCGCAGATGTCCGACATGCTTGCCCGGGCTGCCGTCAGTGTGGGGTTGGACTGGAACCCTCTGTCCTTCCCACGTTGGATGGTGACTGGTTCCTGGGGTCTGCGTGCCACTCACAGCCTCGCCCCCCAGTCCTGTTTTTCCCGGAGGTGCATGATGAGCTGACGTCTTCGTGGAGAGCCCCCCTCTCCACTTGTCACAAGCCTTGCTCATCCGCTCTCGCTACCCTCGACGGCGGAGCGGCCCACGGGTATACGGCGATTCCCCAGGTGGATAGGGCTGTTGTGCTCCATCTATGTCCCGGAAAACTACCACCTGGCGGGGTCGCCCTGTACTCCCTTCCAAGGCCTGTAGGACGACATCTTCATTTACCACCTAAGCCGACAGCTACAAAGCCCGCGGGACAGGCTGCTTCCGCCTTGCACGCCATGGCCATCCTGCAAGTCCACCAGGCCAAGGCGCTCAGGGACCTGAACAAGGTAGCCCTGATCCCGACGTGTTGCAGGAACTGTGCTCAGCGACCGACCTCGCTCTCAGGGCCACGAAGGTCACGGCGCAGGCACTCAGGCAGGCGATGGCCACGCTTGTGGTCCAGGAATGTCATCTATGGCTGAACTTGGACGAGATGCATGATGCCATGGGCCCTGCCCTGTCTGCTTGCCGAGGGCGTCCTCCTGTGGCCAAGAAACACCCTGCTCCGCCTCAACCCTGGCCCAGTTCTCAGCCACAGCGTTGAGCACACCGCCCCCATCTCCCGGACCCCTCGAGGACCCATAAGGCTCCCAGGTGCTCCTGAGATGTTCGACCCAGGGACCGAGATGTTAGCTCCAGAGATGGTAAGACCACTCCATCCCCCGGTGGAGGGCCGGGAGGAGAATCTTTTGTTCAATTTTCATATGCCCACATTCTCAATAAAAGAGCTATTTCCTTTGTCTCTCTGTCACCCATTCTCACGGCACTCTTCTGCCAGATTTCAACAGTTCCGGCCTCCTGGACACGGACTACCCCTCTCCAGCCCCACGACCGTTCCCCAGCCGGCCGGTTCCGACAAGTCTAGAGGACGCCTACCCTGGACCTCCTCCTTAGTCGCTAACTCGCCCCCCTGCCGGGTGTGCGGAGCAAGGTAAGTGCTTTGAGTCTTTTCTCAGCACCAAAGCCTCGGAATGCATCATTGCCTCCCGACACTGCCTTACCTGCTCCACCCCGCTGCTCCACCCTGCTGGGTATGTTAAATATAATCGTCCCTTTGGTGCCCCTAGCGCGGAGTTTGGATGCATGGCTCTCACTTCCCAACCCGTTTTCGCTGGCTGGCCCTGACCATTCGACTCGGTTACGCAATTCAGTTTGCCAGGACTCCGCCCCCCTTCATGGGCGTCTGCTTTTCCGCAGTACACAGCGACCATGCCCAGTCCCTGCGCATGGAAATCGCCACTCTTTTACTCAAAGACGCGATAGAGCCTGTCCCTCCAACCAAGATGAAGAAGGGTTTCTACAGTCCTTACTTCATCGTACCCAAGAAAGGCGGTGGCTTACGACCAATCTTGGACTTGAGAGTTTTCAACCAAGCATTGCACATACTCCCGTTCAAAATGCTCATGCAGAAACACATCTTAACCGGCGTTCGACATCTAGATTGGTTCGCAGCGGTAGACCTAAAGGACGCGTACTTCCACGTCTCAATTTTGCCTCGACACCGCCCCTTTCTGCGGTTCATGTTCGATGGCCAGGCGTATCAGTACAAAGTCCTCCCCTTTGGCATGTCTCTGTCCCCTCGCGTCTTCACGAAAGTCGTTGCATATGAGACTGCTTCGACACTGGCTTCAGACTCGAGTCCTGAGACGAGCATGGCACCACGGCACGCACCGTGTGATGATCACCCCCACCTGCCGCCAAACACTCAAACCCTGGACAGACCTCTTGTTTCCTACTGGCAGGAATACCCTTACAGCTGGTGTCCCGATGCGTTCTGGTCTCCACCAATGCCTCCAGATCAGGTTGGGACTCCGTGTGCAACAGGCATGCAGTAGCAGGCTATTGGAAAGGGGCCCCACTGCGAGGGCACATCAACTGCCTGGAGTTGTTGACTGTCTTCTTTGCCCTGCGGTAGTTTCTCCCATTAGTTCGAGACAAACATATCCTGGTCAGGTCAGAAAGCACCACTGCGGTAGTGTACATAAATCGCCAATGTGGCGTACGCTCCCGCCACATGTCACGACTCGCCCGTCGTCTCCTCCTCTGGAGCCAGCAGCGACTTGAGTCACTCACATCCCCGGCAACCTCAATGTGATAGCATTCGCACTGTCACGACAATGCTTGCCTGGTGGAGAGTGGAGGCTTCACCCCCAGTCGGTCCAGCTGATTTGAGAACGGTTCGGCAAGGCCCGGGTAGACCTGTCCGCCTCCCGGGAGACCTCCCACTGCCCGCTCTGGTACGCCGTTCAGAGGCTCCCCTCGGGGCAGACTAGCTGGCCAGCGGGTCTGCGCAAGTACGCATTTCCCCCAGTGAGCCTTCTTGCACAGGTGCTGGGCAAGGTTAGGGAGGACGAGGAACAAGTCACTCTTGTGGCTCCTTATTGGCCCACCCGGGCCTGGTTCTTGGACCTCGTACTCCTCGCGACAGCCCCTCCCTGGCAAATTCCCCTGTGGAAGGACCTTCTTTCTTAGGGACGGGGCACGCTCTGGCATCTGCACCCAGACCTTTGGAACCTCCAGGTCTGGCCCCTGGACGGGACGTGGAAGATCTAGCTGGCCTACCACCCACAGTCATAGCCACAATCAACCAAGCCAGAGCCCCCTCTACCAGGCAACTTTACGCACTGAAATGGCGTCTGTTCGTGAATTGGTGTTCTTCCCGGACAGAAGACCCACAGAGGTGCGCATTTAGGTCAGTGCTCTTGTTCCTACAGGAGAAATTGGAAGGGAGGCTGTCCCCTTCCACCTTGAAGGTGTATGTTGCTGCTATCGCAGCTCACCACGACCCAGTAGACGGCAAGTCTCTGGTAGGCATGACTTAATTATCAGGTTCCTAAGAGGTGCCTGGAGGTTAAATCCCTCCCAGCCAAGCCTGTTCCCCTCCTGGGATCTCTCGGTGGTCCTCGCCGGCCTTCAGACATCCCCCTTCGAGCCACTAGAATCAGCTGGACTCAGGGCCCTCTCCCTAAAGACGGCCCTGCTGATCGCTCTCTCCTCCATCAAGAGGATCGGGGACCTGTAAGCGTTCTCTGTTAGCGACACCTGCCTGGAGTTCGGTCCGGCAGACACATATGTGATCCTAAGACCCCAACCGGGCAACACCTAAGACCTTTGCAAGATTTTACAATCTCAGGGTTGAGTCAGTCTCCGTGTTTTCTCAGGTCCGAGCCGGTAGAACATGATACACGCTGACGGACTGACCGGGTGAATCGCTTGCGTCCAGCACCGTTTCCCTTGGCCTAGGTAAAACAGTGCACCTTCTTTCCCAGGAGATCCCACCCAGGTCCCTGGTCGATTCCTCCCTAGCCCTTTTGGGTCCACAGTTAAGCAGAGGAACTTGCCGACCCAGTCCACTATGGGTACACTAGGCTACCCTGTACTTGATTAGGTGCTCCACAGGTCAGGCCTCCTACGCGGACTCCTCCTGTGTGTGGTTATGCGGTACGGTCACCTTCCGAGCTGACCTGCGTCTCCCTTAGGCAGTTTTTTACTGCCCTCCGGTCGCCGTGTTGTAGCAACTCCCCCCTCCTTCAGGCTGGATCTACCACCGCGCCATTCTTTCCCACATGCGACCGAAGAGGCCATGTGATGTATTTGCCGCCTTTACCTCCCCTTTTGGGCAGGTGCTGCCTCCGTAGGGTCTTTTCCCCCTGAAAGAATAGGAAACTGGGTAAGACCCACATTCCTTGATGCGCCCCGGCTGCTCTTGCTCAATGCCGAGAAACATAGAGAGAAAAGAGCCAGGCTTGGCCCGTTCCCAGGTTGGCAAGCGTCGCCTTGTTCCCCTCTAAGGGTAATCAGAAGGATTCCGACGACTCTTTTTGGGGCATTGGGGAAGGGTACGTGCAGTCTGAAACACAGTTGGTCGCTTGTGCATGTGAAATACCTGCCCGCTCCTGTGTCAGCAGTACACGTACACGGCTCAGTGCATGGCGTGATTTAAAGTGGACCCCTAGTGTTGTTCCCTGATGGAGGGAATGACACATCGTGTCCTCCCGACCACGTCGCTGAGCCGAGCCACTGCAGTGGCTGGACCATTTCCAGCTCCTCAGAAAAATCCTGAATGAACTTAACGTATTTCTCCGCCTTTATACCCGTATGTCCGGGGCGGGGTATGCAAATACTGTCTAGTGTTTTTCAAAGACCAGAGGCATATTCGGCGCTCAAGAGAGACCCCTAGTGTCACTTCTTCGACACAACGTCTCAATCCCTCCATCAGGGAATGGAGGTTACATACGTTTGTATACATGTTTGGGATTTTTTAAAGCGACCTTGAGTTTGTAAAAAGGTGCTATAATAATGTCTCGGTTACTGTTGTAACCTCCTTTCCCTGATGGAGGCACCGAGACGTTGTGTCGATGTAGTGTCACTAAGGGGTCTCTCGAGAGCCTCGGTTACCTCTTATCTTTGAGACAAGGCAAGAGAATTGGCAAACAGAATTTGCATGCCCCTCCCCTGGACATACGGTTATAAAAGGAGGGAAGCGTACGTCTTCCAACGTGCTTCAAGGCCACCACCATCATTCCCATGCCAAAGAAGTCTTCAGTGTCCTGCCTCAATGACTACCGTCCCGTTGCACTCACACCAATCATCATGAAGTGCTTCGAGAGGCTCGTCATGAGGCACATTAAGACCCAGCTGCCCCCCTCACTAGACCCACAGCAGTTTGCGTATCGTCCAAACCGTTCAACGGACGATGCCATCGCCACAACCCTCCATCTGGCCCTCACCCACCTAGCCAAAAAGGACTCATATGTTCGAATGCTGTTCATAGACTTCAGCTCAGCATTCAACACAATAATTCCTCAGCACCTGATTGGAAAGCTGAACCTGCTGGGCCTGGACACCTCCCTCTGCAACTGGATCCTGGACTTCTTGACTGGGAGACCACAGTCAGTCCGGATCGGGAACAGCATCTCCACACCACCACACTGAGCATTGGGGCCCCCCAGGGCTGTGTGCTCAGTCCACTGCTGTTCACTCTGCTGACTCACGACTGTGCAGCAATGCACAACTCGAATCACATCATCAAGTTCGCCGATGACACGACCGTGATGGGTCTCATCAGCAAGAACGACGAGTCAGCATAAAGAGAGGAGGTGCAGTGGCTAATGGACTGGTGTAGAGCCAACAACCTGTCCCTGAATGTCGACAAAACAAAAGAGATGGTTGTTGACTTTAGGAGAGCACAAGGTGAACACTCCCCGCTGAACATCGATGGCTCCTCTGTGGAGATCGTCAAGATCACCAAATTCCTTGGTGTTCACCTGGCGGAGAACCTCTCCTGGTCCCTCAACACCAGCTCTATCACCAATAAAGCCCAGCAGCGTCTCTACTTTCTTCGAAGGCTGAGGAAAGCACATCTCCCACCCCCCATCCTCACTACGTTCTATAGAGGGACTATTGAGAGCATCCTGAGCAGCTGCATCACTGCCTCATTTGGGACTTGCACCGTTTCGGACCGCAAAGCCCTGCAGAGGATAGTGAGAACAGCTGAGAAGATCATCGGGGTCTCTCTTCCCTCCATCAAAGACATTTACATAAAACACTGTATCCGCAAAGCAACCAGCATTGTGGACGACCCCGCACACCCCTCACACAAACTCTTTACCCTCCTGCCGTCTGGCAAGAGGTACCGAAGCATTCGGGCCCTCACGACCAGACTGTGTAACAGCTTCTTCCCCCAAGCCATCAGACTCCTCAATACTCAGAGACTGGTTTGACACACACACACAGAGTTGCACTTTAATAACTGCCACTTTATAACTGTCTGCTACCTCAATAACTGCTATGTGCATAGAACACTATATCATAGTAAGTTATGTTTACATTTGGCATTTAGTAACTGTCATCTTTTTGCACTACTGTATACTGGTCGGCACTGAACTGTATTGAACTGTCCCGTACTTTTGCACATGTTTTTGCATGTGCACTTTATATAGGTATTTTATATAGGTATTTTTATTTAGTCTGTGTAGTCTCATGTGGTTCTGTGTCTAACTGTATATGGTTGAAACGACAATAAAAACCACTTGACTTCACTTGACGTGACTTGTTCAGACGTTTGAGCTGAAGAGCCGAGAGTAAGGTCCCGGTCATTTCAAGGTGCAGGATCTTGAGCCGTGTTTGGCAAGAAATGTTGGATGGCCTCCATCTGCTCCTTCACCGCTGAAAATTGTTGGGCAAAGTCCTCTACAGTGTTGCCGAAGCCTTGTCAGGGTCCCGCATCTCAACCAGATTCAGCCACAGATGACAGTCCTGGATCACGACGGTGGCCATCACCTGTCTGAATGCATGTGCCGTGACCTTGGTGGCCCGGGGGGCGAGGTCGGTCACCGAGCGCAGATCCTGCAGCACATCAGGATCAGGACTACCCAAGTGTCTTAGCGCCTTGGCCTGTTGGACTTGCAGGAGGGCCATGGCATGCAGGGTGGAGGTGGCTTATCCAGCGGTGTTGTTGGCCTTGGTCACCAGAGACGACGTTAACCTACAGGTGATTGACAGTCGATCCCACCAGGTGGCGCCATTTTGCAGGCACCACAACAGCCTTATCCACCTGAGGGAGTTCCGTGTATCCGTGGAACACCCTGCCGTTAAGGGTAGTGAGAGCAGATGGAAGTAAGTCGGTTTTGGACAGTAAAAGGTGCCCTCCATAACTTTGTCTACTCATTGTGCACCTCTGGGATGAATGGAACTGGGGGGGGTAGGCACAATAAGAACATGAACCATCCACAAGCACTGCCTCAGTGTGTTCTCTGCCCAGACACGTGAGGCACCGCCCATGGCCATCTGAAGTAGAGAGGTAATGACCGCATCCAGGAATAACACAAGGATGGAAGGGCATCTTGAAAAAGATGTGTCTTTCAAAAGATGTTCAACATCCAAGTGCTTGCTCTTTTAGAGAAATATGCTCTTTTAGAGAATAAACTCTTTTAGGTGGCTGTCGAAGCACCCAGGGGTATAGTCTGCACTGTAGCGCAGAGAAGAGAAAAGCCGCTGATTTGCACCGTATCTCCACCAGCATACACTTTTTAGAGGTGAGTGCAACAGCAGTGGATTTATTCAGCTCGCTGAAACACAACTGTTCGGCTCCAAAGAAAAAAATCGATCTGAACAGACACACGCTTTCCTACTTTTATATCCGTATGTCTGGGGGAGGGGCATGCAAATTCTGTTCGCCAATTCTCAATGATAAGAGGTAACTGGGGCTCTCAAGAGAGACCCCTAGTGTCACTACACCAACACAATGTCGAGTGAATGACAGAAGGGGAACTTATTATTATCCTTTAATTGTTTGTGTACTGTCAGAACAGTTCAGATTAATTAAGTGTTGTCACTGTAACAATCTCTTTGCTGTTTCTCAACAACAGGATGAAAATGTTCCTTTCCTTCTAATGGAGCTGTGCCTTACATGCTGTTTGAGTTTGTCTGCAATCTGGGCGTTACCATGACACTCAGCCCCAACATTTAATGAAACACCCATTCAGAAGAATCTCTTAACAATGGACAACTGTTCTATTCTTCATATGTTCCTCACACTCTCCATCATGACTGGCCAGCTTGGGGGCAACCTGCATGAGATCCAGTCGAGTCAAACCTCTCACAGCTCTCATCTGAGAGTAAGGAGAGGCTGGATTTGGAGCCAGATATTTGTTGAAGAAGAAGATCCAACACCGAGAAAAATTGGTCAGGTACAGCTGGAGCAAGAACTTGATTCATAAATGGGCCTATATGTCTCCTTTTTAGAACTGCTCATTTGCTTTGAAGGCAATGCAAAATTCTTACTCACAATATGAAAGGAGATCCTTAAATTAAAGAGTAGCAAAAAGCTGATACTGAGGTAGTTCAGTGCTAAATAAAAGTAATAAGTACGATTATTTTACACTTTTAAAAAGTACCGTGGTATTGCAGTGATGATAGCAGATGGTCACATGGTCTTTGGATATATTGCATTGCACTTAATGATTGTCATAAATACCAGGGTAAACAAATATGGTAATGTATTTTTACTAGTAGATTAGTTAATGTTGAGTCATTTAATTAAACAAATTAATCTTGTCAACAAATTTACTGACAAAAATGTTATTTAAATTTTTTTTTGTATTTGTTATTGCTGGCAAAATCACATATTTTCATCAATGATAACAAATACAAGACAAAAAAGACACACCATGATGATAATTAAATGATACTGTTGATGAAAATATAGAATCCTGCAAGATATTAACAGTGAACAAACATTTAAAGAAGCATCTTTTTTTGGATGAAGAAACATCTAGTAAGACTTGATTTATATAATCGAATTACCTGTCGCATATTCCTTGTTGTCTTTTGTTTTTGTGCTTTTAGGATAAAATTCTTGTTTAGTTCCTGTTTCCTGTTAGTTTTCGTATTCCTTTGAAGTTTCATTTTATGATTGGTTTTCCCCTGATTGTTTCCACAAGTGTTCCTCATTCCCTTGTTTGTTCCCTTGTATATTTAAGCCCTTGTTTCCCCCAGTTAGTTTAGTAGTTCTTGCATGTTTTATCATGTTCTTTATCATGTTGTGTTACTTTGTTCATCTTTTATTTGCATTAAAGCTGCACTTAGATTCTCATTCTTTGCCTGCCCTGTCACAGAAGAACTGACCCAAGATGGATCTAGCAGCTGTCTTCATCGAGCCGAGCGAACCTCCCTATAATTGAATACTCTTGTCTGTTCAGCACCATTGCCAGATGCACTGGATTTGCGGATGCCCACTTGAAGTCCCTGTACCAGATCGGCCTCCTTGCTCATAAATGGAAGGCATTGCCGGAGACTACACATGGGAAGAGTACATGGATATAATTTTAGAGATGTTCGCTTCTGAGAATCCTGTTAAAGAGTCAGCACCCACCCTTGCCATGGCCAACGAGCCAACGCCCATGCAGTGGCTACATCACCTGAAACAAATCACTGCCCTGCGGCCACCTCCTGACCCAGTCCCTGCCCTGTGGCCGCCTCCTGACCCAGTCCCTGCCCTGCGGCCGCCTCCTGACCCAGTTCCTGTCCTGCGGCCACCTCCCAGGCCTCCTGACACTGTCTAGGCACTGTGGCCGCCTCCCAGGCCACCTGACCCAGTCACTGCCGTAAGGCCACCGCCCAGGCCTCCTGACCCTCTCTCGGCCCTACGGTCACATCTCAGGCCCCCTGACCCAATCCTACGGCTACCTCCCAAGTCTTCTGACCCAGTCACTGTCCTATGGCCACCTCCCAGGCTGCCTGACCCAGTCCCTGTCCTACGGTCACCTCCCAGGCCTCCTGACCTGGTCTCGGCCCTGCGGCCATATCCAAGGTCTCCTGACCCAGTCCTACGGCTACCTCCCAGGTCTCCTGACCCAGTCACTGTCCTGCAGCCACCTCCCAGGCCGGCTGACCCAGTCTCTGTCCTACGGCTGCCTCTCAGGCCTCCTGTCCCTCTCTCGGACCTGTGGCCACCTCCCAGGCCTCCTGACCCAGTCCTACGGCCGCCTCCCAGGCCTCCTGACCTGGTCTCGGCACTGCGGCCACATCCAAGGTCTCCTGACCCAGTCCTACGGCTACCTCCCAGGTCTCCTGACCCAGTCACTGTCCTACGGCTGCCTCTCAGGCCTCCTGACCCTCTCTCGGACCTGCGGCCACCTCCCAGGCCTCCTGACCCAGTCCTACGGTTACCTCCCAGGCTGCCTGACCCGGTCCCTGTCCTATGGCCGCCTCCCAGACCTCATGACCCAGTCTCGGCCCTGCGACTGCCTCCCAGACTTCCTGGCACGGTCCCCACCTTGAGGTCCTCTGGATCTGCTCAGGTCTCCTGGCCATCCTTCGGATCTGCTCGGGTCTCCTGGCCATCCTCCGGATTTGCTCGGGTTTGATTGTTTCCACAGGTGTTCCTCGTTCCCTTTTTAAGCCCTTTTTCCCCCCAGTTAGTTTGTCAGTTCTTGCATGTTTTGTCATGTTCTGTGCTTGGTTTCCTGCGTTTTGTCATATTCTGTGTTACTTTGTTCATCTTTTTGCATTAAAGCTGAACTTCTCATTCTTTGCCTGCCTCGTCACATAACTGATTATGCTGGGCATTTCCCTGCTTAAACTGCTTGAAAAGAAAGACAAATATGTAAATTTCCTTACTCAAAAGCATACTATTTAAACAAAATTAATCACTACATCCACAAAATATATTTACTATTACAATTTACATCTGCACAGACATTAAAGCCAATGAACAATTGAACTTAATCTAAGTTACACACTAGTCAGTATGCATAATTTGGGTTGTGAATATGCTGTTTCCGTAACAATTTGTTACACACAATGCAGTATCCTAAACTAGATAAAACACAGACTATTAATAATAGTCTCTAAAGATGGAAGAATTCAGAATTCAGTTACTTAAAATATAGCTTATACTCCTTATTAAATTATATTCACTATACTTATGCTTTTATTTCAGGATCTCAGGATTTTAGGACCGTTGTAATTTGTATGTAACTTTTATATGTTTGATTCATGTTTAAATTACTATAAATGTTTGCACATTTTTCTAAATTTTTAAGTATTTGAAGTTTGGTCTGTTAAAGTTTGACATGTTTGTCATTTTAAACATTATTATCAACTAAAATATGTTAATTGCATTTTCGGTGATTCACCACATTTGGTCAGCCGAGATGCATTCCTGTTTCCACCTGGTATTACCATGTGTCACAAATGCATCTTGTGTGACCACTTGTGTTCAGATTTCGAGGGAAGAGTCTCTGATTTCATGTTAACATACATCAATCACTATGTCCGTGAGTAACTGCATGATAATACTTTGAAAAAGGACATAAAAGCCAAAAAACTGCACACTATTTTTCCCAGATGCAGTTGTAATTTGATCTAAGCACAAAAAACTGCACACTATTTTTCCCTGATGCAGTTGTAATTTGATCTAAGCACAAATGCAACATTTGGAAATGTGTGTGCTTGGCATCTCTCTAGATATTAATAATAGACACACTGAAGAATTTCTGTGAAGCTCTTGTGCTTGTTAATGTTTTTTTTCTAATTGGATGTTTTTTCATTTTAAAGTCGCACATAACCAACAAAGTTTTAACTCTTGTTTTAGCGCAGCGGTTGATTGATGGGTGAGATGTGGTGCTTTGCTGCTTTCTGGGACGCTTTCAGGACTGATTAGCATGTCAAACCTCAAATGCCATCTGGTCAATTGTGTTTTTTTGACTACCTATTGTACTTATCTGGTTTCAGTGATCTGTTCACAAAATGTTTTGCAACCTGTTTCCACCTGTATTTAGTGCTGACCGCTTGTGATTGGGTGGAAATGGGTCTTAGTTACAAACTACTCTAGTGTCCCAACTTAACTTTATGTCCCAACTTAAAAGAGGCTGCATATGGGTGAGAAATAAAAGTGCCCATATTTGATGTTAAAAACAGTACAAAAACATTCAAGTGCCACTCGTCTATAATTTAGCCCCTGGATAACACTTGATATGTCTGAAAAAAATATTGTACTACAATAATACCATTTGGGAATATTTTTTTTAAGCACATAAATCTCAGTTTTGCTTCTCCTGAAAAATAATATTCATCTTTTTTATTTTTATTTAGCTGAAATCAGACTACGACACAGGGGACTTTACTATAAAGTACATCCTCTCAGGTGAGGGAGCGGGTGAGATATTTATCATCGATGAGTACACGGGTGATATTCACACTGTTCAGTGTCTGGACCGTGAGCAGAAGCCGTTCTACATACTACAGGCTCAGGCCATCAACCGCAGGTCCAAACAGCCCGTAGAACCTGAATCAGAGTTCATTATCAAAGTCCGGGACATCAATGACAACGCTCCAGAATTCATCAATGAGCCCTACATATCAAGCATCCCAGAGATGTGTCCTACAGGTGTGCTGACCACTACTGTTCAACATACACATAAGAATTACTTACAACCACATTCTATTAACAAAGTTGCTACAACATTTTTTAGGACTCACCAATGAATATTGAGTGCAACTGCAGTTGATATTTGCTGTAAGGAAACATAGTTGACAATGTCTGTTGCGCAATTGACAAGCTGTTTTTGCTGTTAATCACAAATGTAAAAAAAAATGTGTTATGAAACATGGTAGAAAATAGAGGTTAACACCAACCTGGCCACCTACCAACCTGGTCTCACATTACATTCACCTACTTTTTTGCAATCTGATTTTTTACATGGCTCATTTGTCCTCATCAGCTCACTATTTTTATATTTCACGGCACCGGTGGCTGCCATTTTACTTGTTGCTCCCCTTCTGTCACTGACAATGTTGTGTCGATGTAGTGACACTAGGGGTCGCTCTTGGGAGCCCGGACATACGGGTATATAAGGAGCTGGCTCACAACCACTCATTCAGATGACTTTTTCAGAGCCGAGCAATTGTGTGTCAGTGAGCTGAATTCCACCGCCGGTCCATTCACCTCTCAATAAGAAGCATATGCTCTTGGATATACTGCGCAGTGGCTTTCTCTCCTTGTATGACCCTGGGCGCTTCAACTGCGCTAAAAGAGTATATATTCCTGCAATAGTGTAGATTTCCTCAAAGCAAATCACATTGATGCGAACGTCTTTTTAAAGATGCATTTTTTTAAAGATGCCTTTACATCTTGAGTAATTCCCGGATGCGGTCATTATCTCTCTGCCTCCGACGGCCATGGCCAGCTTAGCGTCTCTTTTGGAGCTTGCGAGCAGGATGAGTTCTCGACCACCGCGCTGGCGATGTCAGACACTGAGGACTCGACTGGGCTGCCACCTTCGGGTCTGCCCGCCAAGTTTGAGGCCAACGCAGAGCTGACTGCCATGCTTCCCTGGGCCGCCGGGCCCTCGCGGCTGGATGATTGGTTCCTGGGTTCATGGCGCTGCTCACAGCAACCCCCCTGGTCGTGGAGGACAACTTTTTCTGCCCAAACCCGACTTTCCAGTTCGTCAGCTCTCACTACACTTGATGGCGTGGCAGCCCAAGGGTACAAAGAGATTCCTCAGGTGGATAAGGCGATTGCAGTGCACCTGTGCCTGCAAAACACCACCACTTGGTGGGATCACACGGAACTCCCCTCCAGGGTCTGTGGGACTGCATCGTCTCTGGTGACCAAAGCCTAAAGTGCTGCTGGACAGGTTGCCTCCACTCTGCATGCCATGGCCCTCCTGCAAGTCCACCAGGCCAAAACACTGAAAGAGCTGCACATTAGTAGTCCTGATCCCGATGTGATGTAGGAGCTGTGCTTTGCGATCGACCTCGCCCTCCGGGTGATGATGGTCACAGCGCGAGCACTCAGGCAGGCAATGTCCACCTTGGTGGTCCAGGAGCGCCACCTATGGCTGAATCTGGTCGAGGTGAAGGACACCGACAAAGTTCAATTTCTCAATGCACCCATCTCCCAGATCGGTCTATTCGGCAACACCACCAAGGACTTTGCCCTGCAAAGAAGCAAACGGAGGTAATACAGCACATATTGCCCTAGTGCGGTTCAAGATTCTGTACTCTGTCTGCTCACTGAGGGTGTCCCCCTGCGGCGGTGAAAGCACAGGCGGCTCCGCCACAGCCCAAGCCCAGTCCTCGGCCCCAGCGTAGAGCCCACTGCAGGAAGTGGATGCCCCCTGCCTCACGGCCCAGCACTAGGACACAGAGGAAGTTTCCTAAGCACCCCTGAGAAGGACAACCAATGGAGAGAGATGTCCACCAAAACCCTGGTGTTGGTATCTGGACCACTCCATCCCCCGGTGGAGGGCCGGGTGGTAAATCTTGTATTCCCTTTTGTTTCATGTTCGCTGTACTTTGTTCTCGGTCCTCAAGCTCCTCGTGACAGCCCCCTCCTGGCGAATTCCCCTGAATTCCTCCTCCTTTCTCATGGACGGGGCACCATCTGGCACCTGTGCCCAGATCTCTGGAACCTCCATGTCTGGCCCATGGATGGGATGCGGAAGACCTTAGTTGCCTTCCACCAGTAGTGGTAGACATGATAACTCAGGCCAGGGCTCCCTCTATGAGGCAGCTTTATGCCCTGAAGTGGCATTTGTTCACGAGTTGGTGTTCTTTCAGAGGCGAAGACCCCCAAAGATGCACATTTGGGTCAGTGCTTTCTTTCCTGCGGGAGAGGCTGGAGGGACGGATGTCCCCCTCCATCTTGAAGGTGTATGTGGCCACCATTGTGGCACACCACGACACAGTGGATGGTAAGTCCTAGTCCTAGGCCAAAATCCTCCTAGGCCACACCTCTTCCCCTCATGGGATCTCTCTGTGGTCCTCCTGAAAGCCCTCTCCTTGAAGACAGCCCTCCTGACTGCGCTCACCTCCATATAGAGGGTTGGGCATCTGCAGGCATTCTCTGTCAGCGACACCTGCCTGGAGTTCGGTCCGGAAGGCTCTCACATGGTACTGAGACCCCGAACGGGCTATGTACCCAAGGTTCCCATGAACCATGGAACCTGCTCCCATGCTAGTTATGCCAGGGATGTGGGGAACTACATGACATCTTTTGAGGCATTGGGGGAGGCTATGTGCTGACCGGTGCACTTGCTATTATGCACGATGCTTGCTTGCACCTGCATCTGCATTCCACGTAACACAGTTCAGCAGTCATGGCATTTCGTATAGGGACCCCTAGTAACACAATGACACAACGTCGAGTGAGTGACCGAAGGAGAACATCTTGGTTACTATTGTTACCAAGATGTAATTGCTAATGGAGGGAAAGAGACAGTGTGTCCCTCTTGCCACAACGCTGTACTACCCGCTGAAATGTCCAGGACCCTGTCTCAGCTCCTCAGCACAAAACCTGAATGAGGGGTTGCGAGCCAGCTCCTTTTATACCTGTATGCCGGGGGAGTGGCATGCAAATTGCACTTACCAATTCTCATTGGCCTTTTCTCAAAGATCAGAGGTGATTGGGGCTCCCAAGAGTGACCCCTAGTGTCACAACATCGACACAACGTCTCGTTCCCTCCTTCAGGGAACAGAGGTTATGACAGTAACTGACACGTGAACTGAGAATACCCTCTCTTTCCTTCTTTCTAATATTTTCTCACTGAAGCAGACCTTAGTGTGAGGCTGCCTCCGCAAAGCAGCCACTGCATATCTATGGTACAGCTCCTCTCATCTTAACATTCCCCACAGAGTGGTCCCTATAGCATGAGGCTGCCTCTGCATTAGGGAGCTGCTCTGGCTTCAAGTCACTTGAGCTTTATTACAGCTTTAATTTAAGGTGAGGTAATCAAAAAATGAGCAATTGTATACAAACACACTCCAATGTTTCAACCAGTGCATGGGTTTGTAAGGTTCGGGCAGAGAACGGGCACAGACAAATAGACTTTACTTAATACACTGTAGTGGGTGTCCTCAAAATGTATTTTTAGCAGGTTTTTCATTCCATGCATAAAATCATCTTGTAATAACATTGGCTGCTATATCACTGTTACAATCATTGTTAACAGGTAACAGGCAACACAAAGCTAACTGAACTGTTAATATTAAATTGTTCAGCACCAGCTTATAATAAACCAAACACATTACCATGAGATGTGTGGCTAGGTGCTCCAATAGTTAAAGCAGTCAAAAAGTTTCTTGGTGTTCAGGGGTTGTAAGATGAAGGCCCTCATGAAGGGTAATGTCCATTGACCATGATGGTTGGCATTTAGACATTTTTAAGAATAATTATTACACTATTCAGTGTTGCAAATTATTTCTCCAGACTTCAAGCCTACAGTTTTTAGGAAAACATATCCAAATTTTTTTAATGCTATTATTAAAAAAAATACCAACCAAAGAACAAAAAGAAATATAGCTCCAAATGGACATTACGGGGCCAAATACCAACATGGCAACTACTGCACAAGACTAAACGTAACCCAAAGATCTCACAGAGCCAGCAGATCCTGTAACTTAGGCCACCTGTAACTGTAACACCTGTTACCATGATAAACTTTATATTCATGTAACTTTTCAACAAAGGGGAAAATTAAAATTTGCTTGGGGAAAAGCCCAGCAATCATTCAGTAAACAGAATTCAAAAAACATAACCAATGATATGGCAAACATTACACCATAGTAAGAACAACACATTGCATGAATATGACATACAACCCCAATTCCAAACAGTTGGGACAGTTGCAAATAAACACAAAAAGTAGTGATTTGTAAATTATATTCATCCTTTGCTAAATTGAAAACACTAACACTACACATTATATGATGTTTTACCTTGTGAATTTCTTTGGTTTTTAAAGTGTACAGTAATTTCAAATCAGATGATTGCAACACGCTCCCAAAAAGTTGAGATAGGGGCAATTTAAGACTAATAACAATTTGACGAGTTAAAATAACAAAGCAATGTGAAACAAGAGATGTTAAACTGGTATGGCAATCGTGTCATAGTATATAAGCAGCCTCCATAAACAGTCTAGTCCTTCTCTGGGCTCGGTCTCATCTTAGATGGAAAGTAGAACAGTAAACTGTGTTTTTTGGTCTAATGAGTCCACATTTAAAATAGTTTTTGAAAAACACAGCCATCGTGTTCTCTGGGCCAAAGAGGAAAAGGACCATTCAAGCTGTTATCAGCATCATGTCCAAATGCCAGAGTCTGTATGGGCCAGGAGTTTGTCAGTGCCCATGGCATGGGTAACTCGCAAATCTGTGAGGGCACCATTAATGCAGACAGATATGCACAAATCAAGAGACAGTAAAGATGAGATGGGATAAAAGACTAAGTTACTGAGACACTCACATAAATTTCTGTCAAAAGGAAAGATTAAACATCTACAGTGATGAAGCGTAGGCACGTTGAAAGACTTCTACAGTATATGACACAAAAGACAAGATAGACACAAGTGTAGACACATTATACAGCATGTGAGAAAGAAGAGCTGTCTCACCTCATTCACATCTCTCTCTCTCTCTCTCTCTCTCTCTCTCTCTCTCTCTCTTTCTCCACAGGAACCTCAGTCATCCAGGTCACAGCCACAGATGCAGACGATCCCACGTTTGGGAACAATGCTAAACTCATCTACTCCATCCTTCAAGGGGAGCCATACTTCTCAGTGGAGCCCAAAACAGGTGCAGATGCATAATATCACCAACAACACAATCCATACTTAACATTTTCATGTAGAGTACCCCCGAAAGTATCTGTCCACTTAATTAAGCCACACTTAAAAATGTATGTATATCATTGCAATAGATATAAAATATCAAAGCAAGTGTATTTAAAGAAAAATATCACAAGCACACTTTTACAAATGACAAAAAGTAATTTGTTTGGTTTGAAATGCCAAAACATTTAATGTTAACAATAAAGACAAAAAGTATTGGGACACTTTGTGTTTGTCAAACGTTAGTGGAACATGTCTTTAGAAAATGTTCTGAAATCCACCTGTGGATACTCTGCTAAGACTCCTATGAACTTCATATATACATTCACACTGCAGCTGAATGTGGCTCAGAATATTTTCCCCCTCACATATGACAAAAAAATTGGTTTTTGAATAATGGTGTGAACAGCAAATATTTCATTGAATCTGTCACTTCCCAATCCAAACTGGGCCACTTTCATATCTGAAAATAGATCAGATATGTATCTGATTGTATGATATGTGCCTTCAGTGTGAACAACCAGGTCATATTTAATGTAAACTCAACATTTGTCATTTGCGGACTTGATTATCACACATATAAGCCAAAATTAATTAAACATTTAATAGCAATTAATCTGTTTTTTCTGATCAATGCATTCAGTTCATATGCGCATGTAAATACAGTGGACCGAGGTAGATTCATGCAACAGTGCTATTTACTCATGTTTCTTGTACAGAAAACAGTTCCTATATTCGTCAGACTGCTGACTTTGCTCATAAGTGACATTGAATTCTTGAGCTTTGGTGATAATTCAAATCCAACACACTTAATACTACATTATCCATCAAGAAGGTTTTTTACTTGCTAATATATTGCTAGATTGGGCCTAAGTGCCTTTATTGTGTATTTAAGTTTATTCATTAAAAAACTGCTAATTATCATTTTGAATTACGGCAATAATGTATATACATAAAGCATCTCAGAATGCACAACACATCGAACCTTAAGGCGAATGGGCCACAATCATTTGTAAGTCACTTGAGTTTAAATCTTCTAAAATGACTTAATGTAAATGTACAACCGCTGAAGACCATGTGGGTTTCACGTGACACTTCTGTCAGCCAAGAAAAGAAAGCTGAAACTGCAGTGGGCATAGGCTCACCAAATCTCACTCAGTCGAGCCACCACATCTACTGCAACCAGAATGCACATCCCGGTACTGGAAGGCTGTCAAAAGCATCGCAGCAGCTGATCCCCATCACAAATACAATACGTTTTCTATCATATTCATCGATTTGAATAAAGAGGATGGTTTAAGGGTCTTAGGCTTTATCACGTTTCACAGCGTGGTGGTCGTGCCATGGTGGGTAACTTGGTTAAGGTACACAGTCACTGTGTTGCATGCCTGAGTGTACCCCAATAGGGGAATCAAATCAAATCAAATCACTTTATTGTCACACTACTGTGTACACGAGTGCAACAGTAGGTGAAAGTCTTGTGTGCAGTCATGACAGTGACGAGACATATACCAATTTACAATAAACAACATATTTACACAACACAATTTACATAACAAATGTACACATAATTACACACCATAGTACTAATATACAATGTACAGTAAACAATACACACAATATAGAATACATATACACTAGATAAGGGTATATAAAAATATATATACACTAGTTGAATTGGGGAGAATAAATTTGACAGTCCAGTGTGTGATATAAGATGATGATTAATAAAGTGCAGTGCTGATTGTTGATCGTGAGAGATCATGTGTTCAAAAGTCTTATTGCTTGGGGGAAGAAGCTGTCATGTAGTCGGCTGGTGCAGGTCCTGATGCTGCGATACCGCCTGCCTGATGGAAGCAGTTAGAGCAGACCATGACTCGAGTGGCTGGAGTCTCTGATGATCCTCCGAGCTTTTTTCACACACCGCCTGTTATATATGTCCTGGAGGGAGGGAAGCTCACCTCCGATGATGTTTCTGGCAGTTCGCACCACCCTTTGCAGTTCTTTGCGGTTGTGGGCGGTGCTATTGCCGTACCAGGTGGTGATGCAGCCAGTCAGGATGCTGTCTACAGTGCTGGTGTAGAACCATGTGAGGATGTGGTGGTTCATTTCAAACTTCGTCAGCCGTCTCAGGAAGAAGAGGAGCTGGTGAGCCTTCTTCACAACAGCCTCAGTGTGGACGGACCATGTAGTAATGTGGACACCGAGGAACTTGAAACTGCTGACTCTCTCCACCGGTGCTCCATTAATGGTGATGGGGCTGTGTTCTCTGTCTTTCTTCCTGAAGTCCACTACAAGCTCCTTGGTTTTACTGACGTTGAGGGAGAGGTTGTGCTCCTGACACCAGCGTGTCAGAGTGTGCACCTCCACTCTGTAGGCTGTTTCATCATTGTCAGTGATAAGACCTACCACCATTGTATCGTCAGCAAACTTAATGATAACTCATTGGAGCTATGTGTTGCCACACAGTCATGTGTGTACAGGGAATACAGGAGTGGGCTGAGAACACAGCCCTGCGGGGCTCCAGTGTTGAGGGTCAGTGATGAGGTGATGTTGCTGTCCATTCTAACAACCTGACGTCTGACTGACAGGAAATCCAGGAACCAGCTGCACAGCGAGCTGTTTAAGCCCAGAGCCCGAAGTTTCTTATCAAGCTTGGAGGGCACTATGGTGTTGAATGCTGAGCTGTAGTCTACAAACAGCATTCTCACATATGTGTTCCTTTTTTCCAGATGGGAGAGAGCAGTGTGTATTGTAGATGCAATGGCATCATCAGTGGAGCGGTTGTTGTGGTAGGCAAACTGTAATGGGTCCAAAGAGGTGGGCAGAACAGAGTAGATGTAATCTCTGATTATTCTCTCAAAGCATTTGCTGATGATTGGGGTCAGAGCAACAGGACGCCAGTCATTTAAGCAAGTGATTTTGGCTTGCTTCGGTACAGGCACAATGGTTGATGTTTTGAAGCATGTGGGGATTACAGACAGGGAGAGGGACAGGTTGAAAATGTCCATAAAAACACCAGCCAGTTGGTTTGCACACGCTCTGATGACGTGGCCCTGAATGCCGTCTGGACCTGCGGCTTTACGGATGTTCACCTGTTGGAAGGATTGGGTTACATCTGCAACAGAGACGGAGAGTGACCCATCCTCTGTAGTATCGGCCACGAGTACTCTCTCCGAGAGGGGGTGTTGTTGTCCTCGAAACGAGCATTTATTCTGTTTGTAGTCCGTGATGATGTTAATTCCCTGCCACATACTTCTAGAGTCAGTGGTGTTGAACTGTCCTTCAATTTTGTGCCTGCACTGGCATTTGGCTGCACTGATAGAGTTATGGAGGGCATAACTGGCTTGTTTACGCTCCTCCTCATTCCCGGAATTAAAAGCGGAGGTCCGCAGTAAGTGCCGCGCGAACACCGCTGTTAACCCATGGTTTCTGGTTGGGGTAGATCCGTATTGTTTTGGTTGGCACAACGTCCTCTATGCACTTCCTGATGAAACACGTTACGCTATCAGCATAAACCTCGATGTCGTCATTAGAGGTAGACCGGAACATCTCACAGTCCACATGATCAAAACAGTCTTGTAGCATAGAGTCTGATTGGTCCGACCAGCACTGGATCGTTCTGAGGGTGGGTGCTTCCTGTTTCAGTTTCTGCCTGTAAGCGGGCAGAAGTAGAACGGAAGAGTGGTCTGATTTGCCGAATGGTGGGCGGGGGAGGGATTAGTAGCCATCCCGGAAAGGAGAATTGCAATGATCCATTGATCAAGATCTATTATTCATGCTTGTCATAATGCACAAGTACATATCGTACAGGGTCTGTTACTCCATTCAGTTAAGGTAATGCATTGTTCCCCATCTGTCGCTCACTTCGACGTTGTGTCAAAGAAGCGACACTAGGGGTCTTTCTTGAGTGCGGAATATAATAATAATAATAATAATAATACATTTTATTTAAAGGCGCCTTTCTAGGCACTCAAGGACACCGTACAGGGATACATAAGACATTTAAAAGCACCAAAATTAAATAAACAACAACATTATCATATGCAATTGGTATTATATGAGATAGGCATTTTTGAACAGATGTGTTTTGAGTTGAGATTTGAAGTGAGAAAATGAATCGATGTTTCGGGGTGGTAATGAGTTCCAGAGACGGGGAGCAGAGCGGCTAAATGCTCTGCTCCCCATAGTGGTGAGAAGGGCGGAGGGGACAGACAGGTGTATGAAGGAAGAGGATCTAAGGGAGCGGGTGGATGTTGGACCATGAAGAAGATCAGACAGATATGGGGGGGCAAGTTTGTGGATGGCCTTGAATGTTAACAGAAGGATTTTGAATTGAATACGGAACTGGACCGGGAGCCAGTGAAGCTGTTGAAGAACAGGAGTGATGTGATAAATAGAGGGGGTTCGAGTTATGATGCGGGCAGCTGAATTCTGGACCAGTTGAAGCTTATGAAGGGATTTGTGAGGGAGGCAGAAAAGGAGAGAGTTGCAGTAGTCCAAACGGGAAGTGACAAGACTATGGACAAGAACGGCGGCAGTGTGTGGTGTAAGGGAGGGGCGGAGGCGATTAATGTTTCGTAGATGGAAGTAGGCAGACCGGGTAATGTTATTGATGTGGGACTGAAAAGATAATGTGGTATCAAGGATGACACCCAAACTCCTAACCCGGGGGGAGGGTGAAACGGAGGAGTTATCAATAGTGAGTGAAAAACTGTCGGTTTTGGATAAATTAGATTTAGTGCCAATGAGGAGAACCTCAGTTTTATCACTGTTTAATTTGAGAAAATTTTGGGAAAACCAGGTTTTTATTTCTGTAATACAGTCAGTGAGGGAGGTGGGCGGGGAAGTGAACGAAGGTTTGGTCGAGAGGTAGAGCTGGGTGTCATCAGCATAACAGTGGAATTGAATGTTAAATTTGCGGAATATATTGCCCAGGGGAAGGAGATAAATGATGAAAAGTAGGGGCCCCAGGACAGAGCCCTGGGGCACACCTGAAGTGACAATAGAGGGACTGGATTTGAAAGACTTAAGTTGAACAAACTGAGTGCGGCCAGAGAGATAAGATGTGAACCAGTCTAACGGAGTGTGGGTGATGCCAATGGAAGATAATCTGTTGAGAAGGACGGTGTGAGAGATGGTATCAAAGGCTGCACTTAAGTCGAGGAGGATGAGGATGGTAAGGAGTCCAGAATCAGCTGCCATGAGAAGGTCATTGGAGATTTTGATAAGTACTGTTTCAGTGCTATGAAGTGGACGAAAACCAGACTGGAACTGTTCATACAGGTTATTGTGGGTTAAATGTAAATGGAGTTGAGAGGCAACTGTTTTTTCAAGGATTTTGGAGATGAATGGTAAGTTGGATATAGGGCGAAAGTTATTAAAGTTTGAAGGATCGGCACCAAATTTTTTTTAAAATTGGGGTAATGGCAGCAGTTTTGAATGATGTAGGTACAGTTCCAGTGGAAAGAGAGGAGTGGATGATAGCAGAAATGAGGGGAGCCAGGGAGGGAAGGCAAGCTTTAACAAGTTGTGTAGGAAGGGGGTCAAGTTGACAAGTGGAAGCCTTGGATTTCCTAATGAGTTCTTTGATTTCTGAAATAGCGGGGATCTGAAAGGAAGAGAATGATGGGTGGATGGGTGAAAGTCGGCTGAAATGCTAAGATGAGGGATAGGTCCCAGGTGCTGGTGGATGTTCTTGATTTTTTCAGTGAAAAATGACATAATGGAGTTGCAAAAGGAGGTTGTATACAAATGAGGGGGGAGAAAGTCCTGGGGTTGAGTAATATTGTTAAGTAAGGAAAAAAGTGACTTGGAGTTTCCTTTATTGGCAATAATCATACTGGAGTAGTAGTGGGTTTTGGTGCTAGCAACGGAGTCCTTGTAAAGTAAGCTGTGGTTATTGTACATTACTTTGTGAATAGTGAGACCAGTTTTTCTATAAAGACGTTCAAGTTGCCGCCCTTTGGCTTTCATGAAACGAAGATCGGGGGTGAACCAAGGGGCGGAAATAGAAAAAGAAACGGATCAATTTTTTAACGGAGCAAGGGAGTTAAGAATATTATGAAGTCCAGTGTTGTAGTGAGAGACCAGGTCATCGGGGGTAAATAGATTGTGAGTGTCAGGCAGACAGAAAGAGTGGATACTTGAAGTGAGAGTGACAGGATCGATATTTTTAATATTCCGAAATGAAATAAGGCGTGGTATTTTAGAGATGGAAAGAGTGAGTTTCACAGTAAATGAGAGGAGAAAATGGTCAGTTATAGGGAGTTCAGCAGCTGTAATGTCAGAGGGAGTGACACCAGAACAGCAAATTAAGTCCAGAGTATGTCCTTTGGATTGTGTGGGAAAAGTGATATATTGCTGGCATCCAAAACTCTCTAGGCAGGAGGTGAAGTCTTTAGTAAGAAGGAGATTAATATTGTCCATGTGGATATTAAAATCACCCAGCAGTATTATGTTTGATGAGAGAGAGAATAAGTGAGTAAGAAAAGCAGCAAAATCATTTAAAAATTCACTATTCAATTTTGGGGGGCGATAGACAGTAGCAATGATGGTTGGGGTGGGACCAGACAGCTTGCAGACAGTCGATTCAAATGAGCTAGAGACAGGCACAGATATCGTTGAAACTTTCCACTTCTCGCGATAATTTATCGTGAGACCTCCTCCCCGGCCAGAGCCACGAGGTTGACAGATGTAAACAAACCCACTAGGAGTGGATTCATTCAGCTGAGAAAAGTCATTGGGCTGTTGCCATGTCTCGGTTAAGCAGAGAAAGTCTAGCTTACGATCATTGATGAGGTCCTGGATGAAATGTCCCTTGTCTGTCAGTGAACGGATGTTGAGCAAAGCGAAGTTAAGTACAGTGTTGTCACAGCTGGTGGTGGTGCTAGCCGACCGAGCTAGGCGGGCTAACACACTGTGGTCGACAGCCCGGTTGGTGGAGCGTGGAGGGCGACGTGAAGTGGACCAGATGGACTTTATTACTGTTGAACTGTTGTGATGGAAATTCCGGCGGGACCCTCGGTGGATGTATCTCGGACGAGGCTGAAAGGCGATGTCCGGATAAAGGTGGAAAGCCTCTGGCGCAGGTCCAGACAGGTGATAGCGCAGCCGGAACAGGTCAATGACCGAATATTGAAGCAAACCCGTCACTAGCAGGTGAACAGGCAGCAAAAAGAGCCAGGCACAGACAAACAAAGTGTATGTTCTACCGGCCCACATTGTAGAGGGAGATTTAAGCAGCGTCCACAACCAGTGAAAACAAGTGAGCTAACAGCGAGCAGCGGCAGCTAGTTGCGCCAGCGTTCACTCAACCGAGGTGGAAGGTATTTTTTGTGATTAATAGATCTGAATCGTTAAAACACTATGGTTCATCTCTTGTTTTAGTCTCACGTTATATACCTCTGATCTATGAATAAAGGCCAATGAGAAGTTGGAAGACAGAATTTGCATGTCCTGTCCCCAGACATACGGGTATAAAGGCGGGGAAATACGTCTGTTTCATTCAGAAATTTTCTTTGGATCTGATGGTCATGTATGCAGCGAGCTGTGAGTCACACACACCTGTTCCTCTTACCTCTGGTGATCTGCTGTTGGATCTAAAGCACACTTCAGCGGCTTTCTCCTTTTCTGCACGGCAGTGCAGTTTGCCCCTGGGTGCTTCGACAGCACGAACTAAAAGAGTTTATAAAAGAGTGATTTTCTCTAAAAGAGCAATAAACAGCGGCGTTGAACGTCCTTTTTAGGACGCGTCTTTATAAAGATGCCCCTGTGTAGTTCGGTCAGATGGCCACAGGTGCTGTCTCGTGTGTCTGGGCTGCGATCACACCGAGGCAGCGTTTGTGGATGGTTCATGTTCTCACTCCGAGAACATGACCATGGCAACGTTGCGGTCATGGCTTTCCTTCAACCGAAGGAATGCCACTCCAGCTGCCCCCCGCATCGCTCCTTCTTCCCATGGGATTGAGGATGACAAGGCTGATGATGTAGGCAATCTGGGGATGACAGCGGGCTCGGTTTTACCGGTACATCCCCGCGAACCACCCACCCCCCGGCATGCTCCTTGACTTTCGCTTGAGGCAACAGTGGCTCTCCTCACAGCCAGCCTGCCTACCCTCTGGAGCCCCCAGAGCTGGATGAGGTCGCTGCTGCATCGAAGAGCGGTCCGGCATCTGACGCCCCTCGCTCATCGTCACAAAGCCTCTCACTACCCTCGACGGCGGAGCGGCCCACGAGTACACTGCGATTCCCCAGGTGGATAGGGCAGTTGCGATCCACCTATGTCCCGAGAACACGTCACCTGGTGGGGTCGCCCTGTTCTCCCATCCAAGGCCTGTAGGATGCCGTCATCATTGGACGCCAAAGCCTACAGCGCCACCGGACAGGCCACTTCTGCCCTGCATGCCATGGCCCTCCTGCAAGTCCACTCAAAGATCTGCACGTGGGTAGTTCTGATCCCGACGTGCTGCAGGAACTGCACTCAGTGACCGACCTCGCCCTCAGGGCCACAAAGGCCACAGCGCAGTCACTCGGGCAGGCGATGGCCACACTTGTGGTTCAGGAACATCATCTGTGGCTGAACTTGGTCAAGATGTGCGAGACGGACAAGACACGCTTCCTCGACACCCCTGTCTCCCAGTTCGGCCTCTACGGTGACACCGTCGAAGACTTCACCCAGCAGTTCTCCGCAGTGAAAAAGCAGACGGAGGCCATTTCACACATCCTGCCCCTCCGCAAACCTGCCACCACGGGCCAAGCCCCATCTGCTCGCCAAAGCTGTCCTCCTGTGGCTACAAAACGCGCAGCTCTGCCTCAACCCGGGCCCAGCTCTCAGCCCATGCATCAAGCGCCCCACAGGAAGCACACGCCCCCCCCGTCTCATGGACCCCCTCGAGGACCCGCAAGGCTCCCAGGCACTCCTGAGACGATCGACCCAGAGATCAAGATGTTTGCTCCGGAGCTGGTAAGCAGACCACTCCGTCCACCGGTGGAGGGCTGGGAGGAGAATCCTTGTTTGAATTTATTTAATTTGCGGTACACACATTCTCCATAAAAGAGCTATTTCATTTGTCTCTGGGTCACCTGGCCCGCAAATGCCATTCTCATGGCACTCTGCCACCACACCTCAACAGTCCTGGCATGCTGGACACGGACCCCCCTCCTTCTCAATAAAAGAGCTATTTAAGGTTAAGGTTAAGTTAAGGTTAACTTTATTGTCCCCGAGGGGAAATTTTGCTTGGGTACAGTGCAAAGTTGTTTCATAAAAAACATCACAAAAGACAACACAAATCACAAAACACATCAACAAAAATCTGAGAAGCATCGACATGTTGTACTTTACAAGAAGAAAATATAAACACAGAAGAAAAAGGACATTATTGACAGCGCAATTCCATGGATTAAAGTGCAAGTGCTAAAGTGCTAGTGTGGTTGTTGCACATTACTCCATTGTATTGAAGTTTGTGTAAAGTGCATATGCTAAGGTGCTAGTATGTATATTGCACGTTGCCCTATTGCACCGAGATCACAAGTAAAGTGCTGGAGTGCTCACATATTTATAATAATACAAATAATAATACATTTTATTTGTAATGCGCCTTTCTCAGACTCAAGGCGCTACAGCATGTACAAAACAAAATAATCAAACATGTAAATAAAAATATATGTAGAAGAAGAATAAATACATAAAAATAATACAATTATAAATTGAAAACTTGACTAAAAAGATGTGTCTTAAGAAGTTTCTTAAAACAATCCACAGAAGCAGCATCCCTAATAAATAAGGGTAGTGTATTCCATAACTTAGGCGCGTTATAGGAAAAGGCCCTTCCCCCCATGGTTTTTAGTTTACAACGAGGCTGACACAAAGAGAAAGAGCCTGCAGAGCGGAGAGAGCGAGCAGGAATGGATGGAGTAACCAAATCACAGATGTAATTAGGAGCCAACCCATGTACTGCTTTATAGGTTAAAATCAGAATTTTAAAATCAATACGTGACTGAACTGGAAGCCAATGCAGTTGCTGGAGCATGGGTGTAATATGTTGGCGTGAGGATGTATGAGTCAAAACACGTGCAGCAGAGTTCTGTATATATTGCAACGTCCTAATAGAATTTGCTGGTAAACCCGCAAAAAGAGAGTTACAATAGTCAAGCCTTGATGTAATGAAGGCATGGATAAGCCTCTCTGCATCAGGCCTAGAGAGAAATGGTCTAATGCGTGCAATGTTCCTCAGATGGAAAAAAGCAACCTTTGTTATGTTTTTAAAATGTGAATTAAAAGTTAGCTGGGCATCAAAAATCACGCCAAGGTTACGTACCTGGCCAGAAGGGGACAATTGTGTATTGTCTACTGAAATTTTAAAATCCTTACATTTACTGACATTAATTGGAGTGCCAATTAATAAGACTTCAGTTTTTGAGCAGTTTAGTTTTAGAAAGTTGAGTTTCATCCACGCTTTAATTTCCAACAAGCAGTCAGAAAGTTTTGAAGAGGAAGAATTAAGATCAGGCTGAGAGCTGATATAAATCTGGGTGTCATCCGCGTAACAGTGAAAGCTCAGGCCATATTGCACACAGTTTTATTCCACATTGTTCAGCAGCTTAATGTAGGCTGGCACAAATGATAATTTTAAGCGATTAGTTTTGCATTTTGGTATCTCCTTTGTCTCTGGGTCACCTGGCCCGCAAATTGCGTTCTCATGGCACTCTGCCGCCACACCTCAACAGTCCCGTCATGCTGGACGCGGACCCCCGCCTTCAGTCCCACGACTGTGCCTCGGCCGGCCGGTTCTGATGAGTATAGAAGACGCCTCCACCGGACCTCCTCCACAGTCACTAACTTGCCCCCTGCCAGGTGTGTGGAGCAAGGCAAGTGCTTCGAGTCTATTCTCAGTAACAGAGCCACGGGACGCACCTTTGCCTCCCGACACCGTACTACCTGCTCCGCCCCGCTGCAAAGCCCCGCCGGGTACGTGAAAATTTTCAATTCCCAATCCATCACGCTGGCTAGCCAGGACCATCTGACTCGATTACGCAATTCAGTTTGCCAGGCCCCCCCTCCATTGGGGGCGTCCGCTTTACCGCAGTACATGGCGAACATGCCAAATCCCTGCGCGCAGAAAACGCAACCTTCTTACTCAAAGACGCGATAGAGCCTATCCCTCCAACCGAGATGAAAAAGGGATTCTACAGCCCTTACTCCATCGTACCCAAGAAAGGAGGCGGCATACGACCAATCTTGGACTTGCGAGTTTTCAACCGGGCTTTGCACAAACTCCCGTTCAAAATGCTCACGTAAAAACACATCTTAACTTGCATCCAGCATCTAGATTGGTTCGTGGCGGAAGACCGGAAGGATGCATACTTCCACGTCTCAATATTACGAAGGTCGCAGAGGCAGCCCTTGCCCCGCTCCGAGAAGCGGGCATCCACATACTCAACTACCTCGATGACTGGCCCACTCCCGACAGTTACTATGCACCCACAGGGACCAGGTGCTTAGGACTTCAGGTCAACTGCGAAAAGAGCAAGCTCGCCCCGGTTCAGAGCATCTCTTTTCTCGGCATAGAGTTAGACTCAGCCTCAATGTCAGTGCGCCTCATCAACGAGCGTGCACAGTCAGTGCTGGAATGCCTCGCCGCCTTCAGGCCAGGGACTGTGGTCGCTTTAAAACATTTCAAGAAGCTCCTGGGGCATATGGCGTCCTCCGCGGCAGTTGTGCCGCTGGGGTTGATGCATATGAGACCACTTCAGCACTGGCTCCAGACTCAAGTTCTGAGACGAGCATGGTGCCACGGCATGCACCATGTGATGGTCACCCCCGCCTGCCGCCAAACATTCAATCCCTGGACAGACCTCTGCTTTCTGCAGGCAGGAGTCCCCTTGCAGCAGGTGTCCCGATGCATCCTGGTCATGACCGACACCTCCAAATTGGCTTGGGGTGCCGTGTACAACAGGCACGCAGCTGCGGGCCATTGGAAAGGGGCCCCGATGTGCTGGCACATCAACTGCCTAGAGTTGTTGACTGTATTCTTTGCCCTGCGGAGGTTTCTCATGCTGGTTCAGGGCAAACACGTCTTGATCAGATCAGATAGCACCACCATGGTAGCATACATAAATCGCCAAGGCGGCGTACGGTCCCGCCACGTCACAACTCGCCCGTCGTCTCCTCCTTTGGAGCCAGCAGTGACTCAAGTTGCTGCGCACCACTCACATCCCCGGCAACCTCAATGTGGTGGTGGACATGCTATCACGACAACGCTTGCCCAATGGAGAGTGGAGGCTTCACCCCCAGGTTGTCCAGCTGATTTGGGAATGGTTCGGCAAGGCTCAGGTAGACCTGTTCGCTTCCCAAGAGACCTCCCATGCCTGCTCTGGGATGCCCGAACAGAGGCTCCCCTTGGGGCAGACGCACTGGCACACAGCTGGCCCGCGGGGCTGCACATGTACGCATTTCCCCCAGTGAACCTTCTTGCACAGGTACTGTGCAAGGTCAGGGACGACGAGGAACAAGTCACTCTGGTGGCTCCCAATTGGCCCACCTGGGCTTGGTTCTCGGACCTCGTACTCCTCGCAACAGCCCCTCCCTGGCAAATTCCCCTGAGGAAAGACCTTCTCTGGCATCCGCACCCAGACCTCTGGAACTTCCATGTCTGGCCCCTGGATGTCGTAGACATGATCAACCAAGCCAGAGCCCCTTCTACCAGGCAAATTTACGCCCTAAAGTGGCGCTTGTTTGCGAATTGTTGTTCTTCTCGCCCACAAAGGTGGCGCAGTCAGGTCAGTGCTCTCATTTCTGAAGGAGAGTTTGGAGGGGAGGCTGTCCCTGTCCACCTTGAAGGTTTATGTAGCTGCTATCGCAGCCCACCACTACGCATTAGACGGCAAGTCTTTGGGTGGTGCATGACTTGATTATCAGGTTCCTAAGAGGCGTCCGGAGGTTAAATTCCTCCCAGCCAAGCCTGTTCCCCTCATGGGATCTCTCAGTGGTCCTCCCGGGCCTTCAGAGACCCCCCTTCGAGCCGCTAGAATCAGTTGGACTCAGGACCCTCTCCCTAAAGACGGCCCTGCTATAAGGATTCTGATGACTTTATGGGGCATTGGGGAAGGGTACGTGCAGTCTGATACAGCTGGTCATTTTGGCACGTCAAGTACCTGCCCACTCCTGTGTCAGCAGTACACGTACACGGCTCAGTGCATGGCGTGATTTAAATTGGTCCCCTTGTGTCGCCTCTTTGACACAATGTCGAAGTGAGCGACAGACAGGGAACGTGTAGGTTACGGGTGTAACCTCTGTTCCCTGATGGAGGAAATAAGACATTGTGTCCTCCCAGCCACGTCGCTGAGCTGAGCCACTGTTGTGGCCGGACCATTTCCGGCTCCTCAGAAAAATCCTGAATGAAACAGACGTATTTTCCCGCCTTTATACCCGTATGTCCGGGGGCGGGACATGCAAATTCTGTCTGCCAACTTCTCATTGGCCTTTTTTCATAGATCAGAGGTATATTCAGCGCACAAGAGGGACCCCTATTGTCGCTTCTTACACAACGTCTCGTTCCCTCCATCAGGGAACGGAGGTTACATCCATATCCTAGATGTTTTGTTGGTCGCTCCTATCACAGGTAAATCATGAATTTGACTGTGGCTCAGGTGGTAGAGAGGGTTGTACACTAACCGCATGGTCGGTGGTTCGATTCCCAGCCCAATTCACTCCACATGACGAAGTGTCCTTGGACAAGACACTGAACCAAGTTGCTCCCAATGGCAGGCAAGTGCCTTGCATGGCAGCTCTGCTGTCATTGGTGTGTGAATGTGTGAATGGGAAAATGAGATGCAGTGTAAAGCACTTTGTAAATGGTCTGCACTTATGTAGCACTTTTTTAACCTTAGCGGTATTCAAAGTGTTTCTTACTTCACACGTCAACTACTGCATTCTCCAAATAAGGAAGGACCACTAATTGTGCACATTTCTGACACTTAGCGGCAGGCTCATTACATTTTTGTTTTTCAACAGCTCATTTAATTTTATATGCAATGCATTTGGCTGCCTTATATGATCAGTCAAACAGGGGTGTGATTCCTATTCCACAGTAGGGATGGGCAGATCAATAATAAAGTATCGATACCTCTAATACTGATGTGGTGGTATCAAGAATATTGATCCTCACATAAAATATTGATTCTGAATTTTTTTAACAAGTGATCCTATTATTTAGATTACATGAATATTAATGCATCTCATTAGCTTTGAAGTGGAAAAAAGGTTTATATGAGTGAACTGTTGCATGGCACTGAAACAGGTTTTTCTTCCACTCATTTTGATTTGCAGAAATGCTAAAATACACTTGCAGTGACAGACAGCACTCACCCTTTTAGTTATAGCGCTCCAAAGATGGAGCAGTGCTTTTCTGAGGTAATGACAGAAAAACAGCATTCCTCAGTAATGACAAACCTAGATGTGACGTGTATTATAATGGGCTTATGTAACAATATTTACAGGTTTATCTAAATTCAGTTATTAACAAATTTATAGTGATCTTTATCCTTGTTAATAAATGATACTCTTATAAAAACTTAACATACTGTAGTAATATTGTATTCACCATGACTAAGATCCATGTCTGTAGTAACCATGTTTTTTTTCTTCTTAATTATTCTTCTGAAAGTTAAATACAATTAACCATAATTTCACTACAGCATTATTATAATCCCTGACCCTGGATTGATGCAGGAGCTGCGCTCAGCAACCGATCTCGCCCTCAGGGTGACAAAGGTCATGGCACAGTCTCTCAAGCAGGCGATGTTCACCCTGGTGGTCACCCTGGCATTCCTGCCAACTTTGGCTCAACCTGCTTGAGTTCAGAGAGGCCGACAAGGTTCATTTCCTTGACGCCCCCATCTCCCAGGTTAGCCTGTTTGGTGACACCGTCGGAGACTTTGCCCAGCAGTTTTTGACGGTGAGAAAGCAGACAGAGGCTATTCAACACATCCTGCCCTAGTGCAGCTCAAGATCCTACACCCTGTCTGCTCATCGCCAAGGGCGTACCCCTGCGGACGTAACACTGGCTCTGCCACAGTCCACCCTGGAGGACTGGGTGGAGAATCCTTGTTTCCCTTTTCTTTTTATTTCAACGCAAGCCCAACGGGCTGCGGTACCCACCTTTTCAAGAAAAGAGCAGTTTCCTCACTTCCTAGGCCCTATACCGGCCATCGTTATCACGACTCCATGCACCCGGCTGAAGCACAAATCCACCCCTGATGCGATGGCCTCCACTGGAAACTCTTCCTCTCCCATCCCAGGCTGTTCCGGGAGTGGTCACAAGGAGCCAGGTAAGTGGTTTGATGTCCATACACAAAGAGACAAGTGGCGGTAGACCTAAAGGGCACGTACTTCCATGTCTCGATTCTTCCTCGACACAGACCCTTGCTTCGATTTGCTTTCCAGGGCTGGGCATACCAGTACAAAGGGTCCTCCCCTTTGGTCTGTCCCTGTCACCTCGTGCCTTCATGAAGGTTGCAGAGGTAGCCCATGCCCCATTAAGGGAAGTGGGAATTTGCATTATCAATGCAATCTCGATGACTGGCTTATTCTAGCTCACTCACGGGACCTGTTGTGTGCGCAGAGGGACCTGGTGCTCACCCACCTCAGGGTCAACTGGGAAAAGAGCAAGCTCACCCCTATTCAGAGCATCTCTTTTCTCAGTATGGAGTTAGACTTGGTCACAATGACGGTTCGCCTCACAGACAAGCATGTTTAGTCTGTGCTGAATTGCCTGTGTTTGTTTCAGACAGAACATGTTGGTCCCACTGAAATCCTTTCAGAGGCTCCTGGGGCATATGTCATCCTCAGTGAATGTCAAGCCGCTCGGGTTGATGCATATGAGACTGCTTCAGCACTGGCTTCAGACCCAAGTCGCGAGATGGGCATGGTGCCATGGCAAAAACCATGTCCTTGTCACGCAGCTCTGCTGCCATCTGTTTAACCCCCCAGCAAATTCCCCTGAGGAAGGACCTTCTTTTTGGCAGTTTCAAGCATTTTATAGCCTTCATTCCTCAAAACAATTATTGACTGATGATTAGAGAAAGCAATATCTTTTTTGCCATTTTTGACCTAATATTGACCTTAAGACATGCCAGTCTATTGCATACTGTGTGCAACTCAACACAAAGACAATGTTAAATTTAATTTATCGAACCAAATAGCTTTCAGCTGTGTTTTTTATATAATGGCAAGTGATTTTCTAGTACCAAATTAGCAATTTAGGATGATTACTCAAGGATAAGGTGTTGGAATGATGGCTGCTGGAAATGGGGCCTGTCTAGGTTTGATGAATTACTTTTTTCAAATAGTGATGGTGCTGTTTTTTTACATCAGTATATTTTGTGATTAGATGAATGCCTCTTTGGTGAATTAAAGTACCAATTTCCTTCTGAAACAGCTAAATATGTACATTATTCCAAACTTTTGTCTGCCTGTGCATATACATATATAAAGAATGATTGACAAAAGACCATTGAATTGTTGAAAACGAATGCACACCGGAGGTGTTAATACACCTCGGATGTGCATTATTCTTCAATAATTCAACGGTCCAGAGACAATTATTCCACATATACCATGGTTACCACACCTCATGTACAGGTTTTTATCTCAAGACACTTTCTTCCACCACGGATTCAGTGTCGTGCTCTGATACATCTCAAGCCTTCGTTGCTAGTTCGAAAATGTCACGTTAGAACTAGCAACAGATGATAGTGAGGTTTTCTCTGCTTTACTGGAGCACTACTGGAGTAACAAGTTAGTGCGTTTGTGTATGTGTTTGTGCACGCGCGAGCGAAAGAGAGGAGGAGGGATAGCGTGATGGCTATATGAGGCTGTTTAGAGTGAAATACATTGAAACATAAAAAGTTTCACATATTAAAAGTAATTTCGGATAATAGAAACTGTTCTATTATGTTGCTCTAAATGTTGGTCATGAAACGAGTCTCAATGTGTATGCGTGTACAGTGGTGTGAAAAAGTGTTTGCCCCCTTCCTCATTTCCTGTTCCTTTGCATGTTTGTCACACTTAAGTGTTTCGGAACATCAAACCAATTTAAACAATAGTCAAGGACAACACAAGTAAACACAAAATGCAATTTGTAAATGAAGGTGTTTATTATTAAAGGTGAAAAAAAATCCAAACCATCATGGCCCTGTGTGAAAAAGTGATTGCCCCCCTTGTTAAAACATACTATAACTGTGGTTGTCCACACCTGAGTTCAATTTCTCTAGCCACACCCAGGCCTGATTATTGCCACACCTGTTCACAATCAAGGCATCACTTAAATAGGAGCTGCTTGACACAGTAAGGTCCACCAGAAGATCCTTAAAAGCTACACATCATGCCGAGACACAAAGAAATTCAGGAACAATTGAGAAAGAAAGTAATTGAGATCTATCAGTCTGGAAAGGGTTATAAAGCCATTTCCAAAGCTTTGGGAATCCAGCGAACCACAGTGAGAGCCATTATCCACAAATGGCGAAGACATGGAACAGTGGTGAACCTTCCCAGGAGTGGCCGCCCGCCCAAAATTACCCCAAGAGCGCAGCGACGACTCATCCAAGAGGTCACAAAAGACCCCACAACAACGTCCAAAGAACTGCGGCCTCACTTGCCTCAGTTAAGGTCAGCGTTCATGCCTCCACCATCAGGAAAAGACTGGGCAAAAATGGCCTGCATGGCAGAGTTCCAAGGAGAAAACCACTGCTGAGCAAAAAGAACATCAAAGCTCGTCTCAATTTCTCCACAACACATCTTGATGATCCCCAAGACTTTTGGGACAACATTCTGTGGACCGATGAGACAAAAGTGGAACTCTTTGGAAGGTGTGTGTCCAAGTATATCTGGCGTAGAAGGAACACTGCATTTCATAAAAAGAACATTATACCAACAGTAAAATATGGTGGTGGTAGTGTGATGGTCTGGGGCTGTTTTGCTGCTTCAGGACCTGGAAGACTTGCCGTGATAAAAGGAACTATGAATTCTGCTGTCTACCAAGAGATCCTGAAGGAGAATGTCCGACCATCTGTTCGTGTACTCAAGCTGAAACGAACTTGGGTTCTGCAGCAGGACAATGATCCTAAACACACCAGCAAGTCCACCACCGAATGGCTGAAGAAAAACAAAATGAAGACTTTGGAGTGGCCTAGCCAAAGTCCTGACCTGAATGTTGAGGTATGACCTTAAAAAGGCCGTTCATGCTCGAAAACCCTCTAATGTAACTGAATTAGGACAATTCTGCAAAGATGAGTGGGCCAAAATTCCTCCAGGACGCTGTAAAAGCCTCATTGCACGTTATCGCAAACGCTTGGTTGCAGTTGTTGCTGCTAAGGGTGGCCCAACCAGTTATTAGGTTTAGGGGGCAATCACTTTTTCACACAGGGCCATGATGGTTTGGATTTTTTTTCACCTTTAATAATAAACACCTTCATTTACAAATTGCATTTTGTGTTTACTTGTGTTGTCCTTGACTATTGTTTAAATTGGTTTGATGTTCCGAAACACTTAAGTGTGACAAACATGCAAAGGAACAGGAAATGAGGAAGGGGGCAAACACTTTGTCACACCACTGTATGTATGTGTGTGAGTAAGTGTGGGGGAGACGAGGGAGCTTTTCAACCAAAATTTAAATAAATGTAGGATATTATAGACATTGTTTGTCATTCTTATCCGATGTACTTAACCAATGTCTTTGTTTTTGGTCATTTTATTGTGGTAGCCTGTACGGCTCTTTGAAATAACTGAAATAATTTGACAAAGTTATATGGAACCGTTATGCGTTCAAGACCTGTAACTACTTCATAACCGTGGGTTTACTGGAATATAACTGTACACCTTAGAACGTCCATCAACCAATCAGAATTAAGCATTCAACAGACCTGTGGTATAAATATATAATATATATATTGAAGTTAACAAAGGTTAGGGAGGAATCTGCCCATCTAAGCAACTAATTGTAGAATATATAAGCCACTTCTCACTTCTTCCTGGCAATAGTCCTTTTGGCATTTGGCTCCGCAGACACACCCATGATGGTGGACTGTGATGACTCACTGCTTAGCCTGAAAAATTGTCTTCTCATAAGATAAAGCTCTTCCATCGTATGCAATGCTGCCACATCAGCTCATTGTTTTTATCTCTGGTGGCTATGTCGTCTGCAACTTTAATTCCACCTTTTTCATATTTTTTTCAGCCTTTGCGAGTGGCCAATGCTGTGCCCCATCCATCCCACACAGGTGTATCCTCGCTCAGCCTTTGAGATTTCCTTGTTTTCCAAGTTCCTTTCACAGCAAGTCATTTTGTGCAGAGGCATCTTTGGAAAGCTCCCATACAGGCTAGGTATAATAATAATAATTAAAGCTGCAAGCAGCGATGACGGGCCCAAGCCGGTGGCACCGCAACCCCGGTGCCTTTAGTTACCGGGTTCATTTCCACTTGGTGGCTTTCGGAAAACAAAGGATGATGGACACAGCAACAACTCAAAAATATAGCTGCAAGCAGCAATGCGATTCCTCCTCAAAATGGCAAATCATTTAAAATTGATCAATAGAGGGTTGGGGTTAAACCCTCCCAATGAAAAAATCCAAAAAACATGTCTTTCTGTCTGAATCCTAAACTAAACATTTTCAGTGTACAGGAAAATCCATCATGCCAGACCTTATGGATCCTGTAGGGTTTTTTGTTTACAATGAGAAATGAGGTATGTTCACCAGGTTTCAGAAAAACTAAATAAATGGGGTGGAAATACAATCACTTTAAAAAAATGACATTTGGGCATGGCCTGTAGCGCCCCCTAAGGGCGAATGTGAGCCATTCTTTGTTTGTGGGTTCCTGTTGGCCTGTAGTATCAATGTACCAAATTAGAACATGTTTGACCAGCAAATGGGAATTTAGGGCGTGGCCTGTAGCGCCCCCTAAGGGCGAATGTGGGCCATTCTTGTTTTGTGGGTTCCTGTTGGCCTGTAGTATCAATGTACCAAATTAGAACATTTTTGACCAGAAAATGGGAATTTTGGGCATGGCCTGTAGCGCCCCCTAAGGGCGAATGTGGGATATTCTTTACGCAGTACTTCAGAGTGATGTCATCTTGAAGTATAAATATATAGGTCTATTTCTAACCCACACCTATAATATCACTTCTGAAGGCATGGATTTAACCACTGGAGTGGTATGGATTACTTTTATGCTGCATTTATGTGATTTTTGTAGCTTCTGAGTTCTGATCACCATTCAAGTCATTGAAAGGTCCAACAGGGTTGAGATAATCTTCTAAAAAGCTTAATTTGTGTTCACTAGAAGAAAGAAAACAATACACATCTGGGATGGAATGAGGGTGAGTATACGATGAGAGAAATTTATTTTTGGGGTGAAAACCATTTGTAGGCCTACTTTTTATTTAGTTGGAAAATTGTTACTGTCTCTTTAAGAGGATTTTAAACGCATTTCATTCAAGGCACAGTCTGTGCGGCTTGTTTTATTGAGTTTAATCTTTTGAGAACTGTGAAGTCTCATTATTTTCGTGCTGTTACATCTGTATTCATTTCAGAGATTACTTGATTGAGATTGTGAAACTACATACAACCGACAAACCTCCATGAAGATGCGAGTAAAAATGAGATGCGTCGTGCTGTCAGACACAACGCTGATAATCATTCTCGGAAGTGTTGATACTAGATTTAGATTCGCGATTTCTTCATCAACTGTTTATGTTCACTTGGGACAAAACAGACAATATATCATGTAATTTGACATTTTGTAGTATGAAATTGTCCGTTCAAACGCAAGAAGAAGCGAATGCGATCTCTCATCGGGGCTCGTGAGTTAGACGTGACGCTGCTCGCTGTTTCACACAAATATTTATTTGAGTTGTTTTGCCATTTGTTGAGTTGAATGGTGTAAAATCGCTTGAAAGTTCAAACAGGAAAGTGTTAAAAACACATACAACAGACAAACATTGCTCGCACTGAAGATGTGTTCATTGAAGAAAAGTGTTCGCGGAGTTTCACTTGATTTTTCTGACGTGTATCAGACCGCTAAGACAGATTCGGCGCGCACGGTTTATTTTCGTTATTTTACAAAAGCTCAAGGTTTTGTTGTTATTGTAAGTGTACACAAATAACAGTAGACCTTTTATAGTTTGTAATGATCTCTTCCATGTATCTGAATGGGCAAAAATGACGCAGAATTTTGTTTAAGTTTTTTCCGCTGTTTAGAACAATGCATCTGAAAGGACCTTACAGCGCCATTGTTGACCCCCGTAATAATGCCAGAATTCAATAATGGTTCCCGATTTCAGATTCCTCGCAAACATTTATTTGAGTTGTAATGCCATTTGTTGAGTTGAATAGTGTAAAATCGCTTGAATATTCAAACTGGGAAGCAGTAACTCTCATCGGGGCTCGTGCGTTAGACGCGACGCATCTCGTGGTTTCACACAAAACTGCTCACAAACATTTATTTGAGTTGTTTCGTCATTTTTTTTTCAAGAAATAACTAGCAATACTCCTACAAATAAATGCTTCGTAACTAAAACGTTTTGACTTTCAATAGAAAATATAGACAACACATGTTAAATGACATTCTTACCTTGCAAAAATCGCCTCAGTATTTAATTTGAAGCAGTAAATCCAACACTGGAGTAAATCTCTCGTGATATCACCTTCCCAATGAAATGAAGGAAGACGGTGATGACGATACAGTTCTTATTCTTGCCCAGTAACCCCTTAACCAATCACATGTGCCTTTAGCTTGTATTGTCATGAGTATCTGGGCAGATTTCAGAAATAAAATCGGTGATCGGACGACGATGACACTGAGACAGGAACCATGGGAATAATTGTTCCCAAATTTGAACGCTCTGGCTGTAAATGGTTAAAGGTTGTTAAAAATTGTATCCTCCACTCAGTTGATGTATATATTGAGTGGGGACACATTGTTTGCCTTTTTTCTGGGATTCGACTGCAAAAGAGCTCAAGCAACTGTTGAACTCAGTCCCTGCCCATTCTGGACTCAGACCTGTTGTAAATCATTGAACAATGAGGCTTGGATGCCCTCTATTGGACATTTATTGTAATTGCCACTCAGAGAATGAACAGACAGTGGATTAAACTTTAGTTTTTTAGGCTTTAGTTCTTTGTTGTATTCACCTGCTACGGCGTGTGTAACATTTTTCTGTCAACTCTGCATACAGGTGAAACTCGAAAAATTAGAATATCGTGCAAAAGTTAATGTAACCCATACTATGTTGAACACAAGAGGGCAGTATAGCCCTATGTATTACTTCACAAGACCCACTCCCTTCCTACTCCTCACACACAAAGTCTTAGAGAGTGACTTGCAAAATTCTGACATTTTCTCCACATTCAAACCAAAATATCTGACTTTCTGTTGGTCGGAGCTAATGACTGTAAATTAGAAAGTTGTCCGGCTTGAGGAGAACTATATCAATACCAATTTTTGTACCTGTAGATGAAACTAACCCCCCACTTTTTTGTCAAAAGGTGGCGCTACTGAGCCCCTCACCACACCCATTTCTGAAACTTTGCACATGTCTACTGGCTAATAAATGTGACGTCTCTGTCGAGTTTCATGCAATTTCAAGTATGTTAAGAGTCTCAAAAGCATCAATAAAGAAAAGTAAAGTTTGAAGTGTTGCCACGGCAACAGTATCTAAGATATCAATAATCCTTTCACAGGTCTAAATCTGCCGTGTGTTTACATTATACACGTAAAGTTTGAAGCAAATCGGGTAAAAACAAGAGGGTGATTTCAAAGCATTTTGAAAGTGACACACTTCCTGCTGCCAGTTGGTGGCGCTATAACTTTGACTCACAATAGTCACATCCATGTGATTGGCCTCTTACAACGAACACACTGCTGAAGTTTCATCAAGATCTGTTAATTTATGCAGAAGTTATAACACACTTCCTGTCTCACTTTTCTCGCCATAAATTTGTTTCCTCGCCACGGCCAAACCGTTCGAGATATCAAAAATCCGCTGGCAATTTTTCATCCTCAATGTCTTGACTTCATGCTGACTGAGATTCGTGGCGATTAAATGATTTCTCTAGGAGGAGTATTTCAAATTCCATTGTATACGTTTTCCAAACAACCCTAAATAGCCGACTTCCTGTTGGGCTGAGGTAAAAAGTAAGAGCATGAAGTATATATGAAACGATGAGATCTATATGTGTACCGACTTTCATATTATTACATGCAAGTGTGTTTGATTTATGGACCAAGGTTTCGGACCCCGTTCCAGGGGGCGCTGCTGAGCCCCCCTGCCACGCCCGGGTACCATCTTCAGCCCAGCCCTGATGGCCGCAGGTTCTGACCCGTGTGCAAAGTTTCAAGAGTTTTAGAGCATGTTAAGGCCCCCAAAAGTGCCCGAATAGTCGATAAAATAATAATAATAATAATAATAATAATAATAATAATAATAATAATAATTAAAGCTGCAAGCAGCGATGACGGGCCCAAGCCGGTGGCACCGCAACCCTGGTGCCTTTAGTTACCGGGCTCATTTCCACTTGGTGGCTTTCGGAAAACAAAGGATGATGGACACAGCAACAACTCAAAAATATAGCTGCAAGCAGCAATGCGATTCCTCCTCAAAATGGCAAATCATTTAAAATTGATCAATAGAGGGTTGGGGTTAAACCCTCCCAATGAAAAAATCCAAAAAACATGTCTTTCTGTCTTAATCCTAAACTAAACATTTTCAGTGTACAGGAAAATCCATCATGTCGGACCTTATGGATCCTGTAGGGTTTTTTGTTTACAATGAGAAATGAGGTATGTTCACCAGGTTTCAGAAAAACTAAATAAATGTGTTGGAAATACAATCACTTTGAAAAAATGACATTTGGGCATGGCCTGTAGCGCCCCCTAAGGGTGAATGTGAGCCATTCTTGGTTTGTAGGTTCCTGTTGGCCTGTAGTATTAATGTACCAAATTGGAAAGTATTTGACAAAAAAATGTGCAATTTGGGAATGGCCTTTAGCGCCCCCTAAGGGCGAATGTGAGACATTCTTGGTTTGTGGATTTCTGTTGGCCTGTAGTGCCAATATACCAAATTAGAACATTTTTGACCATAAAATGGGAATTTTGGGCATAGCCTGTAGCGCCCCCTAATGCGAATATGGGCAATTCTTTGTTTGTGGGTTCCTGTTGGCCTGTAGTATCAATGTACCAAATTAGAACATTTTTGACCAGCAAATGGGAATTTAGGGCGTGGCCTGTAGCGCCCCCTAAGGGCGAATGTGGGCCATTCTTGGTTTGTGGATTCCTGTTGGCCTGTAGTATCAATCTACAAAATTAGAACATTTTTGACCAGAAAATGGGAATTTTGGGCATGGCCTTTAGCGCCCCCTAAGGGCGAATGTGGGCCATTCTTGGTTTGTGGATTCCTGTTGGCCTGTAGTATCAATATACAAAATTAGAACATTTTTGACCAGAAAATGGGAATTTTGGTCATGGCCTGTAGCGCCCCCTAAGGGCGAATGCGGGATATTCTTTACGCAGTACTTCAGAGTGATGTCATCTTTAAGTATATATAGGTCTGTTTCTAACCCACACCTATAATATCACTTCTGAAGGCATGGATTAAACCACAGGAGTGGTATGGATTACTTTTATGCTGCATTTATGTGATTTTTGTAGCTTCTGAGTTCTGATCACCATTCAAGTCATTGAAAGGTCCAACAGGGTTGAGATAATCTTCTAAAAAGCTTAATTTGTGTTCACTAGAAGAAAGAAAACAATACACATCTGGGATGGAATGAGGGTGAGTATACGATGAGAGAAATTTATTTTTGGGGTGAAAACCATTTGTAGGCTACTTTTTATTTACTTGGAAAATTGTTACTGTCTCTTTAAGATGATTTTAAACGCATTTCATTCAAGCCGTCAAGCCGTCTGTGCGGCTTGTTTTATTGAGATATAATCTTTTGAGAACTGTGAAGTCTCATTATTTTCGTGCTGTTACATCTGTATTCATTTCAGAGATTAATTGATTGAGATTGTGAAACTACATACAACCGACAAACCTCCATGAAGATGCGAGTAAAAATGAGATGCCTCGCGCTGTCAGGCACAACGCTGATAATCGTTCTCGGAAGTGTTGATACTAGATTTAGATTCGCGATATCTTCATCAACTGTTTATGTTCGCTTGAGACAAAACAGACAATATATCATGTATTTTGACATTTTGTTGTTATGAAATTGTCCGTTCAAACGCAAGAAGAAGCGAATGCGATCTCTCATCGGGGCTCGTGAGTTAGAAGTGACGCTGCTAGACGTGAGCAGGGAAGCGCATTTCACTGAATTTACGATGTTACACGTATAAACCTTCATCAACCCGTTAATCCAAAACGCAAATGCCGTTATTTTGCGTCTCTCGCTCCTGCTTGTGATTGACAAAGCTGTCAAACGGGACAATTTGCAAGCGTGCAAGTTTGGATCGGTCTTTTCACGTTTTAATAATTTGCAGTGTTCGACATCTACGTTCAAATCGAGCGGTGCAATATGCAATTCATCCAAAATAATTACAAAGTTATTTTCGCTCTTGTTCTACATATTTTTTTCAAGCGTCAGCTGATGTTTCTACAGTATTAATTTTCCTGCGCCACCACGAACAGAGTTGGAAATAAAACACGCATCCGGGCATTCAGATGGGTTAAAAAAAACTGCTTAAAAAACATCTGAACAGCGTCTGCTCTCGGTCTCACATTAATTCAGGTGGATTTTTCACAAGCGACAACATTGGCAAACAAAAGTGCTAGCTAATGTTTAATTAGCAAGTTTCACCGAAATGTATTAAAAATAGAGGCTAGCTGCCTGTCCGATGAACAAATAGAGTCACGTCATTTTTTTTCCAGAAATAACTAGCAATACTCCTGCAAATAAATGCTTCGTAACTAAAACGTTTTGACTTTCAATAGAAAATATAGACAACACATGTTCTTACCTTGCAAAAATCGCCTCAGTATTTAATTTGAAGCAGTAAATCCAACACTGGAGTAAATCTCTCGTGATATCACCTTCCCATTGAAATGAAGGAAGACGGTGATGACGAAACAGTTATTATTCTTGCCCAGGAACCCTTAACCAATCACATGTGCCATTAGCTTGTATTGTCATGAGTATCTGGGCAGATTTCAGAAATAAAATCCCCTTAACCAATCACATGTGTCTTTAGCTTGTATTGTCATGAGTATCTGGGCAGATTTCAGAAATGAAATCGGTGATTGGACGACGATGAAACTGAGACAGGAACCATGGGAATAATTGTTCCCAAATTTGAACGCTCTGGCTGTAAATGGTTAAAGGTTGTTAAAAATTGCATCCGCCACTCAGTTGATGTATATATTGAGTGGGGACACATTGTTTGCTTTTTTTCTGGGATTCGACTGCAAAAGAGCTCAAGCAACTGTTGAACTCAGTCCCTGCACATTCTGGACTCAGACCTGTTGTAAATCATTGAACAATGAGGCTTGGATGCCATCTATTGGACATTTCTTGTAATTGCCACTCAGAGAATGAACAGACAGTGGATTAAACTTTAGTTTTTTAGGCTTTAATTCTTTGTTGTATTCACCTGCTACGGCGTGTGTAACATTTTTCTGTCAACTCTGCATACAGGTGAAACTCGAAAAATTAGAATATCGTGCAAAAGTTAATGTAACCCATACTATGTTGAACACAAGAGGGCAGTATAGCCCTATGTATTACTTCACAAGACTCCCTCCCTTCCTACTCCTCACACAGAGTCTCAAGAGAGTGACTTGCAAATTCTGACATTTTCTCCACATTCAAACCAAAATATCTGACATTCTGTGTGTTGGAGCTAATGACTGTAAATTAGAAAGTTGTCAGGCTTGAGGAGAACTATATCAATACCAATTTTTGTACCTGCAGATGAAACTAACCCCCCACTTTTTTGTCAAAAGGTGGCGCTACTGAGCCCCTCACCACACCCATTTCTGAAACTTTGCACATGTCTACTGGCTAATAAATGTGACGTCTCTGTCGAGTTTCATGCAATTTCAAGTATGTTAAGAGTCTCAAAAGCATCAATAAAGAAAAGTAAAGTTTGAAGCGTTGCCACGGCAACAGTATCTAAGATATCAATAATCCTTTCACAGGTCTAAATCTGCCGTGTGTTTACATTATACACGTAAAGTTTGAAGCAAATCGGGTAAAAACAAGAGGGTGATTTCAAAGCATTTTGAAAGTGACACACTTCCTGCTGCCAGTTGGTGGCGCTATAACTTTGACTCACAATAGTCACATCCATGTGATCGGCCTCTTACAACGAACACACTGCTGAAGTTTCATCAAGATCTGTTAATTTATGCAGAAGTTATAACACACTTCCTGTCTCACTTTTCTCGCCATAAATTTGTTTCCTCGCCACGGCCAAACCGTTCGAGATATCAAAAATCCGCTGGCAATTTTTCATCCTCAATGTCTTGACTTCATGCTGACTGAGATTCGTGGCGATTAAATGATTTCTCTAGGAGGAGTATTTCAAATTCCATTGTATACGTTTTCCAAACAACCCTAAATAGCCGACTTCCTGTTGGGCTGAGGTAAAAAGTAAGAGCATGAAGTATATATGAAACGATGAGATCTATATGTGTACCGACTTTCATATTATTACATGCAAGTGTGTTTGATTTATGGACCAAGGTTTCGGACCCCGTTCCAGGGGGCGCTGTTAAGCCCCCCTGCCACGCCCGGGTACCATCTTCAGCCCAGCCCTGATGGCCGCGGGTTCTGACCCGTGTGCAAAGTTTCAAGAGTTTTAGAGCACGTTAAGGCCCCCAAAAGTGCCCGAATAGTCGATAAAATAATAATAATAATAATAATTAAAGCTGCAAGCAGCGATGACGGGCCCAAGCCGGTGGCACTGCAACCCTGGTGCCTTTAGTTACCGGGCTCATTTCCACTTGGTGGCTTTCGGAAAACAAAGGATGATGGACACAGCAACAACTCAAAAATATAGCTGCAAGCAGCAATGCGATTCCTCCTCAAAATGGCAAATCATTTAAAATTGATCAATAGAGGGTTGGGGTTAAACCCTCCCAATGAAAAAATCCAAAAAACATGTCTTTCTGTCTGAATCCTAAACTAAACATTTTCAGTGTACAGGAAAATCCATCATGCCGGACCTTATGGATCCTGTAGGGTTTTTTGTTTACAATGAGAAATGAGGTATGTTCACCAGGTTTCAGAAAAACTAAATAAATGGGGTGGAAATACAATCACTTTGAAAAATTGACATTTGGGCATGGCCTGTACCGCCCCCTAAGGGCGAATGTGAGCCATTCTTGGTTTGTAGGTTCCTGTTGGCCTGTAGTATTAATGTACCAAATTAGAAAGTATTTGACAAAAAAATGTGCAATTTGGGAATGTCCTTTAGCACCCCCTAAGGGCAAATGTGAGACATTCTTGGTTTGTGGATTTCTGTTGGCCTGTAGTGTCAATATACCAAATTAGAAAATTTTTGACCATAAAATGGGAATTTTGGGCATAGCCTGTAGCGCCCCCTAATGGCGAATATGGGCAATTCTTTGTTTGTGGGTTCCTGTTGGCCTGTAGTATCAATGTACCAAATTAGAACATTTTTGACCAGCAAATGGGAATTTAGGGCGTGGCCTGTAGCGCCCCATAAGGGCGAATGTGGGCCACTCTTGGTTTGTGAATTCCTGTTGGCCTGTAGTATCAATATACAACATTAGAACATTTTTGACCAGAAAATGGGAATTTTGGGCATGGCCTGTAGCGCCCCCTAAGGGCGAATGTGGGATATTCTTTACGCAGTACTTCAGAGTGATGTCATCTTGAAGTATATATATATAGGTCTATTTCTAACCCACACCTATAATATCACTTCTGAAGGCATGGATTTAACCACTGGAGTGGTATGGATTACTTTTATGCTGCATTTATTTGATTTTTGTAGCTTCTGAGTTCTGATCACCATTCAAGTCATTGAAAGGTCCAACAGGGTTGAGATAATCTTCTAAAAAGCTTAATTTGTGTTCACTAGAAGAAAGAAAACAATACACATCTGGGATGCAATGAGGGTGAGTATACGATGAGAGAAATTTATTTTTGGGGTGAAAACCATTTGTAGGCCTACTTTTTATTTACTTGGAAAATTGTTACTGTCTCTTTAAGAGGATTTTAAACGCATTTCATTCAAGGCACAGTCTGTGCGGCTTGTTTTAGTGAGTTTAATCTTTTGAGAACTGTGAAGTCTCATTATTTTCGTGCTGTTACATCTGTATTCATTTCAGAGATTACTTGATTGAGATTGTGAAACTACATACAACCGACAAACCTCCATGAAGATGCGAGTAAAAATGAGATGCCTCGCGCTGTCAGACACAACGCTGATAATCATTCTCGGAAGTGTTGATACTAGATTTCGATTCGCGATTTCTTCATCAACTGTTTATGTTCACTTGGGACAAAACAGACAATATATCATGTAATTTGACATTTTGTAGTATGAAATTGTCCGTTCAAACGCAAGAAGAAGCGAATGCGATCTCTCATCGGGGCTCGTGCGTTAGACGCGACGCATCTCGCGGTTTCACACAAAACTGCTCACAAACATTTATTTGAGTTGTTTTGTCATTTTTTTCCAGAAATAACTAGCAATACTCCTACAAATAAATGCTTCGTAACTAAAACGTTTTGACTTTCTATAGAAAATATAGACAACACACGTTCTTACCTTGCAAAAATCGCCTCAGTATTTAATTTGAAGCAGTAAATCCAACACTGGAGTAAATCTCTCGTGATATCACCTTTCCATTGAAATGAAGGAAGACGGTGATGACGATACAGTTATTATTCTTGCCCAGTAACCCCTTAACCAATCACATGTGCCTTTAGCTTGTATTGTCATGAGTATCTGGGCAGACTTCAGAAATAAAATCGGTGATCGGACGACGATGACACTGAGACAGGAACCATGGGAATAATTGTTCCCAAATTTGAACGCTCTGGCTGTAAATAGTTAAAGGTTGTTAAAAATTGTATCCTCCACTCAGTTGATGTATATTTTGAGTGGGGACACATTGTTTGCCTTTTTTCTGGGATTCGACTGCAAAAGAGCTCAAGCAACTGTTGAACTCAGTCCCTGCCCATTCTGGACTCAGACCTGTTGTAAATCATTGAACAATGAGGCTTGGATGCCATCTATTGGACATTTCTTGTAATTGCCACTCAGAGAATGAACAGACAGTGGATTAAACTTTAGTTTTTTAGGCTTTAGTTCTTTGTTGTATTCACCTGCTACGGCGTGTGTAACATTTTTCTGTCAACTCTGCATACAGGTGAAACTCGAAAAATTAGAATATCGTGCAAAAGTTAATGTAACCCATACTATGTTGAACACAAGAGGGCAGTATAGCCCTATGTATTACTTCACAAGCCCCCCTCCCTTCCTACTCCTCACACACAAAGTCTTAGAGAGTGACTTGCAAAATTCTGACATTTTCTCCACATTCAAACCAAAATATCTGACTTTCTGTTGGTCGGAGCTAATGACTGTAAATTAGAAAGTTGTCCGGCTTGAGGAGAACTATATCAATACCAATTTTTGTTCCTGTAGATGAAACTAACCCCCCACTTTTTTGTCAAAAGGTGGCGCTACTGAGCCCCTCACCACACCCATTTCTGAAACTTTGCACATGTCTACTGGCTAATAAATGTGACGTCTCTGTCGAGTTTCATGCAATTTCAAGTATGTTAAGAGTCTCAAAAGCATCAATAAAGAAAAGTAAAGTTTGAAGTGTTGCCACGGCAACAGTATCTAAGATATCAATAATCCTTTCACAGGTCTAAATCTGCCGTGTGTTTACATTATACACGTAAAGTTTGAAGCAAATCGGGTAAAAACAAGAGGGTGATTTCAAAGCATTTTGAAAGTGACACACTTCCTGCTGCCAGTTGGTGGCGCTATAACTTTGACTCACAATAGTCACATCCATGTGATCGGCCTCTTACAACGAACACACTGCTGAAGTTTCATCAAGATCTGTTAATTTATGCAGAAGTTATAACACACTTCCTGTCTCACTTTTCTCGCCATAAATTTGTTTCCTCGCCACGGCCAAACCGTTCGAGATATCAAAAATCCGCTGGCAATTTTTCATCCTCAATGTCTTGACTTCATGCTGACTGAGATTCGTGGCGATTAAATGATTTCTCTAGGAGGAGTATTTCAAATTCCATTGTATACGTTTTCCAAACAACCCTAAATAGCCGACTTCCTGTTGGGCTGAGGTAAAAAGTAAGAGCATGAAGTATATATGAAACGATGAGATCTATATGTGTACCGACTTTCATATTATTACATGCAAGTGTGTTTGATTTATGGACCAAGGTTTCGGACCCCGTTCCAGGGGGCGCTGCTGAGCCCCCCTGCCACGCCCGGGTACCATCTTCAGCCCAGCCCTGATGGCCGCAGGTTCTGACCCGTGTGCAAAGTTTCAAGAGTTTTAGAGCATGTTAAGGCCCCCAAAAGTGCCCGAATAGTCGATAAAATAATAATAATAATAATAATAATAATAATAATTAAAGCTGCAAGCAGCGATGACGGGCCCAAGCCGGTGGCACCGCAACCCTGGTGCCTTTAGTTACCGGGCTCATTTCCACTTGGTGGCTTTCGGAAAACAAAGGATGGTGGACACAGCAACAACTCAAAAATATAGCTGCAAGCAGCAATGCGATTCCTCCTCAAAATGGCAAATCATTTAAAATTGATCAATAGAGGGTTGGGGTTAAACCCTCCCAATGAAAAAATCCAAAAAACATGTCTTTCTGTCTGAATCCTAAACTAAACATTTTCAGTGTACAGGAAAATCCATCATGCCAGACCTTATGGATCCTGGAGGGTTTTTTGTTTACAATGAGAAATGAGGTATGTTCACCAGGTTTCAGAAAAACTAAATAAATGGGGTGGAAATACAATCACTTTGAAAAATTGACATTTGGGCATGGCCTGTAGCGCCCCCTAAGGGCGAATGTGAGCCATTCTTGGTTTGTAGGTTCCTGTTGGCCTGTAGTATTAATGTACCAAAGTAGAAAGTATTTGACAAAAAAATGTGCAATTTGGGAATGTCCTTTAGCGCCCCCTAAGGGCAAATGTGAGACATTCTTGGTTTGTGGATTTCTGTTGGCCTGTAGTGTCAATAGACCAAATTAGAAAATTTTTGACCATAAAATGGGAATTTTGGGCATAGCCTGTAGCGCCCCTAATGGCGAATATGGGCAATTCTTTGTTTGTGGGTTCCTGTTGGCCTGTAGTATCAATGTACCAAATTAGAACATTTTTGACCAGCAAATGGGAATTTAGGGCGTGGCCTGTAGCGCCCCCTAAGGGCGAATGTGGGCCATTCTTGGTTTGTGGATTACTGTTGGCCTGTAGGATCAATATACAAAATTAGAACATTTTTGCCCAGAAAATGGGAATTTTGGGCATGGCCTGTAGCGCCCCCTAAGGGCGAATGTGGGATATTCTTTACGCAGTACTTCAGAGTGATGTCATCTTGAAGTATATATATATAGGTCTGTTTCTAACCCACACCTATAATATCACTTCTGAAGGCATGGATTAAACCAATGGAGTGGTATGGATTACTTTTATGCTGCATTTATGTGATTTTTGTAGCTTCTGAGTTCTGATCACCATTCAAGTCATTGAAAGGTCCAACAGGGTTGAGATAATCTTCTAAAAAGCTTAATTTGTGTTCACTAGAAGAAAGAAAATAATACACATCTGGGATGGAATGAGGGTGAGTATACGATGAGAGAAATTTATTTTGGGGGTGAAAACCATTTGTAGGCCTACTTTTTATTTACTTGGAAAATTGTTACTGTCTCTTTAAGAGGATTTTAAACGCATTTCATTCAAGGCACAGTCTGTGCGGCTTGTTTTATTGAGTTTAATCTTTTGAGAACTGTGAAGTCTCATTATTTTCGTGCTGTTACATCTGTATTCATTTCAGAGATTACTTGATTGAGATTGTGAAACTACATACAACCGACAAACCTCCATGAAGATGCGAGTAAAAATGAGATGCCTCGCGCTGTCAGACACAACGCTGATAATCATTCTCGGAAGTGTTGATACTAGATTTAGATTCGCGATTTCTTCATCAACTGTTTATGTTCACTTGGGACAAAACAGACAATATATCATGTAATTTGACATTTTGTTTATGAAATTGTCCGTTCAAACGCAAGATGAAGCGAATGCGATCTCTCATCGGGGCTCGTGCGTTAGACGCGACGCATCTCGCGGTTTCACACAAAACTGCTCACAAACATTTATTTGAGTTGTTTTGTCATTTTTTTCCAGAAATAACTAGCAATACTCCTACAAATAAATGCTTCGTAACTAAAACGTTTTGACTTTCTATAGAAAATATAGACAACACGTTCTTACCTTGCAAAAATCGCCTCAGTATTTAATTTGAAGCAGTAAATCCAACACTGGAGTAAATCTCTCGTGATATCACCTTTCCATTGAAATGAAGGAAGACGGTGATGACGATACAGTTATTATTCTTGCCCAGTAACCCCTTAACCAATCACATGTGCCTTTAGCTTGTATTGTCATGAGTATCTGGGCAGATTTCAGAAATAAAATCGGTGATCGGACGACGATGACACTGAGACAGGAACCATGGGAATAATTGTTCCCAAATTTGAACGCTCTGGCTGTAAATAGTTAAAGGTTGTTAAAAATTGTATCCGCCACTCAGTTGATGTATATATTGAGTGGGGACACATTGTTTGCCTTTTTTCTGGGATTCGACTGCAAAAGAGCTCAAGCAACTGTTGAACTCAGTCCCTGCCCATTCTGGACTCAGACCTGTTGTAAATCATTGAACAATGAGGCTTGGATGCCCTCTATTGGACATTTCTTGTAATTGCCACTCAGAGAATGAACAGACAGTGGATTAAACTTTAGTTTTTTAGGCTTTAGTTCTTTGTTGTATTCACCTGCTACGGCGTGTGTAACATTTTTCTGTCAACTCTGCATACAGGTGAAACTCGAAAAATTAGAATATCGTGCAAAAGTTAATGTAACCCATACTATGTTGAACACAAGAGGGCAGTATAGCCCTATGTATTACTTCACAAGACCCCCTCCCTTCCTACTCCTCACACACAGAGGCTCACAGAGTGACTTGCAAAATTCTGACATTTTCTCCACATTCAAACCAAAATATCTGACTTTCTGTTGGTCGGAGCTAATGACTGTAAATTAGAAAGTTGTCCGGCTTGAGGAGAACTATATCAATACCAATTTTTGTACCTGTAGATGAAACTAACCCCCCACTTTTTTGTCAAAAGGTGGCGCTACTGAGCCCCTCACCACACCCATTTCTGAAACTTTGCACATGTCTACTGGCTAATAAATGTGACGTCTCTGTCGAGTTTCATGCAATTTCAAGTAGGTTAAGAGTCTCAAAAGCATCAATAAAGAAAAGTAAAGTTTGAAGCGTTGCCACGGCAACAGTATCTAAGATATCAATAATCCTTTCACAGGTCTAAATCTGCCGTGTGTTTACATTATACACGTAAAGTTTGAAGCAAATCGGGTAAAAACAAGAGGGTGATTTCAAAGCATTTTGAAAGTGACACACTTCCTGCTGCCAGTTGGTGGCGCTATAACTTTGACTCACAATAGTCACATCCATGTGATCGGCCTCTTACAACGAACACACTGCTGAAGTTTCATCAAGATCTGTTAATTTATGCAGAAGTTATAACACACTTCCTGTCTCACTTTTCTCGCCATAAATTTGTTTCCTCGCCACGGCCAAACCGTTCGAGATATCAAAAATCCGCTGGCAATTTTTCATCCTCAATGTCTTGACTTCATGCTGACTGAGATTCGTGCCGATTAAATGATTTCTCTAGGAGGAGTATTTCAAATTCCATTGTATACGTTTTCCAAACAACCCTAAATAGCCGACTTCCTGTTGGGCTGAGGTAAAAAGTAAGAGCATGAAGTATATATGAAACGATGAGATCTATATGTGTACCGACTTTCATATTATTACATGCAAGTGTGTTTGATTTATGGACCAAGGTTTCGGACCCCGTTCCAGGGGGCGCTGCTGAGCCCCCCTGCCACGCCCGGGTACCATCTTCAGCCCAGCCCTGATGGCCGCAGGTTCTGACCCGTGTGCAAAGTTTCAAGAGTTTTAGAGCATGTTAAGGCCCCCAAAAGTGCCCGAATAGTCGATAAAATAATAATAATAATAATAATAATAATAATAATTAAAGCTGCAAGCAGCGATGACGGGCCCAAGCCGGTGGCACCGCAACCCTGGTGCCTTTAGTTACCGGGCTCATTTCCACTTGGTGGCTTTCGGAAAACAAAGGATGGTGGACACAGCAACAACTCAAAAATATAGCTGCAAGCAGCAATGCGATTCCTCCTCAAAATGGCAAATCATTTAAAATTGATCAATAGAGGGTTGGGGTTAAACCCTCCCAATGAAAAAATCCAAAAAACATGTCTTTCTGTCTGAATCCTAAACTAAACATTTTCAGTGTACAGGAAAATCCATCATGCCAGACCTTATGGATCCTGGAGGGTTTTTTGTTTACAATGAGAAATGAGGTATGTTCACCAGGTTTCAGAAAAACTAAATAAATGGGGTGGAAATACAATCACTTTGAAAAATTGACATTTGGGCATGGCCTGTAGCGCCCCCTAAGGGCGAATGTGAGCCATTCTTGGTTTGTAGGTTCCTGTTGGCCTGTAGTATTAATGTACCAAATTAGAAAGTATTTGACAAAAAAATGTGAAATTTGGGAATGTCCTTTAGCGCCCCCTAAGGGCAAATGTGAGACATTCTTGGTTTGTGGATTTCTGTTGGCCTGTAGTGTCAATAGACCAAATTAGAAAATTTTTGACCATAAAATGGGAATTTTGGGCATAGCCTGTAGCGCCCCCTAATGGCGAATATGGGCAATTCTTTGTTTGTGGGTTCCTGTTGGCCTGTAGTATCAATGTACCAAATTAGAACATTTTTGACCAGCAAATGGGAATTTAGGGCGTGGCCTGTAGCGCCCCCTAAGGGCGAATGTGGGCCATTCTTGGTTTGTGGATTACTGTTGGCCTGTAGGATCAATATACAAAATTAGAACATTTTTGCCCAGAAAATGGGAATTTTGGGCATGGCCTGTAGCGCCCCCTAAGGGCGAATGTGGGATATTCTTTACGCAGTACTTCAGAGTGATGACATCTTGAAGTATATATATATAGGTCTGTTTCTAACCCACACCTATAATATCACTTCTGAAGGCATGGATTAAACCAATGGAGTGGTATGGATTACTTTTATGCTGCATTTATGTGATTTTTGTAGCTTCTGAGTTCTGATCACCATTCAAGTCATTGAAAGGTCCAACAGGGTTGAGATAATCTTCTAAAAAGCTTAATTTGTGTTCACTAGAAGAAAGAAAATAATACACATCTGGGATGGAATGAGGGTGAGTATACGATGAGAGAAATTTATTTTGGGGGTGAAAACCATTTGTAGGCCTACTTTTTATTTACTTGGAAAATTGTTACTGTCTCTTTAAGAGGATTTTAAACGCATTTCATTCAAGGCACAGTCTGTGCGGCTTGTTTTATTGAGTTTAATCTTTTGAGAACTGTGAAGTCTCATTATTTTCGTGCTGTTACATCTGTATTCATTTCAGAGATTACTTGATTGAGATTGTGAAACTACATACAACCGACAAACCTCCATGAAGATGCGAGTAAAAATGAGATGCCTCGCGCTGTCAGACACAACGCTGATAATCATTCTCGGAAGTGTTGATACTAGATTTAGATTCGCGATTTCTTCATCAACTGTTTATGTTCACTTGGGACAAAACAGACAATATATCATGTAATTTGACATTTTGTTTATGAAATTGTCCGTTCAAACGCAAGATGAAGCGAATGCGATCTCTCATCGGGGCTCGTGCGTTAGACGCGACGCATCTCGCGGTTTCACACAAAACTGCTCACAAACATTTATTTGAGTTGTTTTGTCATTTTTTTCCAGAAATAACTAGCAATACTCCTACAAATAAATGCTTCGTAACTAAAACGTTTTGACTTTCTATAGAAAATATAGACAACACGTTCTTACCTTGCAAAAATCGCCTCAGTATTTAATTTGAAGCAGTAAATCCAACAATGGAGTAAATCTCTCGTGATATCACCTTTCCATTGAAATGAAGGAAGACGGTGATGACGATACAGTTATTATTCTTGCCCAGTAACCCCTTAACCAATCACATGTGCCTTTAGCTTGTATTGTCATGAGTATCTGGGCAGATTTCAGAAATAAAATCGGTGATCGGACGACGATGACACTGAGACAGGAACCATGGGAATAATTGTTCCCAAATTTGAACGCTCTGGCTGTAAATAGTTAAAGGTTGTTAAAAATTGTATCCTCCACTCAGTTGATGTATATATTGAGTGGGGACACATTGTTTGCCTTTTTTCTGGGATTCGACTGCAAAAGAGCTCAAGCAACTGTTGAACTCAGTCCCTGCCCATTCTGGACTCAGACCTGTTGTAAATCATTGAACAATGAGGCTTGGATGCCCTCTATTGGACATTTCTTGTAATTGCCACTCAGAGAATGAACAGACAGTGGATTAAACTTTAGTTTTTTAGGCTTTAGTTCTTTGTTGTATTCACCTGCTACGGCGTGTGTAACATTTTTCTGTCAACTCTGCATACAGGTGAAACTCGAAAAATTAGAATATCGTGCAAAAGTTAATGTAACCCATACTATGTTGAACACAAGAGGGCAGTATAGCCCTATGTATTACTTCACAAGACCCCCTCCCTTCCTACTCCTCACACACAGAGGCTCACAGAGTGACTTGCAAAATTCTGACATTTTCTCCACATTCAAACCAAAATATCTGACTTTCTGTTGGTCGGAGCTAATGACTGTAAATTAGAAAGTTGTCCGGCTTGAGGAGAACTATATCAATACCAATTTTTGTACCTGTAGATGAAACTAACCCCCCACTTTTTTGTCAAAAGGTGGCGCTACTGAGCCCCTCACCACACCCATTTCTGAAACTTTGCACATGTCTACTGGCTAATAAATGTGACGTCTCTGTCGAGTTTTATGCAATTTCAAGTAGGTTAAGAGTCTCAAAAGCATCAATAAAGAAAAGTAAAGTTTGAAGCGTTGCCACGGCAACAGTATCTAAGATATCAATAATCCTTTCACAGGTCTAAATCTGCCGTGTGTTTACATTATACACGTAAAGTTTGAAGCAAATCGGGTAAAAACAAGAGGGTGATTTCAAAGCATTTTGAAAGTGACACACTTCCTGCTGCCAGTTGGTGGCGCTATAACTTTGACTCACAATAGTCACATCCATGTGATCGGCCTCTTACAACGAACACACTGCTGAAGTTTCATCAAGATCTGTTCATTTATGCAGAAGTTATAACACACTTCCTGTCTCACTTTTCTCGCCATAAATTTGTTTCCTCGCCACGGCCAAACCGTTCGAGATATCAAAAATCCGCTGGCAATTTTTCATCCTCAATGTCTTGACTTCATGCTGACTGAGATTCGTGGCGATTAAATGATTTCTCTAGGAGGAGTATTTCAAATTCCATTGTATACGTTTTCCAAACAACTCTAAATAGCCGACTTCCTGTTGGGCTGAGGTAAAAAGTAAGAGCATGAAGTATATATGAAACGATGAGATCTATATGTGTACCGACTTTCATATTATTACATGCAAGTGTGTTTGATTTATGGACCAAGGTTTCGGACCCCGTTCCAGGGGGCGCTGCTGAGCCCCCCTGCCACGCCCGGGTACCATCTTCAGCCCAGCCCTGATGGCCGCAGGTTCTGACCCGTGTGCAAAGTTTCAAGAGTTTTAGAGCATGTTAAGGCCCCCAAAAGTGCCCGAATAGTCGATAAAATAATAATAATAATAATAATAATAATAATAATAATAATAATAATAATAATAATAATAATCCTAAGGAAAACAATAGGGCCTTCGCCTTTTCAGGCTTGGGCCCTAATAATAATAATAATAATAATAATAATAATAATAATAATAATCCTAAGGAAAACAATAGGGCCTTCGCCTTTTCAGGCTTGGGCCCTAATAATAATAATAATAATAATAATAATAATAATAATAATCCTAAGGAAAACAATAGGGCCTTCGCCTTTTCAAGGCTTGGGCCCTAATAATAATAATAATAATAATAATAATCCTAAGGAAAACAATAGGGCCTTCGCCTTTTCAGGCTTGGGCCCTAATTAAAGCTGCAAGCAGCGATGACGGGCCCAAGCCGGTGGCACCGCAACCCCGGTGCCTTTAGTTACCGGGCTCATTTCCACTTGGTGGCTTTCGGAAAACAAAGGATGATGGACACAGCAACAACTCAAAAATATAGCTGCAAGCAGCAATGCGATTCCTCCTCAAAATGGCAAATCATTTAAAATTGATCAATAGAGGGTTGGGGTTAAACCCTCCCAATGAAAAAATCCAAAAAACATGTCTTTCTGTCTGAATCCTAAACTAAACATTTTCAGTGTACAGGAAAATCCATCATGCCGGACCTTATGAATCCTGTAGGGTTTTTTGTTTACAATGAGAAATGAGGTATGTTCACCAGGTTTCAGAAAAACTAAATAAATGGGGTGAAAATACAATCACTTTGAAAAAATGACATTTGGGCATGGCCTGTAGCGCCCCCTAAGGGCGAATGTGAGCCATTCTTGGTTTGTAGGTTCCTGTTGGCCTGTAGTATTAATGTACCAAATTAGAAAGTATTTGACAAAAAAATGTGCAATTTGGGAATGGCCTTTAGCGCCCCCTAAGGGCGAATGTGAGACAATCTTTGTTTGTGGGTTCCTGTTGGCCTGTAGTGTCAATATACCAAATTAGAAAATTTTTGACCATAAAATGGGAATTTTGGGCATGGCCTGTAGCGCCCCCTAATGGCGAATATGGGCAATTCTTTGTTTGTGGGTTCCTGTTGGCCTGTAGTATCAATGTACCAAATTAGAACATTTTTGACCAGCAAATGGGAATTTAGGGCGTGGCCTGTGAGCACCCCCTAAGGGCGAATGTGGGCCATTCTTGGTTTGTGGATTCCTGTTCGCCTGTAGTATCAATATACAAAATTAGAACATTTTTGACCAGAAAATGGGAATTTTGGGCATGGCCTGTAGCGCCCCCTAAGGGCGAATGTGGGATATTCTTTACGCAGTACTTCAGAGTGATGTCATCTTGAAGTATATATATATATATATATATATATATATAGTGACATCACTATATATATATATATATATAGACATCACTATATATATATATAGACATCATATATATATATATATATATATATATATATATATATAGGTCTGTTTCTAACCCACACCCATAATATCACTTCTGAAGGCATGGATTAAACCACTGGAGTGGTATGAATTACTTTTATGCTGCATTTATGGGATTTTTGTAGCTTCTGAGTTCTGATCACCATTCAAGTCATTGAAAGGTCCAACAGGGTTGAGATAATCTTCTAAAAAGCTTAATTTGTGTTCACTAGAAGAAAGAAAACAATACACATCTGGGATGGAATGCGGGCGCGTATACGATGAGAGAAACTTATTTTTGGGGTGAATACCTTCTGTAGGCTACTTTTTATTTACTTGGAAAATTGTTACTGTCTCTTTAAGAGGATTTTAAACGCATTTCATTCAATGCACAGTCTGTGCGGCTTGTTTTATTGAGTTTAATCTTTTGAGAACTGTGAAGTCTCATTATTTTCGTGCTGTTACATCTGTATTCATTTCAGAGATTAAATGATTGAGATTGTGAAACTACATACAACCGACAAACATTGCTCGCACTGAAGATGTGTTCGCGGAGGTTCACTTGAATTTTCTGACGTGTATCAGACCGCTAAGACAGATTCGGCGCACACGGTTTATTTTCGTTATTTTACAAAAGCTCAAGGTTTTGTTGTTATTGTAAGTGTACACAAATAACAGTAGACCTTTTATAGTTTGTAATGATCTCTTCCATGTATCTGAATGGGCAAAAATGACGCAGTATTTTGTTTAAGTTTTTTCCGCTGTTTAGAACAATGCATCTGAAAGGACCTTACAGCGCCATTGTTGACCCCCGTAATAATGCCAGAATTCAATAATGGTTCCCGATTTCAGATTCCTCGCAAACATTTATTTGAGTTGTAATGCCATTTGTTGAGTTGAATAGTGTAAAATCGCTTGAATATTCAAACTGGGAAGCAGTAACTCTCATCGGGGCTCGTGCGTTAGACGCGACGCATCTCGCGGTTTCACACAAAACTGCTCACAAACATTTATTTGAGTTGTTTCGTCATTTTTTTTTCCAGAAATAACTAGCAATACTCCTACAAATAAATGCTTCGTAACTAAAACGTTTTGACTTTCAATAGAAAATATAGACAACACATGTTAAATGACATTCTTACCTTGCAAAAATCGCCTCAGTATTTAATTTGAAGCAGTAAATCCAACACTGGAGTAAATCTCTCGTGATATCACCTTCCCATTGAAATGAAGGAAGACGGTGATAACGCTACAGTTCTTATTCTTGCCCAGTAACCCCTTAACCAATCACATGTGCCTTTAGCTTGTATTGTCATGAGTATCTGGGCAGACTTCAGAAATAAAATCGGTGATCGGACGACGATGACACTGAGACAGGAACCATGGGAATAATTGTTCCCAAATTTGAACGCTCTGGCTGTAAATGGTTAAAGGTTGTTAAAAATTGTATCCTCCACTCAGTTGATGTATATATTGAGTGGGGACACATTGTTTGCCTTTTTTCTGGGATTCGACTGCAAAAGAGCTCAAGCAACTGTTGAACTCAGTCCCTGCCCATTCTGGACTCAGACCTGTTGTAAATCATTGAACAATGAGGCTTGGATGCCATCTATTGGACATTTCTTGTAATTGCCACTCAGAGAATGAACAGACAGTGGATTAAACTTTAGTTTTTTAGGCTTTAGTTCTTTGTTGTATTCACCTGCTATGGCGTGTGTAACATTTTTCTGTCAACTCTGCATACAGGTGAAACTCGAAAAATTAGAATATCGTGCAAAAGTTAATGTAACCCATACTATGTTGAACACAAGAGGGCAGTATAGCCCTATGTATTACTTCACAAGCCCCCCTCCCTTCCTACTCCTCACACACAAAGTCTTAGAGAGTGACTTGCAAAATTCTGACATTTTCTCCACATTCAAACCAAAATATCTGACTTTCTGTTGGTCGGAGCTAATGACTGTAAATTAGAAAGTTGTCCGGCTTGAGGAGAACTATATCAATACCAATTTTTGTACCTGTAGATGAAACTAACCCCCCACTTTTTTGTCAAAAGGTGGCGCTACTGAGCCCCTCACCACACCCATTTCTGAAACTTTGCACATGTCTACTGGCTAATAAATGTGACGTCTCTGTCGAGTTTCATGCAATTTCAAGTATGTTAAGAGTCTCAAAAGCATCAATAAAGAAAAGTAAAGTTTGAAGTGTTGCCACGGCAACAGTATCTAAGATATCAATAATCCTTTCACAGGTCTAAATCTGCCGTGTGTTTACATTATACACGTAAAGTTTGAAGCAAATCGGGTAAAAACAAGAGGGTGATTTCAAAGCATTTTGAAAGTGACACACTTCCTGCTGCCAGTTGGTGGCGCTATAACTTTGACTCACAATAGTCACATCCATGTGATCGGCCTCTTACAACGAACACACTGCTGAAGTTTCATCAAGATCTGTTAATTTATGCAGAAGTTATAACACACTTCCTGTCTCACTTTTCTCGCCATAAATTTGTTTCCTCGCCACGGCCAAACCGTTCGAGATATCAAAAATCCGCTGGCAATTTTTCATCCTCAATGTCTTGACTTCATGCTGACTGAGATTCGTGGCGATTAAATGATTTCTCTAGGAGGAGTATTTCAAATTCCATTGTATACGTTTTCCAAACAACCCTAAATAGCCGACTTCCTGTTGGGCTGAGGTAAAAAGTAAGAGCATGAAGTATATATGAAACGATGAGATCTATATGTGTACCGACTTTCATATTATTACATGCAAGTGTGTTTGATTTATGGACCAAGGTTTCGGACCCCGTTCCAGGGGGCGCTGCTGAGCCCCCCTGCCACGCCCGGGTACCATCTTCAGCCCAGCCCTGATGGCCGCAGGTTCTGACCCGTGTGCAAAGTTTCAAGAGTTTTAGAGCATGTTAAGGCCCCCAAAAGTGCCCGAATAGTCGATAAAATAATAATAATAATAATAATAATAATAATAATAATCCTAAGGAAAACAATAGGGCCTTCGCCTTTTCAGGCTTGGGCCCTAATAATAATAATAATAATAATAATAATAATAATAATCCTAAGGAAAACAATAGGGCCTTCGCCTTTTCAAGGCTTGGGCCCTAATAATAATACATTTTATTTAAAGGCGCCTTTCTCGGCACTCAAGGACACCGTACAGGGATACATAAGACATTTAAAAGCACCAAAATTAAATAAACAACAACATTATCATATGCAATTGGTATTATATGAGATAGGCATTTTTGAACAGATGTGTTTTGAGTTGAGATTTGAAGTGAGAAAATTAATCGATGTTTCTAAGTTGGGGTGGTAATGAGTTCCAGAGACGGGGAGCAGAGCGGCTAAATGCTCTGCTCCCCATAGTGGTGAGATGGGCGGAGGGGACAGACAGGTGTATGAAGGAAGAGGATCTAAGGGAGCGGGTGGATGTTGGACCATGAAGAAGATCAGACAGATATGGGGGGGCAAGTTTGTGGATGGCCTTGAATGTTTTGAATTGAATACGGAACTGGACCGGGAGCCAGTGAAGCTGTTGAAGAACAGGAGTGATGTGGTGAATAGAGGGGGTTCGAGTTATGATGCGGGCAGCTGAATTCTGGACCAGTTGAAGCTTATGAAGGGATTTGTGAGGGAGGCAGAAAAGGAGAGAGTTGCAGTAGTCCAAACGGGAAGTGACAAGACTATGGACAAGAACGGCGGCAGTGTGTGGTGTAAGGGAGGGGCGGAGGCGATTAATGTTTCGTAGATGGAAGTAGGCAGACCGGGTAATGTTATTGATGTGGGACTGAAAAGATAATGTGGTATCAAGGATGACACCCAAACTCCTAACCTGGGGGGAGGGTGAAACGGAGGAGTTATCAATAGTGAGTGAAAAACTGTCGGTTTTGGATAAATTAGATTTAGTGCCAATGAGGAGAACCTCAGTTTTATCACTGTTTAATTTGAGAAAATTTTGGGAAAACCAGGTTTTTATTTCTGTAATACAGTCAGTGAGGGAGGTGGGCGGGGAAGTGAACGAAGGTTTGGTCGAGAGGTAGAGCTGGGTGTCATCAGCATAACAGTGGAATTGAATGTTAAATTTGCGGAATATATTGCCCAGGGGAAGGAGATAAATGATGAAAAGTTGGGGCCCCAGGACAGAGCCCTAGGGCACACCTGAAGTGACAGTAGAGGGACTGGATTTGAAAGACTTAAGTTGAACAAACTGAGTGCGGCCAGAGAGATAAGATGTGAACCAGTCTAACGGAGTGTGGGTGATGCCAATGGAAGATAATCTGTTGAGAAGGACGGTGTGAGAGATGGTATCAAAGGCTGCACTTAAGTCGAGGAGGATGAGGATGGTAAGGAGTCCAGAATCAGCTGCCATGAGAAGGTCATTGGAGATTTTGATAAGTGCTGTTTCAGTGCTATGATGTGGACGGAAACCAGACTGGAACTGTTCATACAGGTTATTGTGGGTTAAATGTAAATGGAGTTGAGAGGCAACTGTTTTTTCAAGGATTTTGGCGATGAATAGTAAGTTGGATATAGGGCGAAAGTTATTAAAGTTTGAAGGATCGGCACCAAATTTTTTTAAAATTGGGGTAATGGCAGCAGTTTTGAATGATGTAGGTACAGTTCCAGTGGAAAGAGAGGAGTGGATGATAGCAGAAATGAGGGGAGCCAGGGAGGGAAGGCAAGCTTTAACAAGTTGTGTAGGAAGGGGGTCAAGTTGACAAGTGGAAGCCTTGGATTTCCTAATGAGTTCTTTGATTTCTGAAATAGCGGGGATCTGAAAGGAAGAGAATGAATGGGTGGATGGGTGAAAGTCGGCTGAAATGCTAAGATGAGGGATAGGTCCCAGGTGCTGGTGGATGTTCTTGATTTTTTCAGTGAAAAATGACATAATGGAGTTGCAAAAGGAGGTTGTATACAAATGAGGGGGGAGAAAGTCCTGGGGTTGAGTAATATTGTTAAGTAAGGAAAAAAGTGACTTGGAGTTTCCTTTATTGGCAATAATCATATTGGAGTAGTAGTGGGTTTTGGTGCTAGCAACGGAGTCCTTGTAAAGTAAGATGTGGTTATTGTACATTTCTTTGTTAATAGTGAGACCAGTTTTTCTATAAAGACGTTCAAGTTGGCTTTCATGAAACGAAGATCGGGGTGAACCAAGGGGCGGAAATAGAAAAAGAAACAGATCTATTTTTTAATGGAGCAAGGGAGTTAAGAATATTATGAAGTCCAGTGTTGTAGTGAGAGACCAGGTCATCGGGGGTAAATAGATTGTGAGTGTCAGGCAGACAGAAAGAGTGGATACTTGAAGTGAGAGTGACAGGATCGATATTTTTAATATTCCGAAATGAAATAAGGCGTTGTATTTTAGAGATGGAAAGAGTGAGTTTCACAGTAAATGAGAGGAGAAAATGGTCAGTTATAGGGAGTTCAGCAGCTGTAATGTCAGAGGGAGTGACACCAGAACAGCAAATTAAGTCCAGAGTATGTCCTTTGGAGTGTGTGGGAAAAGTGATATATTGCTGGCATCCAAAACTCTCTAGGCAGGAAGTGAAGTCTTTAGTAAGAAGGAGATTAATATTGTCCATGTGGATATTAAAATCACCCAGCAGTATTATGTTTGATGAGAGAGAGAATAAGTGAGTAAGAAAAGCAGCAAAATCATTTAAAAATTCACTATTCAATTTTGGGGGGCGATAGACAGTAGCAATGATGGTTGGGGTGGGACCAGACAGCTTGCAGACAGTCGATTCAAACGAGCTATAGACAGGCACAGATATCGTTGAAACTTTCCACTTCTCGCGATAAATTATCGCGAGACCTCCTCCCCGGCCGGAGCCACGAGGTTGACAGATGTAAACAAACCCACTAGGAGTGGATTCATTCAGCTGAAAAAAGTCATTGGGCTGTTGCCATGTCTCGGTTAAGCAGAGAAAGTCTAGCTTACGATCATTGATGAGGTCCTGGATGAAATGTCCCTTGTCTGTCAGTGAACGGATGTTGAGCAAAGCGAAGTTAAGTACAGTGTTGTCACAGCTGGTGGTGGTGCTAGCCGACCGAGCTAGGCAGGCTAACACACTGTGGTCGACAGCCCGGTTGGTGGAGCGTGGAGGGCGACGTGAAGTAGACCAGATGGACTTTATTACTGTTGAACTGTTGTGATGGAAATTCCGGCGAAACCCTCGGTGGATGTATCTCGGACGAGGCTGAAAGGCGATGTCCGGATAAAGGTGGAAAGCCTCCGGCGCAGGTCCAGACAGGTGATAGCGCAGCCGGAACAGGTCAATGACCGAATATTGAAGCAAACCCATCACTAGCAGGTGAACAGGCAGCAAAAAGAGCCAGGCACAGACAAACAAAGTGTATGTTCTACCGGCCCACATTGTAGAGGGAGATTTAAGCAGCGTCCACAACCAGTGAAAACAATTGAGCAGCGGCAGCTAGTTGCGTCAGCGTTCACTCAACCGATCTGTATGTATCTGTATCCTGATTACTACACCGATGGTCCAAAAACTTCTTGACATTTTTGACCCAGCAACCCTCTACCCATGCATAAGTTTATGCAGATAAGTACAATAACTGAATGTCCACAAATAGGATACTAGCATAAGCCCCAGGTCTGTCAGGGTGATGCAGGATATAATGCAGTCCCATATTGACAGCATCATCCACAGACCAGTTTGCTTGGTAAGCAAATTGAAGGGGGTCCAGATGTCCTTCAGGTAGGCCAAAACCAGTCTCTCAAATGACTTCATGACCACAGACGTGAGAGCGAAAGGTCTGTAGTCATTAAGTCCTGTGATTTAGTTTTTTTTGGCAACCGGAATGATGGTGGAGCATTTGAAGCAGCAGGGAACTTCACACTGCTCCAGTGATCTGTTGACGATCTGTGTGAAGGTAGGGGACAGTTGGTCAATGTAGACTTTCAGACATGCAGGTGAAACACCGTTTGGGCCTGAAGCTTTCCTAGTCTTTTGTTCCTGAAAGTTGGATCATTGGCTGATAATGGTGTTCCCTGTCTGTCACTCACTCGACTTTGTATCAGTGTAGTGACACTAGGGGTTCAATCTTGAAAGCCCCAATCACCTTTGCTTTATTCAGAAAAGGCCAATGAAAATGAATGAATTTGCATGACACTCTCCGCCCCGAGGACATATGGGTATAAAAGGAGATAATGTGCATGCATGCACGCCATGGCTATCCTCAACCTTGCTGAGATGCATGACCCCGAGAAGGCTTGCTTTTTTGATGCGCCAATCTCGCAAGGGGGGCTTTTTGGCGACACGATGGTGAAGAAGTAGACAGAAGTAGTAAGGCCCTTAGCCAATACACACAAGGGCTTCTACAGCCCCAATTTTTTCATGCCCAAGTATCCTCGCGTCTTTACCAAAGTTGCAGAGGCTGCCCTGGCCTAGCTATGGGAGAAGGGCATTCACATTCTCAATTATCTCTAGCACTGGCTTATTTCTAGCTCACTCGTGAGATCTATTGTGTGCACCAGGGACCTTGTGCTTCAGCACCTTGACCGGCTAGGGCTTCAGGTTAACTGGGAAAAGAGCAGGCTCTCCCCTGTCGTCATGATTGTACAACTCACGAAGGAGCATGCTCAGTCGGTGCTGACTTCCCTGACAACCTTCAGCATACGACTATCACACCGCGGTGCCCACAAACTTTCAACCCTTGGTCAGACCTGGCATTTCTATGGGCAGTGGTCCCCTTAGAGCAGGTCTTGAGGGTAGGATGTGGTCTCCGTAGTGCTCTCCCTCCTGGAAAGGGAAGAGTGCTTCCCCAGCACAGGTGCTTGGCAGGAAATTGCTTGATACAAAAATCAGGAAAGGCCACTGCCTGTATCCTCCTCAGGTAAGTGCCTCCTCTCACCCTTAACAGGATCAGGGAGAAGCCTTACTTAAATTCTCTGAAAAATCATGATGTGGTCAAGCGCATGCTGCGAGGCACACAGCAGCTTGCCCATGTCCGTTCCTCCGTACTTCATGACACAGCTCATCACCTACGGCATTTCGTATAGGTACCCCTAATTTCACTATATTAACACAATGTTGAGTGAGTGGCAGACAGGTAACGTATTGATTACAGATGTAACCTCTGTTCCCTGATGGAGGGAACAAGACCTTGTGTCCCTCCTGCCGCAGTGCTGAGCCAACCGCTGACAGAAACTGATATATCGTGTCACAGTAACTGTGAGCTCATCTAGGTCTGTGGCTGCAGCCTCAAAAACAATCCAATCAGTGCAGTTAAAGCAGGTTTGTAGTTCTAGCTCTTCGTCATTGGTCCAACTTTTTTACAGTTTTACTACAGGTTTAGCTGATTATAGTTTCTGCTTGTAGGTCAGGAGAAGATGAACCAGAGAGTGATCAGAGAGTTCTAAAACTGCACGAGGGACAGAGCGATATGCATCCTTTACAGTGGTGAAGCAGTGATCCAGTATATTTCTTTCTCTTGTGGGGCATATGATGCGTTGTTTGTGTTTTGGCAGTTCACAGGTGAGGTTAGCTTTATTAAAATCTCACAGAATAATAATTAAAGAGTCCAGGTGTTGTTGCTCCATGTCTATGATGTGATCAGCCAGCTGTTGCAATGTTGTGTTCACTCATGCTTGTGGTGGAATATATACACATTCAAAAGAATAAATGAGGAAAACTCCCGCAGCGAGTAGAAAGGATTACTGTTGATGAATAGCACCTCTAAATTAGGACAGCACATCTTCTTCAGTGCTATTACATCCATACACAAACTTTCATTGATGTAAAAGCATGTTCCACCCCCTCTAATTTTCCCTGATAACTCGGCGATCCGCTCTCAACATCTGAAGCCTAGCAGATGTAGCATGCTGTCTGGGATGGCTTCACTCAGCCAATTAGAGGCTCTTACCGCTAATAAAAATTCAAGGGTATGACATTTGTACATACAGCTGTCACAAACCTCAGTTCATTAGGGCACTTCCCTCAGCACCACCTCATCACTTGAGTGCAGCATGGGCTCTCCTGTTCGGATGAAGTGCAAGCTTCTGTGCATTGGTCACGGGCTCTCCCATCCGAATCACAGAGTGGGCTGTCCTGTTCGGACGCAGAGAGAGCTTTGTGCATGGCACTGCTTTCGTTCAGATGCAGCATGGGCTCTCCCTTAAGGATAGCAGTGTGAGCTCTCCTGTCCGATTGCAGTGTGAGCTCTGTTTGGATACAGTGTGGGCTCTCCTGTTTGGATGCAGTGTGAGCGGCCTATGCATTGTTGCAGGCTCTCTCATCAGAATTGCAGTGTGAGTGCAATGCAGGTTTGAATCACAGCTCCCATCAGGGGAGATCCTGTGGACTCCATACTTCACTTTACCTTGATATGACAATTTCTTGGCATTTACACAGGCAAAGTGATAGCAGTTGGATTAATATCTAAACCAAGTTAATGCCTTTCAACAAATGGCAACATAATTCTCAAGCCAATCCAAGAAAGTGTTGTGATCTATGGCGTCGAAGGCAGCACAAAAAGCTAAAAGCACTAGAAGAGAAATGCAGCCACGATCAGATGATAAGAGCAAGTCATTTGTATCGCTGATATGTGCAGTATCTGTACTATGATGGGGCCTAGATCCTTATGGAAATTCTTCACAGATACCATTTCTCTGTAAAAATAAACATGGATGGGAGGGCACTACCTTTTCTAGTATTTTTTTTTACATAAATGGGAGATTTGAGATCTGTCTATAACTCTCCAGGATCAAGCTGTGGTTTCTTGATAAGAGGTTTGATAACTGACACCTCAAAATCACTTGGGAAATTAAAAAAAAAATAACTAACAAGGAGATTAATAAGGAGTTCATAATATTAATAACAGGTTCTGAGATTAAACACCAAGTTGCTCATAGGGAATATTCTAAAACACTCTTCTGAGGATCTGTGGCAGATGGTTGCATAATTTAAATTTATTTCTGATAGTATCAATTTCAAATTCATGGAGTCATTACTACTGTGCTTCGATGGAAAATCTGGTTTAGTCAAAGCTTTGTTCTTTGCCATTTTAAGCAATAAAATAAACACCTAGGATTGTTGTGGTTATTTTCTATGAGTTTGCTAAAATATGCAGACTTGGCAGCTTTTAGAGCCTGTCTGTAGCTAGAGACACTATCCTTACATGTACCATGTTTTAATTAAACAGCACTATTATGATTTGAAGATATTCCTATATTATAGCTTTTTCTGTTGAAGCATAATTTTCTGTAAAGTTGCTTTGAAATTATGTGTGTTGTGAAAAGTGCTATACAAATAAAAATGACTTAACTTGAAACACCTAATTTTGTACTCTTCCACTTGTGTTCCAGTTTCTGAACTGCCAACCTAAGGGCATGAGTGTGATCATTGTACCACAGTTCTGGGGTTTTCCTTTTAATTTTCTATAAACAAAGGGAGGCAACACTATCTAGAATGCAAAGGAAACTATCCATATTTTCTGTGACTACATCAAGTTCTTCTAAACTTTTGGGCTCACTGAGTATTTGAGACAGATCTGGAAGATTATTAGTGAAGCTGTCTTAAGTGGGTAATATTGATAAATTCTAATCCCATTGTATCATTTTCATTATCTATGTGAATGTTGAAGTCACCAACAAATAAAGCTCTATCCACTGTAACTACTAGATATGACAGAAAATCAGCAGATTCACAAAGGAAATGAGATTATTGCCCAGGTAGTCTTTATATTGTAGCAAGAGTAAAGGTCGGTTTTTTATCTAAATCTGACAATGTCACATTAAGCACTATTACTTCAAGAGAATTAAGCATATATCTGGACATCAGAATAATACCAAGAACATAAATGTAAATTGCAGCTGCACCTCTTTGACCATTTAGGTGAGGCTCATGTTTATAAAAAAACCTGGGGGAGTAGACTCATTTAAACTAATATATATACAGAGTGAATCCAAACTTTGATCTGCAATAATTTTGTTCACAATTAGTGTTGTGGATGAAAACAATCTAATGTTTAGTAGTACTAACTTTATAATATGTTTTTCTTAAATTTGTTTTATTAATTTTCTAGTTTGACATCGAAATAGTTTTTTCTAAATGTCTTAATTAATGTTCCCCGTCTATCGACACTAGGGGTCTCTCTTGAGTGCCGAATATGCCTCTGATGCATGAAAAAAGGCCAATGAGAAGTTTTTGCATATGCAAATTTTTGCAGTATTTGCATACCCCGCCCCCGGACATACGAGTATAAAGGCGAGGAAATACTATGAGTTCATTCAGAAATTTTCTTCGGAGCCTTGGTCGTGTCAGCAGTCAGCTGCGAGTTACACACCTGTTCCTGTTCCTCTGACGCTTTGCTTGCTGTTGGATCTACAGCACACATTAGCGGCTTTCTCCTTCACTGCACGGCAGTGCAGTTTGCCCCTGGGCGCTTCGACAGCGCAAAATTAAAAGAGTTTTAATTCTTAAAAGAGTGATTTTCTCTGTAAAAGAGCTTTTCCCCTAAAAGAGCAATACAAAGAGGCGTTGAACGTCCGTTTCAGGACGCGTCTTTATAAAAATGCCATTCCGCCCCTGTGTAGTTCCTGGATGCGATAGAGTGCTCTCCGCTTCAGATGGCCACAGGCGTTGTCTCGTGTGTCTGGGTTGCATTCACACTGAGGCAGCATTTGTGGATGGCTCATGCTGTCACTGCGAGAGCATGACCATGTCAGTGTTGCGGTCGTGGCTTGCTTTCCACATCGTTCTTTCTTCCCACGGGATTGAGGACGATGCCGCTGGTGCTGGAGGCGATCTGGGGATGGCAGCGTGTGCAGCTCCGCCGGGTACGCCCCCTCGGGACACCCACCCCCCAGCACACTCGTTGACTCCCGTCCGTGCTTGAGGCAACAGAGGCTCGCCTCACGGCCTATCCTCTAGAGCTAGAAGTGGATGAGCTCACCGCTGCATCAGAGAGTGAGGCGTCGGGCCAGCATGCCCAGGCTGAGGTGGACGCGCAGATGTCCGATATGCTTGCCTGGGCTGCCGCTAGCGTGGGGCTGGACTGGAACCCTCCGTCCTCCCCACAGCCATCATGGCAGGATGATTGGTTCCACTCACAGCCGTGCACACCCCCGGTCCCATTTTTCCCAAAAGTGCATGATGAGCTGACGTCTATGTGGAGGGCGCCGCTCTCCACTCGTCATGCCACCCGCTCATCCATTCTCGCTACCCTCGACGGTGAGCGGCCCATGGGTACACGGGGATTCCCCAGGTGGATACGGCTGTTGCGCTCCACCTGTGCCCCAGAAACCCGACCACTTGGTGGCGTCGCCCTGTGCTCCCCTCCAAGGCCTGTAGGACGATGTCTACACTGACTGCTAAAGCCTACAATGCTGCCGGACATGCCGCTTACACCCTGCACGCCATAGCCCTCCTGCAAGACCACCAGGCCAAGGAGCTTAAAGATCTGTACGTGGGTAGCCCTGATCCCGATGTGCTGCAGGAACTGCGCTCAGCGACCAACCTTGCCCTCAGGGCCACGAAGGTCACAGTGGAGTCACTCAGGCAAGGCGATGTCCACACTCATCAATGGCTGAACTTGGTCGAGATGCGTGAAACTGACAAGACTCGCTTTATCAACGCCCCTGTCTCCCAGTTCGGCCTTTTCGGCGACAACGTCGAAGACTTTACCCAGGAGTTCTCTGCAGTGAAGAAACAGACGTAGGCGATCTCTCACATCCTGCCCCGCCGCAAGTCTGCCGCCTTGGGCCATGCCCCGTCTGCTCGCTGAGGGCATACCCCTGCGAAGAAACACCAGGCTGCTCCGCCTCAACCTGGGCCCAGCTCTCAGCCCATGCGTCGAGCACCCCACAGGAAGCAGACGCCCCCCGTCTCAAGGACCCACTCGAGTACCCGGAAGGCTCCTAGGCATTCCAGAGACAGACGACCCAGGGACCAAGACATTAGCTCCGGAGCTGGTAAGCAAACCTCTCTGTTCCAGGGTGGAGGGCCAGGAGGAGAATCATTTGTTGAATTTATTTAATTTGCCACACCCCCTACTCGGGGCTGCGGTACCCACATTCTCAATAACAGAGCTATTTCCTTTGTCTCTGGGTCACCTGGCCCGCAAATGCCATTCTCACGGCACTCTGCCGCCACACCTCAACAGTCCCGGCATGCTGGACGGTGACCCTCCGCCCTCAGTCCCACGACTGTTCCCCAGTTGGCCGGTTCGGTCGAGTCCAGAGGACGCCTCTACCAGCCCTCCTCCTCAGTCACGAATCTGCCCCCTGCCGGGTGTGCAGAGCAAGGTAAGTGTTTAGAGTCTTTTCTCAGCACCAGAGCCTCGGGATGCGTCATCACCTCCCGACGCCGTAACACCTGCTCCTCCCCGCTGCGAAGCCCCACCAGGTACGTCAAAAATAATCGTCCCCTTGGTGCCCCTAGCACGGAGTTGGATCCGTGACTTTCACTTCCCAATCCATCACGCTGGCTGGCCGGGTCCATCCGACTCGGTTACGCAATTCAGTTTGCAGGCCTCCGCCCCCCTACACGGGTGTCCGCTTTTCCACAGTACACGGTGAGCATGCCAAATCCCTGCGTGTGGAGATCGCTACCCTTTTACTTAAAGACGCAATAGAGCCTGTCCCTCTAACCGAAATGAAGAAGGGTCTCTACAGCCCTTACTTCATTGTATCCAAGAAATGCGGCGGCTTGTGACCAATCTTGGACTTGAGAGTTTTCAACTGGGCTTTGCACAAACTCCCGTTCAAAATGCTCATGCAAAAACACATCTTAACTTGCGTCCAGCATCCACGTCTCAATATTACCTCGACATCATCCCTCCCTACGGTTTGTGTTCGATGGCCAGGAGTATCAGTACAAGGTCCTACCCTTCAGCATGTCTCTGTCCCCTCGCGTCTTCACCAAAGTGACTGATGCTCAATGACTGGCTCATCCTGGCCCACTCCCGAGAGTTATTATGTGCTCACAGAGACCAGGTGCTCAGGCACCTCAGCCGTTTGGGGATTCAGGTCAACTGGGAAAAGAGCAGGCTCACCCCGGATCAGAGCATATCTTTTCTCGGCATGGAGTTAGACTCGGTCTCAATGTTGGCACGACTCACCAACAAGTGTGCTCAGCCAGTGTTGATATGGCTCGCCTCCTTCAGGCCGGGCGTAGCAGTTCCTTTAAACTTTTCCAGAGGCTCCTGGGCAAATGGCATCCTCCACGGCGGTCGCGCCGCTGGGGTTGATGCATATGAGACCAGTTCAGCACTGGCTTTAGACTCGAGTCCCGAGACGAGCATGGCGCCGTGGCACGCACCATGTGATAGTGACCCCCACCTGCCGCTGAACACTCAAACCCTGGACAGACCTCTGCTTTTTTCGGGCAGGAGTACCCTTGCAGCAGGTGTCACGACCAATGCCTCCAAATTGGGTTGGGGTGCCGTGTGCAACGGGCACGCAGCTGCGGGCCGTTGGAAAGGGGCCCCACTGCGCTGGCATATCAATTGCCTAGAGTTGCTGACTGTTTTCTTTGCCCAGCGGAAGTTTCTCCCGTTAGTTCGGGACAAACATTTCTTAAACAGGTCAGACGGCACCACCGCGGTAGCGGACATAAATCACCAAGGCGGCGTACGCTCCCGCCACATGTCACGACTTGCCCGTCGTCTCCTCCTTTGGAGCCAGCACCGACTCAGGTCACTGCGTGCCACTCACATCCCCGGCAACCTCAGTGTGGTAGTGGACACTCTGTCACAACAATGCTTGCCTGGCGGAGAGTGGAAGCTCCACCCCCAGGCGATACAGCTGATTTGGGATCGGTTCTGCAAGGCCCAGGTAGACCTGTTTGCCTCCCAAGAGACCTCAAACTGCCCGCTCTGGTATGCCTGAACAGAGGCTCCCCTTGGGGCAGACACATTGGCACACAGCTGGCCCTTGGGGCTGTGCAAGTACGCATTTCCCCCAGTGAGGGAATGTGACCTGTGTGACGTTTCAAGGCAGCAAGCATATGGTTGGAATAACCAGTCTGTCTGCTTCCTGACCTGGACCTGAATTGTCTATAATACTCTGCTATTCTCTGGACACCACTCAGACATCCAGCCATTCAGTAACTACTTGGGTACAATAATAATACATTTTATTTATATAGAGCCTTTCTAAAACCCAAGGTTGCTTTATATAATCAATCACAACAAAAAATAAACAATCAATTTCAACAATACAACAAAACACACACACACACACACACACACAAATCAGGTAGGCACCCTGAGAGTGAGTGATTACTCTGTCAGTTTTGATTGGCAGTCATACATATAATTGTTAACATTTGGGCATGGCTTCGTGATATGAAAATAAATTCTTCCATCCAGCTTTTGTTAAATGTACATATATTACGTATATTTTAATTTTTTCACTGGAGCACCACCTGAGTCTTCTCCTCCCCATCTTCCAGTGATGCTTGATTCAACTTCCCTCGTCTACTACCTGCGTAGATATCAACAGCACAACTGGTTTGTAGGTTACTAGGTTGAGGTCACAAATAGGTTGAAATTTTTATGATATGTCGATTGTGTGAAGAGGATGCGTTTCATACATGATCTGGCAACTGGACAACCTTGGAATAATATATTCATGTGATAAATAATATAACGAGGTTTAGGCAATACAAATTATGGGAGTTTCCCGTAATAGCTCAAGATGGCGCCGAGTATGGCTGCTGCGTCGCGGGCTCCGTCAAAACACTGCAGTTTATTGTTTGTTTTGTTTACAGTTTTGTGTTTTTTTGTCTTGGATGTTGTCTGCCTTATTGTGTACGACAGACAAACAATTTTGGACATTGGTTCAGCAATCACACACCGAAAACCGGACTTCAAATTCCTCAATACCGACCCGAATTACATCTGCTCTGTTCTGCCCACCTCTTTGGACCCATTACAGTTTGCCTACTGCAACAACCGCTCCACTGATGATGCCATTGCATCTACAATACACACTGCTCTCTCCCATCTGGAAAAAAGGAACACATTTGTGAGAATGCTGTTTGTAGACTACAGCTCAGCATTCAACACCATAGTGCCCTCCAAGCTTGATGAGAAACTCCGGGCTCTGGGCCTAAACAGCTCGCTGTGCAGCTGGATCCTGGATTTCCTGTCAGGCAGACGTAAGGTGGTTAGAATGGGCAGCAACATCTCCTCATCACTGACCCTCAACACTGGAGCCCCGCAGGGCTGTGTTCTCAGCCCACTCCTGTATTCCCTTTACACACATGACTGTGTGGCAACACATAGCTCCAATGCCATCATTAAGTTTGCTGACGATACAACGGTGGTAGGTCTGATCACTGACAATAATAAAACAGCCTACAGAGAGGAGGTGCACACTCTGACACGCTGGTGTCAGGAGCACAACCTCTCCCTCAACGTCAGTAAAACCAAGGAGCTTGTGGTGGACTTCAGGAAGAAAGGCAGAGAACACAGCCCCATCACCATCAATGGAGCACCAGTGGAGAGAGTATCAAGTTCCTTGGTGTCCACATTACTGAGGAACTCAAATGGTCCGTCCACACCTAGGCTGTTGTGAAGAAGGCTCACCAGCTCCTCTTCTTCCTGAGACGGCTGACGAAGTTTGAAATGAACCACCACATCCTCACATGGTTCTACACCAGCACTGTAGAGAGCATCCTGACTGGCTGCATCACCGCCTGGTACGGCAATAGCACTGCCCAGAACCGCAAAGCCCTGCAAAGGGTGGTGCGAACTGCCAGAAACATCATCGGAGGTGAGCTTCCCTCCCCCCAGGACATATATAACAGGCGGTGTGTGAAAAAGCTCGGAGGATCATCAGAGACTCCAGCCACCCGAGTCATGGGCTGCTCTCACTGCTTCCATCAGGCAGGCGGTATCGCAGCATATCAATTGACTTATCTTTATATGTATTTAACTAGCTTCAACATTAATCAATGTTGTTTGGACAGATAGTGATTCAATGATGATTTCCCAAAATGTTTTAATTGGGGTGCAATGCCAAAGGGCATGAACATAGGTGTCTGTGTTATTTTGTGTGCAACGTGAGCAGGTATCTGAGGTAAATCCCATTTTAAACAATTTCCTTCCAGTTAGGTGTAATCTGTGAAGTACCTGGTACTGTACAGGTTGGCATTTTTGTCATGAAGTAGATATTTTTGAAGATTTGTGTCCAGAAATTGGCATCAGGAATAATGGATAAGTCTGATTCCCATCTAGCATTTGGTAATGCTAGATGGGCAAGTGTTGTCTGATTTTGATATTATTCTATATAATTTGGATAGTAGTTTTTTTGAGGAGGATATATAGGATATAAGGGGAAAGGTCTAAATTAATGGTCCATGTGTCAATTTTTGATTGGATAGATGATTTGATTTGATTGGTATTCCAAAAAAAATTATTTCCGATGCTGTTTTTCTGAACCAAAGGGGAAAATGAGGCCAGTTTATTATTATGAAGGATATTTTGAAGTTGTGTCATGCCCTTTTCTGCCCATGTGCGTAAGTTAAGTGGCTTTTTGTTAACTGTCAAATCTGGGATATTCCAAATGGGTTGTATTTAGATGGTGCAAGAGGGGTGCTTGTGATTTGATTAAATTTCCACCAGGATGTCAGAGCCACTGCTATTGTTGGCATTTTAAAACAGGAGTGTTTTTTGATTGTCTGACTGTAGAAGGGTAAGTCTGAAAAGTGAACGTCCTTACATATTGTTTGTTCAACATCTAACCATGTGTTTTCTGATGGGTTAGGATGAATCCTTAATGATATTGTAACCATAATGGATAGTGGTAAATTCATCCAGCGTTGATGATCATCGTCTATTGTTTGAATAACTGAGTAAAGTTAAGTCCAAACAGCTCTGACAGCCTGGGGGAAATATGAATGCCTAAATATGCGATGTAATTGGTGCATAGAGGGATAGGTGATGACACATCGAAGCTGTTGGAATGTAATGAAAGAATACAAGATTTACTCCAGATGACTGAATATTCAGAAATATTAGAGAATGAATCAATGAGTTTAATGATGAAGGGGGTTCTTGTAAATACAATAATACATCATCAGTATAAAGGCTGATTTTGTGGTGTATATTTAGTGTTTGAATTTTTTTAATGTAGATGTTTTGATGGATGGCTGCTGCTAATGGTTCAATAAAGGTTCAATAAAAATGGTAAATAGTGTGGGCATCCTTGTCTAACCACCGGTGCAGTGTGAAGCAACGTGATGCTAGTCCATTGGTGATGACATTGGCTGAAAGTGATGTGTACAGAATTTTTATCCAGTTAATGAATGACTCCCCAAAAACAAACCTCTCCAATGCGGAAAACAAAAATTTCTAGTTGAACCTATCAAAAGCCTTTTCTGCATCAAGAGAAACTATAATGGCTGTTTTTTGAAGATAGAGAGTCAGCTTCACGGATTGAGTTGGGAAGGTCGTTCCACCAACGTGGTATGATGAAACTGAAAGTCCGGGAAAGTGTTTTGGTGCCTCTTTGTTTTGGTACGACAAGGCGACGTTCCTTAGCTGACCGCAGGCTTCTGGTGGGAACGTAGCTCTGCATAAATGTTTTTAGGTATGCTGGAGCAGACCCAGTGACTGTTTTGTATGCCAGCATCAGGGCCTTGAATTTAATACGTGCATGAACCGACAGCCAGTTGAGCGAGACAAAGAGTGGTGTAACTTGTGCTCTTTGGTTCATTAAAGACCAGACGTGCTGCTGCATTCTGGATCATTTGCAGAGGTCTAATAGCACATGCAGGAAGGCCTGCAATGAGAGCGTTACAGTAGTCCAGTCTAGTTATGACAAGTGACTGAACAAGCAGTTGTGTGGCATGTTCAGAGAGGAAAGGTCTTATCTTCCTGATACTGTAGAGTGTAAATCTACATGATCTTGCAGTCTTTGAGATGCGGTCTGTGAAATTTAGCTCGTCATCAATGGTTACCCCTAGGTTTCTGACCGTTTTGGAAGGCGACACTGTAGTTGGACCCAGCTGCACAGTGAAGTTGTATTCAACAGCAGGTTTGGCTGGAAAGACAAGGAGTTCGGTCTTGACAGGGTTGAGTTGCAGGTGGTGTTCCTTCATCCAGGCTGAGATGTCTGCCAGACAGGCAGCGATTTGAGCGTTCACTGTGGTGTCGTTGGGCTGGAAAGACAAGTAGAGTTGCATGTCATCAGCGTAGCAGTGGTAAGAGAAACCATGTGACTGGATGATGGGTCCTAATGACGTTGTGTATATGGAGAAGAGAAGTGGCCCAAGCACTGATCCCTGAGGTACCCCAGTAAGTAACTGATGTGGCTTGGACACCTTCCCTCTCCAGGCTACCTCGAAGGACCTATTTGAGAGATAGAATTTGAACCAGCCAAGCACAGTTCTGGTGATTTAGAGTTTAGAGAGGGTGGAGAGTAGGATCTGATGGTTGACTTTGTCAAAGGCTGCAAAAAGGTCCAGCAGAATTAGAATGGATGATCAGGATGTCTCAGTGACTCCATGACAGACAGCAGGGCAGTCTCAGTGGAGTGTCCACTTTTGAAGCCTGACTGATTGTCATCCAGCAGCTTGTTCTGTGAGAGATAGGCTGATCTGATTGAAAACTGCCCTTTTAAGTGTTTTCGCCATGAATGGGATGAGAGAGACTGGTCTGTATTGTTCTATCTTGGTGGGGTTAACTGCAGGTTTTTTCAGCAGCGGGCTTACTCGAGCCTGCTTAAATGTAGTGGGAAAAGTGCCTGCAAGAAGAGATTTTCTATGAGTTTGCTAAAATATGCTGACCTGGCAGCTTTTAGTACCTGTCTTTAGCTACAGACACTATCCTTCCATGCACCACAAAACAATTTGAATTTTGTATTCTTCCACATGCCCTCCATTTTTTGATCTGCTCTCTTGAGAGCATGAGTGTGATCATTGTACCATGGGATAGGGCTTATTTCTTTAATGTTCTTTAATCAAAGTGGGGCAACACTATCAAGAGTGCTAGAGAAGACTGCATTTATATTTTTTGATATTTCATCAAGTTCTTCTGGACTTTGGGTTTTATTATGTATGAGATAGATCTGGAATATTATTAGTGAAGCTATCTTTAGTGGTCGAAAGAATAGTTCTACCTGAACGATAGCATGGTGTAGATTGAGTAACATTAGCTGATCGCAGCATACAAGAGACGAGGTAATGATCCGAGATGTCATCACTCTGCTGCAGAATTTCTATATTATCAACATCGACTCCATATGACAGAATTAAATCTAGCGACTAAATGGCGATGACTTGGTCCTGTTACATTTTGTCTGACTCCAAGAGATTTGAGTATATCGTTAAATGCTAATCCCAATGTATCTTTTTCATTATCAATTTGAATGTTGAAGTCACCAACAATTAAAGCTCGATCTACAGTAACTACAAGATCTGATAAAACATTAGCAAATTCACCAAGGAAATCAGAGTAAGGCCTGGGTGATCTATACACTGTAGCAAGGGTAGAAGACAACATAGTATTTTTATTTATATCAGATGGTGTCACATTAAGCATTATTAGTTCAAAAGACTTACATTTATATCCTGTCCTCTGAGTAACACCAAAACCGTCACTGTAAATTGTAGTAACACCTCCTCCTCGACCCTTCAGATGAGGCTCATGTTTATAAAAATAACCTGGGGAGTATATTCATATAATCTAATATATTAATCTGGTTTAAGCCAGATTTCAGTCAAACAGAGCACATCCAAACTATTATCTGTAATAATTTCATTAACAATTAGTGCTTTGGTAGAATGAGATCTAATGTTTAATAGCCCTATTTCTATATTATGTTTATCTTTAATTTGTTTTTTTGACCGTAATCAAAACATTTTCTAAATTATTTATTGAGGGTTTTGTGGTTGGTAGTTTGGGAACGGACACTTGTGAGCTTCCTTGGACCTCACATGGCATGGACCCTGTTCCAACGAGATCCCGAGAAGACCACGAGGGAAGAGTCAGAGCGAGGTCTGAGCAGTCAGCTGGAGAGACAATGAGAGAGATGACAGAAGAGAAGAGAGGAAGAGAAAGTGTTCTTCCTGTTTGGAAACATTTGAACTGAAATTGGCTGCATCCGCAAAGGTGTCCTGCGCCTATCAGAAGTCACTTTTCATAGTCACATGGTCAACTGGGCTGTATTTTATGACAGTTGTTTCAGATTCTTTTACAAAATTCCTTTTCAAAATAGTGCAAGTTCAATCATTAACTTTATATCTTGCAAATGGTACAAGAGGCATGACGTTCATTGTCATCAGCTTTCTCTGCATACGCATTGAACACTTACATAATAAACATGACATTTTTTACATGGATATTATACGTGTAGCTAACAAAACATGAAAATCCCTGGTCACAAATCATACTGGTTAATTCCTTGGTTATACCACATGGATAAAATATTACACACATGTTAAAGAGGTACATCAGGCTGTAAATCAAATCAATCAAATCAAATCACTTTATTGTCACACTACTGTGTACACAAGTGCAACAGTAGGTGAAAGTCTTGTGTGCAGTTCCGAGCAACATTGCAGTCATGACAGTGACGAGACACATACAAATTTACAATAAACAACATATTTACACAACACAATTTACATAACAAATGTACACATAATTACACAACAATTTACATATCAAATGTACACGTAATTACACAACATAGTACTAATATACAGTGTACAGTAAACAATACACACAATAAAGAATACACATACACTAGATAAGGGTATATAAGTGTATATATATACACTAATTGAATTGGGGAGAATATATTTGACAGTCCAGTGTGAGATAATAAGATGAAGATGAATAAAGTGAAGTGCTGATTGTTGATCGCGAGAGATCGTGTTCAAAAGTCTTATTGCTTGGGGGAAGAAGCTGTCATGTAGTCGGCTGGTGCGGGTCCTGATGCTGCGATACCGCCTGCCTGATGGAAGCAGTGAGAGCAGCCCATGACTCGGGTGGCTGGAGTCTCTGATGATCCTCCGAGCTTTTTTCACACACCGCCTGTTATATATGTACTGGAGGGAGGGAAGCTCACCTCCGATGATGTTTCTGGCAGTTCGCACCACCCTTTGCATTTCTTTGCGGTTGTGGGCGGTGCTATTGCCGTACCAGGCGGTGATGCAGCCAGTCAGGATGTTCTCTACAGTGCTGGTGTAGAACCGTGTGAGGATGTGGTGGTTCATTCAGAACTTCCTCAGCCGTCTCAGGAAGAAGAGGCGCTGGTGAGCCTTCTTCACAACGGCCTCAGTGTGGACGGACCATTTGAGTTCCTCAGTAATGTGGACACTGAGGAACTTGAAGCTGCTGACTCTCTCCACTGGTGCTCCATTAATGGTGATGGGGCTGTGTTCTCTGTCTGTCTTCCTGAATTCCACCACAAGCTCCTTGGTTTTACTGATGTTGAGGGAGAGGTTGTGCTCCTGACACCAGCGTGTCAGAGTTTCTTCATTGTCAGTGATCAGACCTACCACCGTCGTATCATCAGCAAACTTAATGATGGCATTGGAGCTATGTGTCGCCACACAGTCATGTGTGTACAGGGAATACAGTAGCACCAAAATACCACCAACACATCAGCTTCAACACACGAGGGGACGGGGTTTTGGATCATTGCTTTTCTCCTTTCCGGGATGGCTACAAATCCCTCCCCCACCCACCATTTGGCAAATCCGACCACTCTTCCATTCTGCTTCTGCCCGCTTACAGGCAGAAACTGAAACGGGAAGCACCCACCCTCAGAATGATCCAGTGCTGGTCTGACCAATCAGACTCTATGCTACAGGGCTGTTTTGATCATGCGGACTGGGAGATGTTCCGGTCTGCCTCCGATGACGACATCGAGGTTTACGCTGATAGTGTAACGTGTTTCATCAGGAAGTGCGTTAGAGGACGTTGTTCCGACAAATACAATACGGATCTACCCCAACCAGAAACCATGGGTTAACGGCGATGTTCGCGCGGCACTTACTGCGCGAACCTCCGCTTTTAATTTCGGGAATGCGGAGGAGCGTAAACAAGCCAGTTATGCCCTCCGTAACTCTATCAGTGCAGCCAAACGCCAGTACAGGCACAAAATTGAAGGCCAGTTCAACACCACTGACTCTAGAAGTATGTGGCAGGGAATTAACACCAAATGCAAATGCTTTGAGAGGTTAATCAGAGATTACATCTGCTCTATTCTGCCCACCTCTTTGGACCCATTACAGTTTGCCTACCACAACAACCGCTCCACTGATGATGCCATTGCATCTACAATACACACTGCTCTCTCCCACCTGGAAAAAAGGAACACATATGTGAGAATGCTGTTTGTAGACTACAGCTCAGCATTCAACACCATAGTGCCCTCCAAGCTTGATGTATAATCATTAATTTGTCAGTTAAACAAGTTACCACAGTTCAAAGAAATTTTCTGAATTATCTAGCAAGACTAGGTCTTGAATAAATCGTGGATTAAATGCATTCTGTAGATTTTAGAAGGCTAAATCGGTAAAGTACTGTGAATTTGTGTAAAATGTTCCTGGAATAAAATGAAATGTCTTAGTATTCGAGTCGTACAAATCTGATGGTCTTTTGGAAACCTTTCAAGCAAAAGTCTGCTTTAACTCTGTGTGGAAGTTCAGAAGGTCAGGCTGAGGGGCCTTTCTAACCAGTGATGATGCCTGGGCCGTTTTATTTATGATGGTGAAGAATTTCATGATTGTAAAGTTTGAAAGTCCCTAGATTCAAATCATGTCTTTTCAATTCTTCTGCATGTATAATACTACAAAGGTAACGGAACTTTAGAAAGATGTAAAAGATATCCAAAGCCTTGAAAATGCTAGTTAGTACTGTTCAGTCACTTATTAAGAAGTGGAAAATTCGGGGATCTCTTGATACATGCCAAGGTCAGGTAACCAAGGACCAAGCAAGATTTCAACCACAACTGCCAGAGGAATTGTTCGGGATACAAAGAAAAACCCAGGTAACCTCAGGAGAAATACAGGCTGCTCTGGAAAAAGACGGTGTGGTTGTTTCAAAGAGCACAATACAATGATACTTGAACAAAAATGAGCTGTATGGTCGAGTTGCCAGAAAGAAGCCTTTACTGTGCCAATGTCACAAAAAAAGCCTGGTTACAATTTGCCGACAACACCTTGAAATGCCTCACAGCTTCTGGCACACTGTAATTTGGAGTGACAAGACCAAAATAGAGCATTATGGTCACAGCCATAAGCACTATGTTTGGAGAGGGGGCAAAAAGGCCTATAGTGAAAAGAATACCGTCCCCATTGTGAAGCATGGTGGTGGCTCACTGATATTTTCACTGATATGTGTGAGCTCTAATGGCAGGGGGAATCCTGCGAAAATTGATGACAAGATGAATGCAGCATGTTATCAGAAAATGCTTGCAGACAATTTGCATTCTTCTACATGAAAGGAAATTTTTCCCTTTGTGCTTCAAAAAATACAAACAGTCTTAAGGGTTTAGAACAACATGATAATAATGACTGAAATGTACATTTGGGTAAACTATCCATTTAAGGGCTGAGTAGTCTATGTCAGGTTGATAATTGCAGCGGTAACTATTTTTTTTACACAGTAGGCTATTGCTCTGACAATACAAAAATGTAGGCTGTCATCCACTTAACAGCACAGCATCCACAGCACAACCAACACAATGCAGATGCATTTACTTGCGCAACCATCCATTGCAGCTCAAACTGATCTGTGGTGTGCTATCAGAGGCTTGAAATGAGCAGTGGTCATTCAAATGCGTTGTCCACATTGCATACTTCTTTGACAAGCACAGTTTTGTCACATTTAATACAGTTTGGCTTACCATTTTGTTAATATCTAAATAAAACATGATGAGGAAGGATATGAGGATTACTGCAAGAGGAAGATTTAGCATATATAGATGCGAGTGTCTTCAACATGCCAAGGGACATTTAAATAAAAATACATACTCCACCTCTCACCATCACTTTTTAAAGCCAGTCACTTTAAATAATTATAATAATAATAAAACAGTTCAAAGCAATTTAAAATGGAGCAGATCACATTCACAAAATTAGAAATTTTTGTATTAAAAAATTTATATAAAAAGTAATAACATTGCATCTTGACAATATTAAGTTTTATGCTCATCACTTTATTATGTTAAAGAAGAGAAAACAATAGTCATAAACATTAAATTTCACTTATACATTAAGTGCTGCTATTACTTTTGTAGTATATCTTTGTAGTGAGTACGTGGCCTTCAAGTAGTGCAATCTGCATTTTCATATATTCCACTCAATGGCGTGAGATGTGTCTGTCTTCCTCTGGTGCTCATTACACAAACAGTGGTATGTGTCTTCACACAGTGCCATTATGCGCTCACAATTGTATTATGTTTTGAGAAAATTATGACATTGTTAACATGTATTACATTTAATTTATTACATTATGTGCAGTTATTACATTATGCTTTCTTATTATGAGTTGCTATAGGGTCAGTTTAGGAATTTTGGCTGTTTAGACAAGTGCCTGATATGAGCTACATTAAAAATGTCAATATGAAAAACATATTTGAACAGAAAATAAGATTTGGGCCACATTTGGCTTTGGTGTAAACGTAGCCCTTGAAACCAGTTGCTTTAAATTATTGAAAAAAGTTAGTCTAAAAAGTCTAAAAACAGCTCTACCATAATTTGTTTACAGATTCCATTTGCTTTGAAATTTAGCTTTTAATGCAATGATATTATTAAAAAAAAAAATTGTGTGACGTGCAAATACTTTTGTCTTAATTTTGACCTATAAATCTATTGTCATATTTTCAAACCCAACAAACTTTCTTTTTTTTTTTTTAAGGGACACTTGTTATAATATTTTGTTATATATTGCAATGACATCTAAATATTTTAAGTGTGTCTTCATTGTCACTAACAAAATTGTGGTCACTTTATATTATTTTCTCGGTCTGTCACAGGTATAATTGTGACATCATTGCCAAATATGGACAGAGAATCCAGAGACCTGTATCTCATTGTGGTTCAGGTGAAAGATATGCTGGGACTCACAGGAGGCTACAGCACCACCACAACTGTTACCATCAGCTTGACAGATGTCAATGACAATGGACCCACCTTCCAACACAGTGAGTGTCCAGAACACATGCCAATAAAATAAACAAACACATATATAATAATAATGGGTACTTCTCAAATGGAAGGCAGCGGCCTAGTTAGACTTTGTCCTTCCTCGACCAGTCCTTCTGAGGCAGTGGGCTAGGCTCCTCCTCAGCATTCAGTGCTAGAATGAGATGGTCTAGTATTTATGCATGGAAAACCACATGCTTAGGACCATGTGATATTTTACTTTGTTTAGAAAATCCATATACTTCAGAAAATGAGAAATATGTCTATTATTTTAGCATAATATAAAAAATTATGGCTGTGACTGGATTTGAACCTCTGACCCAACCCTTAACAGCACAACATCTTAGCCAAGTTAGCTATTCTTGATTAGCTATACCATGATCTGTCTATTTATACATTGCTGAGTATTTTTGCTTTAAATTTCTGTATAAAAAAATAACTAGTGGCTAGCATTGTCAGATTTGGCCCAAGTTCACACAGCTGTAGTCATCAAAAGTAATCTTTTGACAAATCAAGGTGAAATTTACTTTAGAGTGATGTCATATTGAAACATGTTAGTTTTGAAAAACCATCAGTCAAAATTTAATTTGATTTATTGACATATATATATATATATATATATATATATATATATATATATATATATATATATATATATATATATTGAGGCAATGTGGACATTTACATAAATATGCCCCTTTCAGCCATTTTGTGTTGTATTATTTTGTATTTTCGCTAAGTAACAAATTGAAAGACATCAATTCTACATATGGGTACCAAATTTGAAGTCAATTGGATCTATGTTTCAAGAGAAGATAATTTTTTTTGGTTTTTCCAAATTTTCACTGTACAGGAAAATCATCTTGGGTTACGTGTTGTAACCCTTGTTCTCTGAAAAAAGCTGAACGAGATGCTGCGCTGAGGAAAGTGCTTTGGGAACAATCCTGCATTGAAAGACCAGCTGTGAATATGTGTGTAACACGTCATAGCCTCGGCTGGTAAAATCATTAGATGCACCTGTGGCCAGGCTATAAATAGAGGTGTCACCAGTGTGTCGTCAGATTTTTTTTTCTGAAGCGCAGTCCTGAGACGTCCCAGTGTGGCAGAGAAGTGCAGCATCTCGTTCCGCTTTTTTCAGGGAACAACACGTAACCCGAGACGTTCCCTTTACAAAAAGCTTCACTAGGATGCTGCGCTGAGGAAAGCGCTTTGGGAACGAGAATACCCACGCTGCCGCACTGGGGCTGTCCGGACCCCTACGGTTGTGAAGTGTGCTCACAAGAACGCTAGAGGTCTCAGGCATGAGCTTGAGATGTCGTCTCAAGGACATAGGAGCCCGGAGTAGCATGAACATCCAAACTATAAAATCTAATGAATGTGTGCGGAGAGGACCAGCCTGCCGCATCACAAACATGCTGCAGAGGGACCCCTCTAGCCATGGCTTTAGAGGAGGCGACCCCTCTGGTGGAGTAAGCCCTGATACCTACTGGCGAAGCTTGACCGCGTGCCTCATTGGCCAGGGCAATAGCATCCCTCACCCAAATCAACATGGTCTGCTTGGTTGCGGCCGCCCTCCTGTTGCGGCCCCCATGGCAGACGAATAATTGCCCTGACTTACGCAACTGGCTAGAGTGGTGAATGTAAGTCTGCGGGGCACGAACTGGACAAAGCCTGTGAAGTCTTTCCTGCTCCGGTGTTACAAACTGCGGGGAGCAGAACGCTTCAGGAGTGACAGGATTTAAGATGCAAAATTGCTTATTCATACCTGGGGCAAACTCTAAACAGGCCGGCAAAACAGACAGGGCCTGTAGATCCCCAATCCTCTTAAGATAGGTGGTTGCCATAAGAAAGACCATCTTGAGAGTCAGAAGTCAGTCAGACGCTGGCTCTAGAGATTCAAAAGGGGATCTCAACCAGACCATACCAGGACTATTGCTAAGTCCCAAGAAGGAATTCTGGTCCTAACAGGAGGCCTCAGTCGCATGGCTCCACGAATGAAGCAAGCGAGTAGAGGATGCCTCCCTAAAGGCACCCCGTCCATCAAGGCATGGCAAGCCTAAATGGCGGCCACATAAACCATGAGCGATTGCAATGCTCGCACCCGCCCCACTTAAACACGAGAGCAGCATGCTCTTCCCCCAAACAAACCAAGCAAAACTGATGCATGTCCCTCTCGGTCATAGAGCGGAGGCAGGGAATAGTTTGCCTTGACTTTCTGTCATATTTTCCCTTTTTTTTTTTTTCTTTCTCTTTTTTTAAAGTCAGAAAGTGAAAGGAGAAAAGGTTCACTGTGCACTGCCTAACAGAATCTAACTCCTAACAGAGTAAAGAAAGCTTGACAGGCTTGTGAAACACACAGCACAGAATGGCTCTTGAAAAAAAAAGGATCTGTTGACACGCGTCTATTCATAGCCTGGCCACTGGTGCAGCTAATGATTTCACCAGCCGAGGCTATAAATTCCGGTCAATGTTCACTGACGTGTTACACGCATATTCAAAGCTGGTCTCAATGCAGGATTGTTCCCAAAGCGCTTTCCTCAGTGCAGCATCCTGGTGAAGCTTTTGTAAAGGGAACCATCATGCATGACTTATGGGTCCTTGAGGCTTTATTTTATTCCCAATGTGAAACGAGGCATGTACAGCAAGTTTCAGAAGACCTGGACAATTGGTGTGGAAATGCCATAATTTTGAAAATGGGACTTTTGGGCGTGGCCTGTAGTGCACCCTATGGGTGAATGTGGGGAATTATTAGTGTGGGGGTACCCGTTGCCCTGAAGTATCAATGTGCCAAATTAGAAAATTTTTGACCAGTGACTTTTTGAGATATTGGGGTGCAAGGAGAATAATAATAATAATATTTATGTACACATTTAAATACCACAATTGTTTAAAAAACATTATACATATGAAAATTACAATTTGTCATATTCTGTATATTGCATGTATCTACAGTAAATAATTGCCAATTTTATATCAGTAAAACATTTATGAATACTTTCAACATACAAGTGTTCAGCATATATTGACATTTTCAGATCCGTAGACTAAAAGAGCATGGGGCAAAAACTAACACGGGGTTAGTTGTCACACAAGTGTTTTAAATGTTTCCACACACACACTGGTTAGAAGAAACTTCATCTGTTTACTTGTAGCCATATAAACATCTCAGATAAAAACAATGGTGGGAAAATCTGCTAAATAAGGATTTTTCAACATCTGTTAAAAGTGACACATTTCCTTCCACCAGTTGGTGCCACTACACTTTAGAACGAGCTCCCACCCCTGACGGTTTGTAAAGCTACAGTAAAAACTACATGAAAAAGTCAATTTCTCGCAACATCATATTGGAGATTGACTGCACAGCCTGTCGCATGCTACCTAGGGCAACACCGAATGAACAGCAAGGCTTAAATGGGAGAGGTTTTAGTGCCTGTGAATCGATGTCAGAGTACGAGGGATAAGAAACAGAATCAATTAAAAAAAAATGTATTTGTGTAGCACCTTTCACAACAGATATCTTTAGCTTTACAGAAGATCAGGCATTAACAGATGATAAAACTGTAATGTCTATAATGTTGATGAATCATCATTATGTAATTAGATAAAATACGATTTTTAATCGTGTTTAAAAATAAGTAATTAAATAATAATTGTATTAATAAACCCAGTGAGCAAGCTGAAGGCGATGGTGGCAAGGAACACAAAACTCCATAAGATGTTGATTAATGGAGAAAAATATCCTTGGGAGAAACCAGACTCACTGTTGGGGCTAGTTCCCCTCTGGCTAATATCATTAATATAATGTAAATGTAACTTATGTATAGTTAAAGTCATGGTTTAAAATTATTAAACTAAGTAAGTGTTAAGGGTCAGTGTTTAAACATCGATACAAGCTCTGCACACTGTTCTGCACTCTCACGAATGATCTCATTAAAAACAAAGCTGTCTAATCAGCATAATAAATCACTTATTTATACACACACAAGTCTGTGCCTTGATTAGAATGGGAGCTTTTTAGTTTTGTTGTGTTGATCATTTTCAGTGTATTTAACATAGCGAGTGGTGCAATATGCAATGAATCCAAAACAATTAATATAACAAATAATAATTGTTCTACAGCTTATTTTCGAGTGCCAGGTGATGTTTCTTCTGTATTAATTTTCGTGTGCCACCAAGAACATTTGGGCATTCAGACCATTTAATAAACAGCTTAAAAAAACTTCTGAATAGAGTAAAAAAAAAGGTCTAAATGTCTGCGCTCTGCCTCACATTACTTCAGGTGGATTTATCACAAGCGACAACATTAGCAAAAAAAAGTTATTGATATTTAGTTAAAAATGTACACAGTATTGCTAGCTAATGTGTATTTAGCAAGTTTCACAGAAATGTGCTTAATAATAGAGGCTAGCTACCTGTCCAATGAATGCAGATGGTCATGTAATTTTTTCCAGAAATAACTAGCATTACTCGTACAAATAAATGTTTCGTAATTAAAACATTTTGATTTTCAATAGACAATATTGTCAAAACATGTTAAATAACATGTCTTACCTTGAAATATCACCTCAGTTTTCAATTTGAAGCAGTAAATCCAACACTGTAGTAAATCTCCCAGGATATCCCATCTGTCTCCGTCTAGGCAAATGAAGGATGACGATGATGACGATACATTTATTATTCACATCCAGTAACCCCTTAACCAATCACATGTGCCTTTAGCTTATATTGTCATGAGTATCTGGCAGTTTTCTGAAATTAAATCGGTGATTGGACAGCGAAGACACTGAGACAGGAACCATGGGAATAATTGTTCCCAAATTTGAATGCTCCGAAAGGTTCTAATCCATCCATATAAACTATATGTTTTATTTAACATAGATTGCATCCGCACCTCAGTTGATGTTTATATTGAGTGGGGACATATTTGTTTGCATTTTTCTATGGGATTCAACTGGAAAAGAGCTCAAACTTAAACAAATCTTTAGTTGTTTATTTTTCGAAGATCTCATGCAAGGTTGCAGATTGCATAAATTGAGTATGACAAAAGGTGAAATATTTCCTATTTGTGCAAGTATAAATGTCTGTTTGGGGTGTTATCTGGCAAATCTGAGCGAGAGCCAGTCAGAGAATTAACAGACAGTGGATTAGACAAGGTTTTTCTTGTATTTTTACATTTCAGTTGATATTTTGACTATATTTTATTTATATAAATATAATAAATATGTTTATTAACATTAAAAATACCTCAAAACATGTGAATATGCACAAAAAGGAATAAAGACTTTTAATGCATTGCCATGCCAACAGTATTTAAGATATCAAGAAACCCTTCAAAATTAAAAATGTGCAATGCCTTGACATTAATCTGTATTTTTTTAAGCAATTCAGGCTTACATAATAGGGGTTTTCAACATCTGTTAAAAGTGACACACTTCCTTCCGCCAGTTGGTGGCGATACGATCATGACCCACAATAGTCACATCAATGTGATCAGCCAGCAAGTACAAACATTTGGCTCAATTTTGATGTTTTTAATTTTCTGGTATGGGACTTTTCCTTATAAATTTTTTTGACATTATTTTATTGCTTCGCAATGGCAACACCATTTGTTATATAAAAAATCCCTTCCCAATTTAACAACGTCAATGTTTTGGCATGATGTTGCCCCCATTTGGTACCTGTACCTTTGGAGAAGTGTTTCAAATTCCTCAGCGTGCATTTTTAAAACAATCCAAAATGTCCAACTTCCTTTTGGGCAGAGCCTATGACTTTCAATGCGAAAGTTGTCCGGCTTGATGAGGTCTATATGTGTATTCAGTTTGGTGACTGTACCTCAAAAGAGATGTGCTAGATAGATCCCCAAACATGCCCATGTTCTAGATGGCGATTCTGCAACCCCCCCCCCCCCCCCCCCCCCCCACCTGTAACACAAACACACCCAAAAGGCCAGTGAATCTGATGTGTGTGCAAACTTTCAAAAGTTTTCATGCATAATTTTTGCTATGTAACACATTTAAAGACATACATTCTACACATTGGCAACAAGTTTCAGAAGAATTGAACAAATGGGGTGGAAATTATATCACTTTGAAAATGGGACATTTGGGTGAAGTCTGTAGTGCCCCCTAAAGGCGAATGTGGGCCATTCTTGGTGTAGGGTTTCCCGTTGGCCTGTAGTATCAATGTAAACAATTAGAACATTTTTGACCAGAAAATGGGACATTTGGGCATGGCCTGTTGCACCCCCTAAGGGTGAATGTGGGTTATTCTTGGTTTGTGGGTTCCTGTTGGCCTGTAGTATCAATGTTCCAAATTAGAACATTTTTTACCTGAAAATGGGAATTTTGGGCATGGCCTGTAGCGCCCCCATTCTTTGAAAGTACTTTTCAAGTACTTTGCGCAGTACTTGAGTGATGTCATCTTGAAGCATGTTAGGTTTGAAAAACCATCAGTCAAAATAACATTTGATATATTGACAAATAAATATTGATAAAATGTGGACATTTACATAAACATGCCCCTTTCAGCCATTTTGTATTGTATTCATTTTTGTGTTAAATATGCCCACTGATTGTCTAACGTGTAGGTAAAGCATGGCGTGAGGGCTCCTTTGCTGAATTTTTGTAGGTGGCGCTATTAAGCCATTTTGCCACAATTAATTCAAAAACCAGTATCAGATGTAAATTTTCCCTACTTTTGAGATGTGTGCAAAGTTTCAAGGCCTCAAAAACTTGTTTCATATCGAACTTTGTCAGGCCGCCACAGACACGCCCTTCAACGAAAACTTATCACCAAGGCATTTAGATTAAGACTGACTAAATATAATGTTGATCTGATTAAATTTCTGGGAGGAATTTGTTAAAGTACAAGACCTGGAATTGGCTGTTACCATTAGGTGGCACTATGACTATAACTGAATATTGCCATGTAGATGTATTAATTATCAAATATCTGAAGTTTGGGGCAGATTGGACATTGTATGTATGAGTTATAACAACATCCTTTTCATGGCAAAACATCGAACTTGCATCGAACTTGCAAAACATCACCATGCAGTGAAAACTCAAAAGCTTCACAATTTAGCATCGCCAAGGCCTTTAGATTAGAATATCCTCAATACTCAGAGACTGGTTTGACACACACACACACACACACACACATGTCCTGAGTTGCACTTTAATTACTGTGTCTTTAAAACTGTCTGTTACCTCAATAACTGCTACGTTCATAGAAGACTATCTCATAGTATGTAATGTTTACATAAAATTTTTTGGAACTGTCAAAAAATGTGTTACTGTGTCTATTGTCCTGTTCATTGTTAGTAATTTATTGTACTGTCCCATACTTTTTGCACACGTTTGCACGTGCACTGTATTTAGAAACTTTATTTAGTCTGTGTAGTCTCATGTGGTTCTGTGTTTGTCCTATGTTGTTTTATGTAGCACCATGGTCCTGGAGGAACGTTGTCTCATTTCGCTGTGTACTGTACTAACTGTATATGGTTGAAACGACAATAAAAACCATTTGACTTGACTTGAAATGACAACATTGGCAAAAAAAGTTATTGATATTTAGTTATAAATGTACATAGTATTGCCAGCTAATGTTTATTTAGCAAGTTTCACCGAAATTTGCTTAAAAATAGAGTCTAGCTGCATGTTCGATGAACGCAGACGGTAATGTCATTTTTTTCAAGAAATAACTAGAATTACTCATACAAATAAATGCTTCATAACTAAAACTTTTGACTTTCAATAGACAATATTGACAACACGTGTCTTACCTTGAAAGATTGCCTCAGTTTTCAATTTGAAGTTGTAAGTGCAACACTGGAGTAAATCTCCCATGATATCACCTCTCCTCCCAAACAAATGAAGGATTACGATGATGACGATACATTTATTATTCACAGCCAGTAACTCCTTATCCAATCACATTTGCCTTTGTCTTATATTGTCATGATTATCTGGGCAGATTTCAGAAATAAAATCGGTGATTGGATGGCAAAGACACTGAGACAGGAACCATGGGAATAATTGTTCCCAAATTTGAACATTCCGGCTGGAAAGGGTTAAAGGTTCTTAACAAAGATTGCATCTGCAGCTCAGATGACGCATATATTGTGTGGGTACACATTGTTTGCATTTTATATGGGATTCAACTGCAAAAGACCTCAACCAACTCATGAACTCAGTCCTCGCCCATTCTGGACTCAGACTCAGAACTGTTGGAAATCATTCATCAATGGAGCTTGGATGCCCTCTATTGGACATTTCTTGTAATTGTCACTCAGAGAATTAATAGATAGTGGATTAGACATGGGTTTTTAATGTGGGACATTCTTGATGTAGGGGTTCCTGGTGTCCTGTAGTATCAATGTACAAAATTAGAAAATTTTTGACATGAAAATGGGACTTTGAGCATGGCCTGTAGCACCCCTTAAGGGCAAATAGTATCAATGTACCAAATTAGAACATTTTTGACCAGAAAATGGGACATTTGGGTATGGCCTGTAGAAGCCCCTAAGGGGAATTGTGGGTCATTCTTTTGGGTTTTCTTGTATTTTTACATTTCAGTTGATATTTTTACTCTATTTTATTTATATAAAATGTAATAAATGTTTATTAACATTAAACTTTAAAATTCAAATATGCCGCCGACTCCGCCTCCCCCGCCAGAGCATCACACATATCACACCTTATCACTTTTAAGCAGAACCCATCCGCACACATTCCCTTCAACACATTTATAAATTCAGGCCAGTTAGTCCCCAAAATCAGTGAATAGGTGAGGCGGGAACTAACCGCGGTCTCCACTCTATGCTTTGTTCTCTGAAATTTAATCACCAGGGTCACCACAGGGTATTTGTGAATATCCCCATGCACACAGTTCACCATCACCATTTTAGCTGTGCCCAATGCCTCGGGTTGAACCAAGCGTTGGTGGATCGTGGTTTAATTGCAACCCGTGTCCACCAATGCTTGGTGAGTACCACCCTTGACACTTACCGGCATCCGGTATGGTCCGGCTCGGTCGGGGGCAGCCTGCGGGGTGTCGGAGAACCAGACCACATTCCCCAGCTCCATTACGGGGCATTGATCCCGGGAGTGCCCCGGATCCCCACAACCCCAACAGGCCGGCCCAGACGCTACTCCTGCAACTGTGTCGATGGACACTTCCACCTGAGGGGGAGGGTGGCAGTGCAATGTAGAGGGGGGGGGGGGTGTCCACCATCTTGCACGAGGAACTGGTCGCGTTGGCGGAGCTCCTTGCCTCCACGGGGCAGGAATGGGCTCATATATATATATATATATATATATATATATATATATATATAAAAAGTCAATATTCATTATGTATTGTGCAAGTCATGGTTTAAAATTATTAAACTAAGTGTTTAAACATAGATTTTGTATGAACTGTTTGTAAGATTAATGAGCAATGTCTTTGAAGTCCATCCTGGATTAACTGCAGAAGTTTACATAGATGCAATTGTCCTTGTTAATTGGCTGATGAAGGCTTTTGTTGGCAGTTGATAGTCTATGTGTTCCCATTCAAGAGTGAAATCGTCATTACTCTTTTGCTGCAATGTAATATCTGGTTCTGTTGACGCTTTATTCCTAACCAATTTAGCCACAGTACTGAATAAACACCTAGGATTGTTGTATTTATTTTCTATGAGTTTACTAAAATATGCTGACCTGGCAGCTTTTAGTGCCTGTCTGTAGCTACAGAAACTATCCTGCCATGCACCATGAAATACTTCTAATTTTGTATTCTTCCACATGCGCACCATTTTCTGATCTGCTCTCTTGAGAGCATGAGTGTGATCATTGTACCATGGTGCAGGGCTTATTTCTTAAATTTTCTTAAATCGAAGGGGGGGGGCACACTATCAAGAGTGCTAGAAAAGACTGCATTTATATTTTTTGGTATTTCATCAAGTTCTTCTGGGCTTTGGGGTTTATTGAGTGTATGAGATAGATCTGGAAGATTATTAGTGAAGCTATCTTTAGTGGTTGAAAGGATAGTTCTACCTGAACGATAGCATGATGTAGATTGATTTACATTAGCTGATCGCAGCATACAAGAGACAAGGTAATGATCCGTGACATCATCACTCAGCTGCAGAATTTCTATATTATCAACATTAACTCCATATGACAGAATTAAATCTAGCATTTGATTATGGCGATGAGTTGGTCCCGTTACATTTTGTCTGACTCCAAGAAAGTGGAGAATATCGATAAATGCTAATCCCATGTGTCATTTTCATTATCTATGTGAATGCTGAAGTCACCAATGATTAAAGCTCTATCTACGTTTACTACAAGATCTGATAAAAAATTAGCAAATTCACCAAGGAAATCAGAGTCCCAGGTGATCTATTTACTGTAACAAGGGTAAAAGACGACATAGTTTTTTTTATTTATATCTGACGGTGTCAAATTAAGCATTATTAGTTCAAATTTATATTCTGTCCTTTGAGTAACACCAAAAACTTCACTGCAAATTGTAGTAACACCTCCTCCTCGACACTTCAGATGAGGATCATGTTTATAACAATAACCTGGAGGAGTAGATTCACTTAAACTAATATATTCATCCGGTTTAAGCCAGGATTCAGTCAAACAGAGAGCATCCAATCTATGATTGTTGTGGAAAATCTTTAAAGAATCTCTCTAAGATGCAAAAAAAAAAGAGTCCAGGGTTCCAGATGTCAAAAGTAGAAGTATGTTGAGCAACCAATAAACCTGAAAAGGCCAGCTGTCCATTCTGACTCACTTAGTCCAAAACCTCATCTTCTATACAGTTTGTTATCTGGCATTACCTCATTCTACGCACCTTCGTTATTTTTGAAAACCAATGGATACTATTCGCCACCATTATCTCACAGAGCCTTTTGATATCTTTTTACTGGTAGAAACCTGGCTTTAGTCTTTATAATTACTTTGACCACTGGTTGTTTTTACTCTTTATCTTCAGCTGTGTTTCAAGGTCCATAGCCTCATTATTGTGTTACAGCTGGGTGCTCTTTGTGGTTTTTGCAGCATCAACACTTTTAGTAACCTCATATGCTCTCTCCTGGGTCACACAAAGGCCAGGAAACTCATATAAGTACTTTGATATAAAAACATAATATAATTTTGAAAAAATATACTATATATTCCCTCATTTGAGACTTATCAAAAGTCTCACCTCTATTGCCCAGTGTGCAACCTCACAAGCCAATCTCCTTCCTTCCTACCAAGTGACAAATACACGTTACACATTCATCTAGTAATGACTGCTCTTATGGAACTGCACTCCGGAGGAGAATAAGACCAAAAATCTTCCCCCACTTTTTACTAGGAGAAAGTAAAAAGATCTTATCTCCCTAGTTAAGTTCTTTCTGGAGGGTAAAAGAGATCAGAACAAATCAACTTCTTGTATAAAGCATGTGCATGCTGATTTAGCCTTGCATTATGTAAAGTACATCAGTGATTAGACTTATTTCAGTAGATTAACAAACTTGATTAAAAAATATCAGCAAATTACTCAGCATATGATACGGTGCCAGAGGAACTCACAGACATTTCCGTTGTCTGGAGCGCTATCTGGTGGTGTGTAGGAGCAGACAGCTGGTTTTTAAACCACCAGTAGAGTCTTGCTCTTGCTGTTAAGCACTGAGGTGCTCGTCGATCCTTTTCTTTATTTTTTAATGTCTTATTCTCTGGCCCTCCAGTGGTACTTCCAGTGGTTTTAAAGTTTATAAATGCATACTATATTTCATTCTACATCAATTTACTCAGTTAATAGTACCCTCAGAGATGATTTAAACAACAAATTATATTTATAAAACATTTAAAAAGTTGTTTTCAAAATAAAAATTCTTAGCATTCCCTTTTAATTCTGGTTACATTACCTTGTAACATGGATAATAATCTGCTTCAGACCCTCATCATTCCCTTTCATATCATTGCTTGATTAGACAACAAACATAATTTTAAAAGTAATAATAACTTCAGGAAGGGGTATATGCCAAAATAATAAACATAACACCCTCTATCTTCCTGCCTACTCTATCCAATCTAAAATACTACCTAATTTTGTTCTAAAAGAAAATACAATGAATATGCCGGCTCCCTTACTATCCAATAACAAGAGAAAAATGAAAATAAACAATCAAAATAAAAGGCTCCCCTTCCCTACCACTCTTGTGTAATTCCAGGGTTTTTTCTAGAATTCCAGATGGTTTTACAGATACATTGATCATCTGTTTAGCTGCAGCATTGGCCAGCATTGATATGAGAAGAGGCACAACACAACAAAACAACAACACAAATAATAACAACAGCTCTATTATTACTCCCACTTTAGTAAGCCATTTTCTCCAAGATCCAAATAGTTTGTCAAACCAATTTCTAACCAAGCCATTTTACTTGTAGGTTCTAGTTGACCTGTAGGCTTTCAATGAGTCATCAGCATAATTAATGAATCTTTGCTGACTGTAGTAAATGCAATAAATCCATCCTTTATTGTTATTAACTTTTTAATTTTTTTTATTTGTAATCCATACAAATATAGACTCAAAGCCTGATTTTACTTCATCTCTGGCCTTAAATTCATGTGGTATTCCTCTTGGTTGAACAATTGCAACTATTATTACATTATGGTCTGGCTGGTATGCTCTTTTCACTCTATGTTTGTTTTGCACAGTTTTTCTAGATGCAGTCTGAATTTCAGATTCTTCATGGGTCCCATGTCAACATAGTTGTTTCTTGCACTTGTCTTACTCTGGTACATATTCCTTTCTAATTAATTGGTATTGTATGCCGCAATTGTTTTCCACCTTCTCTCTTTCAGCTGGTCATCCTGACCCAACTTGCTTCAATGATGGCAACAGCATGACTATTTTTACACTATAATCACCTCATATGGTTACATGTTTTATATTAACTAACAATTATTACTTTCTACATTCATTTGATTAGTATATTAAATTATTTCCCTTATTACAGTCATTGGCTACATACATTCTTGTAAGATAGGAAATGTGTGCGCACCCACATACATTTGTTGCATCTCGTTTGTAGCACTAAATAACACATGGGTCCTCTGCCTCCTCCAGGCAGGTGCCAGGCAGAGTCTGGTTTTGTTCCAATTAAAAACTTGGTAGTTTTTGGTAGATCATCCCTTTAGTATCTATACACAACATTTTTCAGGGTCATTCACAGAAAGGCTATAATTTTCCTCAGAGGAGGTAAACTACCACAGGTGTTCCTTATCTTAAAACTCCCTACTCATTCACTTATCACATACATTCCATTTCCTCCTGTTTCCCAAGGTCTCTCACTGTCTGTATCACATTAATTGTGCAAATCAGTAATGATTACCAGCAGTAATGAGCACAGGAGGATCAATCAGATAATAGCCCACATAATTTATTCTTCTTTGTCTCCGGATTTCCTCCTGCAGTATTAGTAACTTCTATAAAATCAACTTGCCCAGCCGTCTGCAATGGTGAGAAACTAGTTCCAGAATGAGTTAGTGAAACAACATACACATAATGCTGACAAAAGAAACACATAATAGACACATGAATATGAAGTTATTAACATTCATATTTGAGGAAGTTATGATGTTTAATTTAATCTTAACCTTTCTCCATGGGCTTCACCTGCCCCCAAGACCAATTTTAAAATTTATTTTCCTTTAATTTTAGTCTCAAAGGCAGCTTCTCAGTGTACTCATGATCAGCCAAGGCCTATTCTGTGTATACCAAACAAAAAATAAATAAAATAAAAATAAAATATATATCTATCTAGGCCTATTCTGTGTATACCAAACAAAAAATAAATAAAATAAAAATAAAATATATATCTATCTTTTTCTAAAGTCGGGGCGCCTTTCTGTCTGTCTGAAGACATCAAAAGAGGCTTGTTTCCCCTCAAAAAAAGCAGAGTATCATTGCCGTCATCCTCAATCCCTTCATCAGATAAAAAATCTCTGCCTATCTTTTGTTGGTTGATCAAGTTTACACAGATAACGTTGCTCTCACATTTAAATTGTTCTCCAAACATTTTTTAAATCATAGAACAAAAACAACTTTCTAGTGTTTAATTTAATAATGATAAAATAGCATTCTCTCATGAACTGGACCAGACAGAACATAAAACAGATACATGAATGTGAAGTTTTCACATTTAAGGTTTACGTTCATAAGTTACAAAATAGAATTTTCTTATTAGTTATTTTATCATCATATCTTTGGTCTTCTTTTGCCATTTGCTTGAATATAACAACACTTATTTTAAATACAACCTTTGTTTAAAATCCATTTACTGAATTGACTTTAGTTTAACGCAATTCACTAGATTCAAAGCTTTATTGTTTGTCCAGATAATGTGATTTCCCAAATGGAATTCAATCACTTTAAAGTGATCACTTTTTTATCATCTAAATATACTTACACGTCACTTTGATATAAACTTTAACTCTAAGCACAGTTATACCTCTTGAATGTATAAATTCTCTTTAAGAATTAAAATACATTTCTATGCCACACTCTAGATTAGGAGATATGATCTGGCACATGTCCATTCAACAGCTGCTCTTTCTCAGTTTAGTTAATCTTACATTAGGCTTCCTTCATGACATGGAAATAACAGCCCAATAATAAATATTGTCCAGTCAGCTAAGAGTTAACTTTTTGATTTCATGCATATTTTTTTTTTTTACAGCTATTCATTTTCCTATTGTATATATATCTATATATCTATCATTGGTTTTAACTCTACAACCAGAATATATATTAAGTGCCATCTCTGCCTTTAATCATCAGATCTCTTTTGCCTCTTATATTGATGGAAGGTTGAAAATAGCCTAAATAGATTTTCTTTGCTGTAAATTGCATACATAATCCTCATTAGTTACGCAGCAAAGGCTTAATCTCTCTATCTGGATCACAAATTCAAAAATTTTTGAAGAATGCCCAAACAAAATATTAAGCCAATATTTCTAAACTTTTCTCTTTATTAACCAAGGAAATTACTTTACAAAGGTTCACGAGACAGCTTTCATTCCCAACATCCATTCAATATATAAAAGACAATCTTTCTTTATTAGACAACATTTACTCCATTCATTGTATCCCTTTTTAGGGCTTATATTCACACTTGTCCCATTATTTATAGGGCTCATATAACATACACTCTTTCCTTTTATTGTTAAGGACTCATCATACACTTCCATATGCAAATCACATTTCAGTCATATTTCCCACACTTACAGATACAGATACTCTCACACACACAGGAACTTTCACACTTTTTACAAACACAAGGCCTTTATAAACACAGCTCTCAAAAAATACAATACAATTCTAAAACAAAACTATTACTTCTGCCCCTCCTTTTACTCTCCACTTTTTATCCCTCTCCCTCCTTTATTTCCATAAAAACCACTCATTATTTACAGTGGTTGATTGCTATATCTGTTACTTCTTTTTATATTAAAACCCATGTACTTCCACCAACAGCTGTCACATCCATTTTGGGTCTCTGTTCAAGACAATTTCTACATTGGTGCTAATTCTCCTTTACTCTCTCTATTAAAAATCACCTTAAATTTTTTGATTGTAGTTAATTTGTTCATAACTTCTCTCCAGAAATGATCACTAATGTGTTTCTATTATTAATCTTTTTAATTCTATTTCTTTTCTCCTCTCAGTTAGCCTCCTTTCAAATTCAGTAACCGCTTGCTTCCACATTAGGATTTCTGTTTCAGGAGGAAAACTGAGACAAGAAAAAAAGTCTTCTCTGTTTCTGTGCATGCTCACAGCCCTCCCTTTACTGCTCTGTCTCTGCTCAGCCAGCCCCTACCATACAGCTCTTCACAGCACTCAGTCTCTAGTGTACTGTTTGAGAGAGAAAAAGACAAGTATGACTGAAGTGTATATCAACAATTGTGTTCATTTGTAGTTACTATGGACAAATAAACAACCGAGCCAATATATTGGAACACTTTTCAGTTCTTAGAATAATTTTTTCCAACCTCTTTTTCATTTTTTTTCATTGTTCATTTTTCATTTACTAACCACAGAACCTAATACACCTGTTTCTTTATATCACAGCACACTCAACCGTATACTCACACATACAACACAATACATCACAGTCATCAAAAGCACACAACCCAGCCATCATAAACACAGCACAGTTAAAGCCAACAGCACATATAAACAAACAATGCAGACTATTTTACACATAATTCATGTATGCATACATTTTTTCAATAAATCTCTATATTTTACTCAGCCCGGGCTTCAACTACTTCAACCTTTTTAAATGTTCCACCTATGTAGGAATTTCACTCACTCATGCCACCTTTGGTCATCTATATAGGAATTTTTTCTCACTTACTGCCACCTTGGGTCAACTATGTACGACTTTTACTCATTCCATGCCTCCATCCCAGCTAACAATTTTATGTTCTAAGAACGTTTTCCTAACGTTAGTATTTGGTTGTGGGAACATGAAAATGTCCAGTTTTCTTAACATTAGTAGAACGTTTTTTAAGGTTAATAACGTTATAAGGATGTTCCATTAACGTTTTATATAATTTTTTTCCCCCCAAACCTTTAAATAATGTTAGCCAAAGTTGTTGGAACGTTCCCTGTTAGGTGGGATAGGCCATCTATATAGGAATTTTACTTGCCTCATTGGGCCACCTATATAGGACTTTCACTCATTCACTGCCTCCTTGGGCCACCTACATAGGAATTTGATCTTGCTTAAATGCCTCCTTGGGCCACCTATATAGGAATTTCATTCACTCACTGCCCCCATGGGCCACCTACATAGGAATTTTCTTTCTTTTAAACAATCATTCATACTTTTTTTTAAAATCTGGAACCCAATTCTACTTTTAACCAATTAGTCAAATGAGTATATGTCCAGGCTGGCAAGGCCTCCAGGGTAACCACTTACTAGGTCAGACTTACATCAGATCCAAAAACACTTTTAAGCAAAATGCTTACCTCAGTTTTGGCACCAGTGATTTTGTGTCAGCGGACCATCAGCAGTTTCTCCACCCTTTCAGCCTTGATCCAACCCTGCACGCAGCGCCAGTTATGTCATGGAAAATCTTTGAAGAATCTCTCTAAGATGCAAGAAAACTCTCAGAGTCCATGGTTCCAGATGTCAAAAGAAGAAGTTTTTTGAGCAACCAATAAACCTGAGAAGGCCAGCTGTCCATTCTGACTCTCTTAGTCCAAAACCTCATCTTCTATACAGTTTGTTATCTGGCATTACCTCATTTCTACGCCCCTTCGTTATTTTAGTAACCAGTGGATACTATTCGCCACCATTATCTCACTGAGCCTTTTGATATCTTTTTACTGGTAGAAACCTGACTTTAATCTTTTTAATTACTTTGACAACTGGTTGTTTTTACTCTTTATCTTCAGCTGCGTTTCAATGTCCATAGCCTCATTGTTTTGTTACAGCTGGGTGCTCTTTGTGGTTTTTGCAGCATCAACTCTTTTAGTAATCCCATATGCTCTCTCCTGGGTCACACAAAGGCCAGGAAACTCATATAAGTACTTTGATATAAAAACACTATAATATTGAAAAATATACTATATGATCTGTAATCATTTCATTAACAATTAGTGCTTTGGTAGAAAGTGATCTAATGTTTAGTAGCCCTATTTTTATGTGATGTTTATCTTTAATGTGTTTGTTTTGTTCAAGTTTTACTTTAATCAGATTTTTTCTAAATTATTTAGTGAGGGTTTTATGGATGGTAGTTCGGAGAACAGACACAGTCTCTATGAGATATCTAGGCAAATACTATCATTATTAAGACTATGAGCCAAATTACTAGAGAGGAGAGCAGCACCTTCTCTGGAGGGATGTAGTCTGTCTCTCTCTTTAGCAGGTCAGGTCTACACCAAAAACACTCATTCTAATTGTCTATAAATCCTATTCTATTCTTCAGAATTAATCTACATGACTCAAGACAATCAATTAATGCCATCTGAAGCAAATGAATAGGTTGGGGTAGGAAACAAATCAATAAATATGGTTTATAACTTTAAATCATTGTTTCCTTGCCAGAAATGTGTTTCGGTTTGAAATTACCTAACTCTAGCTCGTTCCTCTGATGTAAACAAAGTGCACACTTCTTACTTCTCACGTGAATGCATGCCATTGCGCTTACAAGTCTTGACTGCTGGCAGGGAGCGATTTTTTTAAAGTTAATAAAGTTTTATTATAAATTAGTTTTATCTATCTATCTATTTGCTTCAGAAGACATCAATTGAATGTCTGGAGTCGTAGGGATTACTTTTATGCTCCCTAAATATGCCCTTTTGGAACATCAAATAGCCAGCAGTCTAATGGATCTGTTTACTTGCATTGTATGGACAAAAAGAGCTGAAATGTGCCTATAAATATCTTCACTTCAGTTCTGCAGAAGGAAAGACATACACATCTGTGATGACTTAAAGGTAAGTATTTGGGTGAACTAACACTTTAAGGAGGCTTTTCTCATTCCTTTTACAGAAGAAGGTAAATATTATTTAAAGCATTCTAATAATTTTACTCCTCCTGTGCAGATTTGTACACATTTGCTATATCCGAGTCAGCTCCGGTGGGCACCACAGTGGGAAGAATAATGGCAGATGACGGTGATGTTGGTGTGAATGCAAAAATGATCTACAGCTTAGAGGACCTGGAGGGGAGCAGTACATTTACCATCAAGACAGACCCTGATACTCAAGAGGGGATTGTCACACTGGCTCAGGTGAAAGAGTACCTGAAAAGTATTTATATGATTTATATTAAATCATGTATCAAAGTGAAGTGTTTTTCTGAAAATCAATGATAGAAGAATGTATTTCATCACTTTAATACAATAGTCAACCTGTATGGCACGTCTTAAAATATGGGATGCCAGGAAAATTTGCAACTCTAGTTGTGGGGCCTGGGTACCTCGGCGAGTATTAACCCTGACTACCACCCCTGGAGTTCACAAGTTCGAATCCAGAGTGTGCTAAGTGACTCCAGCCAGGTCTCCTAAGCAACCAAATTGGCCCTGTTTGAGGGAGGGTAGAGTCACATCTGGTAGCATCTTTGTGGTCGCGATTAGTGGTTCTTGCTCTCAATGGGGCACGTGGTAAGTTGGATCATGGAGAGTAACAGGAGCTGCCACATGCGGAGTGTCCGCAGTGTCATGCACAAGGAGCCATGTGGTAAGGTGCGTGGATTGACGGTCTCAGAAGCGGAGGCAACTGAGACTTATCCTCCACCACCAGGACTGAGGTGAGTAACCGCACCACTAAGAGGACCTACTAAGTAGTGGGAATCGGGCATTCCAAATTGGGAGAAAAGGGGATAAAATAAATAAATAAATAAAAGCAACCCTAGTTGTGGCACAGCAGAGCTTCGATACATTTCATAGTTCCTGGGTATAACTTCATAACAGCATATAATAAAAAAAAACATTTGTAGACAGTTAACATTGGCAACTATTGGTCTGCTGCTTTCTATGTATCTTTTTTGTAAAGTGTCCTCTTGTCTCTGTAGCCACTGGACTATGAAAGCAAGAGACGGTTTGTCATCATTGTCGAGGCCATCAACGAAAATATAGACACCCGTTTCCTAAGTGCATATGAATTTCGTGACAGGACAACACTCAAAATCACTGTGACTAATGTGGATGAACCGCCCATTTTCACTGAAACACCCTACAGATGGAAGGTTTTAGAAAATGCTCCTGTTGGCACTACAGTTGGTTCAGTCTACGCCAGAGATACTGACACCACCAACAACCCAATCAGGTTCTTTTCATTTCTTGTCCTTTACTTTGCTTTTGTTGATATACAGACTCAACTAATTTCAACTAATATACAAAGTACTGTATTGGTAGGTTGACATCCTAAAGAATGGAAACACTGTAATTCTGTTGTCAAAACATTGCTGTTTGTTTGATCCGATCGAACATTTGAACTTTTGACTCTGTAAAGGAGGTCTATAATACCCAGAGAGAGCAACCCATTAACATTACCATTCATTTCAATGGGTCAGTTGGGGGGGCTGGGTGAGAAGGGTGGGTGTTTAGGTGTGTTTGACTTCATGTAGTGTTGCACAGACTGATAACTTGAAACAATGCACACCAGTTAGAAGTTTTCTTTCTAAGCCATCACTGCTTTGTCAGCATTATGTACGCCATCAAAGTAATGTGACACAGCTTAATGCCAAAGTATACTTTGGTTGACCAAAACTGTTCATTTTACTCTGTTTTTTTCTGTGTTTTTAGTATATTTGCTGAAAAACCTAAACTAAATATACAATATATCTGATGAACCAGACTTGTTGATCCTTAATTTGATGACGTTTACATGCACTTAAGAAAACAGTTTATTCCAGGGTTTTTGCAGTAAGCAGTGTTCTGAAATGTCATGTAAACAAGAATGCTGATTTCCTTACAACGCTTAAGGGAAAAACAGAAAGTGGTTTAACACACCCTGGTTTCTCCTGGAGACCTCTGCTTAATGTGGCCATGTAAACACAAGCAGCATTTTGATGGGTGTTATAAGAGTAACACCCAACAAATGTGTGTGAACAGACAGGATAACAAACATCATAGGTTGGAGCCAAACAACAAGTCAACAATTCTGTGCGCTTCAAGTCCGAGATGGATATAGCTGCAAGCAGAACTCAAAAAGGGCAGGATCTCCAAACCACCAGCAAAGATACCTAACCCTTTACCTAACCCTTACCATGGGTGGAAGTGGCATCCCTTTTGGATTTGGCGCAACCCTTTTTGGAGTAATCTGACCCCTTCTGGGGTAACCCAACCATCTTTTGGAAAATCTGCTCCCATTTGGAGATCTCCGGCCTGCAGCTATACCTACTTGACAAATCCCGGTGCTTTGCATAAGAGGGAACCCCCATTATTACAGCGCAATTCTGTTGCAGGTCATGATAGAAAGTTAAAGGGATAGTTCGTCCAAAAAATTCAGTCATTGTTTACTCACCCCTGTGTCGTTAAAACCCCATATGACTTTCTTTCTTTTTCTTAACACAAATGGAGAAATTATTAAAAAATGTGTGCTCACTGATGTCATACAATAGCAGTTATGGTGACCACCTCTTCAAGCTTCAAAAGAAGGCAAAAGTATAATTCAGAAGTGTAATATATTGTTCCTTGAGACACATGATTGTTCTGAATGCATACGATAAGGTTTGGTGAAAAACAAACTGAAATCAAATGTATTATTTTGTGAAAATGTTCACTAACTGTTGATCTACTGTGCGTTTTCATGAGGCGCGAACAGTTCACACAGCCCTCTGGCAACACTGGGCGTTCAAGCAAAAAAACTTGTTTGTTTATATAAAAATAGGTCCGCCACAGTAAAAGTGACTACAGAACACAACACAGCTGCACTCAAAAAAGAGAACAGAACTTACTAAACATGAATTCATGCATTTCAATGCCCAGCATTATTTTTTTTTATGTTTTGGGACCAGTGCCAGTTCACAGTGGAATGGAGTTACCAGCGCGATGTTGAAAATAGAAAACAAGTGATCGCTAGAATGTATCATTGATCGTCATTTCTGGTTAGGTCAAAAACTCTGATTACCATAGAATCTTTTTTAGATCTTTTTTACCAAAAGATAAGGCTAATATATTTTATTTCATTAATTGAGAGCATTTGGATATTAACGTTACAAGATGAGATCAACATTTGTTTTCAAGCTGGGTCACAGCAGACCAGTTTTTGTGTTAGAATATTTTTACATTCTGAATATTTATTTGTAATTATTTTTACATTCAGATACCCATGTATGGGACAAAGGAGTACTTTTGACTGAGAAAATATAGGTTACTGTATGGGGGTTCGGGGGTAACCCCTGAGATAAAATGTGAAAATGTAAAAGTCTGAATGGACCGTTTTTATATTTTCCTAAAGTGAGAATCTAATAACAATACATTAACAATTTACGTCTTAAAAATACTGTTTGCTTAAGTTAAGTATAAATGGGCTGACTATGAAATAATGAGAACATTCTCATCAGAACCAGAGAACTGTGCTAGCCAGGCTAACTAATGATTTATATTAATTATAACTAATAATCAGAGATGATGACATCTCTGATGAATTTTCATAAAAAAATTAAAAAAACAGTTTGTCATGTAACATGTCAAATCAAATCAAATCAAATCACTTTATTGTCACACTACTGTGTACACGAGTGCAACAGTAGGTGAAAGTCTTGTGTGCAGTTCTGAGCAACATTGCAGTCATGACAGTGACGAGACATATACCATTTTACAATAAACAACATATTTACACAACACAATTTACATAACAAATGTACACATAATTACACAACAATTTACATATCAAATGTACACATAATTACACAACATAGTACTAATATACAATGTACAGTAAACAATACACACAATATAGAATACACACACTAGATAAGGGTATATAAAAATATATATACACTAGTTGAATTGGGGAGAATATATTTGACAGTCCAGTGTGTGATATAAGATGATGATCAATAAAGTGCAGTGCTGATTGTTGATCGTGAGAGATTGTGTGTTCAAAAGTCTTATTGCTTGGGGGAAGAAGCTGTCATGTAGTCGGCTGGTGCGGGTCCTGATGCTGCGATACCGCCTGCCTGATGGAAGAAGTGAGAGCAGCCCATGACTCGGGTTTCTGGAGTCTCTGATGATCCTCCGAGCTTTTTTCACACACCGCCTGTTATATATGTCCTGGAGGGAGGGAAGCTCACCTCCGATGATGTTTCTGGCAGTTCGCACCACCCTTTGCAGTTCTTTGCGGTTGTGGGCGGTGCTATTGCCGTACCAGGCAGTGATGCAGCCAGTCAGGATGCTCTCTACAGTGCTGGTGTAGAACCGTGTGAGGATTTGGTGGTTCATTCCGAACTTCCTCAGCCGTCTCAGGAAGAAGAGGCGCTGGTGAGCCTTCTTCACAACGGCCTCAGTGTGGACGGACCATTTGAGTTCCTCAGTAATGTGGACACCGAGGAACCTGAAGCTGCTGACTCTCTCCACTGGTGCTCCATTAATGGTGATGGGCTGTGTTCTCTGTCTTTCTTCCTGAAGTCCACCACAAGCTCCTTGGTTTTACTGACGTTGAGGGAGAGGCTGTGCTCCTGACACCAGCGTGTCAGAGTGTACACCTCCTCTCTGTAGGCTGTTTCATCATTGTCAGTGATCAGACCTACCACCGTCATATCGTGAGCAAACTTAATGATGGCATTGGAGCTATGTGTTGCCACACAGTCATGTGTGTACAGGGAATACAGGAGTGGGCTGAGAACACAGCCCTGTGGGGCTCCAGTGTTGAAGGTCAGTGATGAGGAGATGTTGCTGCCCATTCTAACCACCTGACGTCTGCCTGACAGGAAATCCAGGATCCAGCTGCACAGTGAGCTGTTTAAGCCCAGAGCCTGGAGTTTCTCATCAAGCTTGGAGGTCACTATGGTGTTGAATGCTGAGCTGTAGTCTACAAACAGCATTCTCACATATGTGTTCCTTTATTCCTAATGGGAGAGAGCAGTGTGTATTGTAGATGCAATGGCATCATCAGTGGAGCGGTTGTTGCGGTAGGCAAACTGTAATGGGTCCAAAGAGGTGGGCAGAACAGAGCAGATGTAATCTCTGATTAGCCTCTCAAAGCATTTGCTGATGATGGGGGTCAGAGGAACAGGACGGCAGTCATTTAAACAAGTGATTTTGGCTTGCTTCGGTACAGGCACAATGGTTGATGTTTTGAAGCATGTGGGGACTACAGACAGGGAGAGGTACAGGTTGAAAATGTCCGTAAAAACACCAGCCAGTTGGTTCACGCACGCTCTGATGACGTGGCCCGGAATGCCATCTGGACCCGCAGCTTTACGGATGTTCACCCGTCGGAAGGAACGGGTTACATCCGCAACACAGATGAAGAGTGACCCATCCTATGTAGTATTGGCCGCGATTACTCTCTCTTCGAGGGTAATATTGTTGTCCTTGAAATGAGCATAAAATGTATTAAGCTCATCCAGGAGAGAGGCAGCGGTGTTCATGGTGGAGTTTTTATTCCGTTTGTAGTCCGTGATGGTGTTAATTCCCTGCCACATACTTCTAGAGTCAGTGGTGTTGAACAGTCCTTAATTTTGTACCTGTACTGGCGTTTGGCTGCACTGATAGAGTTATGGAGGGCATAACTGGCTTGTTTACGCTCCTCCGCGTTCCCGGAATTAAAAGCGGAGGTCCGCGTAGTAAGTGCCGCGCGAACATTGCTGTTAACCCATGGTTTCTGGTTGGGGTAGATCCGTATTGTTTTTGTCGGAACAACGTCCTCTACACATTTCCTGATGAAACACGTTACACTATCAGTGTAAACCTCGATGTCATGATCAGAGGTGGGCCGGAACATCTCCCAGTCTGTGTGATCAAAACAGTCTTGTAGCATAGAGTCTGATTGGTCTGACCAGCACTGGATCGTTCTGAGGGTGGGTGCTTCCCGTTTCAGTTTCTGCCTGTAAGCGGGCAGAAGCAGAACGGAAGAGTGGTCGGATTTGCCAAATGGTGGGTGGGGGAGGGATTTGTTGCCATCCCGGAAAGGAGAATAGCAATGATCCAAAACCCGGTCCCTTCGTGTGTTGAAGCTGGTGTGTTGGTGGTATTTTGGTGCTATTGTTTTAAAATTGGCTTTGTTGAAGTCACCAGCAACTTATACTTCCATACATTTCCCAGAGTGCCTGGTCTGTGTTGGCTTGTGGGGGGATGTACACAGCTGTGATAATGACCGCTGTGAATTCCCTCGGTAGCCAGAATGGTCGACACAGAAGCATGAGATATTCCAGATCAGGAGAGCAGAAAGACCTGATAAAATGTACGTTCCTCTGATCACACCATGATTTGTTGATCATAAAACATACACCACCACCTCTGCTTTTACCTGAGAGGTCTTTCACTCTGTCCGCTCGGTGCACGGAGAACCCAGTGGGTTTGATGGCCGAGTCTGGAATCTCCGCAGACATCCAGGTTTCCGTAAGACAGATAACGCAGCAATCTCTCGTCTCTCATTGGAAAGAGATCCGCGCTCTCTCAGCTCGCATAGCTTGTTGTCTAGAGACTGAACATTTGCAAGTAGAATACTTGGTAGCGGGGGACGATTTGCATGACGTCTTACTCTGATGAGAACGCCGGCTCTTTTTCCCCTTTTCCTTCTGCGTTTCCGTGGCCGGGCTGCCCAGACAAAGGGTTCCGCTGGCGTGTTTGTAAACCGCGGGTCAGTATTGAGGAATTTGAAGTCCAGTTTTCGGTGTGTGATTGCCGAACCAATGTCCAAAAGCGTTTGTCTGTTGTACACAATAAGGCAGACAACATCCAAGACAAAAAAACACAAAACTGTAAACAAAACAAACAATAAACTGCAGTGTTTTGACGGAGCCCGCGACGCAGCAGCCATACTCAGCACCATCTTGAGCCAATTGAGCCAATCAATGTTGATTAATAAAGCTAAATTTAGACAGAAAAAGATGTTAGTCTAAAAAGGTGACACGTGATCTGTCATTTATCAGACAGATGAAAATAGTTTCACTTTGATTTATTCTAATTTTCTGCAGTGTGTTTTATCGAAAGATGCCAGTCTCCATTTACATTGCTGCTCACAGTTTCTCCGCTGCTGTTGTTAAAATGACTGCACCTGGAACTCTACATAGCCTAATCAGGCATTATGCAATGCCTCATGTATATTGCGAGGGAAAGAGGCAACATGCTTTGAGCTGGAATGAAGCGTGTTCGGTGCTTAAAAAAAAGATGATATAGTTAAGATAGGACAACTATTGTCATAATCTTGCAACACAGATGGAACCAAGGTCCACTAATTGTGACTGCTAACGTAGAACATATAACTTTTTGATTTCTGAGTACTCTGGTAGGCTGGGCATAGAAATACATAAATTCTTTGACTACAAACTCTTCAGACATGTTTAGTAATTTTTGTGCTCTGTTTCGAGTGCAGCTGTTTTGTGTTCTGTTGTCACTATTGCTGTGGCACTCCTTTTTTTAGATAAACAAACAAATTTTCAAAGGGGGCTGGTTGAACTGTTGCTCTCGTGCCCTATCAATAATAAAATGTTCATTGACCGTTGATCTCCTGTGCGTGTGCACAGGATATCAACGGTCAATGAACATTTTTAATAAATAATACATTAGATTTCAGTTTGTTTCTCAACAAACCTTATCGTATGCTTTCATAACAGTCATGAGTCTCATTGGGATAATTTATTAGACTTCTGGTCACCATAATCTGCCATTTTATGACATCACTGAGCACAATTTTTTTTTTCATAATTTCTCCCTTTGTGTTAAGAAAAGAAAGAAAGTCATATGGGGTTATAACAACACAGGGGTGTATAAACAATGACTGAATTATATTTTTTTGGTGAATTTATCCTTTAAGCTTACAAACAAAGCAACAATATCTGAAAGTAAAGCAATAAAAACAGTGAATTCTTCCTCGAGTACCATGTTTGTTATTTATACAAACATTGTAGAGAAATTACGTTGCTGTGGAGAAAGCTTCTTACTGACCGAGCCGCATATACAGTATACGGGCATAATGTGTACACCGCTTATACAGTGCACGTAAAGTGGAATACTGCCTTCTTGCAATACGCTTTCTTGCAATAAGCTGCTTTCTAGTGTCCATGTTAATGTACTGAGTGTTTGCCATCTGCTTAATAAAACAGAGCATGATTGGCTGATGTTGTTTGTGAAGTCTGCATGTACTACTATGTGCAAGGAAATTTACTGTAATGAACAATTAAATAACAATGTTGTAAATAACAGTGATTTCCTTAAACAGATACAGCATTTCACAGTGCACTGAGACCAGTCACATGTTCAGAATTGACTTCAGAAATGGAACATTGTATGTGGCTGAGTCTTTGGATCGAGAGACCGTGGCATGGCACAATCTGACCGTCACTGCCAGAGAGATCAGTAAGCAGACTTCTCACACTTTTGGACCCCACTGTATAGTTTAAATGAACATTTCCATATGTAGGGCTTCAAATAACTAGATATAATGAAACATGAAAACAACTACACAGAAAATTAAAGCATCAATTGTACTACTAGAGAAAGAGTACATTACGATGAGTAATGAAAATGATGAGACATGTTTGTGTATTGTTTCAGGCGATGGTCAGTTGTTCTCTTCAGTGTCTGTGATTATCATGGTTCTTGACATCAACGACAACATGCCCACCCTATCACAACACTATCAGCCTTATGTGTGTGAAGATACAAAGGCAGGAGAGGTAACACACACCGAACATACACAGACGTACGTATCTTACTGATGTGGAACACAAAATATATTTTAATGTGTGTTCACTAAGAACAGGCATTGTTTAGTGCTAAAAACAACACCAGTCCTCGCATGAACACGCAAGCCACTGTGAGCTACCTTCACATGTATTTACATAACGCTTATGAATGTGAAATGGATGTCAAGATTTTCACAGGAACACAACTTAAATTGTCTTTATATGACTTGGACTATGGAAGAGTTGCATGTACTACTTTTATGATACATTTGTTTTTTATCTATCTATCGCTCTATCTGTCTGTCTGGCTGACTGACTGAGCACCTTAGCAACGCTTAGAAAACAACAACACCACCATAGCAATGCCTAAAAACCAGTCATACAACTTAGCAACAAGCCAGAACACCATAGCAATGCTTAGCAAGGAGCCAGGGAGCCATATCGAAGCCTAGCAACAAGTCAAAACAGCCTAGTAACCAGCTAGAGAACCTCAGCAACATCTAGCAATACATAGATATACATACATAGATGCCTTATTAGGCTGGTTTGAATATGTCACCAACTTGGAATGGTCCACAATGACAGCTGTTTTGAATGTAAGTGGAGGAGATGCCTCAGACTGAGCTGCATAAACTGCTTTTGTGTGGAAACAGTTAATCAAATAATGAATGACTTACTGATGTTAATTTTCAGCGTGTTTGCCAATATGTATATTTAGTCATATAGGACTTTATTTTCAGCTTTCTACAAGTCAGGAAATTGCATCAAGTTAGATTTATTTATTATGTTTTTACCAATATTCAGTTTAATTTGGAATTTTATATTATCTAAAATGTTGCCCAATGTTTATGGAAAATCAGATAATGTGAAAGTTGTTTGGAAAAGAACCCAGACTGTTGCTGACCATATACTTTCACGTGTTGACAAACACAATATGGCAGATGCGTCAACGTATCGCTGTTCATCGAAACAGCTGCTAATAAGTTATCTACATATATATATCTACTGTATGTAGTAATCAGCCAGAACACCCTGAAAATACCTAGCAACCAGACATGCATTAGGTTTTATCTGGTCTAATGGGGTTTGTTGTGGTCTCTGGAGGTCTAATAAGGTCTGATAGTGTGGCTTTAAAAATACACTGTTCAGCCATCCAAATCTAAGATGCAGTACCTATGCCAACACTGAAAGTTTGAAAAATGGATTAAAAGTTTTTTGATTATCCAGCCAAATGTGCATTGTAAGATAGTATTGCTCTGTTTTTCTGAATCTGAACATCAAAGAGACCAGATTTCTGTCATAACTCAGTTCTAACAAACTGTGTAGTTACAGCATTTTTCAGAGCAGTGTAGTCAAAAGCAAGGTTCCAAATACACAGAACACAATGAGCCATTTATAGATGATACAGTATGTTCTCAATGTGTGTTCTTTGAAGCTGATTGAATTGATCAGTGCCACTGATGCAGATGATCCAGTAGACGGTCATCATTTCTACTTCTCCATGGTACCAGACAAACACATCAACCCGAACTTCACCATCAGAGACAACCAAGGTACTGTACATTATTAAAGCTGAATTATGCAATTTTTGTAAACGGAATAACAAAAATAAATATTGTTTTCAAAACAGCTTTCTGAATACGCCCGCTAGTCCCACCTCCATTAACCTTTGAATGGCTTACTTATAGATGTCTCTGCATAAAAAACATAGTTTTTTTTTTTTTACAATGAAAAATTGTACACACTTCAGCTTTAAATGAGCCTTCTATGAAAGCTGTCGATGGGCAGATCAATAACGCAAACATGTATTAAAACTATATTTATGATATTCAAACAGGTTGTAGTTTTGTTAAATTATAATCATAATTTAATAATATATCTAAAAAAATATTTAATCACAGCCTCAGACGCATATTGCACACAAGAACAGAGGACAAAAAATCGGCACTGATAACAAATTACATGACAAAAATTGTAATCAGTGATGAAATCTTCTAGATTTCACGTATAGGTAATCTAATCTGATAATTTTTTTTGATTACTTATTGCATGTTTTCCTGACTCGAAACATGAATTTATTTTGTATTAAGAACAAATTAACACTCCTTTTATTAAACATTAGTAAACATAAAATCAAAAGCAACTTGCTAAAAATAACACTATGTTATACATATCTTTTAATTTTTCAGTAAATTATAATCTAATTATTGCTGTCGGCTCATGTATAGTATTATCATTTTTTTTTAATCATGCAATATGTAAAAAATGCATTTTTATCTAATTACAAGCACTTTTGAGAAAAAAAAATAATAATCTCTTTGTGATTTGAGTTTACAGATTAGTGGCATTACATTTTAACTTTGGAATTTGTTTTGTTTAAGGCATTTTAGGTAGCAATTAAATCCAAGGGCAGAAGTACTTTGTTTTTAATATTGTCTGTGATATAATAAGTACTTTTTACTTTTGGATGGACAGACATTCTGATGATTGATAGAAATACACATTTTCTGCTATTGGTCTGTGTTTTCTGTACAACCTTTCACCTAAAATGGCACATTAAAACAAAAACTATGGTTGGTGGATTAACATGTCAGCCAGATGGTCTCTTGCTGTATAAGTGCAAGAATAAGTGTTCTTAGCAAGAATAAGCTGCAATGCAAAGCCAGAGTTTTTAATATTGGCACAAATCTGATACACAAGACTATTGTGATCACTTCATTTAAGTCAACAAAATGTAACACTTCTGTATATAGTTGTAAGATAATCAGATCCTTCTTTGTGTGAAAGATAACACAGCAGGCATTCTGGCACGTCGCAGCAGCTTTACCCGTCATGAGCGAAGGCAGTATTATCTACCTGTGGTGATCCAAGACAGTGGTTCCCCGGTGCTGTCTGGCACCATTACGCTCACCATCAGCGTGTGTGCTTGTCAGCCCAGCGGTCACTGTCCGTCTGGCGGTGTGGAAGCCCAGGCACTCGCTCTGGATATCAGCATGCAGACGGTGCTCGGCTTGTCTGTGTGCTTCATCACACTTGCAGGTGAGCATCAAGGCTAATGCTGTCCAACATAATAGTGGCATGAAATGAATTGAGAATTTCACATTTAAAGGGATAGATCACATAATTACTTACCACATTTTAAACTTCAGTACTGCAAAAACATGAACAAATAATTAATAAAAGATTTGTAAATAGTAAATGCATGCTTACATACATTAACAAACAATGAAACTATTTATACTATTCATAAAGGTTTACTTATAAATGTGTTCTTGAGGCAATAAACACAGTGTTTCTTCCAAACTAAGTCTTGTTATTATTGTTGTTGTTATATGTTATTAATGTCTGTAAGAAGTAAAACAAAACTGAACAAACCACACCTTACACAAACTTTGACACTGTAGCTCAAAGTCCAATGCCCATAAATGTACTAAATAATCATTAGTAAACCTTTATAAACATTTACAATGTATAAAATAGTTTAAACTTTATACTGGGTACTGCAAAAATATAAACAAATAATTAATACATTATTTGTAAAGATATGTAAATAGTAAAAGCATGCTTACGCATTTTTGAGCTCATGCAAAAGTCACACATTTACGGTTTATTTGTTAAAGACATTGGTTACTAATTTGACATTTATAAACATCATTTATAAACATAAATAATATGAACTGGTGAAAAATACTAATAATTTCTGAAAACATTTGTAAATGTAAAAAATGCATGAGCTCATTTATAAATCATTTCTGAAAAAATGTAATGACATGTTAAGCATTCAAATGTACATTAACGTTAATCTTTATGTAACATTTGTTAAAATCACTTAAAGATGTTAAAGAGTCCAAAGTAATATAGCAATGAAAGTTTAATTACAATGAAAGTTTAATAACATCTGTAAGTATTTTAATTTACAACTACTAATGATATGTTAAGCATTAAGTAATGTTAGATAAATTTGTTAGTTAACATTAACAAGGCCATTATCGTTTAGGTAGATGTAACCTCCGTTCCCCGTCTGTCGCTCACTTCAACGTCGTGTCGAAGAAGCGACACTAGGGGTCTCTCTTGAGCGCCGAAAGATACCTCTGATCTATGAAAAAAGGCCAATGAGAGTTGGCGAACAGTATTTGCATACTCCGCCTCCGGATACGGATATAAAGGCGAGAGAAATACGCTTGTTCATTCAGTAATTTTCTTCGGAGCCGAAGGTCGTGAGTATGCAGTCAGCTGCGAGTAACACAACTGATCCTGCTTCTGATCCTCTGACGCTCTGCTTTGCTGTTGGATTTACGGCGCACTACAGCGGGTTTTCTCTTCACTGCTGGCGTGCAGTTTGCCCCTGGGCGCTTCGACAGCGCAGAGTTAAAAGAGTTGAAAGAGTGATTCTCCGTAAAAGAGTTTATTTCTCTGAAAGAGCATTACACAGCGGCGTTGAACGTCCTTTTCAGGACGCGTCTTTATAAAGATGTAATTTCCGCCCCTGTGTAGTTTCTGGATGCGGTGATTTCTCCCCACCTCTCTCGGTCATAAAACACTGTCTTGCATGCCTGGGCTGCGATCACACGCAGGCAGCGTTTTATGAATGGTTCATGTTCTCAGTGCGAGAACATAGCCATGGCAACATTGCGGTCGTGTGGCTTTCTTTTGTAATGAGAGAAAGCCGTTTCAGCCGCCCCCCGCGCCTCGCCTCCTTCCTACGGGATTGACGTAGGCGCCACGGGCGATGAACACGATTTGGGGACAATGACGGGCTCTGTTCGCCGGGTAAACGCCCTCGAACTGCCCACCTCCCCGGCATGCTTGCTTGCTTCAGAATTGGATGACATCACCGCTGCATCGGAGAGCGTTACAGCGGCATCGGATGCTGATCGGTCGCCTGCGCCGCTCACAGCCACGCCCCCCCCCCCGTTCCTTTCTTCCCGGACATGCACAACGAGTCGAGCAAAGCCAAGGCTTCTTCGCTCCTCCGCTCTCACTACCCTCGTGGTGGAACGGTCCCAGACCGTTTCCACTCTGCACGCCACGGCCCTTCCTGCAACCAACGCCAGGCCAAGGTGCTTCAAAACTTGCAGGTAGTCCTGTTCTTGATGTGCTGCAGGAACTGCGCTGGATGACCAACCACGCCCCCGGGCCACGGAGGTCAGAAGCGCCGGCACTCGAACAGGCGATGGCCACCCCTTGTGGTCCAGAAACGCACCTGTGGACTGGACCTGGTCGAAATGCGGGAGGCAGACAAGGCACAACTTCTCCCATACCCCCATCTCCCAGCTCCGTCTATTCGGCGCCACCGTTGATGACTCTGCCCAGCAGTCCTCAGCAGTGAGGCAGACGGAGGCCACTGCACATCCTCCCCCGCCGCAAGCCTGCCGCCATGGGCCATGCCCCGTCTGCTCGCCGAGGGCGTCCTCCTGTGGCTATGAAACACCCTGCTCCGCCTCAACCCGGGCCCAGCTCTCAGCCCCAGCGTCGAGCACTCTGCAGGAAGCGGACGCCCCCGTCTCACGGACCCCCTCAAGGACCCAGAAGGCTCCCAGGCTGTCCGTAGACGCTCAACCCAGGGACCAAGATGTTAGCTCTGGAGGTGGTAAGACCGCTTCGTCCCCGGTGGAGGGCCGGGAGGAGAATTTTTTGTCGAATTAGTTTTCATATTCTCATATTCTCTGTAACGAGCTATTTCCTTTTGTCTCTGGGTCACCTGGCCCGCAAATGCCGTTCCCACAGCACTCTGCCACCAGATCTCAGCAGTCCCGGCTTCCTGGACACGGACCACCCGTCTCCAGCCCCACGACTGCCCCCCTGGCCGGCCGGTTCCGACCAGTCTAGAGGATGCCTACCCAAGACCTCCTCCTCAGTCGCTAACCCGCCCCCTGCCGGGTGTGCGGAGCAAGGTAAGTGCTTTGAGTCTTTCTCAGCACCCCAGCTGCGGGTCGCCCTGTCGCCACCCAACGCTGCCCTACCTGCTCCGCCCCGCTGCGAAGCCCCGCCGGGTACGTCCAAATTAACCGTCCCCTTGGTGCCCCTAGCGCAGAGGTTGGACGCGTGGCTTTCACTTCCCAACCCGTCTCGCTGATTTGGGAATGGTTCGGCAAGGCCCAGGTAGACCCCTCTGCCTCCCGAGAGACCTCCCACTGCCCGCTCTGGTACGCCCATTCAGAGGCTCCCCTCGGGGCAGATGCACTGGCACACAGCTGGCCGGTGGGGGCTGTGCAAGTACGCATTCCCCCAGTGAGCCTTCTTGCACAGGTGCTGTGCAAGGTCAGGGAGGACGAGGAACAAGTCACTCTCGTGGCTCCTTACTGGCCCACCCGGGCCTGGTTCTTGGACCTTGTACTCCTCGCTACAGCCCCTACCTGGCGAATTCCCCTGAGGAAGGATCTTCTTTCTCAGGGACGGGGCACGCTCTGGCATCCGCACCCAGACCTTTGGAACCTCCACGTCTGGCCCCCGAACGGGATGCGGAAGATCTAGCTGGTCTACCACCCACGGTCGTAGCCACGTTCAACCAAGCCAGAGCCCCTTCTACCAGGCAACTCTACGCCCTGAAATGGCGTCTGTTCGTGAATTGGTGTTCTTCCCGGGCAGAAGACCCACAGAGGTGCGCAGTTAGGTCTGTGCTCCTGTTCCTACAGGAGAGGTTGGAGGGGAGGCTGTCCCCATCCACCTTGAATGTGTATGTTGCCACTATCGCAGCTCACCACGACCCAGTAGACAGCAAGTCTCTGGGTAAGCACGACTTAATCGTCAGGTTCCCAAGAGGTGCCCGGAGGTTAAACCCCTCCCAGCCAAACCTGTTCCCCTCCTGGGATCTCTCGGTGTTCCTCGCCGGTCTTCAGAGATCCCCCCCCCCCCCCCCCCCCCCCCCCCGAGTCGCTACAATCAGTTGGCTAAGGGCCCTCTCCTAAAAAGACGGCCCTGCTGATCGCGCTCACTTCCATCAAGAGGGTCGGGGACCTGCAAGCGTTCCCTACTAACGACACTTGCCTGGAGCTCGGTCCGGCAGATACTCATGTGATCCTAAGACCTTGACTGGGCTTTGTGCCCATGGTTCCTACCACGCCCTCTGGAGATCAGGTAGTGAACCTACAAGCGCTGCCCCGGGAGGAGGCAGACCCAGCCCTCTCACTGTCGTGTCCGGTACGTGCCTTGCGTGCCTACCTGGAACGCACCCAGAGCTTCAGGCGCTCTGAGCAGCTCTTTGTCTGCTTTGGAGGACAGCAGAAAGGGAACGCTGTCTCCAAACAGAGGTGTCTCACTGGGTGGTGGATGCCATTCAGTTGGCCTATCACACCCAGGCCGTGCCCCCCCCTTTTTTTGCGGGTTCGAGACCACTCTACTAGGAGCGTGGCATCCTCATGGGCACTGGCTAGGGGCACCTCCCTAGCAGACATTTGCAGAGCTGCGGGCTGGGCAGCACCTAACACCCTTACGATCTCAGGGTTGAGTCAGTCTCATCCCGTGTTCTCTCAGGTCCGAGCCCGTAGAACTCGGTACACGTCGACGATCTGACCGGGTGAATCGCTTGTTTCCAGCGCCGTTTCCCTCGATCGAGGTAAAACAGTGCGCCTTCTTTCCCAGAGAACCTAGGTCCCTGGTTGATTCCTCCCTAGCCCTTCGGGCCCGCAGCAGTTCAGCGGAGGGACTTGCTGGTCCAGTCCACTACGGGTACCCCAGGCTACCCCTACTGGAATAGGTGCTCCACAGATCAGGCCTCCTACGGGACTCCTCCTGTGTGTACTTCCGCGGTACGGTCACCTTACGAGCTGACCCGCGTCTCCCTTAGGCAGTCTTTGGCTGCCCTCCGGTCGCCGTGTTGTAGCAACTCCCCCCTCCTCAAGGCGGGATCTACCACCGCGCCATTTTTCCCACATGTGACCCAAGAGGCCATGTGATGTATTTCGCCACCTTTACCTCCCCTTTCGGGTGGGTGTGGCCTCCGCAGGGTCTTTTCCCCCTAAAAGAATAGGGATTCGGGAATAAGACCCCCTTCCCTCGATGAGGTAAGGGCCCCGGCTGGTCTTGCTCTATGCCGAGAAAACATAGAGAGAAAAGAGGCCCAGCCAGGCTTGGCCCATTCCCTAGTTGGGAGCGTCACCTTGTTCCCCCCTAGGGTAACCAAAAGGATTCTGACGCTTTTTCGGGGCATTGGGGAAGAGTACGTGCAGCCTGAGCACAGTTGGTCGCTTGTGCACGTAGAAATACCTGCCCGCTTCTGTGTCAGCAGTACACGTACACGGCTCAGCGCATGGCGAGTTTTGAAGTGGACCCCTAGTGTCACTTCTTCGACACGACGTCGAAGTGAGCGACAGACGGGGAACGTCTCAGTTACGTATGTAACCTCTGTTCCCTGATGGAGGGAACGAGATGTTGTGTCTTCCCGGCAAGTCGCTGAGCCGAGCCGCTGAGGTGCCCGGAACACTCCCGGCTCCTCAGAAAAATCCTGAATGAACGAGCGTATTTCTCTCAACTTTATATCCGTATCCGGAGGCGGAGTATGCAAATACTGTTCGCCAACTCTCATTGGCCTTTTTTCATAGATCAGAGGTATCTTTCGGCGCTCAAGAGAGACCCCTAGTGTCGCTTCTTCGACACGACGTCTCGTTCCCTCCATCAGGGAACGGAGGTTACATACGTAACCGAGACGTTACGTATGTAACATAGATCAGAGATGCAAAAGGCACTCAAGAGGGACCCCTAGTGTCGCTTCTTCGACACGACGTCTCGTTCCCTCCATCAGGGAACGGAGGTTACATACGTAACCGAGACGTTCCCTGATGGAGGGAATGAGACGTTGTGTCGAAGAAGCGACACTAGGGGTCCCTCTTGAGTGCCTTTTGCATCTCTGATCTATGAGAAAAGGCCAATGAGAAATTGGCAGACAGAATTTGCATGTCCTGCCCCCGGACGTATGGGTATAAAAGGAGGGAAATGCATCTGTTTCATTCAGGATTTCTCTGAGGAGCCGACAATGGTTTGGCCGGAACAGTGGCTCGGTTCAGCGACGTGGCCGGAAGGACACAACGTCTTATTCCCTCCATCAGGGAACGGAGGTTACATCCGTAACCTAGAAATTCCCCGTCTAATGCTCACTTCAACGTTGGGTCGAACGCCCCATAAAATCGTCAGAGCCTTCTGGTTCTTTACCCCCGACAGGGGGGAACAAGGCGACGTGCCACGCATGGGAGCAGGCAGTGCCAGCCGTGCCTTTTCTCTCTTTATGATTCTCGCATAGAGCTAAAGTGGCTAGGGCCATCTTAACGCTATCATATGCATTGGGGAAGGCGATCTTTCCCAATTCCTATTGACCACACCTGCCCAGACTGGGGGAGGTAAACAGTAGTGAAATACATCACATGAGCTTTTAGGTCACATGTGGAAAGTGGCGCGGTGATTGATCCTACCTATTGGGAGGGAGGAGTTGCTACAGACCAGGGGGCCAGTGGGAACTCCCCAAGGGAGACGTGGGTCCGCTCACAAGGGGACCGTACCATGGAAAATACACACAGGGGGGAAGTCCACATAGGAGCCCGACCTATGGAGCACCTATTCCAGTACAGGGTAGATTGAGTACCTGCATTGGATTTGGTCGGCGAATTCCTCAGCTGAATTTGTGGACCAGAGGGCTAGGGAGGAGTCATCCAGGGAGCCGAGTTAGTGGGATCTCCTGGGATAAGAGTGCACGATTTTACCTCAGCAAAGGGAAAGGGCGCTAGGTACAAGCGATCCACCCGGTCAGTTTGTCAGCGTGTTACCGAGTTCTACCGGCTCGGACCTGAGAAAACACGGGGTGAAACCGACTCAAACCTGAGATTGTAAAATCTCACAAAGGTATTGGGTGTTGCCCAACCCACTGCTCTGCATATGTCTGCTAGGGAGGTCCCCCTGGCCAGTGCCCATGAAGACGCAACACTTTTTGTTGAGTGTGCTCGGGGGGGGGGGGGGGGGGGGGGTGTTGTGCATGGCCTTGGGTGTGATAGGCCAATGTAATGGCGTCCACTACCCAGTTTGGAGACAGCGTTCCCTTTTTGCTGTCCGCCAAAGCAGACAAAGAGCTGCTCAGAACGTCTAAAGCTCTGCATGCGGTCCAATTAGATACGCAAAGAATGTACAGGACACAGCAACGAAGGGGCTGGGCCTGCCTCCTCCCGGGGCAGCGCTTGCAGATTCACTACCTGGTCCCTGAAGGGGGCACCTCTGTGGGTCTTCAGCCTGGGAAGAACACCAATTTGTGAACAAGTTCCACTTCAGGCCATAAAGTTGCCTGGTAGAGGGGGCTCTGGCTTGGTTGATCGTGTCTATGACGGCAGGTGGTAGATCAGCTAGATCTTCCACATCCCATTCAGGGGCCAGACGTGGAGGTTCCAGAGGTCTGGGTGTGGATGCCAGAGCGTGCCCCGTCCCTGAGAAAGAAGGTCCATCCTCAGGGGAATTCGCCAGGGAGGGGCTGTCGCGAGGAGTACGAGATCCAAGAACCATGTCCGAGTGGGCCAATAGGGGGCCACTAGAGTGACTTGTTCCTCTTCATCCCTGATTGAAGGCTCACTGAGGAAATTCGTACTTGCGCAGCCCCATGGGCCAGCTGTGGGCCAGCATGTCTGCCCCAAGGGGAGCCTCCGTTCGGGTGTACCAGAGCGTGCAGTGGGAGGTCTCTCGGGAGGCGAACAGGTCTACCTGAGCCTTGCCGAACCATTCCCAAATCAGCTGGACCGACTGGGGTGAAGCCTCCACTCTCCGCTGGGCAAGCGTTGTCATGATAGCATGTCCGCCACCACGTTGAGGTTGCCCGGGATGTGAGTAGCACGCAGCGACTTCGCGATTTATGTACGCTACCGTGGTGGTGCTGTCAAGACGTGTTTGCCCTGAATTAGCGGGAGAAACCTCTGCAGGGCAAAAAGTACAGCCAAAAACTCTAGGCAGTTGATGTGCCAGCGCAGCGGGATCCCTTTCCAATGGCCCGCAGCTGTGTGCCCATTGCACACGGCGCCCCAACCTAATTTGGAGGCGTCTGTAGTGACAGGACGCGTCGGGACACCTGCTGCAAGGGGACTGAGGTCTGTCCAAGAACGTTTGGCGGCAGGCGGGGGTGATGATCACACGGTGCGTGCCGTGGCGCAATGCTCGTCTTGGGACTCGAGTCTGGAGCCAGTGCTGAAGCGGTCTCATATGCAACAACCCCAGCGGCGCGACTGCTGCAGAGGACGCCATATGGGAAAAGTTTTAAAGGGACCACTGTGCCCGGCCTGAAGACGGTGAGGCATTTCAGCAGACTGTGCGCGCTTGTTGGTGAGGCGCACTGACATTGAGACATTTACATTCGTAAAAACGCGAGGGGACAGGGACATGCCGAAGGGAAGGACCTTGTACTGATACACCTGGCCATCGAACACGAACCGTAGGGAGGGACGATATCGAGGCAATATTGAGACGTGGAAGTGCGCGTGAGTGTGTGAGCATTTTTAAAGGGAGTTTGTGCAAGGCCCGATTGAAAACTCGCAAGTCCAAGATTGGTTGTAAGCTGCCGCCTTTCTGGGTACGATGAAGTAAGGTCTGTAGAAACCCTTCTTCATCTTGGTTGGAGGGACAGGCTCTATCGCGTCTTTGAGTAAGAGAGTCGCGATTTCCAAGCGGAGCCCAGCCGTGAAGGCTGTGGGGAGGATGAAGGGTTCCAGACCAACCCCACACTGACGGCGGCCCGGGCAAGCATGTCAGACATCTGGGCGTCAGTCTCAGACTGGGCGTGCTGGCCCAAAGGCAGCAGCCCAGTCGAGTCATTCGCGCCACCTGAGTAGCCGAGGTGGGGGCGGGGCTCAGCCCAGTACGCACCTGGGATGTTTGTGTAAACAAGATCAAGCGCGTTTTCCCCTCTCGTTGCAAAGTCCACATACTGATGGAATTTAGGAAGCACTGTCTTGAGATTCGCATGGTTGAAATCTCTGGCGACAATAAACAGTCCGTCAGGCTGAGTGTTCTGCAGTTCACTCATAGCCCCATACAGTTCATAGAGCGCTTCCTTAGCGTTAGCACTGGGGGGAATGTAAACTGCGGTTATGGTAACATTGGTGAATTCCCGTGGTAAATAAAAAGGTCTGCATCTAACAGTCTCAAGCTCCACCAGCGAGGAGCAGTAGCTAGAGACTAGCATAGAGTTCTTGCACCATTCCATGTTGATGTAAACACACAAGCCACCACCGCGAGTCTTACCGCACAGAGCAGCATTTCTGTCGGCACGAAACGAGCAAGCCCGTCTAGCTGAATGGTGGCTTCCGTAACTCTGTCACTGAGCCATGATAACAAAGATGAGCAAACATTTGAGAGCAGCATAGACGGGAGAGCCGGCCGGCTAGCCTAGCATGGATCCCCGCCCTCTTGCCGCGCTTCTGCTTCCTTGCACACCGCTTACGACGTCCTCTCCCCCGGCCACCGGCATCAGGCGACACCGAGGACTGAAGGCCTGGTCTCCGCAGCAAGCCGAGTTCACATAGCGCCTCCTGCAGGTCATCATTCAGCTTGGTTGTTGCATGAATTCTATATTTGAGCAGTGTCTGGCGATGGTAGACACGAACACCGGTGTCTGATGTCCATGTGCCGCAAAAGTCGGGTTATTTAACAGAAATAGCACCATTTTGGATCCGGAGCGGCCACTACGTGCTACCGCGCCGCCATCTTGGATCAAGCTTCAGTGAAGTGAGCTTCAGTGTGTAACTCGCAGCTCGCTGCATACACAATCATTGGCTCCATAGAAAATTTGTAAATGAAACAGATGCATTTCCCTCCCTTTATGTATGTCCGGGGGCGGGACATTCAAATTCTGTCTGCCAATTTCTCATTGGCCTTTTTTCATAGATAAGAGATGCAAAAGGCGCTCAAGAGAGACCACTAATGTCGCTTCTGCGACACAACGTCGATGTGAGTGACAGATGGGGAACTCATATTTCTAATTATTGGAATATACATTAACTAATGATCTGTTAATTATTATATAATGTTTGTTAATGATTTATTAATGAAAGTTGTTGTAAAGTGTTACCAAATCTTTTTGTCACTGAGTATTTTTGTCTTATTTTGCAGTAGAAGTATCTAAACAAAAAAGTTATGAAAAGATATTAAATCTAGTTTTCAGATAAATCTAGTGGGGGTTATGCTTCAAATAAGAAACTTTTTTTTTAATGTTCCCTTTTAAATAATTCAATTTCTCTATATATATATATATTTGTACCCCATTGGGAAAAAATCTTGTTATAAGCTTAAAAGTAACAAAAGTTTGTTGAATAAATCTGAAAACATTGCTAAATATTTTATGTCATTTAGGTTGTAGTAAATTCTTGTTTCAAGAATGGTTAGATATTTTTACTGAAAAACAAGGCAAAAATACACAATAAAATGTCATTTTTTGCAGTGTACGTAACCCTAAAATTGATTTGTAGAATCATATAAGGTTGAATTAGCAGAGTAAAAATATATGTATAAAAAAAATTTGAGTATGATTGTACAAATATGTTATAAGACTCTCTTTTCCAGCAGATCACTTGTATTAATAAAGGAATATTAACTTTCACTTCATCACACAGGCAAGTATGACAATCAGTGACTATCCACAGTTATAATCAATTTACTGATAAACCAGTGTGACCTCACACTAATACAATATAACTGATGCTTAATCAAGTGTTAGGTCATAAGTAATAAAGCTAATCATAATGTTTGTGCAATTGTGATTGCATGTGCAGTTAAATGGACTCAATGCACAGCACCTAGTCGACGTATTTCCGGTACAATCTAGGGTTTGACAACGCACTTCCGGTATCGCATTCAGCCATAGCGAAAGTGTCCAGAGTGTTTCAGCATAATTCTCTTGCTATATAAAATCAATTGTTTTATTTTAGAAAGAAAAGTATACCATTTTTCACGAGGCATCTGTATGCATGGCAAGGCAAGGCAAGCCAAGAAAAATTATTCATATTAAAGAAAGCACAAACAAACACCTCTGTGGGCAACAATCTGAAAGCCAAAATAATTTGTCGGCTGAGAGACTGAGCAGGGGAAACTAATTTGCCAGACGCGCTTGCTCAATGATCGTGAATCCAAAGACTGCGTTTTGTAGATTTATTTGCGTTAGAAACAAACAAGGTAGTGTGTCCAATACATTCCATAATTGTTTCCTTGGTATACAAATTGTGTCCAAACGGCATTAAAACAGTGTTAGAAAGGTGTTCTACAGCAGTCAACAAAATAAGACTTCCCCCATCACCCCCTCTCTCCCTACAAAAAATGAGCCAATCTTCGGGCTTCTCTCAGAAGAAAAAAGTCAAAAAAATAGTCCAGTCAATTCAGTCAAAAGTCAAGTACAGTAATCAGGATTCAGCTGACTCCTGAAGAAGGCAGATCTTGGTTACGGGCCTGCATATATGGTTGGTTTGGGTCTTGATCCACACTTGTCTCACGAGTCCTCTTCTATCTGGCACCACTTCAGTTATCCTTCCAATGATCCAGGAGTTGCGGGGCGCAGAATCATCCACTACAAGAATGATGTCTCCAGGAATGAAGTTCCGCTTGATCTTTGTCCATTTTTGTCGTTCCTGCAGTTGTGGTAAATACTCCTTAGTCCACCTTTTCCAAAACAAGTCAGCCATGTATTGGACTTGCTTCCATCTTCGCCGTGCATACATGTCCTCTTTCTGAAATAGTCCAAGAGGTAAACATGGTTTAGTTTTGAGAAGCAGAATGTGGTTCGGAGTTAATGCTTCCAAATCGTTGGGATCTGTCGATTCCTTGGTGATGGGTCTACTGTTGAGAATTGATTCCACTTCACAGAGCATTGTGCAGAGTGCTTCCTCGTTCAGACTTTGTGTCCTTAAAGTAGAGTTAAGGACCTTTCTGACAGAACGAATCAACCTCTCCCATGCTCCTCCATGGTGTGATCCAGTGGGAGGGTTGAAGGTCCATTTAATTCATTTTAACGAGAGTGCATTATTGATCTGTTCCAAGTTCCATCCTTCAATGGCTCGTCTCAACTCACGCTCTGCGCCAACAAAGTTGGTGCCATTGTCGGACCGCAACTCTTTGACCTGTCCTCTTCTTGCAATGAAGCGTCGCAGTGCATTAATGCAGGAATCTGTGTCCAGTGATGAGGCAACTTCGATGTGTACTGCTCTTATCGCCAAACACGTGAAGATAACTCCATATCTTTTTACAAGACTCCTACCACGCTTGACCTCGAACGGACCAAAGTAGTTGACTCCAACATAACTGAAGGGAGGTTCTTCCGAAGAAACTCTGTCTTCAGGCAAATCTGCCATCTGCTGTTGACATGCAGCTTCATGTAGCCGCCGACACACCACACATCTTGCCAAGATCTTCCTTATGGAACCACTAACACCAGGAATCCAGTATCTCTGGCGCATTCTTGACAACATATGATTTCTACCTCCATGGCCAACCTCTCGATGAATATGTTGTAGAATGAGGTCAGAGATATGAAGGTCTTTAGCTAATATGGCAGGATGTTTTGACTCTTCAGGCATGGCAGCCTTACTTAGCCGTCCTCCAACTCTTAACACACCATCTTCCAATATTGGATTGAGCTTGTATACGTGGCTGTTTCTTTTTACACCTTCTCCCTTTTGGAGACAGGAGAACTCTTCTGAGAACCTTCTTCTCTGACAAAACATAATTATTTCAATTTCGGCTTCTCGGATCTCTCTCAATGAGAGATAACCACCGCAGAGCTTATTCTTGAAATCACACATGTCCTTGGTGAGGGCATCTTCCTGTTGAGTCGAATTTGACACAGACCGAGTAAAACATGCAGTGACCTCCTTCATTTTTCTGAGTTTCAGAAACAAAGCCTTGAATCTTAGAACCCAGCCCATTACTCTTGTTAAGAGTTTGCAGCTGACACCTTGACCTCACAGTCTCCAGGTGGAAGCTCTTGCAATTCATCTGGGTTATCAGGCCAGTGTTCTTCTGATTGTAAGAGAAATGAGGGACCAGAAATCCAAGTTTTGTTATTTAGGAATGGTTCCGCCTTCGCACCTCTGGAGGCAAGATCTGCAGGATTGTGTGCAGAGTTCACAAATCTGAGATTGAAGATGCATCAGAAACCTTGAGAATCTCTGAGACCCTGTTTGCCACAAAGATTCGAAATCTTGAAGTTTCATTCTTAATGTATTTTAATACAGAGGTACTATCTGTCCAAAAAACAGAGTCTTGAAGCTGTAGTCTTAGCTCCTTTCTCCACAGTTTGTCCATACAAGCTGCTACAACAGCAGCTATCAACTCCATACGTGGGATAATAATGGGCTTTAAAGGTGCCACCCTGGATTTTCCCATTATGAAGGCGCTGTGTATCTGAGAGTGTTCATTACGCAGCAGCAGATAGGTAATGGTACCATATCCTTCCTCACTTGCGTCGACAAAATGATGCAACTGAGCAGTGGCTACTTCTCCAAAGTTCAGAGGTTTTAAACATCGTCTGATGCTGAAGCCTTCCAACTGATGTAGCTCCTTCAACCAGTCTATCCATTCCTGGGCAACCGCTTCTGGTATGAAGTCATCCCATCCTAGCCGACTCCAACACAGATCCTGGAGAATTCTTTTAGCTATAAAAACCACAGGAGCTAGGATCCCCAGAGGGTCGTAGAAAGAGCTGACAGATGAAAGGATCCCTCTGCGGGTCAATGGTCTCTCCTGAATAGTTATGCTGAACATAAAGGTGTCAAACTGGACACACCAATGCACTCCCAGTGCTCTCTCAACAGGTAGTGAGTCATGGTCCAGATCCAGGTCTTTAACTTCCTTTGCTCTCTCCTCCTCAAGTATTGAAGCCAACACACTGCGATTGTTGCTTATCCATTTCGTTAGATGAAAGCCACCCTTGGCACAGATTGCTTTAAGGCCTTTATAGAGGGATATAGCTTCCTGTTCTGAAGCTACAGAAGCAAGGCAGTCATCCACATAGAAACTGTACATGATGGTCTCAATCACTTGCTGGCTAAAGTCATCTTTGTTGTCTTCTGCACACCTTCGTAGAGCAAAGTTAGCGCAGCTCAGAGAAGATGTTACCCCGAACAAATGGACAACCAACCTGTACTCCTCCAAACACTGACTGAAGTCTCCACTGGACCACCAAAGAAATCTCAACAGATCTGCATCCTCCTCTGGAACTTGAACCTGATGAAACATCGCCTCAATGTCAGACATCAGAACAACATGCTCTTTCCTGAACCTGGTCAGGACTCCAATCAACGCACTAGTCAAATCGGGACCATTCAGGAGTTATGCGTTGAGTGATGTGTCTTGAAATGATGCTGCACAATCAAAGACAACTCTGATCTTTCCTTTCCTTGGATGGTTTACCCCATGATGTGGGATATACCAAACCCTTCCATCACTGTGTTCCAGATCCGTGGTTGGCACTCTCTCTGCATAGCCACTGGATATAAGGTTATTCATGAAAGCAGTGTAGTCCTTATGGAATAATGCATCTCTGATAAACCTTCTCTTCAGGTTAAGGGTGTGTTGTTCTGCAATGTTACAGTTGTTTGGCATGCTTACCTTTCTGTCCTTCAGAGGTAAAGCAATACTGTAATGGCCATCAACTAATTTCACAGTATTGTTAGCCATTTCTAAGAACCTGCAATCATCCCTTGAAAGTCCTAGCTGTTCCTCATAACTGCACTCTGGAAATTCTGTCTTGAACTGTTGTTTCCAGAGTTCATCAAGTGTTACGGCTGAAATTCTGTTGATGGTAAATGCAGACTGATACACACCAACCAAACATTGTCTTGATGGCATACGTCCCTTCGTCCACGCTCCGGATGATTTCAAGTGGTTCCAAAGCTCTGGGTACGTTCATGCCTATCAGAAGTTCCACATCTGTATCTATCTCAGGCAAGTACACATGTTTCAAATGAGGCCATTTATGCAAATCTTCCTGTCATGGGATGTCACTCCTATTCACAGGCATCCTAGGTTGTGTGAAGATATCTGGCATTTCATAGTACCAGCCACTGTCCAATCCAGCCACTTCCAAGTCCGACACAACACAACTGTCCACAATTCTCTCTTGGCCCATGGTGTGCAAAATAATCTTTGTTTTTCTCCCGGAGAGATTCAGTCTATCCATCAAACCCATTGTGCAGAAGGATGCTGAACTGCCCTGGTCCAAAAAGGCATAGGTCTCCACTGTCCTTTGCCCACTCTTTGATTTAACCTTTACTGGTACGATGGCGAGTTTAAAATCTTGTTCGCCAGCCCCAGTAAGACCACTGGTTTGGACTGCAACCAAAGAACTGCCCACTGAACTCTCTGAGTTGCTTTACCTTTCTCTGCATCTGCTCTCCTGTCCTTGTGGTGGATGTGAAGCATACTAGGGTGCCTTGAGCCACATGTTTTGCAAGAGAGACGTTTCCTGCACTCCTTACTGATGTGACCAGTACACAAACAGCCAAAACAAACTCCATTCTTTTTCAGGAAATCAATCTTCTCGCTTTGAGCTCTCTTCTCCAGCAGAGTACAAAACTCCAGCACGTGTCCACCTTTGCAGTACAGGCAAGTCCTTTCAGGTAAATGTCCATCTTTAACCTTATGTTCTGTTAGTGACTTTTCAACTGTAGTAGCAGCAGTGGCAAAGCTACTTCCCTTAGCCCCTGAGCGAAGCGATCTTGTCCTGCTGCCTTCTTTATTTGCCACCAACACTGATACGTCCTGTAGATTTCCAAACACAGGATCGGTCATGATCTTCACTTGACGCTCCATAAAAGTCACAATATCAACAAAAATAGCTCTCCGTCTATGCGTTTCCTGGATGTCACATGACACTGTTCGCCACTTATCTCTCAGTTTGTAGGGTAATCTTTTAATCACGGTGATCATAATGGCAGGTGTATTCAATTCACACAAACTATGAACCTCATCCATGGCATTGCAACATCCACGCAAAAACAGACTATATGCATGTAAAGCCTTTCCATCTTCTGGCTTAATCACTGGCCACGAAGAGACCCTATCCAAATAGGCAGATGATATCATATGCTCGTTTCCAAAGTGTTCATGCAGTAAAGTCTTTGCCTTTGTATAGCCTGAGCCATCAGTCAAATGTTGACAGCTCCTGACAAGTTGTTGTGGTTGCCCCCTGGTGTACTGTTCCAGAAAATGCAGGCCATCTTCAGCATTATCAGTCTTTTCCTCAATTACTTGTTCAAAAGACCGCATGAAAGCATGGAACTGTAGAGGGTCGCCATCAAATATTTGGATATTTCTTTTAGGCAGCGATAAAGACATTGCTGATGCACTAGCATTGATGTTATCTCATTCTGTTTTTTCATTATAGACAACATGTGGTTCTGGTCACTGTTAGTGTTCGTGAAAAAGGACGTATGGAGATCTCCATGATGAGACACTGGCGATGATGTTGTATTTCTTGGAATTGTGCTCTGTCTCATAAGCCCTGAGGGCCTCTGCTGGAGATGGATGGTATTGCGGGCTCCTTTCGGTTTTTGCATTCCAAGCTGTAAATCCACAATTTCCATTGCTGGTTTTGAATTTTCATCCTTTTCAAGTTGTGGAACAAATATATCTGCATCATTGTTTAGAGCTTCAACCGTTTTTCCCGTTTTTCACACTCAACATTATGAGTTAGCTCTGAACGAGGCCTGTTGGTTTCTGAAATCCACACTTTGGCATCCTTAAAAAAACCCTTGGCTGAATTCAGTGATGCTTGTGAACCATACATTTTGTCTCTCCTGTTCATCAGGAGGGATTAAAGGCATCAACGAACAATTGCAGCAGAACATCAAACTGTGCTTTAACTTGTGAAGCATTTTGATCATCTCTCATGAGCTCTTTGAGAGACAAGATCTGGCTCTTTAAGTTGCCTACTTCCTTTTTACGCTGTTTCTGAATTAACTCAATCCTGCTTGCCAGAGCCTTTTCAATCAGAGTGATTGTTCTTTTCTCCATATTAGATGAAGTTGAACCAGCCCGTGATCCACTCATTTTGTGCATACGCACAGATGCAACTGAACATCGCAGTATGAATCCAACGTAAAGCCAACAACACCAATAGCCACAGCGATTACATGCAGGCATGATATAATAACAACGCGCTGAAGCCACACCACACACACATAAGCCGTTCGCTCCAAACACAAACACGATCAGTGGCTATCGACCCGTTCCAAACAACAGCAACACCAAACTTCAACAAGTGGCAGTAACCAGTTCAAACCACCTTCCAAAACAAGCCATAACACAGTACGAAACACAGGTTACATACCACTGTTTGTGTGCGATGTTCTCGCGCAGCCGCCGTTCTCCAGCAAATTCAGCCGGACCCGAGTGGTTGTGTGATCTCAATGGCCAATGATCCCGTATCTCCGTGAGTGATTAACGGCCTTCCATGAGCGTGGTTTCTTTTCCAAGTTTATCGTGATTTTGTTGACAAATGTGGGCGACAATCTGAAAGCCAAAATAATTTGTCGGCCGAAAGACTGAGCAGGGAAACTAATTTGCCAGATGCGCTTGCTCAATGATCGTGAATCCAAAGACTGCATTTTGTAGAATTATTTGCGTTAGAAACAAACAAGGTAGTGTGTCCAATACATTCCATAATTGTTTCCCTGGTATACAAATGGTGTCCAAACGGCATTAAAACAGTGTTAGAAAGGTGTTCTACAGCGGTCAGCAAAATACGACTTCCCCCGTCACCCCCTCTCTCCCTACTAAACCACAAGGGTGAGAATATGATATAGTCCTACTTCCTCCACCCCCACCAGGTGCTCTAATTACTGTAAGTGACCAAGAAAATGTGTTCAGAAAATAGAACAATACCAGGCTCTTACAATCTCTAAAAACAAACAAACAAACACCTCTAAATCTGAGGCCATGGTTCTCAGCAGGATCTCAGCAGATGGAGTGCGCACTCCGGGTAGGGAAGGAGTTATTGCCCCAAGTGAAGGAGTTCAAGTACCTCGGGTCTTGTTCACGAGTGAGGGGACAATGGAGCGGGAGGTTAGACGGAGAATCGGGGCAGAGGGGGCGGTATTGCACTCGCTCTATCGCACCATTGTCATGAAAAGAGAGCTGAGCCAGAAGGCAAAGCTCTCGATCTACCGGTCAATTTTTGTTCCTACCCTCACCTATGGTCATGAAGGCTGGGTCATGACCGAAAGAACTAGGTTGCGAGTACAAGCGGCCGAAATGGGCTTCCTCAGATGGGTGGCGGGCTTCTCCCTTAGAGATAGGGTGAGGAGCTCAGTCATCCGTGAATAGCTCGGAGTAGAGCCGCTGCTCCTTTGCGTGGAAAGGAGTCAGTTGAGGTGGTTTGGGCATCTGGTAAGGATGCCCCCTGGGCGCCTCCCTAGGGAGGTGTTTCAGGCACGTCCAGCTGGGAGGAGGCCTCGGGGAAGACCCAGGACCAGGTGGAGAGATTACATCTCCACACTGGCCTGGGAACGCCTCGGGGTCCCCCAGTCAGAGCTGGTTAATGTGGCTCGGGATAGGGAAGTTTGTGGCCCCCTGCTGGAGCTGCTGCCCCCGCGACCCAACTTCGGATAAGCGGTTGAAGATGGATGGATGAATGGACAAACAAACACCATTAAAACTTAGGGAGACAGTCCTTAACTCATTTCTGGCTTTAGTGCTAGCCATAAATACCAAAATACAATATTCTTATTAAGAAAAATACTTTTTATATAATAATAATAATAATAAGAAGAAATAAATTAAGAAATAAAACATTTTTGATTTTCTCCCCAATTTGAATCTCAGTTGCCTCTGCTTCTCAGACCATCAATCCGCGCATCTTATCACATGGCTTGTTGATCGCATTACCGTGGAGGCGTGTGGAGACTTCATGCTATTCTTAGCGGCATCCACTCACAACTAACCACGTGCCCCATTGAGAGCGAAAACCACATTATAGCAACCACAAGGAGGTTAACCAGGGGTGGGTAGTAACACTCTGCATTTACTCCGTTACATTTACTTGAGTAACTTTTTGTGAAATTTTTACTTTTAAAGTAGGTTTAAAATTTGGTACTTTTTACTCTCATTTAAGTAAATTTCTAATTAATTTTTTTTTTTTTTTACTTCTACTTCTTTACAATGGGTGGCATTCCTATCATTACATTAGAATTTATGCATAATTTATTGAGAGATTATTGAATAGGACTTTTACAACAGCGTAAGTTCACATAGCTGCACGTGCTGTCACTCAAGATGAGTCCATTCATGCTCTTCTAACTAAGTGAATCACTTTCTTTGCTCTGCACAATAAAAAAAAGAATAGTTTCGTCATGTAATGCCTTCATTTAACACCATGTCTAGAGAATATTTCAAGATTTAAATTGCAGCTCCAAATTAAGGCAGCAAGCTGAGGTAAGTTTTGGTTCTAATGATAATGTAGGCTTTTTTGTGACATGGTGATGGTCATTTTCTATGTGATTCTGTAAATATATGCTCGTGTGACATCAGTTTGTAAATGTACATTTTTAAATCTGCAGCAATATATCAGTGTGCTTTGTCTTGCATCCCGTATGTCATGAGCAGTATATATGCATTTACCCTGTGCAGCATTCGCAGCTGTTTCGGGCTGATTAACTGTATAAATCCATGTAAATATTCAAGTAAAGTGTAAATGCCTTTTGCTCTGCCATTCACGTGATTGACAACTGGAGCACGAACAGAGGTGCATGGGGCATGCACATCAGAGATGTGTGGGCGTGAGGCGATCATATGACTTAGAGAGTGGCTTTGTCCGAAATCGTTCACTCATTCACTATTTCGTTTCACTATTCACTATATAGTGAATGTCAGTGAGTGCACTATACTGTATCTCGGCAGTGAGTGAATGAAATGAGTAAGTGAATTCAGACGCTGACGTATAAACCGAGCACCGGGTCGCAGAAACAACATCACATATGAACTTATAAAATACTTGGGCCTTACTTGTTATTCTTATTAAATTATATATTAATAAAATAAATCTTCATTCTATTTGCCATTTTTTCTATATTTGTTGATTTAGAGTAAACAAATTTGATCAAATATACATTATTGTATTTATTTGTTATACTTTAGTATCTTTAAACTCCAATTCAAGCTGGGTAGTGTTTCTGGGCACATAGCGCCCTCATCCGATCATAACCTACATGTTATAACCAAATATTTAAATCATCCACAGAATTATCATTTCTACTGTGTGCATTCTCCTTTGTTAAAATAATATCACCTCAGTGAATTTTTTAGTAAATAAAGGCTTCTTTAACTTAATGGCAACTTTTGTAGAAATACAAATAAAGAGTACATTTTAAAATGTATTTATATGTTTTGCCTCTACATGTTATTAGGTCATTTTAATCATGATTTGTCAAAAAGTAATTTAAAACATTCAACATGAAATAAAATATTGAAGGAGTGAAGGAAGCAGTAAACTCCTAGCTTGCACATCTTCCCGTGGTGTATTATAGACATGTATAAATCAAATGTGCTCTCGAAATTAGAGTGCATTGTGGGTAAGAATTAGTGAACAAGAGTAGGGAACGAGTGGCTCACTCAAAATTCAGACACTCCTACAAAATGGCAGACACCCAGAATAATGTGTATAGGGGACAGTTTCAGTCACAGCGAGTGTTACATGACTTGGATTGGTGCCCTACCCAGGCTGCATACTCTGCGTTTAGTGAATGGCGGTACTGCTGTACAGAACTAATTAACTAAATTCTTTCGACACTGAAAACTGTAGCTACTCTGAAATAAGAATCCACTCAGGACTTTAAAAGCTATGAAATAGAGAAAGTAGGCATTAATAAATCTTGCTTTGGTTTATATTTCAGCATTATAAATGATTTCCAAACCTCTCTTCTTATTGACAAATTAATCCAAAGGCCCTTAAAGGGATAGTTGACCCAAAAATGAAAATTCTCTCATCATTTACTCACCCTCATGCCATCCCTGATGTGTATGACTTTCTCTCTTCTGCTTAACACAAATGAAGATGTTTAAATTAATATTTCAGCTCTTTTGGTCCATAAAATGCATGTGCCAATAATTTAAAGCTAAAAATCAAATAAGGCAGCATAAAAGTAATCTATATAACTCCAATGGTTAAATCCATATCTTCAGAAGTGATATGATAGGTGTGGATGAGAAACAGATCATTTTCACATTCTTCTTCTTGTGTTTATGGTGATTAACATTTTTCTCTGCATAACACCCCCTGGTGGAATAGAAGAAGAAATTCTAGCAAATGCTGTTTATCACCCTGTATCCCAAAGTACCCAAAAGTATCACAAAGTATAACCCTGGTAACTGCCTAGCAACCAGATGGAGTTACTCTAGCAACCAAGTAACAAATCATATATCTATGCTCCAGAAAATCATAGAGACTTCCTGGTTGACTTATTTAACTCAGGATGGCAAGGAGCTGTGAAAAGTATCACCCTGGTAACTGCCTAGCAACCAGATGGGGTTACCCTAGCAACCAAGTAACAAATCACATAAATTTGCACCAGAATATCGTAGAGACTTCTTGGTTGACTTCTTTCACTCAGGATGGAATGGAGGCTTGATAAGAATCAACCTGGTAACTGCATAGCAACCAGATTGGTTTAACCTAGCAACCAAGTAACAAATCATATATCTTTGCACCAGAACATTGTAGAGATATCCGGGTTGACTTATTTCACTCCGGATGGCAAGGAGCCTTGATAAGTATCACCCAGGTTACTGCTTATCAACCAGATGGGGTTACCCAAGCAACCAAGTAACAAATCACATATCTCTGCATCAGAACATCGTAGAAACTTCCGGGTTGACTTATTTAACTCAGGATGGCAAGAAGCCTTGAAAAATATCTCCCTGGTAACTGCCTAGCAACCAGATGGGGTTAACTTAGCAACCATGTAAAAAAATCACATATCTCTGCACCAGAACATCGTAGAGGCTTCCGTGTTGACTTATTTAACTCAGTATGGCAAGGAGTCTTTTGAGTATAACCTTGATAACTGCCTATTAACCAGATGGGGTTAACCTAGTAACCAAGTAGCAAATGATTTATCTCTGCTCCAGAAAATTGTAGAGACTTCCAGGTTGACTTATTTAACTGAGGATGGCAAGGAATCTTGAAAAGTATCACTCTAGTAAAACTGCCTAGCAACCAGATGCGGTTACCCTAGCAACCAAGTAACAAATCACATATCTCTGCACCAGAAAATCGTAGAGACTTCCAGATTTACTTATTTCACTTAGGATGGCAAGGAGCATTGTTGGCTGTGACCTTGGTAACTGCCTAGCAACCAGATGGGGTTACCTAGCAACCAAGTAACAAATCACATATCTCTGCACCAGAACAACATAAAGACTTCTGGTTTTGTTCATGGGACTCAGGGTAACAAGGATCTATCTATCTATCTATCTGAGGGTCAATATCTATCTATTTATCTATCTATCTATCTATATATCTATCTATGTATCTATCTATCTATCTATCTATCTGATAGATTGAATGGTCTTGTAATCTTTAAACTTCAAACTTTGAAAACTACTAAAACTTGTAACTACATCAAACTAAACTAGTAACCAAGTAACAAATCATATATCTCTGCACCAGAACAACGTAGAGACTTCCGGGTTGACCTATTTCACTCAGGAAGGCAAGGAGCCTTTTGGGTTTCACCTTGGTAAGTGCTTATCAACCTGATGGGTTTACCCTAGCAACCAAGTAAAAAAAATCAAATCTCTGCACCAGAACATCGTAGAAACTATCTATCTATCTATCTATCTATCTATCTATCTATCTATCTATCTTATAGAATGAATGTTCTTATAATCTTTAAACTTTTAATTTTTAAAACTACTTTTTAAACTTGTAACTACTTCAAACTTAAAACCTTCAAACTACAAGCTTTTACAACGACTTCAAACTTTCAGGCTCAGCTTTTTCAAGCCAACCTAAAGTTTGTACTCAAATTTTTAATCTAGTTTATGTTAGTACTTTTACTTCTACTTGAGTAATGATTTTTTTAAGTAATTGTATTTTTACTTGAGTACAATTTTTGGCTACTATATCCAACTCTGAGGTTCACACAATGTAACTCTACCCACCCTAGCAACCAGGCCAATTGGATGCTTAGGAAGCCTGATTAAAGTCACTCAGCACACCCTGGATTCGAACTTGCGAGTCCAGGTGTGGTAGTCAGCGAAGTGAAAAGTATATTAAAGGTGTCATGTGTTTCTTGATTTTTTACTTAATTATTTTATATCAGTATATGATTTTGTACAAAAATAGTTATTTTATATATTACTAAATTACCTTTTTTTCACACTGTCTCTGGCCCTCTGTATGAAATGTTCAGTTCCCCGTCTGTCGCTCACTTCGACGTCGTGTCGAAGAAGCGACACTAGGGGTCTCTCTTGAGCGCCGAAAGATACCTCTGATCTATGAAAAAAGGCCAATGAGAGTTGGCGAACAGTATTTGCATACTCCGCCTCCGGATACGGATATAAAGGCGAGAGAAATACGCTCCTTCATTCAGTAATTTTCTTCGGAGCCAAAGGTCGTGTGTATGCAGTCAGCTGCGAGAAACACAACTGATCCTGCTTCTGATCCTCTGACACTGCTTTGCTGTTGGATTTACGGCGCACTACAGCGGCTTTTCTCTTCACTGCCGGCTTGCAGTTTGCCCCTGGGCGCTTCGACAGCGCAGAGTTAAAAGAGTTGAAAGAGTGATTCTCTCCGTAAAAGAGTTTATTTCTCTGAAAGAGCATTACACAGCGGCGTTGAACGTCCTTTTCAGGACGCGTCTTTATAAAGATGTAATTTCCGCCCCTGTGTAGTTTCTGGATGCGGTGATTTCTCCCCACCTCTCTCGGTCATAAAACACTGTCTTGCATGCCTGGGCTGCGATGTTTTCGACGAGTTGAGCAAAGCCAAGGCTTCTTCGCTCCTCCGCTCTCACTACCCTCGTGGTGGAACGGTCCCAGACCGCTTCCACTCTGCACGCCACGGCCCTTCCTGCAACCAACGCCAGGCCAAGGCACTTCAAAACTTGCACCTTGGGTAGTCCTGTTCTTGATGTGCTGCAGGAACTGCGCTGGATGACCAACCGCGCCCCCGGGCCACGGTGGTCAGAAGCGCCGGCACTCGAACAGGCGATGGCCACCCCTTGTGGTCCAGAAACGCACCTGTGGACTGGACCTGGTCGAAATGTGGGAGGCAGACAAGGCACACCTTCACCCACACCCCCGTCTCCCAGCTCCGTCTATTTGGCGCCACCATTGACGACTCTGCCCAGCAGTCCTCAGCGGTGAGGCAGACGGAGGCCACTGCACATCCTGCCCCGCCGCAAGCCTGCCGCCATGGGCCATGCCCCGTCTGCTCGCCGAGGGCATCCTCCTGCGGCTATGAAACACCCTGCTCCTCCTCAACCCGGGCCCAGCTCTCAGCCCCAGCGTCGAGCACTCCGCAGGAAGCGGACGCCCCCGTCTCACGGACCCCCTCAAGGACCCGGAAGGCTCCCAGGCTGTCCGTAGACGCTCAACCCAGGGACCAAGATGTTAGCTCCGGAGGTGGTAAGACCGCTCCGTCCCCGGTGGAGGGCTGGGAGGAGAATTTTTTGTCGAATTAGTTTTCACATTCTCATATTCTCTGTAACAAGCTATTTCCTTTTGTCTCTGGGTCACCTGGCCCGCAAATGCCGTTCTCACAGCACTTTGTCCCCAGATATCAACAGTCCTGGCTTACTGGACACGGACCACCCGTCTTCAGCCCCACGACTGTCCCCCGGCCGGCCGGTTCCGACGAGTCTAGAGGATGCCTACCCAGGACCTCCTCCTCAGTCGCTAACCCGCCCCCAGCCGGGTGTGCGGAGCAAGGTAAGTGCTTTGAGTCTTTCTCAGCACCCCAGCACAGGTCGCCCTGTCGCCGCCCAATGCTGCCCTACCTGCTCCGCCCCGCTGCGAAGCCCCGCCGGGTACGACCAAATTAACCGTCCCCTTGGTGCCCCTAGCGCAGAGGTTGGACGCATGGCTTTCACTTCCCAACCCGTCTCGCTGGCTGGCCCGGACCATCCGACTCGGTTACGCAATTCAGTTCGCCAGGCCCCCGCCCCCCCTTCATGGGCGTCCGCTTTTCCGCAGTACACGGCGAACACGCCCACTCTCTGCGCGCGGAAATCGCGACTCTTCTGGCCAAAGACGCGATAGAGCCTGTCCCTCCAACCGAGATGAAGAAGGGTTTCTACAGCCCCTACTTCATCGTACCCAAGAAAAGCGGCGGCTTACGACCAATCTTGGACCTTCGAGTTCTCAACCGAACGTTGCACAAACTCCCGTTCAAGATGCTCACGCAGAAACACATCTTAACCTGCGTCCGCCATCTAGATTGGTTCACAGCGATAGACCTGAAGGACGCGTACTTCCACGTCTCCATCCTGCCCCGACACCGCCCCTACCTGCGGTTTGCGTTCGGGGGATAGGCGTATCAGTACAAAGTCCTCCCCTTCGACCTGTCTCTGTCCCCTCGCGTCTTCACGAAAGTCACAGAGGCAGCTCTTGCCCCACTCCGAGAAGCCGGCATCCGCATACTCAACTACCTCGACGACCGGCTCATTCTGGCCCACTCGCGAGAGTTACTATTCGCCCACATAGACCAGGTGCTCAGGCACCTCAGCCGTCTGGGGCTTCAGGTCAACTGGGAAAAGAGCAAGCTCACCCCAGTTCAGAGCATCTCTTTTCTCAGGATGGAGTTAGACTCGGTCTCAATGTCGGCACGTCTCACCAACGAGCGTGCCCAGTCAGTGTTGAACTGCCTCTCCGCCTTCAGGCCAGGCACAGCGGTCCCCTTAAAACTTTTCCAGAGGCTCCTGGGGCATATGGCGTCCTCTGCGGCGGTTGCGCCGCTGGGGTTGATGCATATGAGACCGCTCCAACACTGGCTCCAGACCTGAGTCCCGAGACGAGCATGGCACCACGGCACGCACCGGGTAACAATCACCCCCGCCTGCCAACAAGCATTCAACCCCTGGACAGACCTCTGTTTCTTACGGGCTGGAGTACCCATACAGCAGGTGTCCAGACGC